>OX123187.2:55760166-56468898 GCA_944739405.2 Euclidia mi
ATTTTGTGGGTTTGTGTTTCGCCATATGTCCTCTAGTGTATCTGAGGCTTTATTTACTAAGATAATGATTTTATAATAATATCTTGCAGCAATACACCTGATATATTCCTAAATACATTCTTCCTATTAGATCATTACATACAGACAACAGAAAATCGTACTCATGCAATGTTTATCTACCTGGAATCAAACTTGCAACTTTCAATATAGAAGTGCAACAGAAATCAAGTAACTAGACTGCGCCCGCGGCTATGCCCGTCTTTATTGCACCTATAAACTTTCGCCAGGACTAAACAATATAGATGAAATATGACGATGAAAACGTTTAAAAAAACTTAGTTTCTGAATTTAACGCGTTCATACTGACAGACAAGACGGGGCGGGAACTTTATTTTATAACCTGCATAGATATTAGATAAAAGATTTTATAGCATAAAAATATAAAATATTATATTATATAACACTTACATAAAGAGAAAACCAGCCAAACAATACAAGTAATTTTAATTCTTCTAGTGATACCCTTATCGACATATTCATCCAAGTTACAATTAAAAATCTCTTTTACTAAGGCACTCCATTTTGTTGCAATTCGGATAAAAATAACCGATGTGCACGAAATTGATAAGTGAAAGGACACATAGGCTGTAAAAAAAACCAAACATGCTGTTATCCATACTTAAAAAAAAAATATTTTCTTTCTTTTTCGAATGAGTGTGACTTCTGGTGCCGAAGTTTTCAGACCCCCAATGGCCTTCAAATTGCCTTGCAATTCTTGTCCTGAGACAATAACCAGGACAGACATCTTTTCGTGTCTTCCAAAGCCTGCTCTAATGTGTATATCCCACGCACATTCCCAGTGCTTTGTCGCCTGTACAGCCAGGGTCAACAGCAGTAACCATTCATAACAACGACCATAATGTTCCGGGGAAAGCTAAACTATCTCGTAACTCTGACGAATTTAATCAGAAGCATATTGGAAGAGTTTTAAAGTAAATTTTCCTTAGCAAAGCGGGAGATAATTGATAATAAAGATATCTTTCGGTGGTAGGATATAAGCACTAAGGACATAGATATTAAAGGGGCTTAAATTGTGGACTGCTTGGGTACCTACAGCAATACTTTGACATGGTTGCGGTTCGCACATAAGACTCTTCTTCAATAATATTTAAAATTAATTATTATTTATGTTATACTTACACAGAGTTTTTATAGATACTGGTTTGCTGAATAACAATTTGAAGCTTAAAAATGTTTTCATAGTCTGCACTATTGCTATTATTACAGAATAAATAAACGTCCATGACTTTACAGTAAACCTGAAGCAAAAATTTAATAAAGTCAAGTTTTCAAAATATTAAGACATAAAACGATTTGATTGGCCTAATCAAAGTCATTTAAAAAGGAAAAAGAAAAGTGAGAAAAGGAAAATGGAGATAAGGCTTTACCAACCTGCCAAAGCACCTTAGCACTCTAACGCAAATACCACATGCAACGGGCACTGTCTGAGTCACCCATATATATATTATTATGTGGTGACACAGCAGGCAACGTTTGTATACTTTTCCGATGTGTTACCGTCACCGGTAAGTTAGACCTTAATAGAAGATACCATATAGACCATATAGAAATAAACTTAAAAAAAAATACAAGTTTACCTTATTTTCGATACATCTTTTTCTATTATCGTTGTGACTGGATTCAGACCAATGCACTGTCCAAATACAAGCAGAACTTTCATAGATTTTTGGAAAGAACGAAACTGAGTTTTCTCTTTACATCTATAATTCTTCGCATTATCCTCTTTAACTCTAAGTCCATCATCTGCATCGTCATCCTTCGGATCTATTTCATTAACAACCCAAGTTTTAAAGTCCTGCTTCAAATAAGTATCCCTGGAAATGTAGGTAAAAAAGGTCAAGAAAATTTATCCGCTGTGCGATGGACCATGTTATTCTAACGACTTCTAAACTTACTTCGATGCCTCCCGCAGCACTCTGAAATTGATTATTTCTAATTCCTTTGAAACATCTGCAAGTAAATTAGTTTTCTTCAAGTTTAAATAAATTAGAAATACGGTAAGATTTACGTGAAAATTAATGTAGTTAAAATTGCATAGTTTGATAGAGTTTGTTGTACATGTGATAAGTGATATGTTAACCAATCGTGCATATTCTATTCTCAAGGTTATATCAAGCTAGTTATATCGTGCCCTTTAAGTTCATGATTTGAATTTTTACAAAATGTCTATACTATATATGTCGTACTACAAAATGTGTACCTTGCTATATACCCCAAGAATAAACATATGTATTCATCCGTCGCAATCTTTATAATAACATTGGCATTTTGGCGTAACCCAAGAATATTGAAATTCCTTCTGATGACGGAGATCATTATAACAGTAAGTCACAAACAGCTTTACGACAGCTTTTGCCAAAATATCGAGGTTTTCAAAAACCATCTCGATCTAGGGTCCAACCAACATATGGCACTCAGTCGCAAAAGCTATAGAGATATTCTAGGAATAGTTACACGGCGAGCCCATGATAATTTTATTGATGCTCCAAATACATCTTGACCCGCCGTCATGGGGTGGAAAATTGTTACACGGACGTAGGGTCATCGTTACCCGAATAAGGAATGTGAATATTTGTGTTTGTATTTGAGAAAATTAATATATTTTCGTTGCCTACAATAATTGTCTTTTATAAGTGTAATAAAAAACTAGAAACATAATGAAAATAGAAATTTTTATTAATAAGAACAACATTTTGAAAAATATGCACTAAAAATCAACAAATTTGGCTTCCTTCAGCAAACTTAACATAAATAAAATATTAACCAGTCTTTAACATTTTTTATTATCTAATAATTATTTAAATAACAATATAATTAAATTAAGTCTTAAATAATAATAAAAAAAAAACTAATTAATATATTCGAGTGAAAATTCAAAAAAAAAAATTAAAATTTAGAAGGCGTCATGAAACTCATCTGCATCGCAGTCAATTGGAAGCGTGCCCAGAAGACTGGCAGCATTGCCTCGTTGTATGGCTATACTTATTTTTTGAGCCAAATACGTGCCAGCCCTCTGGTCACGCGAGGCGTCTATCAGTCTCTTTGCGAGATCTCTAAAAAGTGATCGCGCACTTGGACCCCATGGCCCCAATGATTCGACCCCAAACGGCTCAAATACATAATCTCCTATTAGATTTACACATTTTCGCCGTTTGAGGGTCTCCGCTGTAGCAGCAGCAGCGCCCGCACAACCTGCTTTGCTGGGAAGATGAGATGGCGCAAGGGTATTGACACATATTGCGTCCCATACCAAAGGCCTACCCAGCTTCCACGGCAGTAACGACATCCCGTCTGGTCTTTTGCCATCGTCGCTGCCAAGCCTTGAGGTTCAAGTTGGGCTGGTACGCCAGCGGTGGCAAGAGCACGGCGCAGTATGTCATTGAGGTTGGCGTGTCGAGAAATACGACCCGCGCTCCTGTTGCATGACAGGCCATGGTGACCAAGGCTATCGACAGCCTCTCCACAGTGACAACGATGCGGAGAGACACATGACGCACCTAAACGGAGGCAAGTAGCGAAGAGGAAGGTCGTATCGTCCAACATGGTACCTATATTGGACGATGGCAGTGCCTGAAGCCAGAGGCCCGATTCCCATTCTCCCACAGCCAGCAGGCGAGCACGCTCCGCAGTGTTGGACGATGTATTGAGAAGGTTTTCTCGTACCATGCTGCAAAGTGGCCCATCCCATTGCCTCTGGGAGGATAAGTTTCGGGGTAACTCAGTTCCTGGACAAGCATTTCTCCAAGCGTTCAAGGCATCGGTCTTACACGGCACCTCAGAATCAACCAGTGTGGGAGCTAAAATTTTCCTAGTCAATTCTGCAGTGCTGTGGACCGATGACAGAAACGCTGGCAGGCTTACGTCGGTAATTTTGCGAACGCCGAGGCCGCCCAAGCGCACAGGTAAGGACGCCTGTAGCCACACCCGGTCGTTCAGGGCCACATTCAAAATTTTACTCTGGGTATTCTGTATAATTTTGTCAATTTGAATGAGTGGAGTTGGATTTTTCCAAAATGGTGAGCATCGTAATGGGTGCGTAAATTTAGGGACAAAAAGACTATATCGAATAATAGTGAAAGCCGAATGTATATTAATTTTGAGTAGCCTATCAGAAATTTCACTAAAATTTTGAATTTTTTCCTGTATAAAGGAATCAAAACCGTCGTCTAAAATTGGGGACCCCAGGAGGCGAAGAGAACTTTGTTCAACTTGAGTGATATTGGGAGCCAAATATTGAAATTTTTAAAGAGTAGAGGATTTATCTAAATTATCATTAATAAAAATTTCGCATTTGTTTGTATTCAGTTCTAAGCCTATGGATAAAAATTTTGATTTCAGAAGTGCTAGATCTTGATACACAGACTCTACGTCACTGCCTAGGGTTCCATCATCTAGGTACCAGATGTTTAATTTTGAATTTTGGGTTTAGTTTTCAAATGGCACTTTTATAAAATAATAAAAAAAGCTAATTAGACTCTTCATTATTTACACAATTGGCGCAGAAAGGCACTATATGTTGAGGATAAATATGCTTGTTACATCCTTCACATACGTCTGTAGTTTTGCGATCTTTGCTTGCAGGACACACCTGACACCTCTTACGAGCATTTGTTTTTTTGCTAGAGGCTCCTCTATAGGTTCGCCTGAAAATTTGCCAAGTTTTTTGCGAATGTCTCGTGGCAAACTTGGAACATTCCGGCGGACTTTCAAGTACTCACGGACAAGAGCAAGGCCTAGATTTTTCAAATAACGGCGTCGCTTTAGGTTTGACTTATTATTTATGCGATGTATTATAAGTCCGTTAATTGCTGCCATGTTCAACATGGCATAAAAAATTGTCAGCGGCCACGTCTTTGAGTTACGACATACGTCATACGAAGCGCACAACTCATCAACAACATCAACTCTACATTTTGTTATGTTATAATAGGTGTTTTTCTTTTCGCCAGTTGAACTATAAATGGTGTCATCATGGTGAAGGCTTGACATCAGCAACACAATCTTGTCCTTTTTAGGTGTATGAGAAACAAGAGTTATATCTTTTTGGAAGGCAAATTGGGAGGTAAAACCACCTTTACACGATTTTAAAAATTCAGTTGGAATTTGCTTCTTGTTCTTACGCAGGGTACCAACAGACGTCAATTTATGTTTACTTAGTAAATGCTCAAAAAGTTCATACTCGTTGCTGGTGAACCAATTATCAAACGTCACGTTACAATTTGTCTTAGAAATGGGCTGCACGATTCGATCTACTATGTCAAATGGCTTGTTACTTGAAGAATAAGGACCATTAGGCTGCTTTCCAGGATATATTTCTAGGTTTTTGATGTAAAAGTTTCGAGCGTCTACGAAAGCAATTATTTTTAATCCATATTTGGCGGACTTCGATGGTATGTATTGGCGAAATTTACAGCGACCTCGGAAAGCTATCAGCATTTCGTCAATTGTTAGACAGTCACTTGGAACCTAAGACTTCATGCAGTTTTCCACAAAGGCTTTAAACAGTTCTCTAATTGGTGCTAAGTTATCAAATTGTTTCCGTTCGTCGCGAGTAGAAAGATTGTCAAACGTCAAGCAGCTTTGTAGAAAATAAAAACGCTGCTTAGACATGACTAATCTATAAATTTCTACTCCAGTGCCATCAGTAGACCACAAGTCACTCAAGTTTTGTCTACCAGAGCGGTTTAAGCCAGCAAGATAAAGAAGGCCGAACAAAACTTTCAATTTCGCCATACTACATTATTTTATATGTGTGTATTTTGATAAGTTACTCGTATTACACAATTATTTTTATTTCTTTTTTTGTATATTTCAGAATAAGTTGCAACATTTCATCAGTAAAAAATAGGTTTCAGCTGGCAAATTCTTCCGGATTCGGATAATTCCGGAGCTACCCCCGGCAACTGGTTGATTATATTTTCAGCTCTTGTTCGAACATTCTGTCGAAGAGGTTTTCGAAACCAAGCCGTACCATCTTTACCAAAATATTGCCGTGTATACGCACAATCACGAGTCGACGAACTTGTTGATGCATATTCCTCCTGCTGCAGATTTGCGTCAGATTGTACCCTACTTCTAATTGTCGCCAATAGAACCTCGTCCTCATCCGAAATCTCTTGCTCCGTATTGGTAGCTTGACTACGCTCACTCACATGGTCATCATCCTCTCCAGACTCCTGATCAGACGGCATAACATCCGAGTCCGATTCTTCAAGTATCGCCATAACACAACATCTTTCCAGTTCTTCACGGTCCATTATTACTCGTACTAACTACCGAAAAAATAAAAAAATAAAAACATCAAAACCACAAAACAATGTAGTAACACAAATAAAAAGCATCGTAAACAATAATAAATCATTTAAACATTGATTGATAAAAATGGCATAAAATAGTTACACTGAATACAGGCATGGGTCATATTTACCTTTTTTCCAATACAACACTTGTAACTCCCAACGCCGTCCCCGCACGACTGATTTCGCGGCTAAAACGAACTAAACTAACTAAACGTGAACTAAAAAAGCGCGGGTAATTTTGACTCAGCCCCCATGACGCCGGGTTAAGATAAAACATCAGGCGAAGGCTAACTAATTAATTAACAAAAAGATAATGTTTCATCCGGTACGGTCCAGAAGTATCTGTGTAAAGTAATTCAAACGCTAAAGAGAAATAATTGCTTTAATATTTGTCTTTCTTGATTGCCAATTAATTTGACAAGCAGTGTTAAATCAATGGTTGAAGAAAGTTAACGATTTTGAGAACGTAAATGCGATCACGTTTATGGTTATCACAAAACTGTTAAAAAATAAAACACATAGAACAAAGTCTGTGATACAGTCAATTTCATCTATTTATTTATATTTTTTTCTTCCCAATCTACTCGATTATTTTACATAAGCCAGTACTTTCTTTCAGATTATCCTTTAAACTTAAAATATACATACCTACCTTGAAACTTAAAAAATATGATCGAGAAGACTCATCTGCCCAAAGATATATAATTAACACTAAAATAAACATTTGACAGCTTTTCAGCTTTTCTCATATGACTAAACCATTTTGGAAGACACCTCAATCACGATAACCTATTTCGTCCACAAAACTTCAAGAAATGATTCTAAATCACCAGTTCCAAGAAAATCCATAAGTAAATTGAACTAATGTGTCCACTTACACAAAAACAAAACTATCTAATACTACTTATAAAAATTAAAAATATAATCAAGTACTAAATTTAAATTTATGTAGTCTATTCAATTTAACAATGTTGCATTATAAGACACTGTTATTATTATAGCAAAGTTGTGGTTGAGAACGACAATGTTTCATTGTTGAGTAGCTTTTAGTCTATCTCTGAAGCATTTGTATCCAACTCTGTGCTTAAACAGTGAAACCGTAGCGATAACGACAAGGGAAAGTATTTTTGTCCCATGTGCACTTTAAAACTGTTTATATGCTTAAGTTATAAACATATGACACAAATTATATAACTATGTTTTCTTAATATTGTAAGTAGGTACTATAAATATTACATTTCTTGTTTTGCATCTAAGTTTAAAAATATTATTTGGAATAACTTGGAAGCCTCCAAATTTTATTTCCGCTACAAAAGCTAGCCAAAGTCCGTCTAAAAGATGTAATCTATTTAAATGCTAAAATTGCTCAAATTCGAACCGATACGCATACCTACACACTTTTGCATTTTTAATAGGTATTGGTACTGATTAAACAATAGGTGTGGTTATAAGTATACGTATCACACAATGAACTACTTGATCAGGTGCTTGATGCAAGATTCAAATCCAGTAACACTCGATCCTAAACCATGCCTTATGGAATGGGCTTATCTCATCACAATCTTACACTTTTGACAAAGTGGTAGAGAGATTCTCCCATGGCGTACAAAGTTAGAAATACACATAATAGCCAGTAATTTTTCGCTTTCCTGGGTACCAATGTGCTATCACGGTTTTATTATACTGCTTTGTTGAGTTCATCGGTGTTGAACTGCAGAAGTACTAACTCGTAAGTCACTATAGTGCCAGTTACCTGAAATAAAGAAATATAAATGTTTATTATCTTGTAAATGGTTGTTTAAATGTGGCATTTTTTTAACGATGAGATACACGGTCCTCGTCGTCGGTCCTCCTAGTCGGGGGCCGCCCTACCTTACGCTAGCCGAGTCGTGGTCACCACTCTAGGGCACGCTTGCTCCATCGGCCATCAATCCTTCTACAAATATGGCCAGCCCACTGCCCCTTGAGCTTACTAATTATCTGGGCTATATCGGTAATTTTGTTTCTTTGTCAGATAACTTCGTTGCGGCTTTTATCCTTCAAAGAGACGCCAAGCATAGCCCGTTACATAGCTCGCTGCATGACTTTAAGTTTGTGGACTAGTCCCACTGTGAGTGTCCACGTCTCGGCACCGTACGTCATAACAAGTAGGACGCATTGGTTATAGACTTTGGTCTTCAGGCATCAACTTTTGTACATATTTTATACCGTAGTTATGGACGTGAGGCCTGACAGGCTACAGGTGATCTTTAAATTAAGATTACTCATGTATTTTTTATCGAATGACGCAACCTCGTCTTTTACTGATCGTTTCGTTACTAAAACTGAAGCTACTGAGCAGCTCAGGTATGTGGAGTATGATGAAGTTCACAAAACTTAGAAACCTACATTTGTCCGGAGCAAAGTAGTGGTAAAGGTTAAAAGAAGTTCATAACGGTTTGAGTTTTCTAGCTACATATTCATTCAACTGCAGAAGGTTTATTTGTAGTCTATACAATATGTTTACACTAAAATTGAAGTGTCAGTTTATGATTTCAGAATAAGTATGTTTTCTCAAGTGCATAATTTAGTGATTAACATAACACTAAGATATGAACGAATTTTTTTAAATAATGTAGTTGCCTATTCGGTTTGTCCGTATGTCAGTTTGTTCGGCGTAGTCTCTGGCAGCATAAATTAACCGATGTGAATAGGGCTTTCACTGGCATTTATATTTTATCCGCAAGATTTTACAAGTAACACCGAGAAAATACCTAAAATATGTAGTATTTATGAAATGCAATTATTGGCAAAAATCCTATTCAAGCAGACAAGTAAAAATATGTTTATGTATTTGAAATATATTTTTTTACATCTAATTTATTTAGAGTTACCACTAGCCCGGTAGGTGGAGCTGTTGTCAAGATATTATAAAAACGCGGGGAACAGCCAGGTTGAAAATAAGCACGCGTAGTTATTTCATGTTTTAGTTTATTCGTTTCGTTCACTGCTCACTCATCATTCGTTGACAGATGATTGACACTGACGGCACATGCAATTTTGTTTAAAACTTTTATTTATGGTGACGACTGACTTTGAAATATTATTTGTGCTAAAAGTACACATACATACATACATAGACTCACGCCTGTTTCCCCGAAGGGGTAGGCAGAGGCATATTAAACGCCCACTTTTCGCTAGTGTTTTGATCCCACGTGGCGAGCCTATTGCCGCTGATCGGGATATTTTGTTTGCCAGAGCCTCGTCCGTTGATCAGCAGGTGCACCACTTGCAGGTGAGGTTGGCTTGGGACCCTAAGTTCTTTGTGGGAACCCTATGCACCTGCTAAAAGTATTTTGTAAAAAATAACTGTATCGTGTGGCATTAATTAAGTTGAGGCATCCATTAATATTGTGTTAACGCGTTAAAGCGTTAAAAGCATTTTATATGATAATGAGGTTGCAATAATCCTCTACGTGCTTATATCTATCTGAATATGAAATAAACACTTTCGTTCTGAATATATGACTAGTTTGTTTTCTCGTTTGATTATATTTACAATTTGTGAACCATTTAAGACGATAATGACAAAACACTGACGTTAAAATAGGTAGGCAGATAGTATTATGAGTATCATGAAATTTCTAATAATAATATAGCATGTGACTATATTATTATCTATTATGGCTCAGCAGAAGTAAAAATAATGGCGTCATATACATATACAATAAAACTGTAATATAGAGCAGTTGATATTTAAAAAGCATTAGCAAAGCATAGGTTATCTAAAAAACTAACACATATTTTGCTGTTTAAGTTTAATCTATATATATATATATATATATAAAAGAAGGTCGTGTTAGTTACACTATTTATAACTCAAGAACGGCTGAACCGATTTGGCTGAAAGACTGGTACCTAGTTACGTATATCGCCTTAGTTCCTAACTAGGCACATGTTTTTGGAGGCTGGCACGTGCTTGTTTTTTGTTCGTTACTCATTTATTTGCTTATGAATATTAATTAAAATGGTGCATACGACTTGTGCTGTGAGACATTGAAATTCTTTATGCTGTTTAGAGATTTAAATAAATAAGGATTAAAAAAATCTGCGATTTCATCAATTTACTTAAACCAAAAAAGAACATTTCATTATTATAATTATATATATTATTTTGCAATGTATGTATCTATAACCACTTATAATAATGTGCACATTCCTACTAATCTACTAACTTTTTACAATATCTCATGTTTGGCCAAATCACAGAATAAAGTAGCAATTATTGTACGTAAACAACATGGCAGACGTAAGAAAATATGCGTTGTAAGGTAATATTCGATTCTGGTGTGATTTTAATTTCATTCAGTAAGTACCTAGTAGGTACCTTCGCATTAGGTAAGTACCAATCACATATTATTATGTATCTTGGTAACGGCGCATCCTAGCTCAAAAATAGCCATATTTTTGGCCCCCTTTTATAAATCCCACACATGTTCTCCGTAATCTCATAGCCCGGTCACCCATCCATAAAATGACCGTGATGTCTATTGCTTTACCTTAACGTAGTTTGCACGAAAAAAATCTGCAAAATACTTCATATCGATAACATAGGCTCTGCAAGCTGATCCCAAGGTTACCCATTCATTAAACCACCGCTATGTCAATCGCTTTATTTTAACTTGGTTTGTACGAAAAATGCTTTATATTCTTAACCACCTCCCACGACACCTGCGGGATGAAATAGGTGCTGTCTGTCACTTTGTATGCAAATCTGTCACCGTACGAAAAATGCAACGTGTTTTATAATAATTATTTATCGTTCATTATTGTAATATAATAAACTAGCTGTTTCCCACGGTTTCACCCGCGTCCTGAGGGAACTTTTTCGCGTACCCGGTTAATTTTTAGCCTAAGTTACTCCTTGGTACATCAGGCCAGTGAGGGTCCTGTCAAAATAGGCCCAGCCGTTCCAGAGATTAGCGAGAACAAAGAGACAGACAGACAAATATTGTAAAAAATTACATTTCGGTGTATTTACCGTGTATATGTACATCCATATGCATTTAGTGAAAAGCTGTTATTTTAATATTACAAACAGACACTCCAATTTTATTGATATGTATAGATAAGTGATTTACACTATATTATTCATGTAGTGTAGCAATTGTAATATTTTTCTAAAATAAATAGACGGTGTTTGAATAAGTAGGTACTTATTGTTTACATGTAGCAGCCCTAGCATACTTACCCTTGTCTAGACGTTATCGGCTTTTTCTTCGAGATCAAAGGCATCAAACTACTGTGTGTCTTTATACTGTGGTCATATGGTGCACTGTGCACTTCGTTCGTTTACTTATATAAACTAATAGTTATTGCAAAAGCCTTGGCTAATACCTACTAATATAAAGTATAAATGCGAAAATGTACCAATTTCACGCTAAACCGGCTGAACCAATATTCTCTACTCATAAATGCGAAAGTGTATATATAGAGATACACTTGGCTTTGACATTTGACTGTATTTCGGTAGATAATGTCATGAATACTGGCCAAGTTTCTTCGTTCCCCATAGAATGTCTGAACTCCTTACAATTATCAGGAGTATGGAGTACCTTCACGCAACTTGAGACTGATCGTTGGTGTTCCAGTCCTGTTAATGCGGAATCTTAATGCACCAAAGCGTTGTAATGGCAAACGGCTACGAGTACCACCTAGGGGGAAACATTATCAAAGCTATTCGCTATGAAGGCTTCCGTAGTGGAGGTATCCACTTACCATAGCCATTATCGTCGACTAAATATTAATAGTATTTGTATAAACGATAAAGCTATATTTGCGGTTTTTAAGATGTGCTTTATTTCAAAAACTGCTTATTTACATACAAACATACATACATACATACATAGACTCACTCCTGTTTCCCCGAAGGGGTAGGCAGAGGCATATTAAACGCCCACTTTTCGCCAGTGTTTTGATCCCACGTAATAGGTGGCGAGCCTATTGCCGCTTAGCGGGATATTTCGTTTGCCAGAGCCACGTCCGTTGATCGGCAGGTGCACCACTTGCAGGTGAGGTTAGTTTGGGACCCTGAGTTCTTGGTTGGAACACTATGCACCCTGGAACCCTATGCACCCATTTGGAAACATATTATCTTTCAAACGATTGACTTCGAGAAACAATAGTTTAAGGAACCTTAAAATAATTTTTAACAACCCATTTTCTACATCAGTTCCATGTATGTAAAGCCTTAATATTCAATATTTTTTATTTTCTATAACGTCGTAAAGCGGTTCACAGAATACATCTAGCTACCAATTTTCAAATGTGTAAAATGAATAGTTTCGGCATAAAGTGGCTATGATATGCGGATAGACTGACAGACATAGCGCGTCAATAAGGATTCCATTTGGATTCCATGTTTAGCCAATTTTGACTACGGAACTCTAAAAATACTGTTTACAAAAATGTTTTGGAAATGTGCCCGGTACGGAAATAGGCTCGCCCCTTATTACGTGGGACTAAGGTATATCTGGCGAAAAGTGGGTGTAGAAATACACCTCTGCCTACCTCTTCGGGGTTATGGACGTGAGACTATGTATGTATGTAAAGTTATTAGGGCGTACTAACCGTGTGCGATACATTTTATTGGTTACTGAGCGCGGTATTGCGATCGCGATCACGATTACAGACGCATAGTCGTTCAGTGCACAATAAAACGAGACTAAGATATTTCTAAAAAATACCATTGCCTACATAATGCAACACAGTACGCTTAAGAGGTACCTAGTAAAAGAGTTGATGAGCGGCGAATTGCATTCCAATCATGTACCGACTTACTACGCACGGGTTATAATTATAATATACTAGCTTTTGCCCGCGGCTTCGCTCACGTTAAATTCGGGGTAACACAAAACTCCTTCATCATTCGATAGCAGTATATTATAATTATAACCCGTGCGTAGTAAGTCGGTACATGATTGGAATGCAATTCGCCGCTCATCAACTCTTTTACTAGGTACCTCTTAAGCGTACTGTGTTGCATTATGTAGGCAATGGTATTTTTTAGAAATATCTTAGTCTCGTTTTATTGTGCACTGAACGACTATGCGTCTGTAATCGTGATCGCGATCGCAATACCGCGCTCAGTAACCAATAAAATGTATCGCACACGGTTAGTACGCCCTAATAACTTTACATACATACATAGTCTCACGTCCATAACCCCGAAGAGGTAGGCAGAGGTGTATTTCTACACCCACTTTTCGCCAGATATACCTTAGTCCCACGTAATAAGGGGCGAGCCTATTTCCGTACCGGGCACATTTCCAAAACATTTTTGTAAACAGTATTTTTAGAGTTCCGTAGTCAAAATTGGCTAAACATGGAATCCAAATGGAATCCTTATTGACGCGCTATGTCTGTCAGTCTATCCGCATATCATAGCCACTTTATGCCGAAACTATTCATTTTACACATTTGAAAATTGGTAGCTAGATGTATTCTGTGAACCGCTTTACGACGTTATAGAAAATAAAAAATATTGAATATTAAGGCTTTACATACATGGAACTGATGTAGAAAATGGGTTGTTAAAAATTATTTTAAGGTTCCTTAAACTATTGTTTCTCGAAGTCAATCGTTTGAAAGATAATATGTTTCCAAATGGGTGCATAGGGTTCCAGGGTGCATAGTGTTCCAACCAAGAACTCAGGGTCCCAAACTAACCTCACCTGCAAGTGGTGCACCTGCCGATCAACGGACGTGGCTCTGGCAAACGAAATATCCCGCTAAGCGGCAATAGGCTCGCCACCTATTACGTGGGATCAAAACACTGGCGAAAAGTGGGCGTTTAATATGCCTCTGCCTACCCCTTCGGGGAAACAGGAGTGAGTCTATGTATGTATGTATGTATGTTTGTATGTAAATAAGCAGTTTTTGAAATAAAGCACATCTTAAAAACCGCAAATATAGCTTTATCGTTTATACAAATACTATTAATATTTAGTCGACGATAATGGCTATGGTAAGTGGATACCTCCACTACGGAAGCCTTCATAGCGAATAGCTTTGATAATGTTTCCCCCTAGGTGGTACTCGTAGCCGTTTGCCATTACAACGCTTTGGTGCATTAAGATTCCGCATTAACAGGACTGGAACACCAACGATCAGTCTCAAGTTGCGTGAAGGTACTCCATACTCCTGATAATTGTAAGGAGTTCAGACATTCTATGGGGAACGAAGAAACTTGGCCAGTATTCATGACATTATCTACCGAAATACAGTCAAATGTCAAAGCCAAGTGTATCTCTATATATACACTTTCGCATTTATGAGTAGAGAATATTGGTTCAGCCGGTTTAGCGTGAAATTGGTACATTTTCGCATTTATACTTTATATTAGTAGGTATTAGCCAAGGCTTTTGCAATAACTATTAGTTTATATAAGTAAACGAACGAAGTGCACAGTGCACCATATGACCACAGTATAAAGACACACAGTAGTTTGACGCCTTTGATCTCGAAGAAAAAGCCGATAACGTCTAGACAAGGGTAAGTATGCTAGGGCTGCTACATGTAAACAATAAGTACCTACTTATTCAAACACCGTCTATTTATTTTAGAAAAATATTACAATTGCTACACTACATGAATAATATAGTGTAAATCACTTATCTATACATATCAATAAAATTGGAGTGTCTGTTTGTAATATTAAAATAACAGCTTTTCACTAAATGCATATGGATGTACATATACACGGTAAATACACCGAAATGTAATTTTTTACAATATTTGTCTGTCTGTCTCTTTGTTCTCGCTAATCTCTGGAACGGCTGGGCCTATTTTGACAGGACCCTCACTGGCCTGATGTACCAAGGAGTAACTTAGGCTAAAAATTAACCGGGTACGCGAAAAAGTTCCCTCAGGACGCGGGTGAAACCGTGGGAAACAGCTAGTTTATTATATTACAATAATGAACGATAAATAATTATTATAAAACACGTTGCATTTTTCGTACGGTGACAGATTTGCATACAAAGTGACAGACAGCACCTATTTCATCCCGCAGGTGTCGTGGGAGGTGGTTAAGAATATAAAGCATTTTTCGTACAAACCAAGTTAAAATAAAGCGATTGACATAGCGGTGGTTTAATGAATGGGTAACCTTGGGATCAGCTTGCAGAGCCTATGTTATCGATATGAAGTATTTTGCAGATTTTTTTCGTGCAAACTACGTTAAGGTAAAGCAATAGACATCACGGTCATTTTATGGATGGGTGACCGGGCTATGAGATTACGGAGAACATGTGTGGGATTTATAAAAGGGGGCCAAAAATATGGCTATTTTTGAGCTAGGATGCGCCGTTACCAAGATACATAATAATATGTGATTGGTACTTACCTAATGCGAAGGTACCTACTAGGTACTTACTGAATGAAATTAAAATCACACCAGAATCGAATATTACCTTACAACGCATATTTTCTTACGTCTGCCATGTTGTTTACGTACAATAATTGCTACTTTATTCTGTGATTTGGCCAAACATGAGATATTGTAAAAAGTTAGTAGATTAGTAGGAATGTGCACATTATTATAAGTGGTTATAGATACATACATTGCAAAATAATATATATAATTATAATAATGAAATGTTCTTTTTTGGTTTAAGTAAATTGATGAAATCGCAGATTTTTTTAATCCTTATTTATTTAAATCTCTAAACAGCATAAAGAATTTCAATGTCTCACAGCACAAGTCGTATGCACCATTTTAATTAATATTCATAAGCAAATAAATAAGTAACGAACAAAAAACAAGCACGTGCCAGCCTCCAAAAACATGTGCCTAGTTAGGAACTAAGGCGATATACGTAACTAGGTACCAGTCTTTCAGCCAAATCGGTTCAGCCGTTCTTGAGTTATAAATAGTGTAACTAACACGACCTTCTTTTATATATATATATATATATATATATAGATTAAACTTAAACAGCAAAATATGTGTTAGTTTTTTAGATAACCTATGCTTTGCTAATGCTTTTTAAATATCAACTGCTCTATATTACAGTTTTATTGTATATGTATATGACGCCATTATTTTTACTTCTGCTGAGCCATAATAGATAATAATATAGTCACATGCTATATTATTATTAGAAATTTCATGATACTCATAATACTATCTGCCTACCTATTTTAACGTCAGTGTTTTGTCATTATCGTCTTAAATGGTTCACAAATTGTAAATATAATCAAACGAGAAAACAAACTAGTCATATATTCAGAACGAAAGTGTTTATTTCATATTCAGATAGATATAAGCACGTAGAGGATTATTGCAACCTCATTATCATATAAAATGCTTTTAACGCTTTAACGCGTTAACACAATATTAATGGATGCCTCAACTTAATTAATGCCACACGATACAGTTATTTTTTACAAAATACTTTTAGCAGGTGCATAGGGTTCCCACAAAGAACTTAGGGTCCCAAGCCAACCTCACCTGCAAGTGGTGCACCTGCTGATCAACGGACGAGGCTCTGGCAAACAAAATATCCCGATCAGCGGCAATAGGCTCGCCACGTGGGATCAAAACACTAGCGAAAAGTGGGCGTTTAATATGCCTCTGCCTACCCCTTCGGGGAAACAGGCGTGAGTCTATGTATGTATGTATGTGTACTTTTAGCACAAATAATATTTCAAAGTCAGTCGTCACCATAAATAAAAGTTTTAAACAAAATTGCATGTGCCGTCAGTGTCAATCATCTGTCAACGAATGATGAGTGAGCAGTGAACGAAACGAATAAACTAAAACATGAAATAACTACGCGTGCTTATTTTCAACCTGGCTGTTCCCCGCGTTTTTATAATATCTTGACAACAGCTCCACCTACCGGGCTAGTGGTAACTCTAAATAAATTAGATGTAAAAAAATATATTTCAAATACATAAACATATTTTTACTTGTCTGCTTGAATAGGATTTTTGCCAATAATTGCATTTCATAAATACTACATATTTTAGGTATTTTCTCGGTGTTACTTGTAAAATCTTGCGGATAAAATATAAATGCCAGTGAAAGCCCTATTCACATCGGTTAATTTATGCTGCCAGAGACTACGCCGAACAAACTGACATACGGACAAACCGAATAGGCAACTACATTATTTAAAAAAATTCGTTCATATCTTAGTGTTATGTTAATCACTAAATTATGCACTTGAGAAAACATACTTATTCTGAAATCATAAACTGACACTTCAATTTTAGTGTAAACATATTGTATAGACTACAAATAAACCTTCTGCAGTTGAATGAATATGTAGCTAGAAAACTCAAACCGTTATGAACTTCTTTTAACCTTTACCACTACTTTGCTCCGGACAAATGTAGGTTTCTAAGTTTTGTGAACTTCATCATACTCCACATACCTGAGCTGCTCAGTAGCTTCAGTTTTAGTAACGAAACGATCAGTAAAAGACGAGGTTGCGTCATTCGATAAAAAATACATGAGTAATCTTAATTTAAAGATCACCTGTAGCCTGTCAGGCCTCACGTCCATAACTACGGTATAAAATATGTACAAAAGTTGATGCCTGAAGACCAAAGTCTATAACCAATGCGTCCTACTTGTTATGACGTACGGTGCCGAGACGTGGACACTCACAGTGGGACTAGTCCACAAACTTAAAGTCATGCAGCGAGCTATGTAACGGGCTATGCTTGGCGTCTCTTTGAAGGATAAAAGCCGCAACGAAGTTATCTGACAAAGAAACAAAATTACCGATATAGCCCAGATAATTAGTAAGCTCAAGGGGCAGTGGGCTGGCCATATTTGTAGAAGGATTGATGGCCGATGGAGCAAGCGTGCCCTAGAGTGGTGACCACGACTCGGCTAGCGTAAGGTAGGGCGGCCCCCGACTAGGAGGACCGACGACGAGGACCGTGTATCTCATCGTTAAAAAAATGCCACATTTAAACAACCATTTACAAGATAATAAACATTTATATTTCTTTATTTCAGGTAACTGGCACTATAGTGACTTACGAGTTAGTACTTCTGCAGTTCAACACCGATAAACTCAACAAAGCAGTATAATAAAACCGTGATAGCACATTGGTACCCAGGAAAGCGAAAAATTACTGGCTATTATGTGTATTTCTAACTTTGTACGCCATGGGAGAATCTCTCTACCACTTTGTCAAAAGTGTAAGATTGTGATGAGATAAGCCCATTCCATAAGGCATGGTTTAGGATCGAGTGTTACTGGATTTGAATCTTGCATCAAGCACCTGATCAAGTAGTTCATTGTGTGATACGTATACTTATAACCACACCTATTGTTTAATCAGTACCAATACCTATTAAAAATGCAAAAGTGTGTAGGTATGCGTATCGGTTCGAATTTGAGCAATTTTAGCATTTAAATAGATTACATCTTTTAGACGGACTTTGGCTAGCTTTTGTAGCGGAAATAAAATTTGGAGGCTTCCAAGTTATTCCAAATAATATTTTTAAACTTAGATGCAAAACAAGAAATGTAATATTTATAGTACCTACTTACAATATTAAGAAAACATAGTTATATAATTTGTGTCATATGTTTATAACTTAAGCATATAAACAGTTTTAAAGTGCACATGGGACAAAAATACTTTCCCTTGTCGTTATCGCTACGGTTTCACTGTTTAAGCACAGAGTTGGATACAAATGCTTCAGAGATAGACTAAAAGCTACTCAACAATGAAACATTGTCGTTCTCAACCACTACTTTGCTATAATAATAACAGTGTCTTATAATGCAACATTGTTAAATTGAATAGACTACATAAATTTAAATTTAGTACTTGATTATATTCTGTGGGAATCCGTATTTATAATCTTAAAAAATTATCTTTTTTTTTAAATGTATATTGTTCGTTCCAAATTTAAATTGTAAGTGAAATAATACAATATAATTATGTCACGAATGTCAATGGTCGTTTGCTTGACTTGGTTCTGTCTAATATTGATTCTTTAACTGTCTAAAAAACTTTGGAATTAAGTCTATTAGACAAACACCATCCTGCTATCATGATAAGCATATCCTCGTTTCACATCACAAAAGGGCTTCAACGAAGCAATATTAAACGGCTTAACTTTTCAAAATGTAACTATGAAGCAATTGTGACTGAACTAAGTTCTACGAAATGGCAAACCTTCTTATCTTCTAATAATGTTGATCTGTGCACTGACGCTTTCTACGATATACTATTTAATATAATAAATAAACACACTCCGTTAACTTCTCCTAAAACCTCGGGTTATCCTATCTGGCATAGGAAGTCTCTGATTAAATGTAACAAAGAAAAAAATAAATACCATAGATTATACAAAAAGTTTGGTTATCCTCGTGATTACGATGTTTTCTCAAGCTGAGGAGTAGATGTAAAATGCTCACTAAAAGATGTTATGATAAATATGTCGCGGCTACTGAAGATTCTTTAAAGAACAACATAAAATCCTTTTGGAGATTTGTTAATAATAGAAAGGGTCAAACTTCAGTACCAAGCACTATGACATTTGAAAACATTTCATCATCTACTGGTCAGGGTATCTGTGACCTTTTTTCACGTTATTTTGGATCAGTTTTCGAGGGAAATAATGACTGCACGGGTGATAAAACCAACTTAGATTATTTGAGCGGATATCTTATTAATTCACTGTCACATATTTTATTTGATGAAAAATCTATTTTAACTAAACTAAAAGAATTAGATATCAATAAAGGACCTGGCCCTGATCTTCTGCCACCCTATTTTGTTAAACGTTGTAGCAAGGAATTAACCCTTCCCTTATGTATTATTTATAATAAATCGTTGCGTAATGGCATCTTCCCCAATCGCTGGAAGACCGCACACATCATCCCTATATATAAAAGTGGCAATAGATCAAATTGTGCTAATTATCGACCGATAAGCATTTTATCCTGTTTTGCTAAAATATTGGAATCTTTGGTGTATGATCACCTCTACAACCATTTCAAACCACTGCTCTCTGATAAACAACATGGTTTTGTAAAAGGTAGATCGACAGTTACTAATCTGCTGGCTTACAAAAACTACCTTTGTCAGGCGTTTGCGATTGGTGGCCATCAATGCTGAGGAGTAGATGTAAAATTCTCACTAAAAGATGTTATGATAAATATGTCGCGGCTACTGAAGATTCTTTAAAGAACAACATAAAATCCTTTTGGAGATTTGTTAATAATAGAAAGGGTCAAACTTCAGTACCGAGCACTATGACATTTGAAAACATTTCATCATCTACTGGTCAGGGTATCTGTGACCTTTTTTCACGTTATTTTGGATCAGTTTTCGAGGGAAATAATGACTGCACGGGTGATAAAACCAACTTAGATTATTTGAGCGGATATCTTATTAATTCACTCTCACATATTTTATTTGATGAAAAATCTATTTTAACTAAATTAAAAGAATTAGATATCAATAAAGGACCTGGCCCTGATCTTCTGCTACCCTATTTTGTTAAACGTTGTAGCAAGGAATTAACCCTTCCCTTATGTATTATTTATAATAAATCGTTGCGTAGTGGCATCTTCCCCAATCGCTGGAAGACAACATGGTATAGCTTTAGAAAAGTCTGTATAAACAGAGTCAACTTGGCCAAGTTGACTCTGTTCATACAGACTTTTCTAAAGCCTTTGATAAGGTCAATCATAACTTACTTTGTCGCAAATTTGAGTCATATGGTATCCATGGGAACCTATACCGATGGATATGTTCTTATCTCGAAAGCCGAACGCAATTAGTAGCACTAAAAGGCTATGTTTCCTCACCTACAATCGTGACATCGGGGGTGCCCGAAGGCTCCCATTTAGGTCCCTTATTTTTCGTCGTCTTCGTTAACGACTTGATCCAGCACCTATCTTGTAAAAGTATTTTATATGCTGACGACTTAAAGATATTTAAAGTTATTTCTGAGCCAAGCGATTGCCTGGATCTTCAAAAAGATTTGAATACCCTCTAAGTGGTCTAAAAATAATTACATGTATCTGAATATTAATAAATGCTTTGTTATTTCATTTACTAATAAGCGTAAAAAAATCACATGGGACTATGAAATTGATGGCCAAGTAATTAATCGTTCACAGATCGCAAAAGACCTAGGCATTATATTTGATGAAAGCCTTTCGTTTCGATTTCATTTCACACATATGATATCCAAAGCCAACCAAATCCTTGGTTTTGTTTTAAGGTCAACGAAAGACTTTAAAACGTCGCGTAGTACCTTGTATCTTTATCTTGCCCTTGTGAGGAGCATACTGGAGTACGGTAGTCCCATATGGTCGCCAAATTTCATATGGTCGCCAGATTCATATCAACGATATTGAAAGAATTCAAAAGAAATTTCTCAGAATACTTAATTATCGCCAAAACCCTGGTCGTTCTAGCTTAAATTATCAAGATAGACTTTCCAAATTTAAAATTCAGTCACTAGAAACTCGACGGGTATACTTTGATTTAGTTTATCTCTATAAAATCATACATGCTATTATAGACTCACCAGAATTAATCTCTCAAATCAACTTCAATATTAAATTTAGTGCTCGTAGGTCTAACGAGACCAATCTATTTGCCCTTCAAATTTATAAAAATAATATATCGTATTACAACCCATTAACAAGGATGGCCCGGCAGTATAACGATATGATAAAAAATAAGATGAAAGAGATAGACATTTTTAATCCCAATCTCAACATATTTATTAATAACATTAAAGACATCCTCCATAGTAAGTAGGTAGATTGAGCTTGGATGCTTCAGACTTCGGAGATGTCAGAGGCATCTAATGCTAGTTTGATATCTATATGCATAACATTAAAAATGAATGTAGCGTCCAATTAGTTTCGATTCTTTGTTCCATTTTCCATAATTGAGCCCCTGTAGTATTTGTAACATAGTTTTTGATGTATGCACTGTTGTTACGTTGCAATCCAGAACTGAAAAATCTAGTTTAATTTGTATTTTTTGTAAAATGATTGTAATGTGTTTTGTACATCTAAATAAATTAAATTAAAAATAAATTCCACTGCAAAATGGATTATAAAAATCAAACATGCAATGCGCTATTATTTTCTCTACGAATTGTAAAGTAATAAAATGTTATAAATATTAAATTGAATTTCAAATTGAGTCTTTTTGTTTATTGGTTGCCATGGTTTTTGCTATTGTTTTAAGTTTTTACTTTGCCACAGGTGAGAATAAAGTTAAACAATTTAGCAAATGTCAGACTTAAAGGCGCCAACAATACTTTATAATATGAAATATCTTAAATTATATGGTTATAAATCTTCTGTATATTTAAAAGTGGATTACTACCATGATCCAATATTCATTAATACTCGTAATTACGAGTATTAATGAATATGTTTAAGATTTCATGAGTAAAATACTCATTTTTATGTAATGTGTCTTATGTCGTCAATATAATAATATTTTTATCGTATTATTTATTGAAAATAAAGGTATTTTACCTTATACCCTATAAAGGTAGGTACCTCTTATTTGCTCCGACGTTTCGGAGTGGGTTTACATAATTATTTGTAAGTATCAACGGACTTGCATGTAGTTATACTTTATACAGCCCTACCTGTGGCGTTTCATTTGAATATTAAAGTCGTAGGTACCGTTTCAACAGTTTTATAAGGGTTACTTTTATTTAAAAAAGAGACATATATTTATTTTTAATCATCATAATGATTCTTATTTTTAATATTTACATGTTACGTTGAACACACCCTAAAAAGTATTCACTAAAGTTTTTAGCCTGCATCAGTTCTAGTATCACCAGCCCCACGGATGCCCTGGGACACTATACCATTCTTCTCCGACCCCTTCTCCTCGCCACGGGTCTGTGAGAATCTTTGTGAAGATCTACCTGAGAATGATAGAGAACCGGTCTGCATGATGTTCAGCCGGTACAAGAAAGGGTACCAGTTCTTTCTGAACCTCTGCCACGCTAGGAAAGCGATATGTAGGGAGAATTTGTGTAAGTTGAAATATATTTTATATAGTTTATTTCCGGATTAACTAAGTAGCGATTGCTGAGCAGGCAGATCGAGAGACTAACATGCAAAGGGACTTGAATTAAGTGCGTATTCAGTCGTTTCTTACCTGCTAAGGCAAACTACGGCGAAGGCAAAAACGTCGTAATAAAACTTATACTACGTTTACTATTCCCAGTGTCGGGTAAATAAAACAAAAGTTATGGTTTTTGAAAAGGAGGAATGCGTAACGGCTTGTAATATTTTGATCGATGGACAACGAGTGGAGCAAGTGAATGAGTTTGTATACTTAGGTACGTTGTTTACAAGAGATGGTTAGAATGAAAAAGATATTGAAAGAAGAGTTAATGCAGGTAATAGAGTGAATGGAGCTCTGAAGGCGTTTATGAACAGTCAAAACGTGTCCAAAAAGGCATGTTTGGCTATGCATAGAGGGGTATTAGTGCCTACCCTTATGTACGGTAGTGAAAGTTGGGTATTGCAGAAGAGATTTGAAAGTAGAATAAATGCTGTAGAAATGAGAGCACTGAGAAGTATGTGTGGTGTATCTTTGACCGACAGAGAATAGAGTGTTGTGGGGTAAAAGAAGATGTAGTGACAAGCATTGAGAAAGGCATGTTATTGCTGCTACACACAGTGCCAGCGGCATGGCATGGTTGCAACTTGCTACTTGTGTGTGGTCGTTCTATTAGGGTTGTCAAGCATATTTTATAATAACGTATCCTACTTTATTTTTGGCAATTATACTTTATACTTTTGTATACAAATAAAGTATATGAAAATACTTTACTTCCAACCCTTACTATGACAAACGTGAAACACCACGTGAAAAACCAAACACTAATGATGAATACTTATCTATATAACGTTACACATAAGTCAAATGGATGATGGAAACTATTTAGGCTCGAGAAGAAAGAAATAGAACGTCAATAATTAACGTAATTAAAAACTGATTGTTTATTTTTATATTTTTATTGTCAAACAAGCTATAAAACATTTAAAAATTTGGCAAAAAAAGTTGGTAACCCTACGTTCTATACAACTGGAATGATGCCCGGCGGCTTTCTGCGGCCGATACCGGTGGCACCGACGCCCGCCAAAAGCCTGCGGCATGAGCCGCGCGACAAAAGCCGGCGGCCTGTGCCGCTGGCACTGTGTGTAGCAGCCTTTAAGTGGAGAGGATGGATGACGATAGACTGACAAAGAAGATATATAAGTCAAGTGTGAATGGGACAGGGCAAAGTGGAAGACCTAGGCGGATGTTCTCTGACCAGATTGGAGACATCCTGAAAATAGGATAAGTCAGAAGTACCCTTAACAGAAGAGCATGCATGAGAAACTTGGTGGGAGTGAGTGAAGCAAGAGAGGTATGTCAGGATCGTTGCAAATGGCGTTCCGTAGTCTTAGCCTTCCCCTCCGGGAAACAGGCGTGAGTCTATGTATGTATGTATGTATGTCGCGGGATACTTATTTAGAGACAATTTAATGACCACAGAGAACACCTAGCCTCAGTGGCATTTTGTAGATGATACAAAGTGATGTATGAGGTATATGAACCCGCTTCAGTGCTATCAGCAATACATACACGACCTAGCAGTCAAAAACTCTCTGGTTAAAGAATATAGTTTTTTTTATCTGTAATGGTAAATACCTTCGTTGGTATCGTCTACAGTACAATAGAGAGTTAAAAATACACTGTTCGGGTAACTAAATAACATCAAGGCGTAGGGCAAAGAACTGTCATTTTTAACCGCCGCCTCGACTGTATACATATATTATGTACATATCTATCATATTGCTTCAAAAACTTTGAACCATTAACGTTACTATTCGAAAATGAAAATTTACAGATCTCATTCTAAGAGTCTGTAGGTTCTACAAAATCTGTGCGCAACTAATACACACACAAATTTTTATTCGCAGTAAATATTTTTTGGCGTAAATTTTGAATTGTTGAAAGACTGATAATATTACAACAGAACCGGCATACTATACTATCTCATAAACAGTATGTAAATAATTGCCTCAATCATTATAAAGCACAAAACCACCTTGAAATCAACATATTCCTCAACACATACCTACCGATTTTATCTCCAAAACCTTATGCCTCTATGAAGTTGGCGTTGAGGGTCCGTTGTGAGCCACTTAAAAATTCATTGTGAGAGATATTTTCTACAAAAACCGATGCCAAAGGCTTTCGGGCCCTAAGTCATTCGCTGACTTAGGGCCCGAAAGCCTTTGGGTACTTTAAGTAGGAAATACTTAAAGTTTCGCTGGGTGGTTTTATTAAAAAAGGTATACTATAAAGTATATATATAATCTAGGGAGCCGGCCGCCCGGTCGCCGGGTGTCCATCGTCCGGGCGCCGGCATCCGGCTAATTACCCGGTCCGGCGTAGTTTGAACACTCACTTATTAGTTCTTAAAAATAAGGTGTTTTTATTACTTATCGCATATGGAATTAACACTTATGGTGTGTACATACTTCATGCAGGTGAAGTGTGTATAGGCGGGCAACTTTAACTTTTTTATTGTTGTTTGTATAATATATGCTAAGAAAAATATAGTAAAATTAAGTTTTAAGACTGTACGTTCGTGGATTCGTTTATGTTTCATAGTATACTAGTAGTCGTCCTCGGCTTTGCGCGTACTAAACTTTTACCCTCTTAAGGGCGGAATATTACAAAATCGTTCCAAAATCCTATAGAGTGACTATGACATAAAAATACATAGCTAAATGTTATTTTTATAGCTACAGTAGTTTGAAATCTGCACAACTGTACAGACAAGTAATTTTATAGATATTATAAGTAATTTTATATGTATAATGATCATACACTGATTGCTCGCTTCCACTTTTAGGGCGAAATTTAACCCAGTGAGTGGGCCGCGGCAAAGTATGCTGTCCAGGATTCTCGCAACTCTGCGTTCACGGGGAGTCGTAAACCCCGCAGTTATTTTTGTGATTAGGTTCCACTTCCAATGACCTAAGACACAGGTCCGTTATTCACCAGCCATAGTCCATATAGTAAGTAGTCTGTGTTGCCAAACTCGAATTTAAAAAGCTGCGGAGGGGACAGCTCACAATAGACTTTTCACAGTCAAAATAAAAATGGGAGGAATATAGCATCCCGTCTTCTGCGAGATCAAAGCTACATTTATTATTGAGCCGCGCTATTCAATCACTAATACAATTACCTACATACACAACAGTAGCGTACATTGATTAAGGGCACTATCCCACTTGCGTTTGTCAGGCGTACACGATCTACTGACGTACGACTAGCGTTGAAACAACGTGCATATGGCACTCGCATAGCGTGGACATAATAATAAAAAAAATTGGTTGCCTGTAAAGTCGGTATACGGGCGAAAGTTTTACGTGACAACGACTTTGAGTGGTAAAATAATTTTAATGTGAATATTCATTCGTATAGTAGGAAGAAGGATGAAAGACGCGTGCCTTTCACTTTTTATGTCTGTCTCTCTCGCTCTTAGGCGGGACGCGTGCCTCTCACTCGCTCTCATTGTGAGCGCATAACGTGAGCGGAGCGTAACGCAGTTTCTTGAAGTGTCACCCGGCAAACCAATTTATAAGACGTTGTCACGTCAATAGCATACGTGATATCGCCAACTTCCTCTTCTTCGACCGGACCAATTGGTGTAGGGTTTAATGTTGAGTTTTCTGTATCTTTGCTACGATAATTATTTGCTTGATATATTTTCTTTAGTCACCTGAGATAATAATATAATAACGAAGATATCTGCAATATTTGTGCAATTACCAAAGTAATTAAGTGATAATACAGATAATTATGTTCATATATGTTTGATGTGATGGCTGTTAGTTTGCAAGAGATACAGTTGTCTAGGGCGACACTTTGGAAATTGCTGAGGATCCTGATTTTTCTTTGTGCCGTTGTTTCAATTTTTAGGAGTAGTAATAATTGGAGTAGATTATTAACTTATATCCTGCGTTACTTAGATTATCAACTTGTATCCTGCGTTACTTACGAGTGGAATCAGTACTCTTGATTATTCCTATTGACGCTGGTATAAGCCATGCAATAGCTCTTTCAGTTGCGAAGGTCATTTTGTCAACAAGAGCTTCTGATCCAGATCAGCAGATACTGGTCGAAAACTAGAATTAAGTGTGTTTGCGTAGCATCACAACTCATATATTACCACCACTTACGTATAAGACTTTGTTACACAATTGCTTGTTATAAAAAGATGATCCTCATCATATCAGCCAAACGACGTCCACTGCTGGACATAGGCCTCCCCCAAGGTTCTCCACACAGACCGGTCTTGAGCCGCCCGCATCCAACCAACCAAGATGATCCTACTAACGACTAATTTCTATACCCGATTTTATACTACTAATCTACTCTACTAAGAGATTAAAGCGGTCACCGAGGCTGAAATTGGTGAAAATAGAGATATACTTATAGATAGACTCACGCCTGTATCCCCGAAGAATAGGCAGAGGTGTTATATTATATCCACATTTTGTCTTATGAATTTTAGATCCTAGGTAATAGGCTTCTCCTATTACCGTTACCTAGCAAAATAATAAATCAACCAATAATGATCTTGACCATAAACCTCAAAACAATACAAAATCACGTAGGTAGTGAGCAAGTATATCAACTGATTTGCATTCTTTTTCAGTTCTCCATACCGTACACACGAACAGATGCCTTATCAGCAACCAGCACTTTTTGCCAATCGGTTAAGACACTACAACCTTCCACCTATCGACGGCATAATGTAGCAAGTACTTTATTGTATCGAAGAAGTGCGGCAAATTTTTCACTTACACATGAAGGATGACTGCCATTCCAAGTTCATCCGAATATTTTATACTCCTTTGTCGCAAAAAATCTATCACCATCCAGTCAGTACAGTGCCTAATACATTTGAAGAAGCACAAGATAACCTCAAGAATTCGCAGTTATAGAAAACGGAATAAGAACATTTTTCCTTAAAAACCCTTTCATTTCATTTATTTTTTATTTTTTTTTAAAAAGACAACTCCCGCATTAGGACTAAATCCTGTGTCGCAAGGGACTTTACAAACATACAACTAACGGACACAATGAACACCCAGACTCAAAACAACAATTTATGAATCCAACAAAGTGTTGTCTCGTGTGGGGATCGAACCCACAACCCTTCGGTTGCAGTGTCAAGCGGTGAGGCGGCCGCTTAAACTTCTACGCCAACCGTGCAGTCAAATAGCGGCTTCTGGTCGTTTCTTTGAATTGTGTAATAAATGAGATCTGGACCGTGTCGGAGCGCAACTCAGTATTTGTTGTGTTTTGTTTTTGTCTTTGGTATTTATTTTTTCCCGATCGTTGCAAGGCAGCTGTCCGATGCGGAAAAGTTTAGTACCTTTAATGG
This sequence comes from Euclidia mi, assembly GCA_944739405.2. Lineage (NCBI taxonomy): Eukaryota > Metazoa > Arthropoda > Insecta > Lepidoptera > Erebidae > Euclidia > Euclidia mi. Next base: position 55,789,015 of record OX123187.2, read on the forward strand.
AATTTATAGAACACTAAAATTTGTACTGGCTTTTAAATGGTTGCTTGTTGTATTATTGTGTTTTATTCATGTTTGAGTCTGAATAATATTCAACCGACTAACTAAACCATCCAAGCCTATTAAATTGCATTTAATTTAAAAACGTTTAACCGTTTAAAGGCATTCACCGACATAGACACGGAAAGAAGAACGATGTAAACGAAGAAATCGGTATATTCGAGACAGAACTTCTGAAACTTCGTCTAACTCAGGATAGTAGAGACCAGTATACTGCATGCAGTATATCATACTGGTTTTAAGTCAACTGGATAGATATTCTCGTCTCACAGACAAAATGATATTAAGTAACCAGAAACACAATACGAAAAATGCATAAGAGCTGTCCCGGTATAATCCGCGTTGCTTTCATTTTTAGGGTTCAGTAGCTAAAAAGGCCAAAAACTGAACCCATATAAATTCGCCATATCTGTCTGTCTGTCCGTCTACACATTTGAAAATTGGTAGGTAGATGAATTCTGTAAGCCGCTTCACGACGTTATGGAAAATATATTCTGGAGATCGTTATAAAAAATTTCCAACGAAATTTGGTTGTTTGTTGTGATCAGCAGTTTTTGAGACGGAGCACATGTTCAAAACCGCAAATAAAATTTTTTCGTTTATACACACACTATGTAAAACATAATTATTTATGCTGGCGAAAAACATATACTGGTATATGGTTAAGTGAAAATAATAGGTAAGTTTAGTGGATACTTCTAATACGTAACCCTTCATGGATGAGACCGACTCGGTCTTGATTTATTTTTACTCACTCGTATGATCTAAGATACTGCACTTATACTGTAATGGTTAAGCGTTCACCTTATGGCGCTGATACACCTGTAACAGAACAGCGAGCATTCGCCGCTTTCTGTTTTGTCGAACCGAACATTATTTTTCACGATAATTCTAGCGAACATTCTAAATTCAAATACATTCCGTAGATTATAGAAAAATATAGAAATCGCACTACAACAGCAGTTTTACCCAATATGTTGACTTCAGCTTCAATTATGAATTATTTCTAGAGTAAGATACATAAACAAAAGACGTTTCTAAATAATAAAATGCAGATTTGAATTTGAGCAGGTTTAATAAATCCCACAAGTGTCAGTTCGTTCGTTCAAATGTATTTATCGATATCGAGAGTTTATCAACATTCTATTGAAATTAATTCTGAATAAACCAAATCTAAGGATCTATTGTAAACATTACCGATATTTTATCGATATTTAATCTGAGTAAGCCCATCACTAATCATGTTAAAATTAGTGACAAAATACGAAGATTCTTCCCCTGATTAAAATCATGAGTCAAAATGATGTAAATATATTGGGTTTAACCGCCATTGTAGCGCATATTCTATGTATTATCTATATTCTAAGGCTTGCCCGAATGTTCGGGAGAATGCTCACTAAAACGCACTCTGTTTTGTAACATTTGCGAGAATTGAGCATTCTCGGGAATTACGCACAGCGCTAAATTGTAATCGCGCTGATACACTTAAGCATTTACAGGTGAATGCTTAAGTGTATCAGCGCCATTACAATTTAGCGCTGTGCTTATTGTTGGTTCGATTCCATACGAATTTTCATGAATATATATTTTTAGCTACAGAACTGTACGTACACGTGCCTTAAAAAAAGGTAAGAAAGTCGCCACAGACTATTGCCTGGATACAATCGTGGCGTAGTTCGCCGAATATTATTTTAAGAAAAATAAAAGTCCCGCCACACAATAGTAATTGTAATCAAGCTTCTGTCGCCATATACATATTTATACCTTAGTATATCGCAGCATTGTCACGTACCGAACTGATGACATCATAACACCACAACACACACGAAAAAGGGTAAATAATTAAGGGAACCATCCAACCAAATAACAGAGGCTAAACAGGAGTATTTTAAGGAAAACACGTAGAAAATAAGAATGGATGCCCGGATACGTTTTTATCCGGCGGTTGAAACGTGTAGGTAGAGGAATTCATGTCGAATTGGAATGGAGGCGGTCGCTAAATTTAAGTGTTTTGTTTGTGATGCCTTCGTATCTTTAAGGTTAAGTATAAATAAATTGGTCATTTATGCCAGCCTAATTTGTCAAATGAGATAGCATTTTTGGTCCGTGTCGCAAATGCTCCGTATGGAATTGTCTGTTATCCTTTAATTTCTGAAAAAGTTCAAGAATATCAGGGAGCCTCTTTTAAAGAGTGTGTTTGTGTTTAGATATGCGATCCACCTCTTTGGTGGCTGTGGCTTTTAGTTACCTCATAACCGAAGCATATTTTTTCAGATTTGTCAAAAGCCTGACCAGAAGTCATAAGTGGCAACAAGGACGTCCTTTCAATCGTTTCAACCTAAATAAGAATCGACGCTTTTAAATTCAATTGTAGTCTTAAACTAAGAAATACCTATCCGTTTTATAAATCTAGAAGCAGATGCAAAACATATTTACCTTCAAGGTAAGTCGGTTTTTCATTTTAATTAATAAATGAATGAATTATAGTTTTCTTTGTCCTCCATTGTTGCTTTTGTGTGGCGCGACCAGCGGCAATAATATTGAAATTGTTCACAACTCTTTTAACTTGGATGCAAAATCTTATATAATGTTGTTGGGCTATATTATTTATGTATTTACAAAAAAAAAAAAATATATATGTATGTTTATCCATTATCTAGTACCCATAGTACAAGCTTCTGCTTAGTTTGGGACTAGATGGTGTTGTGTGAATGTGGTAGAATATTATAATTATTATTTTTAAGATGGTGCTTTTTGTGAGATGAAACTTATTTTATTGTGTATTGTAACAATTTTGCCTTGTGGCAATAATATTTTTAATTTAATGTTAAGACTATTTAAAAGCGCTTTGCTCATTTATTACAATTATGCACCGAGTTTGTAGGTCTCAATTAGAAAATTTTTGTATTAGTAACATTTAGGTATAAAAAAATAAATCGGTCGTAACACGCGTGGAAATGTACCAAAATACGAAAATCGGAAAACGACACATCCAAAATGTTGTCCAAATATAAATGTCTACAGCAACTCTATAACTACACGTGCCACTCGAAAATGCAAACAAAATATTAAAATAAATAATTTACGTCCAAAATACTGTGACCAGCGCATCCTTTTCAAACAGCTACAGTTATTTAAGGTTGAACATTAATATTCCATTGCGGCATTACTTGTTAAAAATATTGAAATGCTATAGGTACATGCGAGAAAAACGACGTCCACCCTATTTCTAAGTCTGCATACTGATGGTGGTTTGGGGAAATGATTTTTGATGTCATTGTGTGCGGTGTAAGGGTTAAAGGAAGAGGAGGATACATAATTACTAAGGATATATAGTTTTGCTGACATTTCATGCTATAAAAGCCGTAAACCATAGATTATTTGTATGATTTTCGTAAACATCAGAAAATATTTGTAGTAAAATGTTTGTCGTAATCATCTCAACAATCATTAATCTTTACAACTTATGTGCTGAGCTTGACACTTAGCAAAAATGTTTTGAGCCTGTGCAAACCATGTTTTTTAAACGCGCTGTCGACGCGCGTTTGTAGTGATACAGACGCGATACGCACGCAAGTCAGACGCAGCCTGTAGACCTTAGCACACATGTATAAATTCAAATACGCGTTTGAATCGATACAAACGTTCTCAGATTATGAAACAAGAATCAGATGGAGCGCGCGGAACAGTTGCGTGAGGCCACTGAAGCAAATACAAATTGAAAAGAGAATACAAATCCGGCTCAGTGCGATACGAAGCATCGTACAGTTCACGCGCCCCGATCAACTCAACTTTCATGCGTTTTTAATAAAAACGCATGACGGCATTTTATGAATTTAAAAGTGGAAACAACTTTTACACTGTTTTAAAACTTTTTAAACATTGTAAAAGTTGTTTCCAAAAGCAAAAACAGAAAGATAGAATATCTTTTCACAGTTATCTATGGATTATTTAAAAAAAATGTGTAAGTGTTGCTAGTTTACGTCTAAGCCGTTTTCCCTGTATTATGGAAAATGCACTTGTCAATTGATTTATGTAATATGTAATAAGAATTGTCATGTTAATAAAATTATATTAACATATATTATAAAAGTATATTTTAGATATACAGGGTGTCACAAGACCCATCACCAAGCCGAAGTCTATTCGTTGTGGACATCATGCCAAGTCATACTAAGCAAAAATAATACCTGGGAAACGACTTTTTTTTAAGTTTTCACATTTTTTAAACCGCAATTAAAAGCGCGCGCGTGCAATGCTCGAAATACCTATTTATCCATGGGTCATAGGACAACTAAAGAACATATTGGCGGGGTAAATGCATCGATTTTGTACCTTATTAGAAAAATTCCATACTAAATTTGAGCCTCAATTATTCCTGAACCAGTAACTTCCCAGGTATGGTGCCGAAGTAAAAAATATTCGTAATGATTGGTACAAAATGGGGTTTCAGTTTTCGTTAAGGGTCTTTTTACACTCTGTATATATCTATTAGCAAATATTCTTATACGCTTTCCAATATGTATACATTGTTTTGGACTCGATCCCTATACGATCCAAATATTCATGTACTTAATGTGTAGAAACAGAAATTATTGATTTAAAGCATAATTTTTTTTTAATAGCTTACGCTGTCCCACTCCTGGGCAAAGGTTTCCCCCAAATCTTTCCAGGTATGCTTGTCGCACGTAATCTCAAGCCAGCTCTTGTGGTAGGCGTCTAGGTCATTTCGCCACCTGTTTCGGGGCTGGCCTCGGCTACGTCGTATATCCTCTGGTACCCACAGTGTTGATACTCTTGCCCAACGAGCCTCGTACATACGGCTGACGCTGCTCGCCCAGTTCCATTTGAGACTGTTTTAGAACGCAGCTCGGTGTTCCGTATCCTGTCTTTAAGTTTAAGATCCAGGATGCTGCGCTCTATAGCTCTTTGGCAGACCCCTAGGCGTGATCTGTGAAGCTGGGTAGGTGACCAGGCTTGAGAACCGTACATTGGAATAGTCAGAATAAACAATCATATCCATGACTTTGCGCTTCTGAAATTTATATTTTTTTAAAGAGTAAAATTAGTTTTGTCTACAAATCATAATATTTATACTTTATTGTGTTCTTGACAAAATTTTGCCTGTTTATGAATACCTTTACAAGGGTGAGAGAATTGGTCTATATTCACTTGTATAGTGTACGCCGCTTTCATTAATTTTAACTGTCTCCGGTGCGTGAATATTATACTAATGAAATAATATAAAAAAAACAGTGATACAGTAAATTATTCAAGACCGCAAACTAATGTCAATATATCTAAACTTCCATAAAACATTACAAAACTCTGTGCAAAAGAGTGGGAGATTGTCCGTGTGGTGACGGATTAAGAATACGGAATGTCACCACTCCATATCATCCCATGGGTGTCGTAAGAGCCGACGGAGGGAGCATATTATGCTGAGAACAGCACTGTAAGAGAAGGAAAACTTGATACAAACCCTATACCAACCCGTTTGGCCAGTGTGGTATAGGTGGCCAATTCCTCCTTTCAAAGGAGAGTCCTAGTCCAGCCCTGAACTGTTAAAGGCTGGTGATAGTGAGTGAGAGATCATTCATAATCTGGCATTTTTACACGCACATAGACGCTCGTGTCTGTATAGTGCAGTCGCCAAATATCACGCACACATAGCTGTCAACGTGCCTCACTTTGATGAATGTGCTCCATCTGCCTTTTGCTCTATAGTGCGTTTGTATCGACACAAACGACAACAAACTGCTCTGTAGAACAAAAGCGTGCCGTTTTAAAAAACGTGGGTTGCGCAGGCTCTTAGACAGAAATATAAAGAATTTACTGCTATGAAGAAAATTTCAGATGCGGCATGTCATAAGATTTCCACTCCATGCCTTTGAAATACATCCATTCATCCTATGATAGTAGTTGTCAGATTATACTGATTGTTTCCATTACGCATACTGACTATTTCACGGGCACATTATAATAAACGAGGTTTGCTGATGCAAAACAATATATTTATCATCATCCACAACCCAGCTTTGTCCAGAACTGAACATAATGACATGTATATTATCACAATACATCAAATCAAATCCATTATAACCATAACACCAAGACCTAAAATTATACTCTCGCCTGGGATTACATCATATCATTATTAAAAAGAAAAATCCATCCCGCAAATTGCTACCCTGGCTTTTAAAATAATAACTACCTGCTTACAGTGTGGAAAATATCAACATATAATTTTATTACGAAAAGCAGGAAACACTATGTTTCCTGCTTTTCGTAATAAAATTATATTAATAATCCGTAAGTAACTTAATCAATTACACATATGTATATACTCGGTGTTAATTTAATTTTTTTTTAAGTATTCTAAATTTTATTTTGCATATTGTATGAAGAAAAATAACGAACTTTGTGAATTTTCCCCTCTTTTATTCTTTTCTCATTTAAAAATAAAATTATGGCATTTTTATTTCAAATTGAAATTAGTAAAGTTTTGGGCACCTTGATCTATATTTAGGCGGGGTGATTTAGCCACGTGATGGGACTTCTGAATTATGATGGCTTGGTTTACCGACTTCTGATATTTTAGTTTCTTGCTTTTTAAAAAACAATGTTAGGATATTCCTTAGTCTGTTTAAATTTACCTTTATAAAGCTTAAAATTATGAAAAAGTAGTCTTAAAATTTGGCATGGTATCACGTTTTCGAAAGTAATACTTCTGAGACTTTGATATATGAATTGAATGCATTTTTACCATGCTTGATAAAAATATAGATTGAATTGTTGAAAAATATATAAGGAAAACATAAACCGCTTTATTACTTGAAATTCAGACAGACCTTGTGACTTTGAAGCCTGTTCCAGACAATACCTACTTTATGCGATTCATAACTTGTCGTTTCGAGTCTAGGCTTTGTCTGTAAAACTTTTTGGTTTGGGAATTGTTTTATCAAAACAAGATAAGTAAGCAACGCTCTCTGGTCATCACAGTGAAAATATCCACAATATGGAAATGCTAATAAAAGTAACCGAATATTTTTATTCATCATCAGCCTTTAGCCTTTAATAGTCCACTGCTGGACTAGGCCTCTCCTTTGAAAGGAGGGATTGGCTTACTATACCACGCTGGCCAAACGGGTTGGTATAGGGTTTGTATCATGTTTTCCTTCTCTTGCAGTGCTGTTCACTGCCTAATATGCTCCCTCTGTCGGCTCTTACGACATCCATGGGATGATATGGCGTGGTGACATTCCGTATTCTTAATCCGTCACCACACGGACTACGAATATTTTTATTAAAGTTTATAAAATGGGCATAGCTTTTTTATATTAATACATTATCGAAATGTATTACTTTCTGTATGAACGTTGCGGTAATCAGCTTAACATAATTGCAGATAATATTTGAAATAAATTGGTTAATTCCTAAAATTACCTAATTAATTATTATTTCATCGTTATCAATCGTTGGTACACGCCCATGCATAAATTTTATCTAATTGTGGCATGTGGCTTAAATAAAGCAGGTATAATTCAATGAACTGAAATGCATTTAAATGATGATATATAACTCATATAAATTGCTATTTATTAAGCTAATCAAAAAAAAAAATTGGTTGCCTGTAAAGTCGGTATACGGGCGAAAGTTTTACGTGACAACGACTTTGAGTGGTAAAATAATTTTAATGTGAATATTCATTCGTATAGTAGGAAGAAGGATGAAAGACGCGTGCCTTTCACTTTTTATGTCTGTCTCTCTCGCTCTTAGGCGGGACGCGTGCCTCTCACTCGCTCTCATTGTGAGCGCATAACGTGAGCGGAGCGTAACGCAGTTTCTTGAAGTGTCACCCGGCAAACCAATTTATAAGACGTTGTCACGTCAATATACACGCTTTAAATATTTTAAGCATTAAAAGTAAGTCAATAAAGCGATCAAATTTTATAACATAATAAAATCATGTATATTCTAGATCTTTCCGACAAAACGATATTTTTGTAGACACGTGCAGATGATGGTTTCTGAACAAATAATAAAATGACATCACTACGGTCATCTCCATCTAATTATTATAAATATCAAGATAATTCTAAGTAGCCCAATATGAAAGAAAAGAAGATTTCTGTGGTGTTATTTCTAATCGATACAGTTTTACTCCATTTTCTATTTCTGGAATAGACATCAGCAATTTAACTTCGACAAGGATATCACGAATGATAAATATTTTTGTTGAAGTGTTTTAAGGTAGTGACCATAGTAATATGTAGGTAGGGCATTGGTAAAGTACCATATGCACGATGATGAAAGAAACTTAAGAAAACTTCCTAGCATTAAACCGGTTTATTTTCAGCATTTATTTACATTGGTAGAAGTACCATAATTATGTACGAAAATGAGAGAATCTCAAGAACTTCTTAACAATTAACCGGTTTATTTTCCTTTGCTATCCTTTGTATCTAAAAAGAACGATGTTTCGAGATAAAAGTGTTATGGCCTAATTATTCTCGTGGCGTTGTAAACTTTGTCCGTATCGCTAGGAAGGCTTCTTATACCAAAGAAATTGTTCAAAGAGCCTCTCAATACAGAATTAATACTTGTACCGAAGATAATTAATTATATCAAGATCAAAGAAAATGGATAACGCCGATATTGCACAACTAAAGGCCGGTGACAAAGACTAGGTATGAAGTACTTTGACAGTAGAAGACCTTGAAAAATAAATATAGGTACCTACATCATCATCATCATATCAGTTAGACGTCCAGTGCTAGATTTAGGCCTCCCCCAAGGCTCTCCACACGGACCAATCTTGAGGCACCCGTATCCATCCGCTGCCCGTGATCCCAACAAGATTGCTGGTCCACCTTGCGACAGGCGTACCTCTGGTATGACGTCTGGTGCGCGGCCGCCAATTCAGAACCCACATATATATTCAGATTTTTGACAGAAATGATGCTTAAACTATTACTCATAATTTTCTATAACTTTCTAGTATCATTATTAATGTCTCGCTAGTCATTGTACCGGAAGACACCCCGATATTTGAATCACTCGAATATTGCATACGAATGTCAATAAGTTCGTATCTTGGTAGGTGTCAAATATTTCAAGCAGGAATTATTCTCGGAACTTCATGCATCATCCTAGTATAAACCCGCTTGAGCAGCTTTGAGGCGAGCTAGCGAATGGAATTGGAAGATTATCAGGGCAGATAGCGTGTGAACTCCTCGTCGGTGACGTCACTACACTTATGAGATTCCACACAAGAAACTGGATTCAAATTAAGTTGATCACGTATGCAAACCTTATGAAGGTGCACTGCTTATGAAACTACCTACGAATGGTTCTTTTATCTGTTTGGTGAAGTGTGTGAAAATGTTGGCTCTCAATTACACCAATTAATGCACAGTACATTCTGATAAACCTGTACCATTTAAATCCTTACAAAACGTTTAAAAACAACTACTTAAATTTTTGCTAATTCAATATCTTCCATATGTGTACAACACTTTTATTCATTAAAATTATAATTTTTGGAGTGCGAAACGCTATATAATGATGCTTTGGTATTCAAATTATTATGAATTTTATTGACTCCTCATAAAAAGTTACGTAAACCAAAAATACATACGCTGTGAATAAAACAAATATGTTGTATATGCATATTATTGTATCAATTATATTAAGTAACTAGACCTTCAACTAGAGCCTTCTAAAAACTTTTTTAAATAAAATGTTCAAAAGAATGAACATTTGTGTGTGTATTAAATATGGTAATGATCGCTCGCTTAGTAATGTGCCCGGTAGATGGCAATAGGCTCGCCCCCTATTACATTGAGACCTAAACATAACTGGCGTTGGCGAATGTGGGTGTGTATACACCTCTGCCTACCCCTTCGAGGATAAAAGCCGTGAAGTTATGTTATGAACATCTATAACAAAAATAATTAAATATCAATTGCTAACATTGATTGTAAGAAACTATAGCCAGATATACATTTGTAACTTATAAAGTTGTTTAACTTACTTGAGATATTTCTTTGAGTCTCTCGCCTTGACTTAAGTTCAGCTTAAAAAAAATAGAGTCAAGATGGATGGTAGAGTAAAATATATTTTATTTCAAACTATCTGTCTTGAAGAAATATTCAAAATTCCCTGAGACTTACGAGGAAATACCATTGCGATATTTGTAGTTCATGATAACACGGCTGCCTTACTTAAAAATATGCTTGAAAATAAGCGTTATTGGATTAGCCATAATACATTAATGAATTATTTATTACCTTACAATTAATTTCTGTAAATATTATTCTGACATTTACATGTGAATAAATGGCATAGATAATTATGAAGCGGGACAGGTTATCAGTGGCGGCTCGTTCAAAGGAGCGCTGGAGCAGTGAACTCCCAAAATTATAAATTTTATACTATACAACTCATATAAAAATTGTCTATAAACAACTCAATATTTTAATATACACCTATTCTCTTTTCTATAATGCATATCCACAAATAAGTATTCAAATACTAAGCTATTTATCATAATTTTATCAACACTCTTGAAACATACATAGGTATTTTTGTTGAGTGGAGCGCTCGTAACAGCGCACTTAGTTGACAAAAGCTTAGTACTGAAATGTAATGAGTGCGAAAGAGAGAGCGTTCTATGCGATGGGCGCGTGAGACAAAAGATTTGTATGAGAAATAAGCCAAATACGGAGCGCCGCGCCGCTCCTGGCTAGCTTGACGAGGTGCGCATGCGCGAATATTATTACCCGACTAAATGATATGACCATTTGTGACGAAGAAAAATTAAAACGTGTGCGCCGTTTTTTTTAATAGTATTTTGCCAGTGTCATTTGAATGTAAACAAAAGCAAAACATTGCTCTGCAAGTGCGTTGGTAATTAGAAAAGGATTGGTGTTTAAAATATAGTTAATTGTATGTGTGATTGTGTGTATATGATTAAGAAAGACAGTTAAATTGTGTAACTAATATGGAACATAACAGCGTAAACTTTATAAAAAACTGTGAAAATCTTTAGAAATGAGAATTGAAATACCCGTTTTAATGTGAAACTCTTACATAAATACAATTTCTGTATTTCAAAAAACTTCAAAATGTATGGACATTAGCTACAAACGCACGGTACACACTTATCCAAAATTACATATTTATAGAACCCACACGATTATATGCAATGTGTTGGCTAGATGACTCAATTATGCCGCCATTTGATCTAAGTCAACTGAAATTGAGACTTAAAAGAATCAATTGAAGCCTATTCTAAAGAACAATTTTTCATTATTAGTTTACAGGCTCTTAAAACTAACTTTGCACTAGTTTTAAGAAGTTTTGATTAAATTGTGTAGTGCTCCTTGCTTTATGAAATTACCTATCCAATTTCTATAAATTAACGTTTTAAAATAATAGTTTAATAAGTTTAGGAGGCAATTATTACTTATCAAAATCGACTTAACTTTGCAAATTAAAAATAGCTAAGATGATTTTAGCTAAAACTGACATAGCTAAAATTCTTTTATTTTCTCCTAGAAGAAAACTATCAAGTCCATGTTTCAAAGCAAGGTCCAAAAATAACAAAGATTTAGTCCTGGAAAACCTATATTAAAATATATTTAAATAAACAGGGTAGATATTTTATTTCAGTAAAGTTTTATAGTAAGAGATTTATGAGGTCGGTGCCAAGTAGGAGTATGCATGATAAGAAAGAAACAAATTATAATATTATGTGTGCGAAATCACTTCTTAGTGCACCACTACGGTCCCCAATGAACACACGTACCAAATTACAGCTTCTTGCGCCCAGTAGCCGGCTTTCGGCTGAGCGTTGTCTGTCAGTCAGTAACGCAATAATTTTCTATACATACACTTACTTTCTAAGAATGAACTTACTTTCTAAGAAAGTTTTGCATCACAAATTCGATTACAAAACTTCAAGTAAGTGCTTGTTTTTAATTTAGTTAAATCAAAATGCCTCGAATACAGCCTTCATCTTAAAGAAAGAACAACAAACTACGAGTCTATCTGCAAATAAATTCAATATTCAAAAAGTGGTAAGGTAAAATTATCAGAATTTTAATTTATTACAAGCCTTCGTGTCGGAATAAGAAAAATTAAATATTCTCATTATGAGAAATTTCGCTAAATTTTAATAAAGAGTACTTACTACGCAGCGTAATATTACATTACGTGGGTGTAATACTACACCTCTGCCTACCTCTTCGGGGATACAGGCGTGTGTCTATAAACTATATAAAAAATACAACGAAAAACAATATTGAGAGGAATGACACCTTTTTTTTTTTTTTGGTCTCGGGTTGGAAAATCTTCATGGAGTCCCTCCGCCCCGGGGGGGAAGGACGAAGGGGACTGTCAGACTCTTACTGACTAAAAACCAACCCGTGCTCCTCATGTACCCATGTGACGGACGGTAGGGTTTCACCAAAGCATTCCTCGCTACCCCCCGACGGGTATTGGCCCGCCAGATGGTCAGGCGGGCCCCAAACGAAACCCCCTTGGCGGCGGATGAAGGTGTTGGGCTCCGCCGCCAAAACACCCAGCGGCCGCAGAGGATAGGGAGGACCGCAACGCAACACCGCATCTCCTCTTCCTCTGCGGCCCCACCGCGACGCAACGACGGTGCGCCCCCATTTGGTCGCGGGAGATAGGGCGCGGGGCAACGCAACACCCACACGCCTCTCCTCCCGCGACCGCACCCGACTGCAAGGGACAGACAGAACTGTCCCCCGCACCCGCACCATGGGACGCATCCTACGCAGGCCTCTACCAAGCCCACGTGGAGCGTCCCCTCCCGGGATCCCGCTTAGCTTCACCGTGGGTGGCTTCTAACCCACGGTTACTGAGCCCCCCCACCACGACAAGGTGGAGATCCCACGGGGGGTAGAGGAATGACACCTGTGAAATCAATAAAATTATCTTCTAACTTTATAACGCGTTGTAGAACATTTTCAAATTAAGCGGTTACCTAAATTATTTGGAAATATTCGGGCAGATGCTCACTTTAATAAACTTACTGGTGATTTTTTATAATATTTACATAATTCTAGATTTCTTCTAAGAAATTATAATAATAATACTAAGTATGATTGGGTAATATTTCTGAGAAGAAATACAGAACTTTTAAAAATGTTAAGAAAATTCAACGTTATTATAGTATAGAGCAAATCTTTCAGAAAGTCATTAAACTCGTTATTACGAACAACTTCTGTTCGGGTACCTGCCGATATCGCGGTAAAATAGCAGGATAGGGACATGTATGTATTATTTACTAATGGTCGGCGCACATATAGCGAAGCGCACAGGAGAGCATTTTGCACTGTCATACTATTATCGACATTGTTCTAATTTTGAAATATTCCAAAATCAATTAGCACATAATGTCTGTGGGTTTGCACCCGTCCCGGAGGGACCTGATTTATTTAGGTACGTCTTGGTACGTTGATTGGCATATTTGTTTGTATGTGTTCGTGCGTGTTGTAGGCATTGTTTTCGCCCCGCCCCGGGTTCGAGGAACGCGCACGCCCAATGTGAAGTCGACCTTAGTTGCATGAGCTGAATCGAAGGTTAATTCGAAGTAAATAGAAGGTACCCAGACGATGTCCCAGACGATACTATAACGTGCTCAAAAATTGCTGATACATCTAATGTACAATGTCATTACAATTTAAAAATGCTATACGAAACATAATCGTAGCTCAGGTGATCTTACTGTTATTCCAGTTATTCAAATTATATAAAAAGCCTATAGATTAAAAAAAATATATAAAAATCACCTGGGTTTGTGGCTTATATAGTCTAAAAAGCTTTCGTAAGTCACACATTACTGTACCTATTTATTTCATAGATAGGTATATGTATATACCATACAGTGACTTAATGCCGTGGGCATTTTCTTTCTGTCTACCTTTAGATATTTTCTGTATACTTGATCTACCGTCAGTGCAGAGGTTAAAAGTATGATCATTAGAATAATATAAAATACGTAGATTTAATTCTAGTAAAATCTAAATAATATTCTAGTAAAGTATAAATAATAGTACATTAAAATTCTGCCATAAAAGTTGAAAAAATTAGTCAAGTTGCGCCTCGCGACGACGAGACTTTTTGGACAAAGAAGTCTTCTGTGCATTATAACTTCTGTCTGTATCTGAGTCGCTTATAAATAAATGAACTTTTGAGTTTCTTAGCACCTAAAACTTCCGTAGACCAAACTTATGTAAAAACCGCAAGTAATCTTACGCCCCAAATATTAGTTATATTTATATCTGTACAAAGAAAATTTACTTTCACAATCTTTTGCAGGTTAGCAAGTTATCCACGACGCTAATTTGCGCATTTATGAAATTAATAGATATGTGGCGAGTAAATGGAGATCATAATTTAATTTTAATAACGTCGAAAGAATCAATTTGTGAGGATCAAATTAGCTTTCCTTATACTTTTCCTTTCATTTTTGGGCCATTCAATTTCTCATCTTTCATATTAAAATTGGAAAATGCTGAACCACTAAGTGAGGTAAATGCCTCTACCATCCTTGACTGCTTTATTAACTCGAAATTGTAATAAATTGGCAAGTCAGCAGGTGTAAAATAGAATTGTATTTATATCTTTCATCAGGTCGGAGGATCTTTATTACGTCTTGGAATACTGATAAAGGGAGGTGTTACAATTGCAACCTTACCAACTTGATATTATTTTTAATTATAGAGGATTTTGTATACTTTTACAATTTAACATGCGTGATGACGTCAATATCCAAAAAGCTCTTCAATCAGAAGTGCGGCAATAGCTCAGTGGGAAGGCCAACAGAGTGACACAGGCCACTTGGGTTCAAACTCTTTATTCGATTTGTGAAGAAAACTTTGCAAGGAAACTAGCATTTCTTCAAGTCGTGGCAAGACGCGTGAAGCCAGCTGTCAATATGGTGGACTGTCATGGGCTGTGAACAATTGTGAGAAGTGACACGCCCAACAGTACGATTGTTTGCTTGAACGCGCTAATCTCTGGAACTACTGGTCCGGTTGTTCGTCGTAGTTTACCATGTACCATTCATAGTCCTTCTGGTAAAATAATGCGGGTGTAACCGCGGGCTCATCTAGTGGCTTTATATATCGTTCTCCAATGGATAGTGTGATTCCTAATCGTCGCTTGTTAAGTTGTTACTGCACGTGTTAAGGAATGTTTAGGCGTATAATTCACGTGGTTGGAGCCGCGGGCAAAGTCTAGTTATGCGATGATTTCAATCAAATAAAATTAAGTGATAAAATTAATTTAGCTTATCCGATTAATTTTAATATTGTTATTAAAAGGCAAAAGTCCTCGCTGAAATTTCAATCAAATTTTAGACTGTGTTGACAAAGTAGTTAGGTTATTATTTTCTTATTTATAAATTTAGATGGATTTAAGGCTTTCGACGAAAATCCTTTAAGTATTATTGACATTTATTCATTTTATACTTCACATATTAAATAGAATAGTTTTAAGGCATTGACAATAAATATTAATCGGCTTAATATGTTAAAACTTGATGTTTTATTATATGCTTTCCACGCCAAATCTATTTATATCTTATTCTACTTTTATTATTAGTCTTGTGCAAAATCAGTCCCAGGGCTCAGCACTGGGACAGATTTTGGACAGTTCTGAGCGAAGCCCTCTCCTCATTATCAAAAGGTTAAGTTATGTCGTAGTTCACCGCGCCAGCCAAGTGCGGTTCGGCAGATTTCACATATATATATTTCGAGAACATTATAGAGAACTCTCGATCATGCAGGTTTCCTCACGATATTTTCTTTCGCCGTTTTGCAAGCGATTATTAACAATTTAATTTGCAAATGAATTTGAAAAGTAGTCGGTCCCAGCTGTCATGAAGATGTTTCCAGTAGTAATAGTAAGCCAATGCTATACTGACAGTGATCATGGAATATCGTTGGATTGTGGGGTTCAGACTGCAGTTGTTCTGTGAAAAATATAATTATATGCTGACAAATTTATATATATTATATTATACCTACTAGAAAGCAGACCTCGGCTCCCAATCGAAATTCTTAAAGGCAACCGGAATATCGCCAGTACGACGATGACGATAATATGGCGAGAGTGTACTGTACTGTAATGTATACTTTGTAGGGGACACATAATTTACAAAATAGTAATTAAATAACACATCTAGTAAACTTGTAAAATAATTATTGGCTTATTTATAATAAGATTAAATCAAATGTTGATCAGTTCATCGAAATATTTTTAGTTTAAAATATTAATTATTATTTAGTTAAGTAAATAATGAATATTCAAAAACAGGCCATTCAAATTCAATGTACCTAGTAATTATTCAAAACATAAAATTTCAAAATTTGTCCAGAATATTATTCCTTTGCAGTAAAATGTGTCATCCGCAAGTTTAAGATCATCATCATCATCATCATCAGCCCTTGACAGTCTCACTGCTGGGCACGGGCCTCTTCTCAGTATGAGTAGGGTAAGGCCATAGTCCACCACGCCGACCAAGTGCGGGTTGGCAGACTTAACATGTCTTTCGAGAACATTATGGAGAACTCTCAGACATGCAGGTTTCCTCACGATGTTTTCCTTCACGGATAAGCAAGCGATAATTAACAATTTAATACGCACTTAACTACGAAAAGTCATTGGTGCGTGCCGTGGATTTGAACCCGAGACCCTCTGCGTAACAGTCTGTCGGTCTCTCCACTCAGCTGTCGCTGCTTAGTTTAAGATCGCTGATAAATAAATATAATCAACTAGAGGATGTCCGCAGCTACGGCCACATATTATATTTTAGTTAAAACGTTTCTCCTTTGAAATTTGAAATCCCTTCTTAATGCACCCCTACGGTCCCCCAAAAACAAAGTTAAGCAACGCTTGCACAGCTCATTACTTGGATGGGTGATTGCTCGTGGCATTTACATAAGAGCACTACTGCGCTTTGGAGGGCAGGGCAAGTCGTCAGTACCGGTACTCAGGACAAGAATCATTACGTCATCTCAGAGACTTTCGGACGGCCTTTTAACTACATCGTCAGAGCTGGCCTTACACTCACACCAAAAAATATAAGGAATATAGGAGGAGATGAGGAAGAAGGAAAAGGAGATAAAGTCTCCAGTACTCTCACTCACCGAACGAAACGCAGCAGTATATGTAGATACTGTTACTTTACGTCAATATTCAGTCAGATGGTTTGTACGTTCTCGGTCGTGCCGGCCCATTCATGCTGATATCAGCAAAATTCTGCTACATATGATTCGATAATTGTTATATTCGTTAAGAACCAGAACTCAAATCTTTGCTTTACATTAAAATAGTTTTATTAAAATCTAGTCCTCGCAATTTTGAACTGGAATAAGCTTTAAAATACACCTGGGTATGCATCGCTTTAATTAAGTACTAACTACGTCGCTCCAGGCTGTTATGGTCATCATTATACCTCGTTCACGGCCGACATGCGCCCTATATACCGTTGAAAGGTCCCCAAGCATTGTCACTACTCCTGTTAATGAAAAAGCATTCGATCCCGGGCATTAATTGAATTGCATTCACGATGTAGTACGTATTTTTAATATTGGAATGAATATTGCTCTGATTCTCAGTTTTAAAAAAACGAACGGTGATTGAATATTGATTGAATAAAGGATTTAAATTTGGAATGGCTTGATCTGCTTAAGTTTTGATTTTGTATGTGTATGTTTAGTGTAAATGCAATCTGGGGCACTGCTTAGCCAAATTTGGAAACCTTAGGTGGTATAGTTTATACTATTCTCCTCCTACCTGTGATTAAAATCTTATTATTAATATTGACAAAACTCGGGATTACAAAGTAGGCTCAGCCTATTATTATTGGATAGGTATATAATAAGTAAAAAGTTATTTTATTTTTAATGATTGTTCGCTATCATAACAATTATTCTTGATTCACTGGGGGTGAATCAAGAATAATGTCATATGCATCTCATACGTGCATAACGTGATGGCTACCGCTCCAGCGTTCACCGGGAAACCCGTGCACGCGGACGCGGTCCTCAAACTTTAGTGCGCCGACGAGGCAACGCGTACCTACCTGACGGAGGCAGTCTCTCCCCACGACTGGGCTTCAAACTGGAGGTCAGGGGCCAAGAAGAGACTCCGAAGAGAGTGCGGTGCGGCATTGTCGTACCCGACGAACAGGGGGTCTTGGACGACGTGCGCGACGTGGGTCGCGCTCTTGAGTTTCAGAACCCCTGGTTGGAGGTTGACAAATGGTCGATGCTGCACTCCGAAAGGCAGTCAGGTGGGTGGTTTCTGGTAGTGGGCGTCCCAGAAGAAAAAGTCCCGATCCTGATGAAGAACGTACGCCGCCTCATGTTGGGGGTAGGTGACGCGTGAGGCCGAAGACCCGCCTCCGTTCGACCTCACGCGTCTGGTTAACCAGTGCGAGAGAACCAAAACGGAGGTCGTAATTGGAACGGACTCCAATGCCCACCACCAAATGTGGGGCATGAACTGCAATAACAACAGAGGTAAATCACTGGTTGAATACCTATTCACCACTAATCTTACCTTATTAAACACAGGTACGGAGCCCACCTTCGTCACAAGACGTAGTCAGACAATTATCGACTTGACTCTCGCAACAGAAGGAGCGGCTGAACGCATCAAGGGATGGCACGTCTCGAAAGAGGCATCGTGCTCAGACCACAGATGGATCAGCTTCTCTATGGAAGTCGTTATACAATCCACACAGCCACGCAGGAAACCACACAAAACTGACAAAGCAAAGTATGTCCAATTACTTAAAGAGAAACTTACCCTTACTGCTACGCCGACGGTACTGGGTGACAATGAACAGATCGACGAGCAGGTATGTACACTGACGCAGTCGATGCTAGACAGCTACCACGTAGCATGCCCAGAAACCACTCTACCCTCAACCCCAGGTAAACAACCCTGGTGGGGCGCTGAGCTTGAACGCAAGCGCAAGAAGGTAAGTAGGGCTCTAAACAGGGCAATGAACACAAGCGCGGACGTAGATTGGGACGCTTATAAAGCGGCCAAATCAAGCTACAAGAAATGCCTCAGATTCAGACGCACCATGGGATGGAGGAAATTCTGTGGGAGCATTGAATCTTGCCAACAAGCAAACCGGGTAAGGAAACTACTGGCTCAGCAACCGATGGTTCCACCAGGTACTCTCCGTAAACCGGATAACACATACACCACATCGGAGGAGGAAACAAGACGCGTCCTACTCGAAACACACTTCCCAGGCTGCGTCCTCACCCCGGTAATAACGTGGCACGATACACCAACAGTGGCGACCGAACACGAGTGGAGACACGCAAACACCGTGGTCACAGAAGAAAAACTCCGATGGGACATCTATAGCTTCCATCCCTTCAAAGCAGCTGGACTGGACGGCATCTTCCCAGGGTTATTACAATGGGGGGGGGTGAACCTGTCCGCAAAAGACTTCTAGCAATCATGAGGTTTAGCCTGGCTCTTAGATATGTACCGAAGAATTGGAGGGTCAGGGAAGTCAAACTAATTTTCACACCAAAACCAGGCAAAACAGACTACACAAATGCAAAGTCCTTCAGACTAATAAAACTGACCTCCATCATGCTTAAAGCCTTGGAAAGGCTATGCGAGAGGGAATTAAGAAGTGGGGCACTTAAGCACCTACCCCTACATGCCAATCAACATGCATACAGCTCAGGGAAATCGACTGAATCGCCCTTACATCAGGTCGTGAACCAGATAGAAGCTGTTATACAACAAAAAAGTATCTGTCTGGGCATCTTCATTGAAATAGAAGAAGCCTTTGACAAGACAAACTTCTGCAGCATAAGCAACGCCCTAGCCAGACATGGTGTGGATCAGATGCCCATACAGTGGATCCAAAACATGCTCAGCAAAAGGGTAGTGCGCCTGCACGGCGACTCCCAGACAGCCTTGATAACTAAAGGTTGCCCGCAGGGCGGTGTTATCTCCCCGCTATTGTGGAACTTAGTCATCAATGAACACATGGACAAACTCAACACGAGATATTTTTACACAATAGCATATGCAGATGATCTGACCATTCTCACCTCAGGTAAGGTAACCAGTACAGTGTTAAACCTTACCCAACAGGCTCTACGCATAGTAGAGTGTTGGTGTAATGAGTACGAATTATCAGTAAACCCGACCAAGACCGAACTAGTTATGTTCACACACAAACGCGCGCTGGGTACTTACCGACTGCCCAGGCTATTCAACACAGAGCTCAAGCTGTCTACCGAGTTAAAGTACCTGGGCGTCACTCTTGACAGCAAATTGACATGGAACAGCCACATGGAAAATAAGCTCAATAAAGCCAGCATCGGCTTCTAGCAGTGAACGAAGATGATAGGTAAACGCTGGGGCCTATCCCCCAAAATTGTCTTATGGCTCTATAAGACAATAATACGTCCGATGATAAGCTACGGCGCAGTAGTGTGGTGGCCTCGGACCAACCTAATAACGGCCGCCAACAAGCTTCAAAAGCTTCAAATACTTGCATGCCTAGCGGCCACGGGCTGCATGAAAACTACACCTACAGCGGCACTCGAAATGTTGCTGGACCTGCCTCCATTGCACCTGTTCATACAACAGGAGGCAACGATGTCGGCAATCCGGCTAAGAGCTCTGAAGCTCTGTAAAGACACTAACACACCGCACACTAGCAACTTAAACACACTCTTTAAAGAAGTTCCTCTAACACAAGCCATTGGCGACCGAATACCGAAACAATTTGTGTTCGACAAGAAATACAAAATCCAACTGTACGAGGATCTACACGAGGGAGCGGTTGGCCACAACGAGCTCACGATCTTCACAGATGGGTCTAAGAGGGATACAGATACGGGTTCAAGAGTATTCTCCGAGGACCTAAACATCAACATCTCAGCACCGCTGGGAGCTTACAACACGGTCTACCAGGCCGAATGTTTTGGCATAATCCTAGCTGCCACAGCAATCATGGCACGTGAGGTAAGGGAACGATCCATTAGGATCCTCTCAGATAGTAAGGCTGTCCTCTCATTCCTCAAAAGCCATACTATCACCTCGGCACTTACGCTTGAATGTCACCAGAGACTAACAGAGGTAGGTAAACAAAACATATTAACACTGCAACGGATCAAGGGCCACAGTGGCTCAAGAGGGAATGACGCAGCCGACGTACTTGCCAGAAGAGGGGCCACTTTAGTGGTGGTGGGACCCGAGCCCATTATTCCCCTCCCTTCTGGTTTTTATCGCAACCTGGTAAGGAATAGGACCAGGACCCAACACAACCAGTCCTGGATTAGTATTGAAACATGTAGGCAGGCCAAGGAGACTCTTCCCGCAGTAGACGGTAAGATACCCAAACAAATCCTCCGGCTGTCCAAACAACAACTGCGGACAGTCACGGCCGCCTACACAGGACACGGATTCTTTAATAAACACCTATTTACTATAGGTATCACTGACAGCCCGCTGTGCAGGGCCTGTATGGCAGCAGACGAGACGGCAGCCCACCTGCTACTCGACTGCCCTGAGGTCGCACAGTACAGGTAGCAGTAACTGACGAGATACAGCACCCTGAGGGAAGCAGTGGGCCACATCAAGAGTCTGCTGGCCTTCCTCGAAGAGCTGGGGTGGCTCGAATGACGACACCATTCCCACCCACACGCAAAATACACGCCAAGACGTGGAGTTGCGGAAACAGCCCGTGCCATCAAGTATCAAGTAACGTGATGGCTATCATTGGTCGTTGATATATGTTAAATAATGTTTGGAATATTGTTCAAACTTAATGTTCTAGTCGTTTATACTTTTGGTCATCATCATCAGCCTTTAACAATCCACTGCTGGACTAGGCCTCTCCTTTGAAAGAAGGAATTGGCCTACTATAGCACGCTGGCCAAACTGGTTGGTATAGGGTTTGTATCAAGTTTCCCTTCCCTTACAGTGCTGTTCTCTGCATAATATACTCCCACTGTCGGCTCTTACGACACCCATGGGATGATATGGTGTGGTGATATTTCGTATTCTTAATCCGTCACCACACGGAAAATTTATTGTACAAGTTATTGTACTTTTAGTATACGCGGCAATAAATAAAAAAAATAATATATATTGGCCAAACATATTAATTCATTTACATTAACGAGAGTAGCTCTCGCCGGTTATTAACCATGCTGATTCAAACTGGCCATTTTAATAGCTACCGTCTTGTTTAAGTCCTCTTCCTTCGCTCATTTATTTATTGTCATAGTCGTAATTAAATCCGCTATTTCGACATTTAATTTGTTCTTCGCATCTTTTAAGGCCTCCCTCATATTAGCAAGGGCGTTCCCCGAGGATCCACGCGGCGTGCGCCCAGCGTGCTCAAAGCAGTGCGCACGCCGAGCACACGCTGGACGCCCGCTCGGTGAACTCACTCGCCCGATGTGAGGTCGGCATAAAATGGTTCAAAGTATGTACTAAGTTGTTGAACATTATTTTACTAGATAGTAGATAGATTTGCCGAGTGAAGTTGTGTTTTTGTAATGACAGGCAAGTTCCATCGCAGAATCACGTCTTCCCAAAAAACTTCAGAAGACCTTTGTGTGTGCTCGAAAATTCGTTTGTTCAAGCGACACTTGACGTGTTAAAGTTTCACATTCAATTACTATATTTACAAATGAAGAGTAACATCTGTCAGGCAGCGTTTACCAGGCATGATCATCTAGCTTGGTTTTAATCCTCCCTCTAGGTGAAAAAATACCATACCTCTCTTCAGCAGCACACAGCGAAGGTATATCTATCGAAGATACATACTTACTGTATATACCCACGCCTTTTTCCTGCCGGGGCAGGTAGAGATAACCTATTTACATTTATTACCTTTACATACTCGCCGATTTCGAGTAACGTATCAACATGCGTAAAATTTATAATAATTGTTAACGATACGTAAAATGTATCTTACATACCATGACGATCTATTTGTTAGCCAACTTTTCTGAACCATCATAATTTATTTCCTAACTTCCAGTTCTTAGAGCAATCATACTCGTTTGCCTAATTCAAGTGTCAAGTTTCATGTGTTTTGTGAAGAAATTTACGAATATTATTCATACGACTTCGAATGATGTTGTACCGAATAACATGTTATGTTACGTAAGTTGAAATGTATTAACTAATGGCACTACTATGACAAAAATAAACACAGCAGCACTATGTTTTTGATATAATATAAGCGTTGTCTCTTCTAGTACTATCTCAATTGTATTTTTATAAGTCTTTGACTTGGATCTGATGCCAAAAACGTGCTTTTGCTTCTTAATATATTTTCCATAATTTGATTGGTTACCTTTAAACACAGCTACCGCTGTAGTTACATCCAAATAGAAAATAAATTCATCTGTATTCCTGTGCGACATTCGAAGCACCTCAGTCGCCTAAGGACATAATTTATGAAGATTTATTAGCTACAGGTGTGTTCCTACAACTTTGCTTGATATACGCACTTAGGTATTTCGAATAATAAATTATTTAAAGTTGGTTTATCCCCTAGGAATGTTAAGGTTTCGAGAAGCTAGTACTATGGGCCTAAGTGGGCTAGACATGATTATTTCCGGTGGCATTACAAGAAAATATAGTTAAGTTACGTTTTAGGAGCCTTTTGGCACATTACTTAAATCTGTTACCGAACTCCACAATAAAATTCTTCGTGTGGAAACGGATTAAGAATAGAGAGTGTCACTCACTCATTTAATTCTAATGTTGGCTAAGGAAAATATGTTATTGTTATCAAGAGTAAATAAAAGTATTTAACGTGAGCGAACCTGCGTAAAAAGATTTTAAGTCGCTAAGTTTAAATTTTCATTGTTTGGTTATAAGAAGTTTTCAAAATTATAATAGCAATCATTTAAAAAACGAGCTCGTCTTTGCGGCAAACTGATATCAAGTTCTCTACTCTAGAGCCTATATCATATGTTAACATAAAGAATATGCAACTGAAATACATTTTTATTAATAACGTAATATGTTATAAACGAAGGTAATAGTGAACTTAATATATTGGACAATTCCGAAGAATGATAGAAATGGTTGCACTTTAGCTAGTAAGATCGGACCTACAGATACTAACTAAGAATTAGTACGAGATTTGGCCTCACAAGAAAAGATGCAGGATCTTTTCTTGTGAGGCCAAATCTCGTACTGTAGCTTAGATATTTCATAGCCCGAAAGTCTCAAAAATGACCAAATGATTCTACGACTAAGACAAAAATTGGGCCTCGCATGCCTTGTGAAGCATAGCGCTCTGATGTAAATTAAGCGATCACACATCTAACTTATAACCTCTGCAATGGTTAACTTTACATAACAAGGCAATTACGTAACATAAGCTTAAAGTGGCAGAATTCAATTAATGCATTACACCGACGTCGCCGAAGGATAGACCTGCCTTACCGTTCTTCACCTTGCTATACGGAACTAAAAGAATAGGTTAATCTTTTTTCCCATTCTCTTAGGGCTCAACATACAAGTAAAGCCTTATTTGCAACAATATCGTCTGTACACTAAGGTTTACCCTTTACCTATAGTAACGCGTTTCAATTTTAATAAAAAAAATACGGAAAAAAGGAAGTATTTAAAAAAGTACTAAAATAAAATTCTAGTGGCGGTTAGCCTTCATTATAAACTTACAACAGTAGATACAAATCAGCAAACGTTCGCGTTCCAAATAAATAACTTGTTGAGTTAATACGAGCTAAGCTTCATTTTGTACGACAACCACAGACATGAATACTAACACAATATGAAGCTTATTTGTTTACACTGTATGATTTCACCTTGTGTAGATTTTACAGGATTTCAGTGACAAATAGATATCGACAGGTCAAAAGGCTTACTCCTGAAATCACTATGGACATTCCCAAAAACCGCAAACGAAATTTTATCCGAAATTCACGCCAGTAATAAATAAAATATTATATACCGCCTGGCGTTCATTATAGGTTAATTTGAACGCGGTATGTACCTACAACACCAAAAGGTGTTACTAGTCAATATAAAAATTAATATGGTTGTCAGGCTCAATAAAGCTTTTGATGTCGAAACGCAACGCTATTGCCTAGACACCAACGTGACGACCAAGAAGACGTATGAAATCTTCTTGGTGACGACACGGTTCGCAGAGGATATGTCAAAAGTGTCAAAATTGCTCCTTGGTCAAAACAGTACCAGACATTTGACAGAGTTGACAGTTAACAACTCAAACGTTGAGAACGCTGACGTCACCACAAAGCGCGCTAAATAAACACCCCCATGTTTAAACTAGCGTTATGTCATTGCAATTTACAACATTCAATTTAAAATAAATGTTAACTTCTCCACGACAAATATTTTTTACGGTATCATATTAACATAAATAAACCATAGCAACAATAAAAAAAATCATGCATATTCTCTATGATGTAAGGTCTGTACATGTTCTCATCCCTTATACGGTTAATCGTAATCTTTTAATAACCAAACATTTATGTCCTGATAAATGTATAGAATTAACCCGCTACGTAATCATTATTGTTAATTAACAAATTAAAATGAAATCGACTCAAAACCTTTATTTTGTAAACATAAATATGATCAAAACAGGCACAAAAACACAAACCTAGAACAACAATTTGTGGATTCCTATAACCAAATTACCAGTCAGTCTCTGACTTAAATGTATTATCATCATCATCAATTCCAACCAGCCTCCAGTAATTACCTAGTTCAATAAGTTCACCTAATATAATAAGATTCTCAAGTCAATTCAAGACTTCAGTCCTAATATTGACACAAGGTTAAGTACAAAACTCTATACGTTGAAACTACATAAACTTACAATTCACGCTGAATATAACCACGAATTAGACCCCCGTGTGCCTTAGACAAATATATGCTCATGCTTACTGAATATTTTAATTCTGAACACGTTACTTAAATCAAGGTACTGTAAATTATTGATGTCGAACTTTTTTTCTTAGGTGACGCATGAGCTGAGTAAAACTATATTTTTGTAGTAGCTTTGTGTCGTTTAACGAAACGTTTAAATTTTAAACGAATGACGGAAATTCCTATAAATAATAAACAAAAATATAACTGGATTTTTTCTCATCGTGTTATGATACTTGAAAGAGCTTATTTAGAAACCGTTTGATGCTAAACCTTAGTGATCGGCTAAATAAAGAGTTGTTTTGGCGTCCAGACTATTTAGGTGACCTCAAGATTTTATTGTCATACAATATAGTTCAACGACAAGTAACCGTGACAAAAAGTTGGTTAAAAGAACTCAAAGTTCAATAGGAAATTGCTCAACTTTAGGAATGTTTTCTTATAGGTATAATATTATTTAAGTAACAAGAAAATTAAAAAATATACTCATTGACAGCAAATGCTGTAGAAATAACTGTTATTTTCCATCTCACATTCAGAATAACTTGGCACAATGAACAATGTTCTAAATCTTTACATAAAGGTTTAGAACGTTTGGTACACTCATCCATTTATAAACTACTGTGGTCCGATAAACATCATGTTTGGCTGCTGATCTGCGAAGAGAAAAAGCATTCTTCACTCCTTTTGTCAAAAACAGCATGAAGTCATTAGTATTATCATATTCCGATACCAATTCCTTCGTCCGTATCTAT
Source organism: Euclidia mi (assembly GCA_944739405.2). Taxonomy (NCBI): domain Eukaryota; kingdom Metazoa; phylum Arthropoda; class Insecta; order Lepidoptera; family Erebidae; genus Euclidia; species Euclidia mi. The sequence continues at coordinate 55,815,804 of OX123187.2, forward strand.
TGTCAGCCATCTTAGCTCGCTGTGTAATTTGTCTAAATTATCTTTGTTCTCCGCCATCTTCGCCTCTCTTATCTGTGATTCCGTAAGCTGTAAATAAATACACAGATATGTCAAAAATCTTTTATCAGCCAACGCATAAGTGTTTGTCCCATTTTGATACGGTAAATTCTGCAATTGTTTTTATATGGTAAAGTCATCTTTATAATGCCTTTTGACAATGCAGGTATAGCTACTGCTATGGCAGGTGGATTGTTTGCTAGAATTGATTGGTCACAAAATGTTTGGTAGGTGCTAAAAAACAAGCCAACTGCACATAATTGGTATTTGATACCGTGACGTTAATAATGAATTTGCCGGGAAATGTAGGGATACCACAGGGTTTGATATTGGGACCTTGGGACCTATATCAAATAAGATAAAATTCAAATTACCTCGAACCGTCGATTTATGTGATCCTCACGAATATCTCTAGAACGTCTATAACTCAGATTTGCATCGCTATTCTGATTAAACCTCCTTCTTCCACTGTATCCATAAGGATTGTTTATTTGAGCCAAAGGAATCACTTCTCTTTTTCTCAAATTGCCAATAATAACATTATCTGAGTAATACATGTCTTGGCAACGAATAGTATTAACTAGAACTAAGACGAACGAACACACACAGTAAAACATTTGCAGAGTACACATGTTTGACAAAATAAAATAAACTAGATAATATCTGAACCAATTTGGTCAGATGAAGTCAACAACCCGTTAAGAACACACGTAAAAATATAATGTAAACTACTAACAAAATACTTCACTTTCTAAAATATGTTTTATTTCCAACACTCAAACTTTCTCGTAAAACATATCTAGGGTTCATGAATATTATTATGATATTTTTAATTTGATTGCCGGAAAATGTGATATTTTGATTGTAACAATTTTATAGCTAGTGAAGTAGTGAAATTTTACGACTTACGATATTGGTTGGACACTCAGAAATATTTTTATGATGTAGAAAATCAAATTAAACCAATAGTTTCCATAATTAGATAAATTTAAAGTAAATCTTAGAATGTCAATAACATTTGATCATCACTTCTCAATCAGGAATCAGGTCTATAGAAAACGCGCTCACAGCACGTTTTTTATGATAGTGAATATGATAAAGGGGCTATTGTTTGGCTGATAATAAGCGGCTAACACTTGGTAACAATTGAGTATCTATAACTCACGCGATGCCAATCCTAGCGAAAGGCAGAGAAAAGAAAGATAATGCTCGTCCTGTACTCCAAAACCCTCTTTCTCTTTTCACTATATCTACCCTTCTCTTATAGAAAATAAGGATACAATTAAATTAAGACCTACCTTGTGGTTATGTTTCTTTTATAAAAAGATTTATTACTTTATGCCTGAAATCCTATTATTGCAAAGATTAAATATATATGATATTTTTATGATGGTTAGTTGTTTGGTACTCAATCACTCAAAAACCATTGAACGAATTGACATGGATGACAATAGGCACACAAATAGGAATTACTTGGATAATCTTTCCCATATGACTCATTTTGCTGAAGTCTCGCTCAAACCTAGTTATAAATAAATCATCCAGCCCACGCGTCGCCTATTTTTAAATCTCAAAATACTAACTAAATAAAACTCAAACCATTAATATTAAAGCAATTTAAACGTCATTATACATGTACAAGCGATTTGATTACGATCTGATGAAAATGCAATAATTACCACGCAAACTGACCATAGTAAAATACTCAATGAAAAATCAATGGAAAACTGTTCGAATTTGGCTAATGAAATAAAATTACCACTTTCTAATTTTTTTTAATTTAAAAAAGTTTTAAGTTATAGTCATCATCATAAGTATAAGCTTCTTCTCGTTATGAGTAAGATTAAGTTATAGCCAACACGCTAAAAAAGACTTCACATATATTTTGGGAACAATTTAAGAAATCGAAGACCCCTCCCTACCCTCTAAAAAAATCTAGCATGTCTGCTTCAGACAAGACCGAATGATCATGTAGACCATAAGAATAATTTCGGATCTAGGCACAATTTTACAACGTTCACGCGTCGTGTCTAACTCTAACAAAATATTTTTCGTATTCAGCGCCGATGTATCGTGTGTAGAGACGACATGAATTCTTGCCTAAGCCCGGCGATTTAACTTAGCGCAAGCTCCCTCAGGGTTCTCGATAATGTCCAAACTATAATTAACTATTTAATACGCAAATAACTTCAAAAAGTAATTTAGTTCACTTCGCTATCGATGTAATACAAACACAATCCTCGATATTAAAATTCCTACATATTCAAACAAAAACAGCTACCCAGATTTAGTATATGAAACAAAAAACATTTTGATATCCGCGTCAACAGATTATCACAGCAACTGTTGACGATAGAGGAACTGATTTCAAATATGTTTGTGTACTGGTGTGTAGTGGAAACAATTATTTTTTCATCATTAACTAAATGTTTTCGCCGCCATGACTGAATCGCATAGGCATAATAGTAAATTTATTTTAATATTTTTACTATGAAGTACCTATTGTTTAGTTTTGTTGACAAAACTTATAAAACGATGTAGTGCATACAGAATTCTTCCTTCGATTAATATTCATGTATGGCGCAATGGTTTAAGAAGCCATCTCGATACCATAAATGCTGTGAAACTGATTCCTACTTTTGTGCTGAGGGTTTTTGGGTTTTCATTTGATAAAGGTTTGCAGAATGTCCCCCGTAAACCGTACGAGTAGCTGCACGCGACGTGTTTGCGCTGATTTCTATGTATCTCGTATACTCTCCCTCAAAAGTATTAATTACTACAACACTACAATCCACGATTTTAAGAACACAAGTAATTTCCACTTAGCTCATCAACTTTGATTAAAAAAAGAACACTATTTGAGCAAAAAAAAATTTACTAACAACGCTACACGATGTTTTTGACAAGCAATGTTACTATTCAAAGTTGACGCGTTGCATCTCGCCAATGTTGTTGCTTCACACAGTGTCGACGCAGTGAGCAGCGAGGTTAAGCGTGATTGTTTTTTAATCATATCAAAAGCTTCCAAACTTATTTTACGAGTTTATACTCGAACAATAAGTTTGATTATTCAAACAACACGAAATAGTTGTTCGTATGCATTAATACATTTACTAAATAACAAGCGTGACAAGCCAACCATCAACCCTTAATCACGGCCCTTCACGTTGCCGTCAGTTTAACTATACACATTATCCCATACTTTAAGTTTATTAGTGTCTTTTTGTTTACTTAGCCCTGTAGTTCCGCATAACCCATGATGTAGTACAAAAACGTTGAAATAAAGGCGTAATAACTATCTATAAACAGATTTCTATGTTTATATATTCTGTATAATAAAATAATTACTGACTGACTGACAAGCTATAGCCAAAAATATTCGGCTGGACTTGCTGAAATGTATGTTTCTTAAAAATCGTAGAAGTGCACTAAGAAGGGATTTTCATGAAATTCTCACAGTTAAGTTCGAAAAAATATGGGGACGTAGCTGCGGGCATCCTCTAGTATCAGTATACTGCCGATTGCAGAAATAAACTTATTACCGTAATCGCCCTTTATATAATTTACATAATTATTTATTTATTTGGGAAACAAACAGATATCATAAAAAGAGAATATAGTTAAAGATACATAGTTCCAACTTAATCTAAAACAGTTTCCACAAGTTACTTATCAATTATCTTATATGTATTTTTATAATGTTATGCCGATTGATGTGGCACTAATTTACTTCATGTGAAACAGGAATGCTCTCATTTTTACATTTTATACATATTATAATGTTCTAAATCCTTCCCAAGAATCACACATCTAAGATGAATCATAGATAATGTGAGTTGTAAGGAAGGTTCAGATGTAGGTTGAGCTAAATTTAGTACAACATCATGGGAACTGTATATTCAACTATGTTCACGAAATATTACCCAACTCATAAGCAGGTTCCTGAAACCGTTTCTGTTACTGTCTGAATACTTTTGGAATAAAGTTGTAGACCATATTGGCTTTATTACAGTGAAAAAAAGTAAGTATTCATAGAAGAATATTCATTTGTTTATGAAACTTTTTGCCCGCCTCTTCGCTGTCCTTGGCCCTTTAACATTTATTTTTCGCTTTACACGGTGACACATTAAAAACATATTTGTCCTGTCATAAAGGGAATCTGATGTCCAAATTTCATGTTTTTACCTTCAGTAATTTGGTTTCTGCGATAATATTATGTACGTCGAGACAAGTAATTTTAAATAATTATGTATATAATTACGCACCTAGAAATGATTCTCTATGACGAAAGCACCAAATTCAATGACTCATAACAACGCACTGTGGTTCACATGCATTCCTATTTCGTATGAAGATCGATCGTCGAACCCAGCATCGGACAATTCAATCCTTTACACATAATAAGCAAAAGTAGTAAAATTGTTCAAAACTCTAAAAGGTTATTTTTAAAACAAGAAACACGTTTAAGTACCACAACATCAAAACATACACTAGACATAAAACACTTTTAACACAAACGAACAAAATATTGGCCCTTTTACAAACCTGTACTTGAGTACCACAGTGAGTTACTTCAAAATACGGCCTGTAAATCGTACTGCAAACGGAACCCCAAAGGGTTGTCACGAGGCAAATAAACACAGCGCCATTAGTAGTTCGGCACTCCATGATAGCTGTAAACACCACTACATTGCAACTAAACAGCGAAATAAAACTGAAATGGGACAAAAATACTTAAAGAAGAACCTGTCTTTCTGAATTTCTGCCAAGAGTAAGCTAGTTTTTGTATTTGTAGAATAATCTACGAGTTGAATTTTCATTTGTAGCAAGTGTTGTTATGTAGTCAGGTATATAGAAGTGACATTTAATTTCAAAGGTCATGGCTTAGATGCTTTGGCCTTGATGTTAATGTGAGTGAACCCTTGTATAGTTTGAATTGTGGTCGAGATTTGTCATCGATAGGTCGGCCCGAGTGAACTTGCTATATAGACAACACAAAAGAATATATAATGACCAGCATCTCCATTTCCCGAATGCTACGCAATTATAATTGCGTAGCATTCGGGAAATGGAGATGCTGGTCACCCCGAATTGCCTTTATTCTTTTTAATTCTTTACTTGTTATTTTTCTACAGCTAGAACAAATGTAATTTATTAAATAAAGTTTGCCCTTTGACTTCAAACTCATAAAAAGCAACACAAAAAACAGACCTTAAACCCACCTAGCATTACATTCTAAATCACTTTGTTTTGAAATGAAAGAAAAAGATTGACATTCACGAAATATCTTTATCAATATGTAAGGTAGGCCTTTAATATAGATCCGTACAGGACCTATGGTTGATTTGTAAACACTAAAAATGCTTAGATATAATCCGTTGCGTTACGTTATTAAAGTATAACACTGCGTGTGAATAAAAAGTGAAGTACCTATGTGGTACACAATTAAAAATAATAATAAGCAAACATACATTATACATACGGTTTAAATATATTGCGATAAAATCCGTAAACAGTAGTTGAATTTCAATCAATACATACAGTTTCATTGCTAAGTCATGTCATTGATTTCAACAACATGATAATAATCTGTGTGATTCATAAATCGTTTAATTTTCTTTTACCTATCTGATCAACTGCTGACATAAAACGTCTCTGCTCGATATTGTTTGAAATGATTAATATTTAATTTTTTAAATATCAGCTTAGCTTATCAACACACAATAATCAACCAGTAAATCCTCGAACAAATAACCTTTCTGTGTTATGAAGCTTCGGCGTGTTCAACATAAATTTGGCGACAATAATGATATGCAAAAATAGAAACACAATTTTCATATTATTAAGAAATCGGCCCATGCATTATGGCATCTGATTGTTTCCTCCCGAGATCAATTTTAGACTCCATCTTTCTACTTTGATTCTGCTAATTAAACAACAGAATCGTCACTAACTGTTACGAGACGTCAGACACATCAGTGACTGACGTCTCGTCACCCCGTTTTCCTCGCTCCTTATTTCCATTGATCCACCACATAAAACTCACTGCATTAGTAATACCAAAATGACTCAAAACTTAACACTGTGCGTCAGTCAAACAAATAGTTGACCGCACACAAAAAGATGTAGTCAAAGAGCTATGGCAGCTTCCCATACATCATTTTTTCACCAAATTTAGCATCTATAAATGAAATATACCTTGTTTGATAGAATATATATTGTTGATTCTAAAGGTAAAAAAATCGTAACTGTAGAAGGTCAGGTTTTTTGAGTTATTATGCTTAGAAGTTTTATAGGTTATGTCATTAATAACCATCTATTTAGTATATTGCTGCATCAAATAATAATTTATTGGTATATAAAATTGAAGGAGCTCGATAGCATAATACTATTTATGCCCACTAGTAAACATTATTAACGATTACGCAAGTTAAGCAACCCCAGGTGTGTGCACCACTTGGATTTGTCTTAAGCTCCTCTGTGCATAGAGACCAGTCTGTTATCATGACATACATAGATATCAGTCGTTAAAATCAGATGCTCTTATGCAGCTTTAAACATATACTATCAATATTGACTATTTATTTACATACTGAACGTTTTTTTCAAAGAAAAATAAAACACGACTGATTTCCCAAAAAATATATAGCCTGCTCACGTGAGGATTCCAACAATAGCCCACTCACCGAAATCGGTTCAGCCATTTAGAAGTTATGGCGGAATAAAGAAACTCACATACATTTCATATTGCAATTCTCTGTGACATTTTGACGAAGCCTATTGCGGATAACCGTATGTATATTTTTATTTCATGGTGCATGAATAAATGAAATATGATTTATGATTATAAAAATAAAACAATACTTACACTACTTTTTTGGGCAGTCGTGTAAAATAGTGAGCCGACGACGGTTTCTTAACGTGTTACTTACATAAGATTACCAAGGATAAAAAGATGTTTCAGGTTCCCTAATGTATGAAAAAGGTTTGGTGAATAGTAAAAACACAAGATTTCATTTTACAATATATTATTATTCATCATCATCCTCTATACCTAGCACTTTATCTAAAAAGGCAGCTGGTGCAAAGATATTTTGTATATGTCTAGCCCATCCCAAATACCAAACGATGATCATTACATGAGCGCAACATCCTAGCGTACGCCGACCAACGAGGCAACTACAGCAATATTCAGTGATTCCTATTCGTCCAGGTATATATTTTCAATCAAAACATAAACATAATATTGTTTCCGACTTATGTGTCTTGATTTTATTCTACTTAGCCTCTGAGATTATATTCAGTTGTTTCTATATTATGTTCCCTACGGACTTCAACTGCCGTGGCCACGACCACGAACACTCATTTTGGCTGTAGAAACTGGGTACAAAACAATATCCAAGAAACAGGGCAGTATCGGAATCCTTAAGCACGCACAAGTCACAAAGAGGCAATATCAGAATCCATAAACAGTTTGAGTTATATAACAAGAAGCGAAAACAGAGTCCTTGGGCAATTCGGGTCAAAAAGAATACTGAAAACAGGGGAAAAGCAGCGAAGACACTCAGAACACAAACAAACAAGCGCGGGTGACAGCCTCCTATATACAAAGGTACTCTGTGGCGACAGCGAGATGATGTGAAAGTGTGAAAAAAATCGAAATGTCAAATGTCATGTTGTATTTTTTTTATAGCTCTGAATGGCCATCTTTTAGCCAGCACCCAGTTTTACTTTAAATGTCGAAAGAAGTTATTAATACTGTAGGTACTTTACTTAAAATCCGCATATAAATAAACGTAACAAGCAAAAAAATTGTATTATTAATATTAATTAACTATTTAAATCTCTTAATCTATAAAAAAACATTCATGATTCTATCTTAGAAAAATAATTATTTACTCTGGCAGCCTTGTGGCTCTCTGACAAACCAAAGAAATGGCCATTACGAAAAGCCGGCAATCAATTAACATAATAGCTATTTTTAATTTTATACTTTTTTACCTAGCCTTATCTAAATTAGACTAAAATATAGAAAATAGTATTAAAATATTTCATGAATTTTGGTTGTAATGAGTTTTTAAGATGCTTTTAGTGCACTGAACTAAAAATCTGCCATAGCTCTTTAAATGCCATAAGACCGAATAAACAACGCTGTATTTTTAAGCTAAATTCAAATGTCACAGCTGTAAACCATCACCGTCGTCAGCAAGAAACCACAACAACCCAATACCAACAAATGAACATGGAATAATATTACTACCATCCTATTTTTGGCACTAGTTTACCCAAACATGTTTTGACCTACGTTACCGAGTATGACCTTTACTAAGCAATATAATACGGACTGAAAGTTTGTGAGAATAAACTAGTGTGCATAATTGAGTGCTTGGGAACGCACTTGTTTAGTTTAGATAACTAGTGCTTTATCTCGATATTATGGTTACATTATCCGTATATATAAAATTCTTGCGTTACTGACTGACTGATAGACAAGCTACAATCAAAACTATTTGGTTTAAGAAACAGAAATTTAGCAAGTATGTTCCTTGGGGACCGTAGGAATGCACTCAAAATAATTTTCCAAAGTTCCCACGGGATTGGGAAGAAACAGTCAAATTAATGAAATGTGCAGGCGTAGCTGCGGGTATCCTCTATGTTAAGATATAATCGAAGTAAGTAGTGACGGGTTGCTTTTTATCAATATTAACAGATAGGTACTTGTATTTATTATGCCATTTCGGTCAATTATAGATATTAGAGGCTATGAAAATAATCGAAAGTGTCACTAGCTGCCGCTAACTGACGTTTCGTAGGGCGGTGACGTTTAATATTTTTCGCGCCGCCGCAGTATTTTTCGTGTCAACAGGAAAAGAACCACTCACCACTACAGTGTTATTTTATACTGTCAAGTGTGTGACGCACTAAACAATAAAAATAACACTGATATTATATAAAGGTACCTAGTCTGTCTGCTGTGCACAGTCTGTCAAGGCACACGCACTCGGGCGGTACGCATATATGCGATCCTCCCGGGCGCTGCGTGTGTGGCCCGGCCCTTACGGGCGGATGGTGCATCTATTGTCTGATATTAGAGGCAACATGTGGCGAAAATTGTCTACGATTCATCGCGAAGTTGTGGAAGTGAACTCGAGGAGTAAATACATATATATGTTTAAAATAAACTCAGTATTTCATAGAAACAGCGCTTTCATTGAACGAGACTAAACTACTCACCTGAATAGTTTCGGTCATGTCTAAAGACTGCTTCATATTCTACTACATGCTGACATTCATATTATTTAAAATATACATAAATTAAATTATTGAAATTGGCTGTACTGTGGAAAACCGCCCGCCGAGCGTATTACACCGCAGACTTTTACTGTGTGATAACATCTGTACCTGCATATAAAATTCTTGTGTTAGTTTTTCTTGGGGGCCGCATGGGTGCAGTAAGATACCTTAGTGCACCAATCTTCCCACCGGATGCGGAAGAAAGGGGTAAATTAAAAAAAAACCGAATGTGTCTGCGGGTATCTCTAGTGCGAGTATACCTATATACAATACAACGTTTGCGGGTGCAGTGAGTTATATTATACTGTATTTGTTACAGAAAATAAGGTCCATGTAGCAAAAATAAAGCCAAAGAGGAAGACTACGACATTTCAGCAGGCGCTCAGATCGACAGTTATCATAGGACAAGTATTCTTGCTGCTACCTGTCGTTGGAGTATTTAGTAATGATGCTCGTAATGTGAGGTAAGGGAAGAGAGAGATGGAGCAATCATCGTATTGCTGTTGTACGCTACAAGATCTTTAAGTATAATGTATACATATTATGAAATGAAGTCCTCCTCACTTCCTGTTTGTACGAACCCGATAAACTCAAAAACTACCGAACGAAATTTTGTACAGTTTTCACCAAATTATAGTCTTAAGTAATTCCTGAGGAAGGTTTAGGTGCATATTTATAGGACTTTCTTGTAGTTTTATCAGATTGGATTGTTTGTTGACTAAAATATCTATTACACAGAACATTCTGGAAAACATTATTAACACAGGCACATTATTAACACAGGCACAAATCTCCTTAAGCACTTAATCCGAATTTTGCCACCTGCGAAATCCCACAAGACATTGCAATCTCAATGGCTTACGCTTCTCAGAAGTATATCACCATGCTTATTAATGATTATACAAATCAAATGGCTTACCACGGGCTAAGTCACTCCACGACTCATCTCAAATCGATAGCCATTCAATGCTCCGATTAGTTAAGAGCTTTTAGTTGGCCAATGAGTGCGCTGCATGCTGCCAATCATGTTTAGAGTCTTGAGGTAGTTACCCCAGAAAGTATTCCAATTGTTTTTCTTTCAGATTTGTGAAAACATCTTGGAAATGCGTATACTCGTTCCTGTCTCTGATTGGACAGATGTTTATGGCAACGATGTGTGTTAACAAGCTGGCACACTCAGTAGTATCTTTGAATGGGACGTGTAAGTATTTTTCGGTAAAACAAATAATATCATGTTCATACCAATAGCGAAGTGAGTGTAGAGGAAGCGCGTGAGTTTTGTAATGATAGGAGCAAGTGGCGTTCTGCTATCTCTGCCTACCCCGACGGGAAAAAGGCGTGAGTATATGAATGTATGTATGTACCAATAGCACCCTATCAATGAATATAAAACGCTGACAGACAACGCATAGACGAAACTACTGTACTGTACGTATATTCAATTGCTCAACGCGGAGTGTAGATGAGCATTTAGAGAGGAATTTTGGCAATGTACCCTTGTATAAGGTGCCGCGCGGACAGAATCGCGTGCAAAGTTTAGTAAATATATAAAATCATGCCTTGGCAAACAATATACTATCATATTGAAAACATAACATTTGGTGCGAAAATTTCCCGTCTTTTCTGAATCCATATTCAAAGATAGCTAGCTATTATGTCAACACACATCTTTTAACTATAATTATATAATTAAAAGATGTGTGCTGACATAATAGCAATCTTTGGGGTAAAACCACCTCTTCAACTTTTTAAGCGAACTGAGACTAATAGGAGGAGTTTCTAGTTTCAGAACTTCATCATGAATTAATCGATTCGTGAAATACTTTTTTAGTCTTCACACAATGGCTGTAGATATGGTGAACAATAAAGCATTATCTATCTATCTGACTTTTCCAGCACCGATAATCTTCTACGTGACAACATGTGTGACGATGATGATGTTCTTCCAAGTGGCCCGCCGCTGGCCGTAGCTAGTTGAACACATATCCTTGACCGAAGAACTGGACCCCTGTTTCGACACTAACTTGAACAGAAAGTGCCTGATAACTTGCTGGGTTGTTCTCACACTGGCAGTCAGTAAGTGAAAGCAAATATAATAAAGCTTGATTTAAGTGGTAGCAGTTATATTGCAAAACATTTTTTTCATCTTTTTTATAATATAGGCTAATCTATAGATGATACCTAGTAAGTATGATCAAAAGATTAGCGCTAAAGAGTCCTCTGAGGCAACTCTCAGCTAACAGGAAGAGCAGAGGAAACCGCGGGACAATGCTTGTATGGCAGAAAACAATAATGTGGTACTGAACGCAACGCACTGACTGACAACTGATCCTTCGGGCATTGCATGTCTATGGGCGGCGGTGATCACTTACCATCTGATAAACCGTTTGCTTGCTTGTCTCCCAATGCAAAAAAGTACCTACTGCAATTTTTTTACACACAATAATTTATTAATTCAGTGATATTGATAATGAGTTAATAATATCCTTAGATTGACTTGAATCAAGTAAAAGATGATAAAGATTATATTTTTGTTTTAAAGTAGAACACATCCTGTCACTGCTGTCAGCCATCGCCGGCGCAGCAGCCTGTATCTCAAACGAGCTCACCTACGAAAATTTCGTCTCACATTTCTATCCGTGGATCTTCAACCGACTGCCTTATTCACCATACTTAGGTGTTATTACTCAGGTGTGTAATTACTACTTGCATAAAAAATTGATTCTTTTAGTTTGCCTTTCCAGGCGTAATGGTTATAACGGTTGTCACAACCGTTATAACAGTCAAAAGAAATTATCATGCCGATTGCTGTGGGTTCAAATGGAACAATTCTTGTTTTGAGAAGAACCTCGTATCCAAAGCGATAACTTAAACCTATGGCTGCTTCATCATCAGCACCTATATAAAATGTCCCTCTGCCGGGCACAAGCCTCAATAAAAAGAGTAGGACCATAGTCTACCACGCTGGCCAAGTTCAGGTTGGCAGCCTTTAAATCACCTTACAGAAAACTATGGACAACTTTTAGACATGTTGTTTTCCTTCCAGTGTTTGTCTTCAACCTTTAGCAAGGGATAATTAGCAATTTAATAAGCACATAACTTTGAAGTCATTGTTGCGCACCGTGGCTTCAAACCCGAGACCGTCTGCGTAGCAGTCTATCGATCTCTCCACTATTTGTGATATTTATTCTAAAATGCCGTTGTTTTCCAGTTCCTCCACTTCCAATCGACGTTCATATGGAACTTCTCGGATCTGTTCGTGATATGCATGAGTTACTACTTGACATCACGCCTGGAGCAAGTTAACAAGAAGTTACTGGCTGCACAAGGGAAGGCGAGTTCCAAGAAGAATAATACAAAATTAACAATCTTGACTCTCGTGGATGTAATCTTTATTGATGCTTTCAAATTTTTTGTGTATAAATCAATACAAAACAAATTTGTACTAGCTAGCTCGACTGCCTTTCTTTGGAGACAGAAAACAAATATATTTTATTTCTCTCATTACAAACATCACACGTAGTTATTTACAAATTGCATATTTGGATAACCACAAGCAAAACAATGTAAAAATGTAGTATTGAATAATAACTCGTTTTATACAATACATTATAAACACAAAATATAATCAAACAAAGAATGTATAGTATTAGACAAATTGTTTCTCACGATTGATAGCAACCAGGGTCCAGCTCTGATTTTATAAGGCCTGACGCTGTTTTTCACTGTATCCTGACATAACGTAAATATATAATTTCATCAGCTTTATACCGCATTATAAACAAACCGCAAACCTCTTTATATAGCTCTACAACACAACAAATATCTACAAAAACGGCAGCGGAAATAACCGAAGTGTGCAGCCACTTAGCACTTATTAATTAACTTGTAATACCCTTATCAGGAGTCGGTCGCCCTCTGTCAGGGTATCACTTATGTGCATAAGTGATACCCTGACAGAGGGCGTCATTCCCACGGTAAAGCATTAACTTTTATTTTGTGAACATTTCGCTTACAACTTGAAATATTTACGACTTAAGTAACCGCCATGTCTGAATACGGCTTATCCTTTCGTACGACTTCATTCGTCGTTCTAGTGTGACGTTTCTGTTTATAACACGCTTTTATAAGAACGGTACCTATGAGTGTACACAAAATCTTTGAACGTGATTTTTACGCTGTACACAGTATTGGAAAGTACACCAGAAGGACCCATCGCTTGTAAAAACCGGCCAAGTGCGTGTCGGGCCACGCGTAATGTAGGCTTCCGTAGTTGTCCATAATGACTTGCTGCAAAGGGTATTAATGTACAACAAATCCGACTGTTTATTTTACTGAAAAAATAATTTTAATTACACTATTATATACATTTGTGATTTTTTCACCTCTTCCAAATTAATAGTTTAGCCGACAGAGGGGGGGGGGGGGGAGGGACACTTGAGTCTAACAATTTTTTTCCACTTCAAAGCTTGATATTTGACAAACCAATCACTTGATCGAAAAATTATTTGAGCAAACTAATAATATTTTTTAAAACCTATCCAATGATACCCTACATGATGGGGTACCTACTCAACAAAAAACAATTCAAAATATATGTAGGGGAGATACCCTTAAAAAAAATTTTTTTACTGCATCAGCCTTTAACAGTCCACAGCTGGACTAGGCCTCTCCTTTGAAAGGAGGAATTGGCCAACTATACCACGCTTGCCAAACGGGTTGGTATAGGGTCTGTATTAAGTTTTCCTTCTCTTACAGTGCTGTTCTCTGCATAATATGCTCCCTCTGTCGGCTCTTACGACACCCATGGGATGATATGGGGTGGTGACAAAAAAAATATTTACCTAAATTTTATTCTACACTTTTGTTGCAATATTTTATGTCTATATTCATGTCAAATATCAGCTTTCTAGCACCAGGCGTCTTTGAGCTAGGCTGCGGACGGACAGACGGACGGACATGACGAAACTATAAGGGTTCCTTGTGGACTACGGAACCCTAAAAATGAAGCCGAACGACTACTCTTAAAATCGGCGTTCCTCAAAACGTCAGATAACTACTTATTTCTTTACAATTAAAAGATAAAAATTGTTCAAAACTCTAAAAGGTTATTTTTAAAACAAGAGACACGTTTAAGTACCACAACATCAAAACATACACTAGACATAAAACACTTTTAACACAAACGAACAAAATATTGGCCCTTTTACAAACCTGTACTTGAGTACCACAGTGAGTTACTTCAAAATACGGCCTGTAAATCGTACTGCAAACGGAACCCCAAAGGGTTGTCACGAGGCAAATAAACACAGCGCCATTAGTAGTTCGGCACTCAATGATAGCTGTAAACACCACTACATTGCAACTAAACAGCGAAATAAAACTGAAATGGGACAAAAATACTTAAAGAAGAATCTGTCTTTCTGAATTTCTGCCAAGAGTAAGCTAGTTTTTGTATTTGTAGAATAATCTTCGAGTTGAATTTTCATTTGTAGCAAGTGTTGTTATGTAGTCAGGTATATAGAAGTGACATTTAATTTCAAAGGTCATGGCTTAGATGCTTTGGCCTTGATGTTAATGTGAGTGAACCCTTGTATAGTTTGAATTGTGGTCGAGATTTGTCATCGATAGGTCGGCCCGAGTGAACTTGCTATATAGACAACACAAAAGAATATATAATGACCAGCATCTCCATTTCCCGAATGCTACGCAATTATAATTGCGTAGCATTCGGGAAATGGAGATGCTGGTCACCCCGAATTGCCTTTATTCTTTTTTATTCTTTACTTGTTATTTTTCTACAGCTAGAACAAATGTAATTTATTAAATAAAGTTTGCCCTTTGACTTCAAACTCATAAAAAGTAACACAAAAAACAGACCTTAAACCCACCTAGCATTACATTCTAAATCACTTTGTTTTGAAATGAAAGAAAAAGATTGATATTCACGAAATATCTTTATCAATATGTAAGGTAGGCCTTTAATATAGATCCGTACAGGACCTATGGTTGATTTGTAAACACTACAAATGCTTAGATATAATCCGTTGCGTTACGTTATTAAAGTATAAAACTGCGTGTGAATAAAAAGTGAAGTACCTATGTGGTACACAATTAAAAATAATAATAAGCAAACATACATTATACATACGGTTTAAATATATTGCGATAAAATCCGTAAACAGTAGTTGAATTTCAATCAATACATACAGTTTCATTGCTAAGTCATGTCATTGTTTTCAACAACATGATAATAATCTGTGTGATTCATAAATCGTTTAATTTTCTTTTACCTATCTGATCAACTGCTGACATAAAACGTCTCTGCTCGATATTGTTTGAAATGATTAATATTTAATTTTTTAAATATCAGCTTAGCTTATCAACACACAATAATCAACCAGTAAATCCTCGAACAAATAACCTTTCTGTGTTATGAAGCTTCGGCGTGTTCAACATAAAGAACAATGGCAAACCACCGTACATTATCAGTGTCGCATTAAGACTTCGCGAGCATTAGTACAAATACTTTAAAAAGATAGATGTAAGGCCTATTAAGTAAAATGTAAATACAGAATATTTTTATGTTATGGGATTTTAATAGAAAATGAAGTTAAAGAGTTGTAAGTTACACCTCGCGCATTTAATGTGGGCAGGTCTGAAGTTAGTCACTAATACGGTTATAGTATATCATCTGTGGTCACTAATGTCACTGTTGTCACAGTGATAAGTTCACTTATGTGCAGTACAGTGAATAAACGTACATTGCGCAGAACGCTAATGACTAACGTCAGGTGACGATGAGGTGACGTTTCAAGGAGCTACCTATGTAAATATTTGAGCTCTTTCCTAATACGTAGGTATCATGAGCATAACAGAACTGTGATTGGAATGTTAAATCATCTGAGAGTACCTTTCCCAACACTTACTTCTAAGAGTTTCTTTATAATTATATAGGTATATCACACTTCGCTGTAATTATGTTGCTCTATATTCTATCCAGCAAACTTACACTAATTATTATACTTTGCAAACTCTCGCACTATTTAGCATTTAGGGGTACTTCACTGATTTGGCGTTTCATCAGCCCTATTTTTGTATCATAAAATAGTAATTAAGTGAAAATAAAATATGTTTGGTAACAAAGCATTTATTTACATTTGAACCATTTTAAAATACCTCTTACTTCTTCGAAAAACTGAACTGGTGACGGAATAATAGCTTGACGACAAATATATCCCAGATATCATACAATGCACATAATGTATAAACATCAAATCCCATTCTACACAAATAAAAAATCTGTTCAAAATAACAATACGTATTAGATTTTTGTCTCAAAGGTATGTCCAAAATCACAACAACATAATTGTGTAACACCATAAGTAGGTATTCAACACTCAGGATGCAAAAGCTTAACTGAAAGCAGAAACGAAAGCTAAGCTAAAAAAAGTTAACAAAACAATGCGAAAATGCGTAAAATAAATATAATACAGGCATTCATTCATAAGATACAACCAAAGAGTATACAAATACTACGTAAGAAGAGGCGGATGTGCCATAGATCATGCGAGACTTTCAGCTTTGTATGAAACGTGCAGGGAGAACTCGTACCAACATAAAGATACTAATTGACATCGTTTTTATGTTGTCAGCATTGTCATATTCGTCAATATAGGGATGTACCCTCTAGTGATTAACGAAATATCGATATCGATAATATTCTGTAAGAAATAATTATAATTCTGTTTCGACTAGAATTATACTTTTCCAACACAAATAAAAGATGTATTTAATATTTATGTGTTTATTCAAACAAATTAGCCTATTCTATAAATCTATTCTAGATTAGCGAAGAAAAATACGCAGAACTAAAAGTTATATGTATGTACATGTAATGGAAAGGTTTTCAACATTTCTTCTGTAATAGGATTTAAAGAAATGTCTATAGATACAAGGCACAGCTGTTTTTCTGACTTGAGTTCCCTTTTTTTTAAGTCTTTCGGCTTAAAATGCTTGACACACACATAGTTCAACTGATGTATTTTTTCAATGGGCACATAAATCAAGTCTTGGTTTCCAGTTGCAGCTACCCATTTTTACATCTAAAAAGAAAAAAAAAGAATAGAATTTTCTGTCCTTGTGCCAATTTCTAATAACGGATTATCGATAACTGACAGGCAGCACTATTGTTTACCTACAAAGTACTAGGATATGAAACTTTAGAATATTTCCTTATTTTTTATGTTTCATTGAAATATATCACATTATATAACATTATAAATATTAATTGATCTTTATATAGGGACATTTTGCCATAAATACCTACCCTTTTTTCATTGCTTGACCGGCATGTTGTTGTATGCCATATTTCGCACGTTATTTTGCTTGTTTTCATTGCGCTCCTTTCAGTGCTAATCAAATAAATATAGTAACACTAACACTAGAAGTGTAAAATCACATTTATTTGGTATACACAAAGCACTTTTACAGTATGTTTTTTATGTTTTATAAACAAACTACATAACGCGGCAAAGTTCAATCTGGATAATAATGTGACAGTTGTGACGTTTGACACTATTGACAGCCAAGGCGGTGATGTTCGTATAACCCGTCCAACTTTGAAAGAATACTGTTCCAAGTGTACATAGTGAAGGATGCTATCTTCACGTTTTAAACATATAATAGTAGCCATTAAAAAGATAGCACGTTTCATACATTCGGTTTTTCTTAGGAGCTTGCGCCAGGCTGAGATACAACTGTATCAATGACAGATGACAAGAAATTCACGCGATTCGTCGTTTTTTTTTTTAAGGTTTCTAACTATTTCATAAAAGAGGATTTTATGATTCTTTTAAAATCTCGCTTTTGACGTTTAGTTATTGCTATGTGCATTTCAGATGTAACAAAATATTTCTTTATTAGATATTTGTTTTATCCCATTGAATAAAAAAGAATAATAACTAATAAAATAAACTACAGCTATCATTCTATAAAATGTATATAAATTCATTCATGCTCGCTTTCATAAATAAGCGACACTGATTTTGCCATTCTTCTTTGGCGACAATAATGATATGCAAAAATAGAAACACAATTTTCATATTATTAAGAAATCGGCCCATGCATTATGGCATCTGATTGATTCCTCCCGAGATCAATTTTAGACTCCATCTTTCTACTTTGATTCTGCTAATTAAACAACAGAATCGTCACTAACTGTTACGAGACGTCAGACACATCAGTGACTGACGTCTCGTCACCCCGTTTTCCTCGCTCCTTATTTCCATTGATCCACCACATAAAACTCACTGCATTAGTAATACCAAAATGACTCAAAACTAAACACTGTGCGTCAGTCAAACAAATAGTTGACCGCACACAAAAAGATGTAGTCAAAGAGCTATGGCAGCTTCCCATACATCATTTTTTCACCAAATTTAGCATCTATAAATGAAATATACCTTGTTTGATAGAATATATATTGTTGATTCTAAAGGTAAAAAAATCGTAACTGTAGAAGGTCAGGTTTTTTGAGTTATTATGCTTAGAAGTTTTATAGGTTATGTCATTAATAACCATCTATTTAGTATATTGCTGCATCAAATAATAATTTATTGGTATATAAAATTGAAGGAGCTCGATAGCATAATACTATTTATGCCCACTAGTAAACATTATTAACGATTACGCAAGTTAAGCAACCCCAGGTGTGTGCACCACTTGGATTTGTCTTAAGCTCCTCTGTGCATAGAGACCAGTCTGTTATCATGACATACATAGATATCAGTCGTTAAAATCAGATGCTCTTATGCAGCTTTAAACATATACTATCAATATTGACTATTTATTTACATACTGAACGTTTTTTTCAAAGAAAAATAAAACACGACTGATTTCCCAAAAAATATATAGCCTGCTCACGTGAGGATTCCAACAATAGCCCACTCACCGAAATCGGTTCAGCCATTTAGAAGTTATGGCGGAATAAAGAAACTCATATACATTTCATATTGCAATTCTCTGTGACATTTTGACGAAGCCTATTGCGGATAACCGTATGTATATTTTTATTTCATGGTGCATGAATAAATGAAATATGATTTATGATTATAAAAATAAAACAATACTAACACTACTTTTTTGGGCAGTCGTGTAAAATAGTGAGCCGACGACGGTTTCTTAACGTGTTACTTACATAAGATTACCAAGGATAAAAAGATGTTTCAGGTTCCCTAATGTATGAAAAAGGTTTGGTGAATAGTAAAAACACAAGATTTCATTTTACAATATTTTATTATTCATCATCATCCTCTATACCTAGCACATCATCTAAAAAGGCAGCTGGTGCAAAGATATTTTGTATATGTCTAGCCCATCCCAAATACCAAACGATGATCATTACATGAGCGCAACATCCTAGCGTACGCCGACCAACGAGGCAACTACAGCAATATTCAGTGATTCCTATTCGTCCAGGTATATATTTTCAATCAAAACATAAACATAATATTGTTTCCGACTTATGTGTCTTGATTTTATTCTACCTCTTATTAAAATAGCATCATCAATGCCTCTGAGATTATATTCAGTTGTTTCTATATTATGTTCCCTACGGACTTCAACTGCCGTGGCCACGACCACGAACACTCATTTTGGCTGTAGAAACTGGGTACAAAACAATATCCAAGAAACAGGGCAGTATCGGAATCCTTAAGCACGCACAAGTCACAAAGAGGCAATATCAGAATCCATAAACAGTTTGAGTTATATAACAAGAAGCGAAAACAGAGTCCTTGGGCAATTCGGGTCAAAAAGAATACTGAAAACAGGGGAAAAGCAGCGAAGACACTTAGAACACAAACAAACAAGCGCGGGTGACAGCCTCCTATATACAAAGGTACTCTGTGGCGACAGCGAGATGATGTGAAAGTGTGAAAAAAATCGAAATGTCAAATGTCATGTTGTATTTTTTTTATAGCTCTGAATGGCCATCTTTTAGCCAGCACCCAGTTTTACTTTAAATGTCGAAAGAAGTTATTAATACTGTAGGTACTTTACTTAAAATCCGCATATAAATAAACGTAACAAGCAAAAAAATTGTATTATTAATATTAATTAACTATTTAAATCTCTTAATCTATAAAAAAACATTCATGATTCTATCTTAGAAAAATAATTATTTACACTGGCAGCCTTGTGGCTCTCTGACAAACCAAAGAAATGGCCATTACGAAAAGCCGGCAATCAATTAACATAACAGCTATTTTTAATTTTATACTTTTTTACCTAGCCTTATCTAAATTAGACTAAAATATAGAAAATAGTATTAAAATATTTCATGAATTTTGGTTGTAATGAGTTTTTAAGATGCTTTTAGTGCACTGAACTAAAAATCTGCCATAGCTCTTTAAATGCCATAAGACCGAATAAACAACGCTGTATTTTTAAGCTAAATTCAAATGTCACAGCTGTAAACCATCACCGTCGTCAGCAAGAAACCACAACAACCCAATACCAACAAATGAACATGGAATAATATTACAACCATCCTATTTTTGGCACTAGTTTACCCAAACATGTTTTGACCTACGTTACCGAGTATGACCTTTACTAAGCAATATAATACGGACTGAAAGTTTGTGAGAATAAACTAGTGTGCATAATTGAGTGCTTGGGAACGCACTTGTTTAGTTTAGATAACTAGTGCTTTATCTCGATATTATGGTTACATTATCCGTATATATAAAATTCTTGCGTTACTGACTGACTGATAGACAAGCTACAATCAAAACTATTTGGTTTAAGAAACAGAAATTTAGCAAGTATGTTCCTTGGGGACCGTAGGAATGCACTCAAAATAATTTTCCAAAATTCCCACGGGATTGGGAAGAAACAGTCAAATTAATGAAATGTGCAGGCGTAGCTGCGGGTATCCTCTATGTTAAGATATAATCGAAGTAAGTAGTGACGGGTTGCTTTTTATCAATATTAACAGATAGGTACTTGTATTTATTATGCCATTTCGGTCAATTATAGATATTAGAGGCTATGAAAATAATCGAAAGTGTCACTAGCTGCCGCTAACTGACGTTTCGTAGGGCGGTGACGTTTAATATTTTTCGCGCCGCCGCAGTATTTTTCGTGTCAACAGGAAAAGAACCACTCACCACTACAGTGTTATTTTATACTGTCAAGTGTGTGACGCACTAAACAATAAAAATAACACTGATATTATATAAAGGTACCTAGTCTGTCTGCTGTGCACAGTCTGTCAAGGCACACGCACTCGGGCGGTACGCATATATGCGATCCTCCCGGGCGCTGCGTGTGTGGCCCGGCCCTTACGGGCGGATGGTGCATCTATTGTCTGATATTAGAGGCAACATGTGGCGAAAATTGTCTACGATTCATCGCGAAGTTGTGGAAGTGAACTCGAGGAGTAAATACATATATATGTTTAAAATAAACTCAGTATTTCATAGAAACAGCGCTTTCATTGAACGAGACTAAACTACTCACCTGAATAGTTTCGGTCATGTCTAAAGACTGCTTCATATTCTACTACATGCTGACATTCATATTATTTAAAATATACATAAATTAAATTATTGAAATTGGCTGTACTGTGGAAAACCGCCCGCCGAGCGTATTACACCGCAGACTTTTACTGTGTGATAACATCTGTACCTGCATATAAAATTCTTGTGTTAGTTTTTCTTGGGGGCCGCATGGGTGCAGTAAGATACCTTAGTGCACCAATCTTCCCACCGGATGCGGAAGAAAGGGGTAAATTAAAAAAAAACCGAATGTGTCTGCGGGTATCTCTAGTGCGAGTATACCTATATACAATACAACGTTTGCGGGTGCAGTGAGTTATATTATACTGTATTTGTTACAGAAAATAAGGTCCATGTAGCAAAAATAAAGCCAAAGAGGAAGACTACGACATTTCAGCAGGCGCTCAGATCGACAGTTATCATAGGACAAGTATTCTTGCTGCTACCTGTCGTTGGAGTATTTAGTAATGATGCTCGTAATGTGAGGTAAGGGAAGAGAGAGATGGAGCAATCATCGTATTGCTGTTGTACGCTACAAGATCTTTAAGTATAATGTATACATATTATGAAATGAAGTCCTCCTCACTTCCTGTTTGTACGAACCCGATAAACTCAAAAACTACCGAACGAAATTTTGTACAGTTTTCACCAAATTATAGTCTTAAGTAATTCCTGAGGAAGGTTTAGGTGCATATTTATAGGACTTTCTTGTAGTTTTATCAGATTGGATTGTTTGTTGACTAAAATATCTATTACACAGAACATTCTGGAAAACATTATTAACACAGGCACATTATTAACACAGGCACAAATCTCCTTAAGCACTTAATCCGAATTTTGCCACCTGCGAAATCCCACAAGACATTGCAATCTCAATGGCTTACGCTTCTCAGAAGTATATCACCATGCTTATTAATGATTATACAAATCAAATGGCTTACCACGGGCTAAGTCACTCCACGACTCATCTCAAATCGATAGCCATTCAATGCTCCGATTAGTTAAGAGCTTTTAGTTGGCCAATGAGTGCGCTGCATGCTGCCAATCATGTTTAGAGTCTTGAGGTAGTTACCCCAGAAAGTATTCCAATTGTTTTTCTTTCAGATTTGTGAAAACATCTTGGAAATGCGTATACTCGTTCCTGTCTCTGATTGGACAGATGTTTATGGCAACGATGTGTGTTAACAAGCTGGCACACTCAGTAGTATCTTTGAATGGGACGTGTAAGTATTTTTCGGTAAAACAAATAATATCATGTTCATACCAATAGCGAAGTGAGTGTAGAGGAAGCGCGTGAGTTTTGTAATGATAGGAGCAAGTGGCGTTCTGCTATCTCTGCCTACCCCGACGGGAAAAAGGCGTGAGTATATGAATGTATGTATGTACCAATAGCACCCTATCAATGAATATAAAACGCTGACAGACAACGCATAGACGAAACTACTGTACTGTACGTATATTCAATTGCTCAACGCGGAGTGTAGATGAGCATTTAGAGAGGAATTTTGGCAATGTACCCTTGTATAAGGTGCCGCGCGGACAGAATCGCGTGCAAAGTTTAGTAAATATATAAAATCATGCCTTGGCAAACAATATACTATCATATTGAAAACATAACATTTGGTGCGAAAATTTCCCGTCTTTTCTGAATCCATATTCAAAGATAGCTAGCTATTATGTCAACACACATCTTTTAACTATAATTATATAATTAAAAGATGTGTGCTGACATAATAGCAATCTTTGGGGTAAAACCACCTCTTCAACTTTTTAAGCGAACTGAGACTAATAGGAGGAGTTTCTAGTTTCAGAACTTCATCATGAATTAATCGATTCGTGAAATACTTTTTTAGTCTTCACACAATGGCTGTAGATATGGTGAACAATAAAGCATTATCTATCTATCTGACTTTTCCAGCACCGATAATCTTCTACGTGACAACATGTGTGACGATGATGATGTTCTTCCAAGTGGCCCGCCGCTGGCCGTAGCTAGTTGAACACATATCCTTGACCGAAGAACTGGACCCCTGTTTCGACACTAACTTGAACAGAAAGTGCCTGATAACTTGCTGGGTTGTTCTCACACTGGCAGTCAGTAAGTGAAAGCAAATATAATAAAGCTTGATTTAAGTGGTAGCAGTTATATTGCAAAACATTTTTTTCATCTTTTTTATAATATAGGCTAATCTATAGATGATACCTAGTAAGTATGATCAAAAGATTAGCGCTAAAGAGTCCTCTGAGGCAACTCTCAGCTAACAGGAAGAGCAGAGGAAACCGCGGGACAATGCTTGTATGGCAGAAAACAATAATGTGGTACTGAACGCAACGCACTGACTGACAACTGATCCTTCGGGCATTGCATGTCTATGGGCGGCGGTGATCACTTACCATCTGATAAACCGTTTGCTTGCTTGTCTCCCAATGCAAAAAAGTACCTACTGCAATTTTTTTACACACAATAATTTATTAATTCAGTGATATTGATAATGAGTTAATAATATCCTTAGATTGACTTGAATCAAGTAAAAGATGATAAAGATTATATTTTTGTTTTAAAGTAGAACACATCCTGTCACTGCTGTCAGCCATCGCCGGCGCAGCAGCCTGTATCTCAAACGAGCTCACCTACGAAAATTTCGTCTCACATTTCTATCCGTGGATCTTCAACCGACTGCCTTATTCACCATACTTAGGTGTTATTACTCAGGTGTGTAATTACTACTTGCATAAAAAATTGATTCTTTTAGTTTGCCTTTCCAGGCGTAATGGTTATAACGGTTGTCACAACCGTTATAACAGTCAAAAGTAATTATAGTGCCGATTGCTGTGGGTTCAAATGGAACAATTCTTGTTTTGAGAAGAACCTCGTATCCAAAGCGATAACTTAAACCTATGGCTGCTTCATCATCAGCACCTATATAAAATGTCCCTCTGCCGGGCACAAGCCTCAATAAAAAGAGTAGGACCATAGTCTACCACGCTGGCCAAGTTATCGAGACACACATTTCTGATCATCACGCGGTAGGCATTGCATTGGACTTAAATGTAAGTAATAATTACACAAATAAACAGGCGGGTAATAGTGCACGCGAAGTGATTAGTGAAAATATCGTTAAGCAAAAACTTGATGCATATAACTGGGCGCAATTGCTTGATATAACGTGTCCGCTATTGTTGTTTCAGACGTTATGTTCGATTTTCGATACAATCTATAAAGAAAGTACTGTTGTTGTTCGTAAGACTCATAATAAAAGAAAAACACAGCCATGGATTGATAGGTCCTTGCATAAAATGTTACTGCGAAGAGATAATTTGTTTAGAGTGTGGAAACATGAGCCAAAAAGTATGCAAAAGCGTCTAGAATACACAAAGTTTAGAAATAAGGTAAATAAGTTAGTTAATCAAGTGAAAAATAGATATAGACAGATGGAAGTAAAAAATTGTAATGGGGATTTTAGGAAAATATGGGCAAAAATTAATATGTGGCTTGGGCGTAACAAGGTTAGTTTAGATGAAATAATTTTGATGTATTTAGGTAAAAAAGAAAATATTAGCCAAATTTGTACAAATTTCACTCAGACGTTTACTGGTGAAATAAAACAAATAAAACATAAATGTTACACACAATTTTTAGACAGAAAACAATATGTGAAGCCAAGCGAGGTTAGTTTTAGATATAGACATGTATGTTCGTCAGATATAGAAAATATTATTAAAATGTTGTCGTGTGAAAAGGCACCAGGTTTAGATGGAATAAGAGTTACAGATATTAAATATATTAGCACACAAATTAGTCCTGTCATAGCGAACTTTATGAATATGTGTATCAAACAATGTATGTATCCTGACCTACTTAAGAGTGCAATTATACGGCCGATTTTTAAATCTGGGAGCCATTTAGATTACGTTAATTATAGACCGATAGCAATACTTTCTGTTATTGATAAAATCATAGAAAAAAATTTAATAGGTCAAATACGTAAATTTTTAGAATGTAACAATATACTCTCAGATACTCAGCACGGCTTCCGCACGGGGCGCAGTACAGTGTCAGCCCTGACAAGATTTACTGATTACATTAATGAGTCCCTAGACGCTGGTAAGCAGGTAATATCACTGTAGATTGATTACAAAAAAGCGTTCGACACCCTGGATCACACCATCCTATTACAGGCCATGGATGAATGCGGCATACGAGGCCCAATGAATGTGTGGTTTAAAAACTATCTAACTAATAGGAAAATACGTACAAACATAGCAGGGGTGTATGGGGAAGATATGGTTGTGGATCTTGGGGTGCCGACTGGATCAGTGTACGCACCGGTGGGCTATGTTATGCATGTCAATAGCGTGTCTAATGTTGTGAAAAAGTGCCAAGTGTATATGTATGCAGATGACATGTGTCTGATTTATGCTTCAAAAAACATACTAGAAATTCAAAGTTACATACAAGAAGATTTTGAGAATATAACAAAATGGGCTCATGATAATGGAATTATCCTGAATTTGTCAAAAACTAAATGCATGCACATACACTCGCCACATAACCAGCGAGCTAAAAATAATGTTAAAGAACAATTGGACATAATAGGACACTCATATGAATGCCTGCATTATAATAAAAGTCAATGTAATTGTCAGAAATTGGAGTATGTAAACACATTTAAATATTTAGGATGAACTATAGACATCAATTTTAATTGGAAGACGCATATAAACAATATTTGTAACAAGCTAAGATCTATACTGGCAAAATTCTATCAAATGAACTCAATATTAAATAAACATACTTTGCGAACGGTATACTATGCACTGGCTGACTCATTGATCAGTTACGGTCTTATTGTGTACGGCCGAACGTTCAAATCATATTTACAAGATATTAAAAACTTGCAAATACGGCTAATTAAATACTTAGTTACAAAAAAAGTCAAGGATAATTGTAATAAAGATTATGATAACTTATTTTCTTTCTGTAAGATCCTACCAGTAGACAAAAAACTTAGTTATTTGATTGGATTGCAACATTATTATAGTGAAGATTATAAAATATATGTAAACAATAAATATAATACTAGGCGTGTAAGAGACAACAAACTAGTTCAACCAAAGGTCACTAATTATTATGGGGAAAGAATGTCCAAATTTGTTGTGCCTAAAACATTTAATAAAATAGATTTGTTAAGGAAATATCCTAAGTGTAGCAAAGGTGTGCTAAAAACAAAGCTGAAGGACTTGCTCCTCAATGACATACAGAAGATGTAGTATGCGTGTTTTGTGTGTCATTGAGGGGTAAGTGCCCGGCAATAACTTTTTTTCTTGTATTTTGAATTTTAGATCAGAAGTGGTAATAATAATATATTTTGTAAGTACCTATACATACACCTACCTGTCTAATTTTACTATTTATGATGTACCTATGACAGTGTTAGGATTAATTTTTAAGAGAAATGAGCGTATCTCGCCCTCAAACGTAAAAGTTTGGCGAGAATAAATTTCTGTAACACTATATTTTAACATTGTGATGTAAATAAAAAAAAAAAAAAAAAAAAAAAGGTTGGCAGCCTTTAAATCACCTTACAGAAAACTATGGACAACTTTTAGACATGTTGTTTTCCTTCCAGTGTTTGTCTTCAACCTTTAGCAAGGGATAATTAGCAATTTAATAAGCACATAACTTTGAAGTCATTGTTGCGCACCGTGGCTTCAAACCCGAGACCGTCTGCGTAGCAGTCTATCGATCTCTCCACTATTTGTGATATTTATTCTAAAATGCCGTTGTTTTCCAGTTCCTCCACTTCCAATCGACGTTCATATGGAACTTCTCGGATCTGTTCGTGATATGCATGAGTTACTACTTGACATCACGCCTGGAGCAAGTTAACAAGAAGTTACTGGCTGCACAAGGGAAGGCGAGTTCCAAGAAGAATAATACAAAATTAACAATCTTGACTCTCGTGGATGTAATCTTTATTGATGCTTTCTAATTTTTTGTGTATAAATCAATACAAAACAAATTTGTACTAGCTAGCTCGACTGCCTTTCTTTGGAGACAGAAAACAAATATATTTTATTTCTCTCATTACAAACATCACACGTAGTTATTTACAAATTGCATATTTGGATAACCACAAGCAAAACAATGTAAAAATGTAGTATTGAATAATAACTCGTTTTATACAATACATTATAAACACAAAATACAATCAAACAAAGAATGTATAGTATTAGACAAATTGTTTCTCACGATTGATAGCAACCAGGGTCCAGCTCTGATTTTATAAGGCCTGACGCTGTTTTTCACTGTATCCTGACATAACGTAAATATATAATTTCATCAGCTTTATACCGCATTATAAACAAACCGCAAACCTCTTTATATAGCTCTACAACACAACAAATATCTACAAAAACGGCAGCGGAAATAACCGAAGTGTGCAGCCACTTAGCACTTATTAATTAACTTGTAATACCCTTATCAGGAGTCGGTCGCCCTCTGTCAGGGTATCACTTATGTGCATAAGTGATACCCTGACAGAGGGCGTCATTCCCACGGTAAAGCATTAACTTTTATTTTGTGAACATTTCGCTTACAACTTGAAATATTTAAGACTTAAGTAACCGCCATGTCTGAATACGGCTTATCCTTTCGTACGACTTCATTCGTCGTTCTAGTGTGACGTTTCTGTTTATAACACGCTTTTATAAGAACGGTACCTATGAGTGTACACAAAATCTTTGAACGTGATTTTTACGCTGTACACAGTATTGGAAAGTACACCAGAAGGACCCATCGCTTGTAAAAACCGGCCAAGTGCGTGTCGGGCCACGCGCAATGTAGGCTTCCGTAGTTGTCCATAATGACTTGCTGCAAAGGGTATTAATGTACAACAAATCCGACTGTTTATTTTACTGAAAAAATAATTTTAATTACACTATTATATACATTTGTGATTTTTTCACCTCTTCCAAATTAATAGTTTAGCCGACAGAGGGGGGGGGGGGGGACACTTGAGTCTAACAATTTTTTTCCACTTCAAAGCTTGATATTTGACAAACCAATCACTTGATCGAAAAATTATTTGAGCAAACTAATAATATTTTTTAAAACCTATCCAATGATACCCCACATGATGGGGTACCTACTCAACAAAAAACAATTCAAAATATATGTAGGGGAGATACCCTTAAAAAAAATTTTTTTACTGCATCAGCCTTTAACAGTCCACAGCTGGACTAGGCCTCTCCTTTGAAAGGAGGAATTGGCCAACTGTACCACGCTTGCCAAACGGGTTGGTATAGGGTTTGTATTAAGTTTTCCTTCTCTTACAGTGCTGTTCTCTGCATAATATGCTCCCTCTGTCGGCTCTTACGACACCCATGGGATGATATGGGGTGGTGACAAAAAAAATATTTACCTAAATTTTATTCTTCACTTTTGTTGCAATATTTTATGTCTATATTCATGTCAAATATCAGCTTTCTAGCACCAGGCGTCTTTGAGCTAGGCTGCGGACGGACAGACGGACGGACATGACGAAACTATAAGGGTTCCTTGTGGACTACGGAACCCTAAAAATGAAGCCGAACGACTACTCTTAAAATCGGCGTTCCTCAAAACGTCAGATAACTACTTATTTCTTTACAATTAAAAGATAGAAATTTGTCCGGCCATCTGTATATTTCTTGTAATCTGTGACTCTCTATTGTGATTCAAATTAGGAGGGCATATTTTCAGCAGTGGAGTGCAAAAGGCTGTATAATGAAAGAAAATACACAAGGTTCGAACTATGACAGTTTTCAGTGCATAAATTTATGTTGTGTTTGTCTGCAGTACCTGCCGGAGGTATTCTGGCGAGCGACGAGGGAGGACTACTGCCGCGCCACTCAGA
The DNA here is from genome assembly GCA_944739405.2 of Euclidia mi. Lineage (NCBI taxonomy): Eukaryota > Metazoa > Arthropoda > Insecta > Lepidoptera > Erebidae > Euclidia > Euclidia mi. The sequence continues at coordinate 55,845,613 of OX123187.2, forward strand.
TCGTTAGAAAAGCCGATGACGTCATTAGCGGCATCGTTTTCATATCCTTCGCCAACAACCTGTTCTTTATCTGTCTTCAGCTTTTCAATACTTTGGAGTAAGTTCTTTTCCTTGTTTCTTTCGGTATTTTCGGCAGATAATTTATTTTATAAACTAACTAGAGGACGCCAGCAGCTACGCCTGCATTTTCTTTTAAATTTACCCGTTTTTGCCGATCCCATGGGAATTTCGGGAAATCCCGTCTTAGTACACCCCTACGGTCCCCAAGGAACATACATGCCAAATTTCAGCTGCCTGCGCCCAATAGTTTCGGCTGTAGCGTGTCTGTCAGTCAGTCAGTAACGCAAGGATTTTATATATTAAGATTAATTAATATGTCAAAAGGGATTAATATCACGGAACTGCAAGCACCACACAAGCCACAATGCGTCATAAAAAGATGTATAATCGCACTATCAATTGTGAAATGTAATATTTGAACTTATAAATGTAAAATTAAGATAATTATTATGAAAAATGACAGCTTTGAATGTTTTCGTGGAATAGAACACTACTATCTGTAAGCTATTTCTTCTGTTAAAGCTTATTTTTTAAATTTCCTTTGTAAGTAAAATCTGCTTTTACAATAAAAGCACTGGCAAAATTTGTCACCTTCCTTACTATTACAATATTATATAATAATAATATAATATTCTACCACATACACACATCACCATCTAGTCTCAAGCTAAGCAAAGCTTGTGTTATGTGTACTATATAATGGATACACATACATATATAGTTTTTTTGTAAATACATACATACTATACATAGAAACACCTAGACCAAGACAAACATCCATGTTCATGAACTCAAATTTTTGACTTGAGCGGAAATCGAACCCGCGACCTTATTTGACTATTGTTTGAATTATTTCGTTTGTAGTTGTCACACATAATTTCGCTATATTCGCAATATTTCAAACTAAACCATCGGTGTTGATGCGGCTGGGTGCCTTTATGAATATACAATTTGAAGCAATCTAGTGCTTCAATAATTTATTAGAATACAAATTAGTCGAATGTTTGATTACATTATTTATACTGTATATACCTAATAATTTGCAATATTTGGGACTTTTTAAGTTGCATAGAAAAATAGGTAATAAATACTATTTTAATGACACATAAAATCACGTCGAATTGTAAGTACAAAAATTACAAGGAATTTAGTGGAATAGTGGCAGTGTAATTCATACGATCTTTTGAGCTCTGGCTGAAATTAATTTCAGCAATAGAATGACAAAAAAGCTCGTCATGATCTCCAGAGCTTGCTCCGAGATCTTGAAATCGCCGATCGACTGAGGTAGGCAAAATCGTCTTACGAGAATTTATCAGTTCGCGCTTAGAGCTTAGAGATGATACTTATACAATATTATTCATGTTATAATATAAATCGTGGCGAAACTGAACAAATCACCGTACCTATCACACTAAGATTTGTCACGAATGGGAATCGAACCAATACCAACATGTTTTTCTCATTCAATTTTGGTAATGACTGCTTCATTAATTTTAAACGACAATTTTATAAGTAACTAGAGGACGCCAGCAGCTACGCCTGCATTTTTTTAAATTTATCCGTTTTGGCCGATCCCGTGAGAATTTCGGGACATCCCTTCTTAGTGCACCCCTACGGTCCCCAAGGAACACACATGCCAAATTTCAGCTTCCTGCGCCCAATAGTTTCGGCTGTAGCGTGTCTGTCAGTCAGTCAGTAACGCAAGGATTTTATATATTAAGATAATTAGGGAATAATGTGTTTTTAATTTGTTCTCAGAGATGGCTTCAAAGGCCACGCGGACGGCTGCAACAGTAAAGGGAAAAAGTGCGTGCACGTAAATTAACATCGTACATCATACTATGTAATGACTGCATCACATATGCATGTTTATAATTTAGGCAACTAAGGAGAACTTAAACTTTTTGTAATGAATGGATATTAAAATAAAAGTAAAATGTAACAAAAATATGTAAATAAAATAGCTCAGATAATTCAAAGATCTAGTCTCACCGTTGTTCCATAAGTTACGGTAATTATAATTAGCAGATGTTAACTAAAAATGTTGCGAGTACTTTGAATTTATCTGGCAAATAATCAGAGGTAGTGAAGCAGGGCCCAAATATAATTAAATAAATGTTATTAAAATTTTGCTATTTTATTTACATAATTTCAATGTCACCCTAAATTACCGCGTATGTTCCCAGGAACGGTCCCCTGGGCGGTCACGAAGCAGCAACGTACTTCTTATTCTCGCTGGTGTATTTGCTGGCGAGATCTGTTGCTGTGTCGCTGATCGCGTCACAGGTTAACACCGCTTCATCAGTGCCAGCTCCCGTGCTTTATGAAGTACCTTCACCGGTTTATTGTGTTGAGGTAAGAAGAAAGTTAGTGCAACGCACTTGTGAGCTTTTGGGCATTGCAGGTGTCTATGGGCGGCGGTGATCACTTACCATCAGGTGACCCGCTTGCTCGTTTTTCTCTCTATGCAAGAAAAAAAATAGTAGACCTCAAAGAGAACGTGGCCTTAGGAAGAATATAAGACACTTTATAGAAGCCTATTAATATGTCCCACTGCTGAGTAAAAGCGTCTCCTTTTGACCGCCATCTTGACATATTTTCGCGGTTCCTGGTCTCTGTCTTGAAGCATCGAACTAGGCAGCTATGTTGTTTAGTCTACTACTTCTTAGGTGCTTATGCTAAATATATCAAGTCCAAACAATTTGATGTCTAGTAGGTTTTGAGCTTAAATGTTCAAATCATGTGTAAGAGTGCGACTGTCAATTTGGAAGATAATATAATTGCGAAATCACGTAATTGTGATGTAGGGTCAAAAATGTCAAAATATGGCCAAAAGAAAAATACGATAAAAAGTATTTTCACGAGCTTTTTTAATATGAATAGTGTCATATATATAGCTGGCTAACCAAAGTTAAACTCGCCGTTCAATAATATTACATAATTATGTTCAGTGTGTATTAACCCTTATCTATAAAGAAATGCGTTCCATTGTCGCCAAAGTGCATTGATTTATCGAATTGCACAAAAGGTGGCAATCTGGTTATTTCTGTTAAGACTTGAGTGCTAATTCTTTCTTTGTGGGTGCAAAGGTTTTTAGATCAAGTAAATGGAGACAAGGTGGTTTAAGTGGGCTGCAGTTCTTCCTAGTGACGAGGGGACTGCTTTTAACTGTGAGTTTTACTTTTTATCTACTAGAGTACTAATTAGTACAATTGTTCACTTATTAGTTTATTTCTATATTATTAGTATTGTTACCGACCGTCTAGATCGTTTTAATCAGGGTGTTTGTTAGTTTATGCTTGAGGGTAGGGAGGGTACATTATATGTTCTCACTATTATGTTTACGTACCATATTTTCTTTCAAGAGAAACTTAGAAGCAGTAAACAGTGTGGGCGCTCCAGGTAAATGACAGTAGAAATTTAAAACATAGTAGGTTTTATGTCAACAATCTACTGTCAGTTAAACTCTCGTTAATGAAGGAACGATTCTGATGCCGCGTTTCCACGCTTGCCAAGCCTCGACAAGCTTCCACAAGCACAAGCGTGTAAACAGGCCGTTTGGCTTGGCTTGCGTGAGCTTGTGGACGCTTGTACAGGATCCGGTCTAGTGTCGGTTTTTGGACACAGATCAAAGGGCGCTTGCGGCAAGCGCTTGCGACGCGTTCACACGTTGGCGCGTGCTTAGTAGTCGCTGTGATCTCGAAACGAACGCACGTCTAGTTCTGTCTCAAAATGAGTGGCTGGTCGAACTTCTTTTGCTTGTTTGTATGATTATGCACTATATCGCTCCCAGAGGAATGTCACGATAGAACATATTAATAATATGCAGGTGTATTGACATACCTAATGCCTTAACCTACATGTATGGCACCAGTAATATTTCGAGGCTATGTAGGTAAGGTTTTCCGTAGAGGGTAAGGAAGAGGCCCTGGCAATCTACATCATACAAAATAATTGGTTTTGCTTCTCTTTAAGTGTATTTCAAATAAAAGTAAGTTAAACCAAAGGTTATAGTCGATACAAGTTCGGTGTCCGCTATGCTTGGATGTAGGTAGCATACTGACGCATTCACAAGCGTGTAAACGGCTCCCAAACGCCAAGCGAGATTTGTGGACGCTTGGAGCTTGTGGAAGTTTGTCGAGGCTTGGCAAGCGTGGAAATGCGGCATGAAAATCTGTCAAAATGACCGTCGTAGTCTCAAACTCAAAGAACAATATAAAAATAATGATTTCTCTTATTAAAATATGTTATTACTCCATTATTAAAAATATGTTTGTCTATCTGTAATGAATCGAAAGTTGAACAAAGCATCTATTGAACCCTATACCAAATATTTATATTTTGAAACAAATTGCTTAATAAAAGAGAAAGTTAAGGTATCTTAACTTAAGTACACTTTGAATAAAGCCTCTAATATAACGCACCTTATTGGATTTTTAATCAATATTTGCGATTGAGCAGGTGCGCTTAAGTAATATTAGTAGTTCAATAAAAATAATGGTATCCATTTGATATAAATTGTATTATTGGTCGGTCTCCCGCAGCTAAGGACTGTCGGGGTCGCACAAAAGAATAATTGGGTTCTCAGAAATGTCTCGCGATTTCTCGCCGAGTAAAGTGGAACAGTAAATTAGATACTTGCTTCGGTATTCTTGAACGTTGCTTTCTTATTGTTAGTTATATCATCATCGACACTATTAGCGTAATGTAGTTACGATAACTGCCTGCTCAGAAACCTTACACCTTTATGCCGCGTTTCCACGCTTGCCAAGCCTCGACAAGCTTCCACAAACTCCAAGCGTCCACAAATCTCGCTTGGCGTTTGGGAGCCGTTTACACGCTTGTGAATGCGTCAGTATGCTACGTACATCCAAGCATGGCAGACACCGAACTTGTATCGACTATAACCTTTGGTTTAACCTACTTTTATTTGAAATACACTTAAAGAGAAGCAAAACCAATTATTTTGTATGATGTAGATTGCCAGGGCCTCTTCCTTACCCTCTACGGAAAACCTTACCTACATAGCCTCGAAATATTACTGGTGCCATATAGGTTACGGCATTAGGTATGTCAATACACCTGCATATTATTAATATGTTCCCTCGTGACATTCCTCTGGGAGCGATATAGTGCATAATCATACAAACAAGCAAAAGAAGTTTGACCAGCCACTCATTTTGAGACAGAACTAGACGTGCGTTCGTTTCGAGATCACAGCGACTATTAAGCACGCGCCAACGTGTGAACGCGTCGCAAGCGCTTGCCGCAAGCGCCCTTTGATCTGTGTCCAAAAACCGGCACTAGACCGGATCCTGTACAAGCGTCCACAAGCTCACGCAAGCCAAGCCAAACGGCCTGTTTACACGCTTGTGCTTGTGGAAGCTTGTCGAGGGTTGGCAAGCGTGGAAACGCGGCATTAAACAAGCAACTATGTAATCGGAATCTCAGAAACGGCTCCAACAATTTTCATGAAATTAAGTATGCAGGGACTTCTTACGACTGATATGATGGCGATGATGATAAAATCTGCAGGAGGTTTCGAGGGCGGTAAATCGATCAATTTAAGATTAATTTATAGAAGATAAGATTTACCAATAAAATTTAATTACTTTATATTATAAAGCTGGAATTTTTATTGTTTGTTTACTTACCTGAACATAATGACTACAGACCATTATCCCAGTCTGGGCGTTCTGTGTTCATAGATTGAGTGTCTGTAAAGTCTCCGTGGTACATATATTATGATCTTTTCCTGAGCTTCTTTTGAAGGATAGATAAACAATGTTATATTGTTCAGGTTGCGGGCACAATAGTGACGTACGAGCTAGTGATGTTCCAGTTCAATGCGACCCCAGTAGACAACTCTACCTCACTTGCCAATGCGACTACAACCATAATTACAAATTTATCTCTACCTTGAACCTGAGTTTTATTTAATAATTCTAACAAAAAAACCTTGTCATCTATTTTTGTGCGATTTTTAAAATAGTCATCACCGCCCTAGCGCTATCCCGGTTGCATCCAAGACTTACAGGAATAAGATTAAACTGCTTGCTTCTGAAAGAAGTCTGAAAGATCATATCACAAAGCTTTGAAAATTGCGAACAGGTCGACTTTTTGTTATCAGGAATAGGAAGGATCTATTGAATACTGGTGTGGAGGAATAAGGTGTGGTGTTCCTCCAACTAGAGGGAGGATCCTATGACCAGAACGGAAGTACTTGAGAACTTGTATATACAATATATATAGTCATCGCGTGTGAGAACTCTACTACACTATCGTAATTAATAAGATATGCCTTGTAGACGAAAATGTATCGGAAACCTGTGTCGCCAGTTTGCCCCTACCACGCGGCTACTACTACACATGCAGATCAGTAAAAGCAATATGAAAACGATTTCGCGCACACACTCGCATTTTTAAATGGCATGTATTTAATGCGGCATCTAAGTAAAAAGTAAACGAATACAAGTTTCAAAAATAATTAGAGTGGGTACTATATATAATGGGTTGGCAGCTAATAAGGAGAATCGTAATAAGTAAAAGTTAGCATATTAATATGTCAGTTATAAGCTTCGTTTTAATTTAAACTAGCAGTAATTTATTTTTTTGGGAACAGATTTAGTATCAAAGCGGAAACTTGATGATGAATAAAAAATAAAAAAATGGTCATTCATAAGTAATACAAATTTCAATATTTGGCAAATTATTTTATCTTAAATGAAGTGTTTCGTAAAAGTAAATAAGACGCTTCAGTCTTTAAGCCAAGTTGACGGAGCCCTGCTTGGCAGGGCTCCTATTTTTGGGTACAGGGTCACAAGAAAACCTAACATAACCTACCTACCTAACCTACCTAACATTATTAGTCGCCAAGTAAATATTTATAGCCTCGGCTAGTATTTCAATTCACTAGTATAGTTTATTCACTACCTAAACGCAGCTGCTAGTTTTTAGTTTTTATAACACCCTTAGATTTGAATCTTATTTAATATAATAGTCGCGAAAATATTTAATCGCTAGCAAGTTATTTTATTAGTTGCAAACATTTAGCCATCTTTTAAGTTATTAGTCACTTGGAAAATAATAAGCTTTTTTAAATCAAAACTTACAAAAAAGTCAATTATAAACCTTATCCTATCGAACATAGCGTGTATTTACCAAGCAACGTTCAACTTACTCACACAAAAACATCGGTCACTATTAGTGTCCAACCGAAGCGAAGGTCGATTTTTGGCCGAAGCCGAAGCCGAGGCCGATTAATCGGCAATCGCCATAACTTTCGGCCAAAGCCGAAGCCGAAGCCGAAGGTTTATAAGCTCTTAGTAATTTTGTTCAATATTGACAATATTGTCTAGAAGCTACAATTAATATCATAAATTATTTTAAAACTTCAATATTGACTATCTCACACAAATACCATCCATCCTCTATCCTCTTAGCGTTATCCCAGTTTCAATCTGGGGCCCAATTTACCTAAATATATTTGTTCAAAATACAGTTTCGATATAATGTCAGTGTCACAAATGGTATTCTTGTAAATTAACTGATATTTGAATGAAATTGTAATGAGATCGGAAATTGAAACAAGTGTCAAAATATGTGTCAACGACGAACAATTATACGATAATGACATTAGGTTAGTAGAAAATCGATTCTCAGTCAATTCAAAATATAATCTCATTTCGTTCAAAATATAATCTAATTTCGTTCAAATTAAATTTCAATGTCATATAAAATGGCAGAATTGGGCTCCTGGGGTCCGCTTTCTAGTCTAACTGGATTTGGCTGAATATTAGCGTTTCCACGAAGCGACTGCCTGCCTGACCTCCGCAACCCGAAGGGATAGCGATATTCCATGGTTTAGACTAGTGTCAGTTTATTTAGAAGGTACTGACGCCCTGTAACGACTGTCAAAGATCTTCATGACAACCGGGACCGACGGTTTAACGTGCTCTCCGAGGCACGGGACAAGCGATAATTAACACTTTACTACGCACATAACTTCGAAAAGTCATTGGTGCGCGCCGTGGATTCGAACCCGATACCCTCTGCATTGCAGTCTGTTGGTATATCCACTCGGCTATCGCTGCCTTTGTGTCTCACACAAATACAAAACACAAAAAAGTAGGTACAGGTGTTTAAAAATACGTACGAACTTGTCTTGTCGCGCACGCAATGTGATAGTTGCCAGTGACTCCCCGCGGTGGCCCCTGTAAACTTGACCATACCGTCGCGCTCTCTCTCACTCAGTCTTTCGTAATAGTTCGGTCAATTCCGACGATTGCTCGGACCTTCGGCGAAACCTTCGGCTTCGGCCGGGTTTTGGGCCGAAGCCGAAAGTTTCGCCGAAGATGGTTTTTTTGGCCGTAGGTGGCCGAAGCCGAAGCCGAAGCTTCGGTCGGACACTAGTCACTATCGTTGTGCTATGCAAAAGAACTGTACACTAATTCGTTGCTAGATGCAGCGGCCGTACTACGCGATGCATTCCCTTAATAAAGTATCGTTCGGTCATGATTACTTTGCTTGTCTAGTCACTTCGCGACAAATTTAGGTAGTAGTTAAAGAGCAATGTATTTATTGTAAAATAATATAGTCGTTGTGAGATTTGCAAACATTAATAACATAATAACAGCAAGAAATATTTTACGATTTGTTGTTTTTACCCGACTGCGGGACGCAAAGGACGGTAATGTGTTTATCATGTTTGTTTCTATGTGGCATTCTAGAGACCAAATGCGTTGGCCGATTTTGATGATTCTTACGTCAATCGATTCGCCTTATCCTTGCGAGTGCCACTAATGACAGTAATGAAAATTCACCACAGCGACAACCAAACGCCATATTATCAAAATGAAAAAAAAAGTCGATGAACTATGTCAAGTGGGGTGTCGTTGAATAAGTATTTTAAAATCATCTTTAGGTTCCTTTTATTATTTTTCATTTAAAATAATAGTTTAGGATATATAACGATTTAAAGTAGTTTTACAAAAAAGAAATCTCGCTAATTTTCTTACTTATTGATTTAAATTTTTATTTCAAGTATAAACGATATACAAACACTTGATTGCGAAATTTACCATCTTATAACGAAGTCAATGAATCGTAACTAAAAAGTATAAAATAAAAAAAATAATTCAAATGCAAAAAATTAACTTAAATTAAAACTAAAAAGAAAGAAACAAGCCCAGTAGTTTAGAATTCTGTTAAGTAATATGCAGAACAGAACGACTCACAGTCCAGGGCCCATTCAAATTTTTACCAATCAAATCTTCCTAAGGGGCCCCGACTGTGAGTCGTTCTGTCTTGAATCTCTTTCTTCTTTTGAATTTTTTTTCATGTTTTTAAGGACAAATATAGTAAAATACTTGTAGTTTCATATGGTAAGTGATTCCATTCGTTACAAAATTTTGGTTAGAGCTTCGGTTTTTACAGAAAATCACTGAACAAGACGGCATTCTTACAAATTGTCGCGATCACGTTCGAAAGTGTACTAATTCGCGGCAACGGCCATTTGCTTGCGATATGTACCCTGGGTGCATTTCGCGCGGACACCGACACGCCCCCTTGGCACTACTACTCTTATTTATTTTTCTAGGGTCACGTGCCTCTAGAGGTTCGTGCACAGCGAAGATGAAAGAACTGAGCAGAGTCTGTCAGTTGTGTTAAAGCGCCTACGCATTATTTCACAGCAGCGTCAATCGTACGTTATAGTTTGCTACGCGGTAGCATTAGATTAAGTTCGGCATAACATAGTTATAGATTTGTATAGACTCTTTTTTATAAAATGTACCTGCTGTATACGATTTGGATAATCCTTCACTCTGCTTTTGTAAGCTGCAAAGATTACACGTCATCCAAAGTTTCCAAGATCGTTTTATTTCTCGAAGTCCAGTGAATCCCGCACATATGGTCCATTACGAGCGGATGAGGAATCAGCTGATCGTATTAAAATTATCTACGAGTTTGGAGAGGATTCGTCACCAAATTATTGGACTTTGAACCGGCTTGGATATTCGTATATTTGGATCAAGTACGCCGTTAATTGGTTTAAATCGATACCCAACACTCGATAAGGTAATATTTATCCATAATCAAGGGAATAATTATACGGTTAGTGGATTATTGTTAATTTATTGTGTTCATTTAGGCAAAAGTTGCATAGTGCTAGTTGTCCGTAATAAAGTAAATACTTTATATTAGACTGAAAATTAGTTAATATCATTTGATAAGTAGTATTAGTGCTACATTTTAACTATTTCGTCATTTTAACGGCAACTATTCACATTAATTTTCATGCAGTGGTAGGTATTAACTACCTAGTTAGCTTATGTTATGTATCACAATTTTGAGTGTTAGGTTTTTACGATATATTATTTATTGCTCATTATCGTTAATTATAACCAGATTAGCGTACTTATTGTGTAAGTTTGTTAAAATATTGTATTATTGTGTTTTTGCAACCATTAATTTGTTAAGTAGGTAGGTTGTCACTTATTAGAACACTTTTCTGTGCAAAGTTATTTGGCTATTATTAATTTTATTTACATAATTAAAAAAGGATTTACCAGCTTTTCTAATATTTGTGTAATTATTTGTAGATTTATACATCTAGAAATTATATTTCGTAGTTATTTTCTTGTATGCGTGGGTAGGTACCTAGTAAGAAACTAAATTCAAACCACACCCTGTACCGGCGCAATTTGAGCTTTTGTTACCTAAAATTAACTTTATTTTGTATAAATTCCAGCTCGACAGCACTCGTTACCCATAATGTCCGAGGAAAAGGAGTTAGTGAAGAGGCGAGGCAGTTATAAAGGCAGATTAACTGCATTTATTAATTATTTGGACTCGCTTGATGAAAGCTCCTTGACGAACTGTGATGTCACTGAATTGCAGCTGCGCATAGGCAAGATTGAGTGTTTGTACGACCAATATGATGAGGTTCAACTGCGTCTCGAATGTATTGTTGAAGATATTAAATTGCAGTATACTGAGCGTTCAGATTTTGAATCGTTATATTACAAATCCTTATCTAGGGCACAACATCTATTAGGTAAATATAATCAAGTAAGTCCATCAATTAATAGCGATAATAGTAAGCGTGCCAGTAAATACAAGCCAGTTAAGTTACCTACTATACAGTTACCTAAATTTAACGGTTCTTACAGTGATTGGTTAGAGTTTCGCGATTCTTTTGCGAGCCTCGTTCATTCTAATGATGAACTAGACAACATTAATAAGTTCCACTATTTGCGTTTGTCACTGGAGGGGTCCGCGGCTGTGGTACTCCAGTCAACTGAGTTTTCTGCTGACAACTACGCAGTAGCTTGGAAGATATTATGCGAACGATTTGATAACAAAAGATTGCTCATTCAGAATCACGTATCAGCTTTATTTAATTTAGACGTACTGACAAAGGAATCTTCAGTATCCCTCAAAGGTTTGATAGATTCATTAAATAAGAATTTGCGAGCTTTAGAAACTTTAGGCGAACCAATTAAGCATTGGGATACACTATTAATTTACATGGTCACTCGTAAATTAGATAACAAAACATATCGTGAATGGGAGGAATATAAAAGCCGGGTAGATAAAGATAACGCGATTACTTTTGATGCCTTCATTCAATTTATGCGTAACCGTGCCGACTTTGTCGAAACTTTAGAATTGTCACGCAATAATAATCCGTCTCACACGTTATCTAATTTGCGTCCAAAGATAAAATCTATGGTCACGATGCAAGGTTCTAACAATTTAAACACAACATTGACTTTAAAGGTTTGTCCTAAGTGCAAAGAGGATCATACACTGAATAATTGTCCTCAATTTCTCGCTATGAGTATTGATGAGCGTCTTAAAATATTGCCTAATTATAAAGTTTGCTACAACTGTTTACATACGGGTCATTTTGCCAATCATTGTAGAAAATCAGGTTGCAAAACATGTAAGCGTAAACATAACGCATTAATTCATTCATCGGAGCCTAGGAGTGTTAATGTCAATGCGCGTAATAAACATACGTATAACAACGCATCATCTGATAGCCCCTCTCCGCCGATATGTTTACCGTCCGCTTCTAGTGAGACAGGTAATGTTGCTCTGGCCGCAAGCGTCGCTCGTTCTTGTAAGACTTTTAGCGACGTATTATTATCAACTGCATTAGTTAAGTTATACGATTATTCGGGTCGTGAGCATGTTGTTCGTGCTATTTTGGATAGCGGCAGCACATCTTCGTTTATAACCGAGCGTTTGTGTACGCAGTTAAATTTATTACCAAGTAATGTTGACGGTTCGATATTAGGCATAAATAACGTGATTTCTCGCGTAGGCAAAACTTGTCAGGTAAAAGTGACGTCACTCAATAATAGCTATGAAGTTAAGCTTTATTGTTTTGTTTTGCCATTTATAACCAGTGATGTGCCATGTCGAAAAATAGATATTTCTGCTCTTAAGATGCCTTCTCACATCTGTTTAGCTGATCCTACGTTTTATGAGCCCGCAGATATTAATATTTTAATCGGTGCTGACCTGTTTTGGGATCTGTTAGGATCACAACAAATAAAGTTAGGCGTTGATATGCCAGTTTTATGTGAGACTAAGTTAGGGTGGATAGTTTCCGGGCCCATTACCTCTCATTGTACCAAAATGTCAAAGGACATTAGATGCAATTTTACTCAGGTTAGTGGCGATATTGAGAAACTACGAGCCGACTTAAAGACTTTTTGGGATTTAGAGGAAATAAACTCTGAAGCGTCTAATTATATGCCAGAGGAAAAGTTGTGTGAGGAACATTTTATTAAAAATACCACTCGCCTACGCGATGGTAGGTTCTGTGTTCGTATACCGCTTAAACAAAGTCCTGATGTTTTAGGAAATTCGTACAATAGGGCTAAGCATTGTTTACATTCATTAGAACGTAGACTGAAGTACAAACGAGAATTTAGCGAATTATATCTTGATTTTATGTCAGAATACGAAAAGTTAGACCACATGAGTGAAAATAAAGTAGCAAATTTAAAGGATAATCGTAATGACTATTTTATACCTCACCACGGCATATTACGCGAGAGTAGTACGACTACTAAACTACGTGTCGTATTTAATGCAAGCAGCCCTTCGTCATCAGGTGTTTCCTTGAATGACATACAGATGGTGGGTCCTACCGTTCAGGATGACTTGTTGTCAATACTTCTTCGATTTCGACATCACAAATATGTCCTGTCGGCCGACGTTGAGAAGATGTATAGAATGATAGTCATCCATCCATTTGACAGGCACTTGCAACAAATAGTTTGGCGTAGCAATATAGACGACCCTATTAAGACCTATACATTAAACACGGTAACCTATGGCACGGCAAGCGCGCCATTTCTTGCTACTCGGTGTCTCAAACAAATAGGTCTTGATTGTAAGCATGAAAGGGTAGCTGAAATCATCCAACATGATTTTTACGTCGATGATTTGTTGACTGGTGGGGATGTTTTGAGTGAGGTTGAGTTTATACGCACTCAAGTCACAAATGCCCTGGCATCTGCTGGTATGACGTTAAGAAAATGGAGATCTAATGAACCGCTACTATTAACTGAGTCCAATCAGCCATTATTAGACCTAAGTATGGGCACTAGCGTGTCAAATAAGTTATTTGGTTTAAACTGGTTCGCAAATACTGATGAGTTAGGTTTTATAGTAAACTCGGTACCTTCTCTTAATAATACGAAACGGGATCTACTTTCAACGATTGCACCCATTTTTGATCCTTTAGGGCTTCTTTCTCCTTTCATCATCACCATGAAAATGTTGTTACAAAGCATATGGTTGGACAAGCTTTCATGGGATGAGCCGCTAAACCCAGAACTTAAAATACTTGGCATAATATTGTAAAATCTTTACCTCTCGTAAATGATTTAAGTATTCCACGCATTGTAGTTTGTAATGCGTATAGGTCACTTGAATTACATGTGTTTACAGATGCGTCTGAGCGCGCCTATGGTGCGTGTGTATATGTTCGTAGCATCAGCGATACTAATAAATGTATGGTCAGGTTACTGATGGCTAAAAGTCGCGTGGCCCCAATTAAGCCTACTACAATACCTCGGTTAGAGTTATGTGGTGCCTTGGTAGGTGCGCGTATTTATGAAAAAGTTTCACAAGCCTTTCGAATAAACATAAATCATGTTTATTGTTGGACTGACTCAACCATCGTATTGGGTTGGTTTCAAATGTTGCCCTCAAAACTACAACCGTTTGTGCGTAATCGTGTAGCTAAGATATTAGATAAGACGAGTAACTGCACATGGCAACACGTACCAACCGATCTGAACCCAGCAGATCTGATATCTCGTGGCGTGGATATCAGAACCCTGCAAGGGTTGGATTTGTCACCACAAATCCGCAGATCCAGACCACCGTCTGGACCCAAGTTCTTACACAATGAGCAGTCCAGTTGGCCGTCTCAATTGAAACTGAAAGGTTTAGCATTAGAATCTTTGCCCGAAACACGACCACACATTTCATTGAGCGCCGCTACAAATGATAATAGCAAAGATAAATTAATAGATTTTAAAAGGTTTTCAAATTATCTTAGGCTCGTGCGCTCAGTAGCATATGTTTTGCGTTTTATTAAAGCTTGTCGAAAGAAACCTTGTAATAGTAAATTTCTTACAAAGGATGAGTTACAATGCGCATTAACTTTAATAATTATTAATAGTCAACGGGACTCGTTTCCAGAGTATAAGTTACTCGTCAATAAACAGAAATTACCGAAGAAGAGCTCCCTCGTTAAGTTCAATGTTTATTTAGATCATGTTAATATAATGCGTGTTGGGGGACACCTCGATAATTCGGACTTTTCGTTCAGTAAGAAACATCCCATTATTTTACAGTCCACTCATGATTTTACGAAGTTATTGTTTCATTATGAACATAAAAGGTTAATGCATGCAGGTCCACAATTATTGTTGGCTACGATTAGAGAATCATATTGGCCTATCGGTGGTCGTCGCTTAGCTAAAGCGTGCTACCATCAGTGTGTACTTTGTCATCGTATGAAGGGCAAAACTATTACGCCGTTGATGGGGAATCTACCCCACCAGCGACTCGTTCCAGGTGGCTACCCTTTCGACAGCACAGGCGTGGATTATGCCGGCCCTATACTTTGTGCTAGTCGTCAAGGACGTGGATGTAGGCTCGTAAAAGTTTATATCGCGATTTTTATATGCTTCACCACCAAAGCTGTCCATCTAGAGCTGGTAGGTGACTTGACTAGCAACAAATATTTACTGGCACTCTATAGATTTATTTCACGCAGAGGTAAACCTGTCAACATATATTCGGACAACGGTACCTCATTTGTTGGTGCGTACAACGACCTGTCAAAGTTTTTAAAATCACAGAGCAATTCAATAAGCGAGGATATTGCTAATCATGGAGTTAATTTTCATTTTATTCCCGCGTATACTCCTCATTTCGGCGGACTATGGGAAGCGGGTGTGAAGTCGACAAAATTCCATCTTCAACGAGTGTTGGGACATTGTAACCTTACATTTGAGGAATTGAATACCGTACTGATCCAAATTGAGGCGGTTTTGAATTCACGTCCGTTAACACCGCTGTCTTCGGACCCCGACGATTATACTCCGCTAACGCCGGGACACTTTTTGGTTGGACGACCTCTTACTGCCCTTCCACAACCAAGTTACCAGGACTGCTCCACAACTCATGTATCACGTTTTCAACGGATTGAGCAACTCCGTCAACATTTTTGGGCACGTTGGAGTAAGGAGTTTGTTGCTGAGTTGCAACAACGAACTAAGTGGCACACATCCCAAGATGGGTTGAAGCTGAATTCCTTAGTGGTCATCAAGGAGGACCACCTGCCACCCCTCAAATGGAAATTGGGGAGAATTGTAGCTGTGCACCCAGGGTCGGATGGAATCGTTAGAGTTGCCGACATTCGCACTTCAACTGGCATCATACGGAGGGCCTTCAATAGAATATGTCCGCTGCCAGTAACCACGGATTTGGTTTGAAAGCTTGGAGCTTCCAAAGCCCGGGGGCATGTTAAAGCGCCTACGCATTATTTCACAGCAGCGTCAATCGTACGTTATAGTTTGCTACGCGGTAGCATTAGATTAAGTTCGGCATAACATAGTTATAGATTTGTATAGACTCTTTTTTATAAAATGTACCTGCTGTATACGATTTGGATAATCCTTCACTCTGCTTTTGTAAGCTGCAAAGATTACACGTCATCCAAAGTTTCCAAGATCGTTTTATTTCTCGAAGTCCAGTGAATCCCGCACAGTTGGGTATTGATGTATTTAATCAGCTGAAGTAATAAATGGTTTAAACAAAAAAAAAGTTAGATAATGATTGAAATGGAAAATTATGGCAAATTTTTTGTATGCTTCAGTAAAAAATTGACTAGGTAGATCATGCACGACCATTATTAAAAGCGTGAAGCCAAAAAAGATGAACAAGTAAACCTTTGTGATAATTAACTAAACTTTGAGCTCCAGATGCGTTTTGCTACTATAAAGTCTCCACTTTGCCGGGACTTTGACATCGTTAGAGGCCGATTAGCATGTATCACCTCTGCCTACTTGTATACCATAAAGAGTTAAAACCAATCGAGGCACATAAAATAGAATCAAATGATGATGCGCCAATTGATACTATACAAACACTACATCTTGTAAGGCATGTAGTGTACGTATAACTATAGCGATTGTGTGAAGAATGTTCACTATTATTACTATATTCATTTATCTTTGCACAATAGCTGAATACAAGTGAGACCATTGAAAGATGTTATATTCAGACAAGCAAGATCTCGGGTCCGACCCTCGAGCTGTTAGAGGAAAGGCGCAAGATGGTTCTGCTATCCTTCGACGACATGACGAAATATCGGCACCTCAACAGACAGATCTCTAAGTCACTGACTCGCGATCTCCGCCAATATAACACAAAATGTGTTCGTGAGACGATCGAGCAGAATAAGGGATCCAAAGTGTTCCAGAGAGATCTATCTGTTGGGCAGAGTCAGCCGACAAAGCTGAAGACGGAAGATGGCAGAATCGTATCGTCCAAGCCTGAGCTCTTGGAGGAGATCGAAAGGTTCTATGGACAGCTATACACGACAACGCAACAACCCGCAAGTACTCCAGCGTCCGACCCTAGAGCTGGATTGACCCGACACTATACCGAAGATATCCCGGACGTTAGCGTGCACGAGATTAGTGTGGCTCTCAAACAGCTCAGAAACAAAAGGCGCCGGGTGATGACGGAATTACGAGCGAGCTTCTGAAGGCCGGCGGCACACCCGCTATAGAAGCCCTTTGGAAGCTATTTAATTCTGTCATTCTCGAGGGTAAAACGCCACAGGCGTGGCATAGAGGTGTGGTGGTGCTTTTCTTTAAGAAAGGGGATAAAACCCTCTTAAAGAACTACAGGCCCATCACACTTCTGAGCGACGTCTACAAGCTGTTTTCGAGGGTCATCACGAATCGTCTCGAGAGCAAGCTAGACGACTTCCAGCCTCCCGAACAAGCCGGTTTCCGTAAAGGCTATAGTACCATAGACCACATACATACGCTGCGGCAGGTTATACAGAAGTCCGAGGAGTATAACCAGCCTCTATGCTTGGCGTTTGTAGACTATGAGAAAGCCTTCGATTCGATCGAAACCTGGGCGGTGCTACAGTCTCTCCAACGGTGCCGGATTGACTACCGATATATCGAAGTGCCTAAGTGTTTGTATGAAAACGCCACTATGTCTGTCCGCCTCCAGGACCAGAGTTCGGAACCTATTTAACTCCAGCGAGGGGTGAGACCGGGGTATGTCATATCCCCGAAACTGTTTACCACTGCGCTGGAGGATGTTTTCAAGCTTTTGGACTGGAATGGACTCGGCATCAACATCAACGGCGATGTCGTAGTCATGGCTGAGACCATGGAAGACCTAGGCACAATGCTCGATGGCCTCTGTAGAGTCTCCCAACAAGTAGGTCTTAACATGAACATGGACAAGACGAAAATCATGTCGAACGTCCATGTTGTACCTGCTCTTATTTAGGTTGGGAACTCTACGCTCGAAGTTGTCGACAAGAATATCTACCTGGGACAATTAGTCCAATTAGGTAGGTCCAACTTCGAGAAGGAGGTCAATCGTCGAATCCAACTCGGTTGGGCAGCGTTTGGGAAACTACGACATATCTTCTCGTCCGATATCCCGCAGTGTCTCAAGACGAAAGTCTTTGACCAGTGTGTGTTGCCAGTGTTGAGTTACGGATCAGAGATGTCGTCGCTCACTATGGGCCTTATCAGAAGGCTCAAGGTCACTCAGAGGGCGATGGAGAGAGCTATGGTTGGAGTTTCACTGCGAGATCGCATCAGAAATGAGGAGATCCGCAGTAGAACCAAAGTCGCTGACATAGCTCTCCGGATAGCCAAGCTAAAGTGGCAGTGGGCAGGGCACATAGCTCGAAGAACCGATGGCCGTTGGGGCAGAAAGGTTCTGGAGTGGCGGCCACGTACCGGACGACGGAGCAGAGGTAGGCCTCTCGCAAGGTGGACCGACGATCTAGTCAAGATCGCGGGAGGCGGTTGAATGCGGGCGGCTCAAGACCGGCTGTGTGGAGAAGCTTGGGGCAGGCCTATGTCCAGCAGTGGACGTCGTTTGGCTGATATGATGATATTCAGACACCGGCTTGCGCATCTTTGCTGCATAAGCAGCCTAATACATTACTATATGTGACTGTAACAGCTTGTTTTTATGAAAACATACTCATGCCGCTCTCGTCGTTAGGGTTAGGCGTAATACCAGTATTATAAGACTTTGGACTGGTGATGTATGTAAAGCGATTAACGGTTTAAGGTATTTTCATCATTTCGTATAGTTAATACAAAAACGGGATAGAATTGTGTTTGCTGCTTGAGACTATAGGAAGTTCTTAGTGAACGGATCATCTAGCAGATGTCAAAAGACATAGTTTAAATCATCATGACTAACCTTGAGAGTATATTAATACTTATAATACTCATTAGAGTATATTAAAAGTTGAAGTATCAGATTTCGTATAATATAAGTTAATCCGCCTTAAAGCCCAGTTTGAATAAAAAAAAATAATCTGATTCGTTTTCTACTCGTTTGTGGTAAAAAAAGACAACACTCGCACTAGGAATAACTCCTACGTCGCGAATACTTTACATACAAAGTAAGGAAAGGCATGTATTTAATGCGGTGACTAAGTAAAGCGAATACAAGTTTCAAAAATAATTAGAGTGGGTACCATATATAATGGATTGGCAGCTAATAAGGAGTATCGTAATAAGTAAAATGTACCATATTAATAAGTCAGCTTTTTTTTTTGGGAACTGAATTAGTATCTAAGCTGAAACTTGATTATGAATAAAAAATAGAAAATGGACATTCATAAATAATACAAATTTCAATATTTGCCAAATGATTTTATCTTAAATAGTCCACACAGAGCGAGCAGCCTCGCGAGGCATTTGCCGCGCGAGGAAACACTCCCCGAACGAGCGAGGCCATAGAATAAAGCTGCGTTCACATTTACCTGATGTGATCTCTCGTGACGGTCTCTGTCGTAATTACTTACCGTTCACATTTGTCTGTCGCCGTCTGTCGCGATCTGACGCAAGTTTAAATCAGTTCTGTCTTGACTCTGGTGGAGTTCACACTTTCGCAATGTTTTTGATGATTTATCCGATTCAGATTAAGTGGATATCCAATCATATCCATAAATTATTTACATAGGAGTATATTATTTCGTATTCAATTAGCTCATCTATAGGTACTGTATAAGAATAATATTATAAAAAGGAAGTCAATTAGTTCGTCGTCCATTGCGCACAATTGCATACGCGCGTCTGATGCTTTACGACAGTCAGTGGCGCGTCCACATTAGTCTGACGAGTTGTGTCGCGCGAGTTAACTGTACGGAACCCAACAATGTTAGCTTCGTCATCACATCTCTACCCACCAAATTATCTAGATAATCTTATTGTCATCTTAGCATTAATTTATTATAAATACCTTTGTAGATGTAACATTAGCGATTACTATTTTATATTTTAAATATACTGTTAAGCTGTTATAATTAAATAAAGTATTTTTTTACAATTAATCTGAGTCCAATCTCTTAATTCGCGCTGTACCGTAATGCCCCCCCCCCTCCCCTCTCTGTCGCAAACCGGGAGATTGTCTGTCGCGACACGACAGATTACATCAGATAAATGTGAACGCGGCCTAGAGCGCGGCAGCCTCGGCACCGTAGGAAAAAAAAACAAAATTGTAGTTGTCATAAAGTTTGAATTCTGAACATGAAAATATAGTTGAAAATCTATTATGTATTAATGCGCATGTATCAAATTGTCGACTTGTGAATTAGAGTGAAATAGTACATTTGCCATCTATCGGTCTACGTATCAATGTGAGATTGTTGGTCTCTCCTCTCTCTTATTTTAAAATTTTGTTAATAAATATAGTACTGGGAAATGGTCATACTGCAATGTGGTTGTGGCATGTGTTTTTACTAGCCGGCTGCCTGACTGACGCCAATTGCTGTACCTACTTTGGGTACTAGACAATGGTAATAATGGGCCATAAAATACATATTTACTTATAGTTACTTTAAACACCCAGACCAAGACAAACATTCATGTTCATGCACACAAATGTTTGACATGAGCGGGAATCGAAACCGCGACCTTCAGCGTTGTGTCGCTTACACTCCCGCTTTGCCAACCGGTCGTCGATTATTGTTATACCTAAAGGATGGAATAGGTAGACATGGAAAAAAATATAGAATGAATTATAGGAAATGAATGTCTGTAGGCAAGGATACTGTAACCGAAGCACAGACTGAAGGATTATTATTCGTATAATAAATAGCGTCAAAGATGAGAATGTTATGATGAATGTATCCTCCGTCATTCAGTGACCAAAGGATAGGGTATACGACTGCTGAGCGGAGGTCCCGGGTTCGATTCCCGGGTCGGGCAAAAGTGTTACTGGGTTTTCCCGAATTCTCAGAAGCAGCACGGAGTCTGCTGATGTGCCCGTTAACGGCAATAGGCTCGTCCCCTATTACGTGGGACCTAAACATTTCATGGTGAAATGTGGATGTAATAATATTACAACTCTGCCTATCCTTACGCGGATACAGACGTGAGTCTATAAAAAAAATGTCCAACATACAAACACACTTGCGAATTTATATTATTAGTAGGGATTCTTATGTTCGAGCGAGGCACGACAAACACAGCGTACAGACCGCGGCAAAACAAAAAACCAAACTCGGCCGCTCGGTCGCTCGCCCGCGGCGGCACACGCGCTTGCCTCGGCCGGGGCACATCCACACAGAGCGCGCAGCCTCGCGAAGCATTTTCCGCGCGAGGCTGCTCGGTCTGTGTGGACCCGACTAATGAAGTGTTTCGTATAAGTAAATAAGACGCTTCAGTCTTTTAAGCCAAGTTGACGGGGCCCTGCTTCGCAGGGCTCCTATTTTTGGGTACAGGGTCACAAGAAAACCTAACATAACCTACCTACTAACATTATTAGTCGCCAAGTCATTATTTATAGCTCCTCGGCTATTATTTCAAGTGACTTGTATAGTTTATTTGCTACCTAAACGCAGCTGCTAGTTTTAAGTTTTCATAACTCCCTTAATTTTGAATCTTATTTAATATAATAGTCGCGAAAATATTTAATCGCTATCAACTTATTTTATTAGTTGCAAACATTTAGTCATCTTTTAAGTTATTAGTCACTCGGAAAATTATTTGTCGTAAGGAAAAGACAGTTACTGAGTAACGAACATCTTAGTCCAGTCACTTCAGGCAAAAAACGGGGTCAATCTCGGAGTTTGAGATAATAAGCTGAAAACTTGTATACAGCTTCATTTTGGCGTTCTAAAAGTTGTCTCAAAAGTCACATATTATCTCGTGTCTGCGTCGTAAGTTATTCGAGGTCAAAGGTCACGAAAATCGGTTTTTGCAATTATCTCCGTTTCTATTGTTCCAATCACTTCAACACCTATGATGAAAATTGAAGATAAAAAAAATTGCCACAACTTTTGTCCCAACTCTTTTTCTGTACGCTCAACCCTTTTCGAGATAGAGAGCGGAGAGCACTCAGTGCTCAGGCATATATACTGTTATACAAGGTCAACCGTGAATCTCGGTGAATAATACCTTGTATATAGAAATAAGTCAATTAAATATAATTTAAGTTAATTTTTATTTAGTAGCTGTACTTTTGTTACAATTAAAATTAAAATTAAATGTACCTACATTTAAATTCTTCAATAACTTGAAGTTCAAAAATATCAATTTTCTTCTTCTTCTTCTTCATCATCATCTCCTGGGAAATTGAAAATTTCAATTTCATCTTCATCATCTTCGTTTACCTGCATGATTTTTTATTTGTCTCCAAACCGTCTAAACTTTCTGGATCAAATGCAGTTTCTTCCTCAGGATCGTCTTGCAATACAACAGCATTGAGACAAGCTTGCCCATTGCATTGTCCGCAAGCTAAAGTGCATTGCACGCCCAATTTTCTGCATTCGCAGCGTGACCTTGTATAACAGTATATATGCCTGAGCGCTGGGTGCTCTCCGCTCTCTATCTCGAAAAGGGTAGAGCGTACAGAAAAAGAGTTGAGACAAAAGTTGTTGCAACTTTTTTTATCTTCAATTTTTATAATACTTGTTCCACTGCAAGTTGTGACCAGGAGGCAGGCTTTCGTCGCTGCAGGGAAGTTTGGTGCGCTTGGGTACTTTTATAAATTGACTAGAGGATGCCCGCGGTTACACCAGCGTTATTTAAGGCTACTGCTCCGCTCCCGTCGCTCATAGTGTGATGTTATATAGCCTATAGCCTTTCTTGATAAATGGGCTATGTAACACAGAATTTTTTAAATCGTACCAGTAGTTTCTGAGATTAGCGCGTTCAACCAAACAAACAAACAAACTCTTCAGCTTTATATATTAGTATAAGATTAATACACCAGGGTTTCCATTGTGAATTATTTTTGCAATTTTGTACAGGACAAGAAGACATCCGTTATATGCAGTTCAGATGTCTTGTGTAAGAATTGAATTTAGGATATTAAGACTTAATTATTCTTATTGAGTATTTGGGGTTGGAAATAATGTAAAAATCATAATTACGCCTGATGCAATAGAATGCTATACTATTTTTATATAACGATCTCGTGTATCAATATAATTTTGCAGTTAAAAATCTGTTTACATAATTATTAACAAAAAATAACTGAAAACAAAAATTCAACTAAACTTAATTAAAAGGCTTTCAAGAATTTCTAAGATTATTTTTATTATTATCACAACTTTAGCGCTTAAGGCGTGACTTGATCTTCCGTGCGTAGTAAATCACCAAAGTTAAACAACCACGATAGGCTACTTACCACTTGTGTGCCATTTATTTAAGTGCGCTGCTGTGTTTCGTAGGGCACGTAAAACCATCGGTCGCGGTTTATTGTCTCAAGACAAAAAGTACGGGCGGTATTTAAACTTTGACACCTAACATAACATTAAATAAAATCAAATTTAAACGGTAATTTCTAAGAACATACGTGAACATTCTCAGAAATACTTCACATCCAGCTGGCATACACGTGATAAATGGCTATAGTACGTGCCATACCTTTTATAAATTCAATTTAATAATAAATATTTTCAAAAAATATAATAGGTAAATAGCATACAACATAAAATCACGTTATTCAATAGTCTGTCTAAAGTCAAACAAATATTTTTTTTATTTGTAAGCCCTCTCCCACAAATAGAAATAAATCATGTATTTCGGTTTTGCAAACAATTAATTAACAGACATAAATAACACTAAGACTCGAAATAACAATTTACGGATCACACAACCTGTTGACCCGTGTGGGGATCCAAACTGCAACACCCTGCGCAAGTACCAAGTGCATAGCGACTGCTTGAACCACTAGGCCATCAGTGCAATGTCCCGAGCGTCACTTGAACACCATTCTGTTCTGGCGGCGCTACGCGTTCCCGTACATCCGAGTGTTCGGCTGGCCCTAGACAGATTAATAACTCTTCTTAAAAACTAAAAGCATGAAAGTTCTACATAACGCAAATTATAAATCGTCATACCTTAAAAGACCACCTTCAAAGCTAGGTGAATGACCTGTCTAGGCTACGATATCACCGCTACGAATCATAGCGAAGTAGTCCGTAGCGCGTAGCATCAGCTACGAAATACTGGGGCTTAAAATTTCACCTCGTTCATTAGGGCGGTTTCAGATTAGCGTTTTATACGCGCGTATAAGTTCGTTTTGGCAGCGCATGTAGGCGCTATAAGCACGTCTTTTGGCACATGCACAACTCGTACGAGCGTTGACGCGCTTCTAAGCTTTGTATAACCGCGAGCCATCAGAATCCATGTTGACACTGACAAGATGTCACTACCACCGTTTCGAAAGAACACGCCGAAACCTACCCGTTTACACCAGTCCAGTTTTCTGAAGTGCGTAATGTAGCGTGCGTGTAAGCGCGTATGCTGAAACGACCGTATACGCGCAGAAAAATACACTAGTCTGAAACCTTGTTAACCTTGTAACCGATTTATGAAGCATTATGCCGGCCAGGTATTCAAGTTATCTATTAATTAATTATTTTTGAATGAAAATTATTTTATTTTTCCCGAGATTCGTATTTTAGGCCACCGAGTCGCCGATATATACTGACACCAGAGTATATTGCCAACTCTGGTGTCAGTATATACGCTGTCATAAGGTCTGCGACGTAACCTAAGGATTCTTGTTCTTGCATTTTTAATTTAGCATTTTTAATAGCATGCTAAAAAATTAGCATATAGTTCATAGCATGCGATTGAAAAATAGCAGATTCGAACATCATTAGTCACATTACCTGCCATTTCGAGTCAGCGACATTGTATAACCGCTTGACCGCTCACCATTTTTAAGTGCTTACTCAGCATCGACAAATTTCAAGTGCGCGCCGCCAGTTAAAGGCGGGCGCGCTCGATTAATTAGTTTTTGTGCTATTGTTAATGACTTCAGAGAAGTGGTGTTTATTTTTCTGCAACCTAATGAATGCCTCATTCTAATGGTACAAAACAAATTACGTTTGAATGAAATGTTTACTTTAGGCGAGTGGCCGTAACGTAAACAATGTCGTATTTACCGACTTACTCCACACTTCTGTTTATCATAATAAAAGTATAAGCTGAATCTGGTTGGCTGTTGTATTTTTATCTACCTGGTGATATTATCTATGTATAAAATAACGTAAAAGCAATACTTGCAGAAAATTATTTAGATGTAAGCATTTGAAAAATATATATATTTCGCTGACTTTGCATTCCGCGCGCGGGGCGTAATTATCGATTAAAAACATCATTGTAAACAAATTATGTAATTATATATCATACTTTTATGTTTTTATTGTAAATTAACTATTAATTATGAAGTTACAACAAAAAAATAAATAAATAATGTGTATTACTTTAATTATAGACAAAAAATATCGTAAATACGTCATTTTATGTAAAAATGTTTAAATACATATGTATGTATATAAGGTTACATTTATGCGTTGTATTATTTTTTTATTATGAGTATATAAATAAACCTTTGATAAAATGTATAATACTCATATTATTTATAAGATATTAGTTATCGAAAATTTTGGCGGGAACTTCAGTTTTTCCTGCGGGAAAAGGTAAACAACTGTGCAGGTTCCAAAAAAAAGAACTCTTATCAGATTCTTATCAAAATTGGTTTTTATACTTAAAAATCTAGTTGGAAAGAAAGTTATCTAGGTTTGAATCTGATATATAACATAAAACGGTATTTAAAAAAATTAAATATGAAAATTGGCGCCAATTAAAAAAAAAACATTGTTTTATTTTTTATGTTAAATATTAAAATGTTTCTTTTCATTATATTTATCTCCTCTAAAATTAAATTAAAAAACCTTATATATACCTCCCAAAGTAAAAAACAACGAGAAAAAGGAATATGTCAGAAATATAAAATCGCGCTCAAAAATGGCGGGAAGAAATTTCAAATTTTCACTTTATACTGCCCTTGCGTGGACTTCAACCATATTATATGGTTTTAATTTATATCATTGGAAAGCTCATTTAATTACGCGTCTATTGATATGCAACATACCGCAATCAGTAAAGTAATCCGAGTTCCACAAACAGATTAGTGCACAGCGGAAAAGCGTGGGAAAAATGACAGTTTACGCGCTCATCTGTTTTTGCAAAAAGGGAAAATAGTCACTTGTGCGCGGTCAAGCGGATAATGATAGAAGACAATGGAGATCACGATTCATGGTTGCCGGCGTGTGTAGTTGTTGCTTCTTCACAAATGGCAGTTATACCTGTCCTAAATTTAAGTGATGAAGAAAAAGTTTTAAAGAAGGGTTCTGAGATAGGAGAGTCCGTGGAAGTCGCTTGGTTACGAAACTGCCAGGAAATCAAGAGTCTGGCTGAGACTAACGTTAACATGGACAGTGTTTTGAAAGGTTGCAAAGACGATCTAACAGAAATCGAATCAGAGAAAGCAAAGAAATTGCTTACACAATACGTCGACATTTTCTCAAAGGAAGACGGTGACATTGGAAAGGTAGGAGTAGTAAAACACACCATCAATACAGGGAATGAACAACCGATCCGTCAACGCCCGCGACGTGTGCCTTTTGCCAGGGAGAAGGAGGTAGAGGATATGATTAAAGATATGAGCTCGCCGGTGGTATTGGTAAAAAAAAGGACGGATCGACTAGATTCTGTTTGACTACCGACGATTGAACGATGTTACCAAGAAAGACAGTTATCCTCTGCCTAGAATAGACGACACGTTAGACACGTTATGCGGAATGAAATGGTTCACAACAATAGACCTAAAAAGTGGTTACTGACAAGTGGAAATGGACCCAAAAGACAAGGAGAAGACAGCTTTTTCAATGAGCAGAGGGCTTTGGCATTTCAATGTTATGCCATTCGGATTGTGCATCGCACCAGCTACTTTTGAAAGGTTAATGGAACACATCCTTGTCGGGCTTTTAGGGGAAGCTTGTCTGGTGCATCTCGATGACATAATTGTAATGGGCCGAGACTTCAGTGATCATCTCACGAAGCTACAAAGTGTACTCAATAGATTGAGAAATGCAAATCTGAAGCTCAGTCTTAAAAAATGATCATTTTCAAACGACAAGTTAAATACTTGGGTCATGTCGTTTCTGAAAAAAGCATCGAGAAGGACCCTGCCAAGATTACGGCGGTTAAAGATTGGCCCATGCCTAAGGACAAGACGCAGGTTCGCTCATTTACGGGGCTTTGCTCTTATTACAGACGATTTGTGAAGAATTTCTCGAGCATCGCAAAACCCTTACATGAGCTGACGAAGCAAAAACGACCATTTAATTGGGATGAAAAATGTCAAACTGCTTTCGAGGAGTTGAAGACGCGTTTATGCGAAGCGCCAATTCTTGCATATCCCGACGTCAATGGGGAATTCATTGTTGACACAGACGCAAACAATATGGGTATTGCTGGAACTCTTTCCCAGAGACAAGGAGATCAGAAGGCTGTTATTGCCTACTTACCTAGCAAATCGCTGTCTAAACCTGAAAGGAACTACTGTACCACACGAAAGGAGCTTCTAGCGGTAGTGAAAACTCTCCAGCATTTTAAAAAGTACTTGATCGGAAGAAAATTCTGGATCCGGACGGACCACGCAGCGCTTAAGTGACTTTTACAGTTTAAAAATTGTGAGGGTCAGGTATTTAGCTCGATGGATTGAACAACATCAAGAGTACGATTTCGAAGTTGAGCATCGTAGTAGAAAATCTCACGGTAATGCTGATGCCCTTATCAAGACGTCCCTGTGATAAGAGCTGCAAGTATTGCGTGCGACAAGAAGGAAAAGAAGAAGCTGCCATCAAGTTAATTAGAACGGATACCATCGACGGGCGATGGAACAAGGAGTTCATTATTAAATCGCAGGAAGAAGATAAAGATTTTAAACTGATTCTGGACGGGCTAAAGAATAACTCTCTTCGGCCAGAATGGAGTGAGGTGGCTGATACTAGTACCGTGACGAAAAGTTATTGGGCGCAATAGAACAGCCTAATAATACAAGATGGACTACTTTGTCGAAAATGGGAAAGTGCTTCTGGAAGAGACAGTTATCTTCAAACAATAGTGCCAAAATCAATGATTCCTGAAGTTTTGCGAGTTTGTCATGACGGCCCATCTGGCGGACATCTTGGAGTGCGAAAAACCTTACTGAAGATTCGTCAACGTTTTTATTGGCTGCTTGTTGAAGACTGGTGCAGGAAATGCGTTAGATGTTCTTCAGTTAAAGGGCCGCAAACTCGGAGCCGCGGAGCACTAAAACTATACACTGGGGAGCTCCTTGGGAACGGATTGCTGTGGATGTAGCTGGACCATTTCCTTTGACAGAAAGTGGTAATCGCTACATTCTGGTGGTGATGGATTATTTCACGAGATGGCCAGAAGCTTTTGCAGTCCCCAATAAGGGAGCAATTACAGTTGCGACAAAATTAGTAAATGAAGTATTTTGCCGATTTGGTTTACCGTTAGAAATCCACAACGACCAAGGGGGAAACTTTGAATCGCAACTCTTTCAAGAAATCTGCAAGATGATGGAAATCCACAAAACTAGGACAACTCCTTATCACCCTCAATCGGATGGAATGTTGGAGAGATTTAACCAGACATTGGAACGGCATCTTGCTAAAGTGGTCGATTGCCATCAGAGAAACTGGGACGAATATATCCCACTATTTCTTCTGAGTTACAGAGCCGCTGTACATGAAAGTACGGCAACAACAAAGGAGAATGCCGGTTTTTGTATGGAAGCCTGTACCGTTTGCTTTTTCATGAAATGAACATTTTTAGCCAGCTTATTGTTTAATATTACGTAGGCATGAAGCGTTTTTGTTTTCGAATCCGCAGTTCTGAGATTTTCACAGACACACAGACACAGAAGGAATTTGTACTTGATTTCTAATTGTTTATAACGATTTCAATAAGTGAATGATGTCACAAGTTAAAAGAAACGTAGTTTCGACCCAGAGGAACAAACCTTAACTCAACGGATAAATACAAAATAATAACACAAACAAACACGATCGATGTGCAGACGACGTTGCGTAGGGTTGACATTAGACACTTTTGACTGTTGCTCAAGTTATCAAATGTTACCCTACAAGTGTTGCTATCTCGATTCAATTATATCTAAAATCGATATCACCTAAAAACAATCGATTAATGAATAAATTGCTCAACCAAAGACTGAAATCAAGTTGTAGCCAAATATGTATTTCTATTTAATAAAATCACACAGAACACAGTTTTTTAATTCACTATCATAGTACCATCTATTGAATACATGTAAGCAATCGTTAATGTTGAGAATATTATTACAATCGATTTTTTGTCACTCGGAATCGACTTTTTTTGTGCTGGCAATGTATGCATTCGGAAGTTGTTGATCTTAGTTCTACTTTTTTATAATATTTCATAAACGCGGCTTTAATAATGTTTCATAATTTAGTAATGGCATTCCAAATGTGTCAAAGTATTTACGGTATATAATTTTTTTTAAAGCACTTGGTACAGGTTCCGGCATTCTCCTTTAGGAAGGGAGCTACAACTTCCAGTAGACCTTCTTGCTGGATGTCCTCCGGGAATGCCTAGCTGTGTTACCGATTATGCATGTGAATTAAGAAGAAAACTCGAAGAAATTCATGAACACGTTAGAGAAGAGAATTTACAAGCGGGAGTAAGAATGAAGACTCGATATGACAGACGCGCAAATGCAAGAGAATTTGAAGAGGGAACTTTGGTGTGGCTTCCTAATCCAATCCGATGTAAGGGAAAATCTCCGAAATTACAGCCAAGCTGGGAAGGACCATATACTGTAATAAAGAAAATTAACGACGTAACCTACAGAATTCGGAAGACACCTAGAAGTCCACTGAAGATTGTTCATGTGGATAGGATAGCGATATATCATGGATCCAACAATGCTCCGGACGAGCATGTCTTAGAGAGGGGCTAGTGTGACGGCCGGTGTCATGTCACACTGTCATCCCTTGCTGTCATCACTACGGTTGCAAAGGACTACTGATGTCTACACGACAAACTAGCCGGTCGTCAAACACAATAATTTGCAAAGAGGTTTGGAGACTATTTTATTATTTGGCAATTACAGTTTTTAGTTCGATGACGTATACACTCTGTCAAGTGTTCGCCAAATTCACCAGTCATTGACAACAAAGCCATGGGCGTGCGGATAACGCATTCCGTTCACGATCTGAGGGCGTGGGTTCATAACAGTTATGTGGATTTTGGTTTTTATGAAATTTGAAAAATCTTTATGAATATTTGGCAAATAAACATTGCTTTGTACCAAATTTCAAGATTCTGAGTTTACGGGAAGTACCCTGTAGGTTTTGATTCCCTTGCGAGTTTCGACAATTTGCAGTATAAACGGCTGTATCTTATGATTGCGTTGGCTTAGAAGTTTTATTTTTTCACAGCTTTTAGGGACAGTAGACTTGACTATTTGATATAAATTTCAGTTTGATACCTCCACTCGTTTCTGAGAAAAAGGGTCTTGACACACGGACGGACAACAAAGTGATCCTATAAGAGCTCCGTTTTTTCGCATGTAGCGTTACTTATAGCATGAGAGCATTAAGTGTGAGGCTCGTGGTCTCTTGATGACCCTGCCTGCTTAGCCGACAGCGCATGTTTCGCATGTTGACTTTTTCTGTGTTTGGGTTTCATTTATCCATAATCGACTATATTATTGAAGACTTTAGGAATATTTAAGTACGTTTATGTGTAGTCGGTGCGCTAAATGACAGGCACTAGCTTGTCTGGGATGCGATAGCCGTGTATTAATTATCCCAGAACATTATTAATATACATTTTTATTTAAATGAATGAATACTATGAATACACTAGGCTGCTTTGTTGGCCCACCTAATATTTATAACTACACTCTAAACATTACCTCTTCAATTTGCTTATGACTTCAAAAATAATTAAATCGTTCATGGCTTTCGGGATCCATTATAAGATTAAAGTCCTTGACCTGATTTCCTGAAGCGATAGTCCACAGATCAAAGATGTAATCTGCAACATTTGGTTACATTGGGCACAATGATTATATCCTTAGCGTCGATTACAGAAGGATTTCATGCACTCATGCACAATACACGATACGACTCCGACACGTGAAAATAAACGGTATTTTAGTAGACTAGCTTCGCTCCGAGGGTTATAGATGACAGATATCGCGGCAAAAGATAGCTGATGCGCTATTCTTATGTAGTAATAGATTTTAAACTTTCGTGCTTTGTATACATCATACAATATTATTTAGCGGGTCTTAGTCGCGATAATTTACTTACTTCAGGGCATAAATACCTCTGTTATTCTCCTAAGTTTCTACCGGACTGCAACGGTCGTGGTCGCGGAGGGACTTATGTAGTAGCTGTTCTGCAAAGCTTCATTAGTATTCATTCAGTAGGTTCTCCATGAAAGATTAACAAACTCTTATTCTCCATCCACCCTCACAATTTTTTACGTGTTATTATTGTAGTTATATTATATGTTATTATATTCTTATAATTAGTAGTAGTAGACAGGACCATAGTACAGTACCATCTTTCAAAATAGAAAAAGGAGTCAAATAGTCACCAAAACTTTTCACCGCTACATTAGAAGAAGTTTTTCGGCGAATACATATCAATCAAAAATCAAAATAATACAAATCAACCAGGAAGGTTGGGAGGGAAAAGGCATTCTCATCGGAGAAAAGAGACTAACAAACCTCAGATTTGCAGATGACACAGTGCTTTTTTCTTCTTCTGCCTCGGAATTGGGACACATGATTCAAGATCTGTACAAGGCTAGCCTTGGGGTTGGACTGAAGATGAATATGTCAAAGACCAAATGAATGACTAATAGCACAAAGATGAAGATATACGTTGAGGATGTGGAGGTTGAATAAATCATGAATATATATATTTGGGCCAATTAGTTCTTTTCAGGCGAGACAACAAGCGGAACTCTCGTAGAACGGAAAACGCTTGGAGGAGCTTTTGGTCTATGAAAGATCTTTTGAAAGGCTACCTGCCTATGTCTCTGAAACGCTGACTCATGGACATGTGCATCCTCCCCATCCTCACATATGGTGCCCAAACCTGGTCTTTGACCGCAGATCAGAAGTCCCGCCTCGGGTTTGTCAGCGAGCTATGGAGCGCAGTATTCTCGACGTAAAACTTGTAGACCGAGTCAAAAATACCATACTGCGCTCTAAAACACAAATCGCAGATGTGTCCCAAAAAGTAGTCAAGTTAAAATATGACTGTGCCGTCATATCTGTCGTATGTCTGACGATTTTTGGGCTAAAACTACCAACTTGTGGGTCCCAGATCGAAAGAGGCCACGCGGCAGACCCAAGATTAGATGGCAAAATGATTTGAAAGTCTATAATGCAGAGTGGACAGCAACAGCTCTCGATAGAGAGAGGTGGAAAGAGGGTAGGGAGGCCTTTGCCTTGCAATGGGACAGGTTAGGCTGTAAATAATGAATAATAATAATAAAGTAGTAGTAGAAATAATATGACAGTCGCCGTTTAAGCTGCACGTAATGAAATATGTATTAAAAAAGGTTCAAACTTGATTCTTAAATACATGCAAAGTAATTAGAATAATAAACGAATTTAAGTAAAAGCTGTAGATCTGAATGCCAAAATAGATTCAGGTTGAGTTACGGCTCCCATATTTATATATTTCCAAATTTATAATCAGCGAAAATACAAAAAAAAGTTAATCCTTTTTCATTACTTTCGTCCACAAAAAATCAGATATCAAGAAACTATTGAAACAATAAATAAATCGTATAGCGTGAACTAGCTTCATCCCAAGATTATAAACCTAATCAGTCCAGTAAATGAACAAAATTAAGTGGAAAACTATTACTTTAGTCATTAAGACGGGTCAGTACCTACGCTTTGTCGTCCGTTCCCTATGAATAACCCTGATTCTAAGTGGCCTTGGTCTAGTGGTTACTGACTTGTATCTACGCGAGGTTAGGAGTTCGATTATCGCTGCAAATTTTGTAAAGTATTTGTGTGTGAACGGTATCATCTGCCTAGCGTTATCCCAGTTAGAACCCGGGGTCCGATTTCTAGTCTAACCGGATTTGACTGAATAATAGCTTTTCTGCAGAACGACTTCTTGTCTGACCTCCGCAACCCAAAGAGATAGCTATATTCCATGATTTAGACAGGGTAGTTTATTTATAAGTACATACCTACTAACTCCATATAACGAATGTCGAAGATCTTCATGACAGCCGGGACCGACGGCTTAACGTGCTTGGTGTATCGAATAACAAATCCTTGCTAGGAAACCCTTATAATAAAAACACCTATCGGGCAACAAGTCAGTCAGATTTCAAAAATCTTAATAAGCCAGGCCAGTATCCCAGTGGACGCATTGCCATACTACCACGATGAAAACAATTTCTTTATTATTAGTTTTGCACAAAACTAAATTGGCGCGAGGGCATTTCATTTAAGTCTCGCGAATGGACATAAGTTTAGACACTTCCGTGTGCACCGTGGTGAAGGTTTCATCTGGAGTTTGTTTATTATATTATAATATGATTTTTTGTGAGTACTAGCTTATGCCCGCGGCTTTACCCGCGAAGTTGTTGGTTATCGGGACACAGGGTAGTCTATGTGCTATTTCGTTGTTACACCTATAAGCTGTAATACTGCAAAGTTTAATCAAAATCTATTTGATAAAAGTATTTTCCTCTTGAATTTTCTGCATCTGAAGTTTAAAAGTATGTAGAAAATATAATAGAAACAGATACTCACCTGCTTTACAGCATTCTTCAGTAGGTCGTTGTGTACAAGAAAATGTTCCGTCAAGTATATACTGATGACTATTATCATCAAATCGTTGTAGCTCCATATAAACGTTGATTGAATGTTGAACAACTGTAAGCAGTCAAGATAATGAATACTTTATAAGAAAGTCAATATCGGCCCTTGGACATATATTTATAGACTCAAATCTGTACCCCCTTTAGGGTAGGCGAAGGTGTAATATTACACCCACATTTCGAAATGTTATGAATTTGTAGGTCCCACGAAAGGGGGCGAGTCTAATGCCGTTACCGGGCTCTTTGTCAGACTCCGTGCCGCTACTGAAAATTCGGAAAACTCAGTAACACTTTTGACTGACTCGGGAATCGAACCCGTGGGCTTTCAGCCGGGATCAGCAGACGCATACACTACCCACTGGATCACACTACTAGGTATACACACATCAACAAAGTCTAGGGATATTTTATATTTCATCAAATATCTAAAAATCTATGAAGAATTTTCTGATACAGTAAATAGAAGAATCATATATTATTTTAAGGTCTTTAATAAAAATAAAAAACATTTCGTGTTTTTTTTTGTTTTAAATAAAAAAATTAATTTTTTTAATCATCATGGAAAATTAGTATGATAACAACAAACATTTCTTCTTAAAAAACTATTAATTTTAATAAAAATGGAAAAAGTCTTGTAAAATCTAATCATTAATAATCAGTGTTGCCACCTCTTACATTGATTACACATCGACATCGATTGTTAATACTTAAAATTAAATTGTCAATGTCTTGCTGCGGTATGAGGTCCCATGTCCTTTGCAAGTGTTCGTAAAGTTGTTGTTCAGTCGTCAAATTTGGTGGAAAATCTCTCAAAGCTTTTCGTTGTTACATGTCCCAGGCATGCTCGATAGGATTTAAGTCGGGCGACTGTGCAGGCCAATCCAAAACTTGAATATCGTGCTCTCGGAGAGCGGTCGATACCAGCCGCGCCGTATGGCAAGGAGCATTATCGTGCATGAGTAGAAATTCATGGCCTATTTGAGTTCTGTGTGGGACAATAACGGGCTCTACTACCTCCTCGTGGTATTTTTGTGCAGTCATGCTGCCTTGGATCCAAACGAGTTGGGTTCGTCCGCCAAGACGAATTCCTGCCCACACCATGATTGTCCCGCCTTGGTATGGGTGGACCTCCTGAGGGTGCCGTAGACGGCTAACTCTCCCTGGAGCTCTCCAAACGCGTGTTCTTCGTGAATCCGGGTGAAACCCAAACCGGGACTCATCGGTGAACAGCACCAAAGACCATTGTTCGTCACTCCATCGTAAATGCTCCCGAGCCCACGAAAGCCGCCGACCGCGATTGCCACGTCGCAATGCTGGAACACGCAATGGTCTTCGAGCATGAAGATCAACTTCATGTTACCTTCTTCGCACGGTTTGGTCGCTTACCAGCAGCTGGTGGTCCTCCTGGAGCCTTTGCACTAGTTGCAGCGCTGTGATATTGGGTTGTCTTCTGGCGGTCATTTGGAGAAATCGATCCTGTCTCTGCCTAGTAACACGATATCTACCTGTGTGCTGTTCGGCCACATCTCCAGTACTGCGATAACGTGTACACAACCGTGATATCACATTTTGACTGGTATGTAGGGCCTCAGCAACGACGCGTTGAATTGCACCATTTTCTAACATGCCCACGGCTCGTAACATTTCATCTCGACTCAAATGACGACGTGACATGACTTTTAAAGTTCGTACGTCACGTTAAATTAAAAAAGAAAAACAATCAAAAACCCTTTTCATTAATAATTATAATAAAACAGTTTTAACTTTCTTTAATGTAACGAATTACTAGCAAATTTGCCGCCATATTTTGTTTATTATTTTGTTTTTTTTTCTTTCCATGTTCAAATTTTGAAAATAGAATAAAAGAGGTTTTAATCTGTATATAAACTTTTTGTGGAAACTAACAAGGTTCTAAACTATAAACTCGTAAATAATTTAGGATTAAGATATCCCTAGACTTTGTTGATGTGTGTATATTTATATTGTTAAATGTAAGGACCAACTGCAAATAATTTTATAAATTACATTAAATTAAAAATACACGAAACTCAATCAACTCGTCTAGAAGTAAGCTTTATAAGCATACATATTAATATCGTGTTACCTCACTCACTAAGCCCTTCCAGGTGGAGTACGGAGTATAATCAAAGATCCACGGCATGTTGATCTTGAAGT
This sequence comes from Euclidia mi, assembly GCA_944739405.2. Classification (NCBI taxonomy): domain Eukaryota; kingdom Metazoa; phylum Arthropoda; class Insecta; order Lepidoptera; family Erebidae; genus Euclidia; species Euclidia mi. Next base: position 55,881,888 of record OX123187.2, read on the forward strand.
AGTTCTCGGCGACGTTGTTAGAGTCACACGCGTACGCCACCGCTAGACCGTACATCATCGACAGTATGTGTTCCACTGAAACATATATTATAATTATTATCCACACTAATATTATAAAGAGGAAAAAATTGTATTTTTGTTTGTTTGTTTGTAATGGATAAACTCGAAAACTACTAGACCAATTTTAAAAATTCTTTTACCATTAGAAAGCTACATTATCTGCGAGTAACATAGGCTATATTTTATTTTAGAAAAAATAGGATTCGGTTATAATTTATTTTACACATGTCATTACTCCTTATCAAAATAAACTATTTCGTCACAAAGTACTGTTTATTTAGATAATATTTAATCTTTAATTCATTAAAATATGACGTTTGGTTTGAAAATCAATCTATAGGCACAAACTCTATACACTAGGCTATAAATTAACCGGTTACCCGAAGTAGTTCCCCCAGGACGTGGGTGAAACTGCGGAAAACAGTTAGTATCATATGTAATAGACACACGCCTGTATCCCCGAAGGGATACCGGGCAGACTGCCGGACTCCCTGCTGCTGCTGAGAATTCTGAAAAACTCAGTAAGACTTTTGCCCGACCCGGGTATCGAACCCGAGACCAGCAGACACATACGCTATCACAGCTCAAAAGAGGCAATCTCTGTATTATTATTACCAGTTATCAACAGGTGCATGTCAACTGCCAATAATGACCGCATCATGCGGGCATATTGTACGTATGTGGCTGTAGCTATCCTATACCTAGCAGTCCCTACAGTGACTTTTGTGATGTGTAAATAGAAACATAGATACACACAGCCCTGAAAAGGACTTAAGCGCTTATATAGAAACAGTGATAATAGTCCTGACAAGGACTGTTCAAGGACTTTTGTTGTTGTTCTGAAAAGAACAGTTTTATAGACTTTTGCAACGTTAAATAGAAACAAGAAGAGTTCTCTTGCGAACTCAAAGATGCACACGCTGACGATTTCAAGAAATCTTCGCTCTGCAAATATTATTGCATCGACGCGCGCCGTGCCCGCTGACGCGCGAACGCACGACGTCTTCGTTCGAAGAGTGACCGGCAAATGGAGCCGCCGCGCTTATGCCACCAGTATAAGTATGTTCCCGTTTGCGCGGGAAAACGCTCGCGCGACGTATGAACCACCTGGCGGATTACTTACGTAAACTCAACTCTAATATTATTGGCCGATTGTACTTTAAATTAATTGGTTGATTGTTTTGATCATTTTACATTTCTATTTATCTGCATTTGGATTGGCTCAGCCTAGTTGTACATTTTGTATATAAACAGCACTAAATTACAAATAAATTATTCTGAATCCTGGAGTCAAGATTATCATTTCTACATACCATACCTTCATTCTCCAAAGTTCTCCAAAGTGGTGACCCCGACGTGATACACAAGAAGTACAAATCAAGAACGGAAAAGCTCTGCCCATCAAGCCACCGAAAAACCGCAATATTCTTCATTCAACCATAGTACCAACATAGTCGACAAATCCCTGCTCCACAACTCTCAACATGTCACAACAACAAGAAAATTCTATCCCGGCCAGCTCATTCAACTCTACATCAATCAACACCGTCACTCAAGCTGAAATTGGTGGCATATCGCTAACCATGCGTATCCCACCATTCTGGCGTGATCGACCACGTCTGTGGTTTATCAGTTTCGAAGCCGCCACCAACGACCTGAAGAAAAGCCAAGCCCAGCTCGCTCAGATGGTAATCGCACAGCTGGAACGCCAAGACATCGAGCAGATCACCGACCTTCTATACAACCCACCAGAGCAAGACCAGTACAAGGCGATAAAAGAGCGTCTCATATCTGCCTATGAGGAGTCCGACAGCCGCCAGTTCCAAAAACTGCTGTCAGAGATGGAACTCGGCGATCAGAAGCCGACCCAACTACTCCGGCGTATGAGAAACCTCGCTACAGACAAAGTTCCAGACAGTGCGCTGCGACTCATGTGGACCAACCACCTTCCACCACACATACGTTCAGTGCTTGCCGTCAGCGAGACCTTCGCAACTAAGACGTCGTTAGAACAGTTAGCGTTACTCGCCGACAAAATGATGGAACAGACGCCACCAGCTGCACCTCACATCTCAGCCGTCCAAACGATAACCTCACCGACATCACCACCAACCCAGACAGCCGACCTACAATTCCTTGTCACCGAACTACGCAAGTTATCATTAGAAATAGCCGAATTGAAATCAAGACCACCGCACAGCCAATACAACGGTTACCGCCGCAACCGCTACCCGTCTTACAACCGAAGTCCATCGCAACAACGCAGTCGAGACTCATCACCATCACCTTTCTGCTATTATCATCGACGTTTCAAAGAACAAGCTCGACGCTGCACGTCACCTTGCACATTCAATAAGAAGTCGGAAAACTAGGCCGAACGTTAGCGGAGGCGGACTCTGGCGTTCACGAAAACTCACACCGCCTATACATAACAGATCGTAACTCCAACATATCTTTCCTGGTCGACACGGGTGCGAACATATCCGTACTACCTAGAAAGAAAGGACAAGTCGCAACGCCACTATCGTTCCAACTATATGCGGCTAACAACACAACTATAGCTACGTACGGTGAGAAAACATTAACGCTCGACTTCAACCTACGACGCCCATACAAATGGAAGTTCATTGTCGCCGACGTTTCAAGACCTATACTCGGCGCTGACTTTCTCAAACATCACCAACTTATCGTCGATTTGAAAAACAAGAGATTGATCGACGGCGTCACGAATCTCAAGGTCAACGCCCCAGTTCGCATTTCAAACATGCCTACAGTGTACACCATCGACAAGTCACAGTCGTATCACGACATTTTAGCGCAATATCCCGGCATCACACGTCTCACTTCAATGCAGTTAAGCTCTTCTATCAACGTGCAACACTACATTGAAACAGAAGGCCCACCAATACATAGCCGCGCTCGCCCCATACCACCGCACCGATATGAAATCGTGAAGAAAGAGTTTGAAAATATGATTGAACAAGGGTTATGCAGGCCAAGCAAGAGTCCATGGTCATCACCGCTTCACATCGTCCCGAAGAAGAATGGTGACATTCGAGTCTGCGGAGACTATCGGCGACTCAACGCTATCACAAAACCCGATCGCTATCCCGTTCCACGCGTCAAAGATTTCACACATCATCTCTCAGGCAAGACTATCTTCTCAACAATAGACCTCAACCGAGCCTACCAACAACTGAGCATAAGAGAAGAGGACATCGAGAAAACCGCTATTATCACACCAATGGGTTTATTTGAATTCCCGCGAATGTGTCCCGGTTTGAAGAACGCAGGACAAACGTTTCAACGTTACATTCACGAAGTACTGCGAGGACTAGATTTCGTATATCCATTCATAGATGATATACTTATCGCTTCGGAACACGAGACCCAGCATCGAGAACACCTCCACACCGTCCTGAAGAGATTAGAAGAACATGGTATCACCATCAACCCCGCTAAATGCAACCTAGGCAAGTCCGAAGTTCAGTTCCTCGGTTATCATGTATCAAAAGATGGTATCAAGCCTCCCGAACAAAAGATCAAAGCTATCACTGATTACCCCAAACCCAAGACAATAGAAGAACTACGGAGATTCCTAGGAATGTTAAATTTCTACCGCGATCACATTCCCAACGCCGCCTCACTACAAGCACCATTGAATTCATACCTACACAACGTGAAGAAACGAGATAAAACTGCAACCACATTGTCCGACGAAGCAACACAAGCCTTTGAACAATGTAAAGCAAGCATCATCACCGCAGCTTTACTTGCTCATCCGTCTCACCACGCAACACTCGCTCTATTCTGTGACGCATCGGACACATCAGCCGGTGCCGTAATTCAACAATACTTAAACGAAACATGGCAGCCGCTCGGATACTTCTCTAAGAAATTCAACGACGCGCAACTGAAGTATTCTACCTATGATCGAGAATTACTAGCTATTTACATGGCCGTCAAACATTTCCGAAAAATTTTCGAAGGACGTCATCTCATTATATTCACCGATCACAAGCCGCTAACATTCGCAATGAGCAAGATCAACTCCACCACCGAGACACCGAAGCGAACGAGACAATTATTATTCATTTCCGCTTTCTCCACCGATATAAGGCACGTAAGCGGTAAACAAAATATCGTCGCAGACGCCCTTAGTCGCATAGCAACCATAACTTGCCCGTCCGCTATCAACTACAACGACATAGCAACAGCGCAAGAAAGAGACAGCACTATACAACAATTACTACGCGACGATCACCTCGCGCTCAAGAAAATAACAATACCTAATACTGACATCGAACTATATTGTGAAACATCTACGTCACATATTCGCCCATACATCCCCGAGCCATACAGAAAAGAAGTTTTCAACAATGTTCACAACATAAGTCATCCTGGTACCCGTACAACTCGCAAGCTCACAACACAGAAATACTTCTGGCCTTCAATGAATGCAGATATCAGCCGCTGGACGCGAACCTGTATTCAATGTCAGAAAGGCAAGATACATCGTCACACCCATTCAAGCATCGCATCTTTCCCGCCAACCGATCGTTTTCAACACGTACACATAGACATCGTTGGACCACTACCTACAACTGTTCAAGGTCATCGATATCTCGTAACTATGATTGACCGTTTTACGAGATGGCCTGAGGCCGTACCTACAGAGGAAATAACAGCTGATCGAATAGCGAACATCGTCTATCAACATTGGATAACTCGCTTCGGATGCCCGGCTACACTAACATCAGATCAAGGTCGACAGTTCGAGAGCCAACTATTTCAAAACCTCATGAAACTAATGGGTATCAAGAAAAATCGAACTACTCCTTACCACCCGCAAAGCAATGGAATCATCGAACGTTGGCATCGCTCACTCAAAAATGCATTACGCGCAAAGCTCACCGACACGCGCTCGTGGATCGACGAAATACCTACAATATTATTGGGATTACGCGCCGCTCTGCGCACTGACACCGGCGTGAGTCCCGCTGAATTAACCTACGGATGCATTTTACGCCTACCAGGAGATTTTTTCACATCAAGCGCATACACACCTACAGCTATGGATTATACCTACGTCGAGAAGCTACGTGAAATCATTCATAGCAACAAACCTCAAGCATTCACCGAGCATCATAATAATAATAGAAATATTTTCGTGCATAAAGACCTACTCAATTGCAGTCACGTGTTCGTTCGAGTAGATTCAGTTCGTAAGCCACTACAGACACCCTACGAAGGACCCTACAAGGTTATAAGCCGAACAGACAAAGTGTATTGTGTACAATTACCAGACCGACAAGCAAACATTTCAATCGATCGACTGAAACCTGCTTACGTCGTATTAGAAGATAGTGATAATATACCAGCAAAGCATAACAACATGTTACCTTCAAGCAACATTACCATTACCCAGAAAACCAATAACCTTACCGTTACCAAGGATACCGAAGTTACCTTACCGCATTATAACCTTACCAAACAACAAGTACCTGCGCCGGCGAACTCTACGACGCCGATGCCGCCGCCGCAAACGAACATCAAAACAACACGTTCCGGTCGCACCATCAAGCTGCCGGTACGCTTCGCTTGAAGGGGAGTACTGTAGCTATCCTATACCTAGCAGTCCCTACAGTGACTTTTGTGATGTGTAAATAGAAACATAGATACACACAGCCCTGAAAAGGACTTAAGCGCTTATATAGAAACAGTGATAATAGTCCTGACAAGGACTGTTCAAGGACTTTTGTTGTTGTTCTGAAAAGAACAGTTTTATAGACTTTTGCAACGTTAAATAGAAACAAGAAGAGTTCTCTTGCGAACTCAAAGATGCACACGCTGACGATTTCAAGAAATCTTCGCTCTGCAAATATTATTGCATCGACGCGCGCCGTGCCCGCTGACGCGCGAACGCACGACGTCTTCGTTCGACGAGTGACCGGCAAATGGAGCCGCCGCGCTTATGCCACCAGTATAAGTATGTTCCCGTTTGCGCGGGAAAACGCTCGCGCGACGTATGAACCACCTGGCGGATTACTTACGTAAACTCAACTCTAATATTATTGGCCGATTGTACTTTAAATTAATTGGTTGATTGTTTTGATCATTTTACATTTCTATTTATCTGCATTTGGATTGGCTCAGCCTAGTTGTACATTTTGTATATAAACAGCACTAAATTACAAATAAATTATTCTGAATCCTGGAGTCAAGATTATCATTTCTACATACCATACCTTCATTCTCCAAAGTTCTCCAAATGGCCGACAATTCGTAGGTGAGCACGTAGATAATTAATGTATGAAACCTCTTCTTTAGCGATGAACGCAAAGAAACTTCACACAATACCGTGTCTTACGCCTAATATCTAATTTAAAATCATAATAAACAGTCTAGATTAAAAGCGATTTAAAGTTATTTAACAGAAAATTATAGTTTATTATAACTAAAACGTTCTTTCACAAAGTTGGAAATATCCTGTGCTTATGAACTGTCTTACATCGGGAATTAATAAACGATCAATCTTTCATGAGAACGATCGGAAATTAACAATGTCTTCAAAAGAAACAAGGATATAAAAATATAAATTTAATATCTTCCTGAAGCAATTATAAATGGAACAAGCTCTTTTCACACTTTACTTTTTATTAAACGGTTTTTATTATTATTATTACTAGCTGACCCGGCAGACTTCGTACTGCCTAATTAAATTGCAATAAAGTCGGTTTTCTAGATTAATACCACAAACACTTAATGATTGCCCCTGGGACTTGTTTATGGTCATAGATAGCACTTTTGCTAGCAAGCCGAACTGGAAACTGTAGTCGTAAAGTCAAACGGCACATTAGTCGGAATCATTGGGATGCGCGGTATGAGAACTTCTTCTACTTTTTACTTTCCTTTCAGTATAGTTGCTTCTATCACGTTGTTTAGTATTTTTTTATCGCTAACCGTGTGCCGTTGCAAAGACGCGGTTGGTTGATATTTCGCAATATTATAACTACCGATCCAACCTTTAATTGAAGATTGTGAGGTGGCAATCCTGGCAAATCCAGTGAGTTTAAAAATTGTGGTGGATAGTTCACTACATGATCTTGGTTAGTAGCCTAATCAACTGATTTATATATCCTCGATTCGCCTGTAATTTGTTCTTGAATTTTTAAATTTAATTCATTTACATCTATGTTTTTTGCAGCCAATATAGCTCGTTCGCTCAAATAATCATGGTTTCTGAAATTTTGAGAAACATTTGGAAACACCTTCTGAATAAGTTCATCTTTTGATCGAGTTAACTGACAAAAACTTTGAGGAAAGTTAATGCAGCCAGTCAACATGTCTATAGGAAATTTGCCATTACCAATGTCAATGAGTTGTTTAGAGAATATGTTTCCAGATTGGTCATTTTGCAACTCGACACGCATATTCTTGCTTAAATGAAGTACTTTGACATGTTTCCACAAATTTGAAGACTTTAAACATACATTGAGTTCATCAGCTGGTGTTGATCGTGGAATCACTGGCAATGTTTGACGAAAATCTCCTGCTAATAAAATCATTGCACCACCAAATTGGTTATGATTGCTCCGTAGATCTTTTAAGGTTCTGTCTAAAGCCTCCAAAGATTTTTTATGTGCCATCGTGCATTCATCCCAAATAATTAATTTACATTGCTGCAAGACCTTTGCCATTGCAGAGTTCTTCGAAATGTTGCAGGTCGGATTTTCGTTGCTTTGGATATTTAATTGCAATTTTAATGCTGAGGCATATCTATATTATAGATTATTGTGTCACATGCAATAAAAAAGACCTGTCCTTCAAGCCGTACTAATGTTTTATGTATGTGAAATAGGGATATGAAATAATAAAAACTCTTTGGTTGATAATAAAAACTCTTTTGTTGAGTTTCGTTTTCCTTTTTTTTTTTGTTTATCCTCTAACGATGTATTCTGTGCTCCAACGCACACTGTTTTGATAGACATGATTGAATTTGAACTTTGTATAGCAATAATAAAGTGCAAATGGATTCTTTGACGTTAGGAACATACCTACATTTTTTAAACAACAGTGAGTGCTTGTAATTTAATATGAACCTTATACAATAGCAATAAAGCTCAAATTGACTCTACGTTTTACTTAGAAAACGTTTGTATGGGAAAAAGAAAAAGGCTGTTTTTAGGGTTTTCAAGCCATCTTTGAACTTCAACGAACATTTAAAAACAAGAATTGGCCAAATTGATCCAGGCGTTGTTGAGTTATGCGTTTACCAACACATTTTGCGATTCATTTTTATATTATAGATTAAACGGTTTTACTTAGCTTGACCTATTTGTTTGGGTCAAATTTGGTAATTGGAATTTTACCCCCTTCCTGATGACAGATTGATCTGATATTTGGTGCACACTCTTAATCTTGTTGACAATACAACATAATATATTCTTTATGACTGTAAATCCAAGATGGCCGCCGATACAAAATGACGGATCACATATTACTTCACAACAACCGCAATATGGGTATCAAATGAAAGGGCTTGATTGGTAAAATAGAGCACACTATGAAAAATCCAAGATGGCCGCCGCTACAAAATGGCGAATTACCTACATATTTTCCACAAATACCTCAATATGGGTATCGAATGAAAGAGCTTTATTGGTAGAATAGAGCCCACTATAAAAAGTCCAAGATGGCTGCCGCCACAAAATGGCGGATTAAATATTTTTCACAAATACCTCAATTTGGGTATCGAATGAAAGGGCTTGATTAGTAGAACAGGTCTTACTATGAACTAACAACAAAACTAAAAACTTGAAAATAAAATAAAATAAAAACATTTTACTTTATTTTATTTTCAAGTAACAGTATCCAGAGTAAACATTTTGATAGAAATTTCACGCGCCCAACGATTTTATATTTATCTGATCAATACCCCAGATTGATGAGAATATTGGTGCGATCTGGTAGCTAGGACTTACCGAATTTTTTTTAGCTTTTAGTACATAACCTAACTACATATTTTTTATTGTAATAAAACCGTTTAACATTAAAAAAAATATTTTATGTTTTCCATAGGCAAAAAAGCCATATTAATATGGTATCAATTTTTATAGCTGTAACACTATTTATAAAAGAAAACTTTGCGTCACTTAATTGCTTACATCAGTCATTATGTGAACAATCATACGATAATCAATAAAATTATTGTCACTGTTATCGCAGAATAAATAGGTTGCTTTTGCGTTATTTAGGGCTACTGCTCCGAATCCGAATATTATATAAGCATATAGCCTTTGTCGACAAATGGACTATTACAACACAAAAACATTTTTTCAAATTGAACTAATATATGCTGAGATTAGCGCGATTACCAAAGAACCAACGAAATCTTTAACTATAAAATTGGAGTAATAGGTTTAAACTTCATATTGATTATTCTATTCTATAACCACCAACTGTATCTATGAATTTTAGAATTCCTGCCAACATAATATTTCTACAACGAATGCTTCGTCATTGCGAATATCTAATTCTGTGCCTCCTGTGAAAGGTGATACAAATCGACTTGTACCCTTTTTGAGTTTTTTATACAGAAATGATCAGAAAAAAATTACGATTTTTTTGGTATAACTCGCGTTCTTCTATCTGCTATAGTTTCGGAGATAATTTTGTGAAAAGTGATACAACTAGCATTATTTTAGTTACTAGCATCCAAAAAAACGTGCATATTGCTATATGTTGAGTTATAACCCCATTATGTAATTGGTTCAAAAGCAATTTTTGGTGCTTTGTGGTATAAAAGGAATTGAATTAATTTTCACATAAAATTTTTCAGTATTTTTTTGCGAATATTGATATAACTAGAGTTATATCACTTTAAACCAACTTTTATTAAAGCAGACAAGGGTACAAGTTAACACGTACCTACCAATCCGAAACCAATTTGATGTATTTTTTGTGATAAGTGATACATCTTGAGATATATTACTTATCACAAATAAAAATTAAGTGTAAAGGAATACAAGTTGAATTTAATTTAAAGCTCATACTATTTCTATAAAAAATATTTAAGTAATAACAAGTGCTAAGTGATACAAGTTTGAACATAAAAATGGTGGCAGACATAAGCGGGGGTGTGCAGGTGTGAAGTGACGCGGGATAGGGGGTTCGGGACCAGTTCCCCAGTATCGCTGCGGCTATGACAAGGTGTGGTCACGTCAGAATTCACTATGGATCGACGCGTAAGTTGAAAATTATATCATTTTACACGAAATTTCATATTATTCATTTTCTGTCTATGATTATTGAAATATATCACTTGGCACTAAATATTGTTGTTTAGACGTACAATTTTTTTTATAGTGATAGGCGGCAAACGAGCAGACGGATCACCTGATGGTAAGCAATTACCGCCACCCATGGACACATGCAACACCACAGGAGTCACAAGTGCGTTGCCGCCCTTTGGGGTTGGGAAAAGGGATAGAATGAGGAGTGGGATGAGGGAGAAGGAAAGGGGATAGGGCCTCCGGCACTCTCACTCACCGAACGAAACGCAACTGTTTAGGTACTGTTACTTTACGTCGATTTTCTGTGAGAGGTTAGTACTTCCTCGGTCGAGCCGGGCCCATTCATGCTGAAATCAGCAAGGCTCTACTACCTGTGAAGTAGTAGAGCCTTGCTGATTTCACATGATTTCACATAGTTACACTCAAGGTAGTGATTTTTTTTGTATTTGATTTATGTATACCTTTTCGATAAGAGGTATCGTTTTAGCCTCTTAGAAATACCTATACCTAAATTGTGTCCGTGCTGATAGTTTTGAAGATTGTGCTAGAGTAAGGTAAAATGGTACCTATCTTTTTACCTTCCTCTAGCACAATCTTCTTCTGCTCCGCAAGCATAAAAAAGTAAACTATGATCTAATCAGACTATCTATTAAACTACTAACTACACTACGTATCTCGTACCTTAACTTATTATGTACAATTTATTACTGGCTATAACTTTCATAAATAATTATAAACTTATTTTTCGCATGATTTATTTCAGGCATCATTTCCAAAATTCAGAATTCATAAAATTATAAATTTAACTACCTATCATATGGCAAACACAACGTCTCAAGATTATAAGATGGATATTGAAAAAACAGAAGAAATACCCATGAATATGGCACCGGATCCAATGTGACAGAACCAATTGAAGAATCGTACTCAGAAAAGCACATCGAATGTCCAGTCACTACTTTTGAAGAACAGCAGAGTCCAGTATCTGTCCAAACAAATGAGAATGTCTCCAAATTCCTCCCAGAAGACTTAAGTGTTTCAGATGGGGATTTTGGATCATCTAGCAGCGATGATTACATGTGCGATACCAATTAATCTTCCTCTTCCACTGATATAGATACACGCCGGTAAAAAGACGGAGAATCCCTAAAATAGCTACAGTTCCTGAAACACCATCGCCAACACATCAGAGAGTCAGTACCAATGCATCAGAGACTGCTCATGGGTGGTCTCATGCTCTTTTTGGAAAAGTAACGGTATGAACAGTAACGGAAAAAAAGAAAAAAGCAAGAAAAAGTATGAAAGGAAGAAGAGAAGAGAGACTCAAAAGAAAACTATTTCGCAACACTGGATTGGAATATGCAACTAAATCAGGAAAGATTAAACTGTGCCATTTCATAGTTTTCAAGTAACCTACTTCAATTTTCTTGCAACTTTTGTGAAACTTTAAGTTCCTATAGATAGAAGTTGAGCTTCATCATTATCCTAAAAAAATATGATAACTTACTTTTGATAAGAATTGTGATGAATATGTGAGTTATTTATTCATTTTGAAGAAGTTTAGTAAACGATGATTATTTTTCTAAAACTTGTATTTATTAACACAAAAATTATGGAGTTTAGCGAGGGGTATAATTTGACTTGTATCTTTTAACACGTTTTTTTAAAAAGCTAGGATTTTTGAGAACTGATATAAGTTAGGAAATATTTTATTATAACGCATTAAAAAGTGTAAAAATATATTTTTCATGGTTTTATCTTCTACTTTAGTTCGAGCATTATTGTGCTAGGAACAAATACTGCTGAGCTATAAGAGTTTAAAAGTTCATGTATATCAGTTTTCACCAAGACAGAAGATGAGTGCTCCGAGGGTGCACTATGACATAAGTAAACTTGTATCATTTAACACATTTTTTTTTCTTGTTTTTGACATATCAACTCACAGATTTCTTACGATTTTTGCCAAAGTTATTAAATTTATTAAAAAACTATAAATTCACGTTTAAAGACCATGATTTTATCTATTAAAATAAGTGCTCGGATCAAGTTTAGCCCTCTTGGTTTATGAACTAGAATTTTTTAAACTTTATTTTCGCTCTCCTGTAAAATGATGATTTTCGACTTGTATCACCTTTCACAGGAGGCACAGAATTATGTTGATGTGAATACATGAAAAAGTACTCACACTTCACCGAGTTTCCTTATACAAAATTTCGCCAATTTCTTTTATGGAAAATAACGTACGTACAGTAATGTATATTAAACCGCTTGTCATCACGGTACACCGAAACGTTTTCAGTTAAAGAAAGAAAAAAGGGAGAAAGAAAGAAAGTCGTTATTGTTACACAGGCCAAAAGAGGGCACAATGTTAAAATAATATTCAATATTAAAATATAATGACAAACTACAATCAATTCTAGATATTGTTTATGAATCTACTTATATTGAACAGGAAAGAGATTAAAATGTTGAAACCACTGAAAAATCGCTCTTCTAATTTTTTTCTGATGGAGAACGAGTAGATTGTACAGGGAAGTATATGAAAATGTTGAGGGTGACAAAGACCCAGGCTTCTCTTCACATCTTCTTTAATTTTCAGATGGAAGAAAGAGAAGATTGTACAGGAAAACAGATGAAAATATTGAGGGCTACTAGTGCACTCCTGCCATATATTTTTCTTCTTTCATGAAGAAAAAGGATGTAATTATGAATGTGAGGTGAGAAATTGTTTTTGTAGAACAGTGTAAGTTAGCATTCTTTTGCCTTTCTTTTTAGTTAGGAACGCGCGATAAATGATAGTTTTACATTTAGCTATACTAAAATTATTGTAAACTGTAAAAAGTAGCTTAAGTTTTTGTTATTTAAAAAACGCATGGCCTGGTGGAAAGAGATTACCTCCAGTAATGGGCACAAGCAACTTCATAGAAGTCAGAAGTGCGTTGCCGCCCTTTGAGATGGGAAAAATACAAGGAGGAGTAGGATGAGGAAGATGAGGAAACAAGGATGAAGGCAATTTCAGCCCTATGTATTGCAGCATTGCGACGTTAAAGAAATCCAATCAAACACATTTTAACATTGTTAATATTAGTATGGATTATACCACGTACCTGCAGCAGCGACCAGTATAAACAACGTTGTCACAGTTGGTGATGCTACCAATATTGCTGTTGAACGGCGGCAGCCTCCTCGCCAAGTCCTCGGCACTCGTTACCAGAAGCGTCCAGAAGCGACCAATGTTCATCAGAACAAGTAACGATATTAGACTCGATGTGTAGAAGAAGGAATTTGCTAAAAAGAAACCGTTAGTAATAATAATACTGAAGGCATAAAGCCTTAAAAATATTGCACAAAAGAATAATGTGATGAAAAAGGACCCATTTAAAAATGTCCTTTCTTGTCCTATGATCGTACGTGCAGGCATTCATTTTGGGGTCACTGACTGACGCCACGAGAGATACATATTTACATAGAAATATGGATGTAACATTCCCACGAAAGCATTCTAATTATTATGACCAAAAATATGCAAATGAAACAGGCATATAGGCTGGTGTCGTTGTCCCCATCTAGAACTCTAAAATCATATAACAAAATAACAAACTTACTGACATTAGGCAGAGATATGCCGTTCCGAGCGAGATAGCACCAAGTCGTGATAAACATCAGCACTTGACCGAACAGAGAGATCGCATAAAGTATCGTGTACGGCGACCAAAGTGTAAACCTGGAATATAAAGGTAATGGAATAATGTTTTCTTAAATTATATTGTTATTTGCGTCTTTAATCATTTTATTAATGCTGTCAAACTTTACCAAAAACCACGCCAAAATAAAGGAAAAATATTGATATTCTTTATTTTTAAAGATAACTCCCACACTAGGAACAAATCCAGTGTGGCAGTAAACTTTAAAGACATTCAAAGAACGGACACAAAGTACACTCGAAAATTTCACCATTGCAAGAAAATACATAAGTAGTATGCTAATATGCGTAAATCGCGAACATAAAATATATCAGCTTTCAGTGTTTAAAATTTTCTAGATCAGAAGTTAATAATAGGTTTCTATATTTCTAACTAGTAATCCTCACAATGTCAAAATATAGTGAGAAAATAAAAGCAAAACGCTTGTCTATTTATTATGCCGCCCACATGCAAGATTACTGTTAATATTTTAATTAGACATGTCGCGTTCGCAATCATAGGGAGAGGTATATGTGCGCTCTCGTAATAAATTCAACTAGCAACACTGAAACCTTATTAAAACAATATGTCTTACGAGGCGACTGTGTTGACAAAATGTTCACTATCTTCAATAATAAGTATACCTTTACGCTTTGGTATGCTTGATGGGTAGGCAGGCGTGTAATAAAGCCTCCCTTTACTAATATATTCAATATGGTGGAAAACTGTAAGTTTGTTATTTAGTAAGCGTAGTACACTCGAGATATGGCCAAGAGAGATGCAACAGAGTATTGTAGATATTATAAGACATATTTATTTCTGCATTTTGGTTGTTTACAACACTTGTACCCTTATCTAGATTATGTCGACAATACCTAGTTAAATGACCTCTTGAGAGAGAAAAAGCCGCCAGAAACTTAATACTTTTCATGTTCTATTATCTTTTCTTACTCATTTAAAGTTCAGACAAAATGGGTGTAGAATGCGACTACTATGCAGTAAGTACCTATGCAGGATTAGGTATTAAACAAATAGACTGAATTATAAAATCTATTCTATGTCTAGAATTTTTATCCCTAAACGCAATACGATCTTGATTTAGGTGTACGTTTTAGACATCTTTATTAAAATATGTTATCATCACTTCGTCACCTTAAAAGCAAAATTTAATAATTTGACTCTTACTTCAATTTGTCACTTCTCGGACAAGTCAATCCAAATAGTGGCAGCAATCCTATGACTCGGCTGCAAAACAGCACACTTCTCAAGGTGGAATGGAGACTAATGGGTTCTTTCTTCCTGCATTTTAGTCCATCCAAGTTAAACGATCGCGGGTAGAATTTCTTAGGCATTCTGATTTGAAGACATCTGGAACGAGAAAATTTGTTCAATAACGTTTAATATTTATGAGTCTGAAACCTGCTTTCGTAAGACAAACACCGGCTGTTTTCATTGTTATTCCGAAAAAATATTTATTTATACAGGTGGGCGACAAATAGTAGTATTTGTGTAAGGTGAAAAGATGTATTTGTTACAATTTTGTATTCTGCCGATTTTTGGAGAAGATTTTATATTGGTACCTAGTTTTCAGAGCGTCGATAACCAGGCCCGGTATGATAATAATATTTTATGAATGAAGTTTATGTTATTTTCTTTTTGGAATAACCTTTCACCTATTTTATAAGGAGTTAGTGTTCTAGTGGCAACTGCAACTATAACCGTGTAGATAGCTTATAGTATATTTTGATAACTTTGGTTATTGAGCAAACGATACAAATGAATATGTTTCTGACTTCCTCATTAGCATGTTGAAAACAAGCTAAGGCAAGTACAAATATATCAACATAATTACATCTTAAAATAAAGATTGAATTACACAGTCACACATTCAAAACAATTTCCCCCCAACCAAATCAGAAACCAAATTTCACAAAGATACTTACGCAAGAGCAAACTGAACAAAGTCGGCCTACAGCACAAAAGGGCACGGCAGTGCTAAGCCAAGTATGAAGCTATTGCTTACCTAACAATCAAACGTAACGCAAACACCGCCCTGACACTCTAGGACAAGGTTACTCAAACTTTACGAACCCCTTTTAAATTTATTTAAACAGCAGCCAACTCGTTGGTTTAGTTTTTATAACTGGTGGGTGTCAGCCCGCGGCTTCGCCCGCCCTAGAACTTCAATGCCTTTTTTGCCCCCATAGGGGAGAGAGATATAAAAAACCTTCCTTGGTAAGTGTCTACATTAGAAAACAAACTCGTCGTCCAATTGTCATGTTACTAGCTACCGTAGTTTAGGCTCTGCGATGACATGTTAGTCAGGACTAAATACAAGTAGTTTTAAATATATGATTGTAATTAAAAAAAACCTAAATAAGGATCTGTGTGTTAGGCTAAACGAGAAAAAAGGAGAGGCCTTGTTTTCTCGCCTAGTCTGAGAAACGGATCCCTATTTTAAGTTAACCTAAGCGGAAGGTACAGAGCAATTCACCGCCTTGGGTGAGTATTCACCTGAAGAGTCATACTCTTTGTCTTGAAGCTCAAAACCGCATCAAGGGAATATTTGTATAATCTGCTAGAGAAATAATTAAAATACCCGTTACGGAGAATCCGAAAACCCCACAGGGGTTCGCGAACCCCAGTTTGACAAACGCTGCTCTAACCGAAGTATTTTGGTTGAAAACACACAAACCACAATGCGAGCTGAGTGACACGGCGCGAGTGACAGTCGTCATTTGTACAAATATTTTCTCCTTAATGAATTGGGGCGTTTCATTATGACTGTAACGTTTTGTTTACGTGTTATTGTTTTGCTTGCCGCTTACACAGTCCGTGTTGGTGATTCACTGATCATAAGACTATGATATCTGTTTATTTGTACACCGTACTAGACTATAATTGCATATTAGAGTAGGGTATTTTGGTGACGGAGTCAGGACTATGATTTGAGGAACTATGATGGACAGAATTGTACTTTTGAGAGAGCTTGGGTAAACATAACATAGTTTTATTGGAGTGACATGGTTTTATATACCTAATTTTTGGATAGGAGATCGACCGCCGTACCCCCAAAACCCTTTATATTCACTACATTTCCCTTTCCTGTCAAAGCTTAGCTTCATGTCTTTCCTACAGTCATCAGTAGTTATGATGGTTATCATGTGAAGATAGAGTCACAACTCCATAAGTCATGATTATTGCAATGCAGAAAATTGTTTCTGTAGCTAAGTTAATTTAGATGAGATGGCTTAAATGATGACTAGAATACCGAATCGATATTATAATATCCATCGCTGTAGGCAACGATGCGCTCGTTGTCGACACAGCCTTGTACTGACTGGGCCGTTTTAAGGTTAAATCGTTGTAGAACTAGTAATGAGTGATTTATCGACGGATCCGAATTTACTGACCGGTTAAGAAGACAATGAAAAGAGGAACGCTCTGAGGAAAAGGTAATGTTATGCCAAAACTGGTTAAACTATCCAAAATGCAAAAGTCTTGGATGCAACCGGCATAAACCTATATTATACCTAATTGCTGATGTCAGGGGAGGAACCAGCACTATCAGCTTCAGTATAGAGAACTTGATCCAGCCTTCATTCAGATTTTATTTTTATATTCATCTGTATATATAAAATTCTTGCGTTACCTATTGACTGACTTACAGACAGAATCAAGCCAAAGCGATTAGGCGCATGAAGCTGAGGCATGCATATTCCTTATGAACCGTAGGGATGCAGTGTGTGCTCACAGGATCAGACAGAAAAGGTTAAATTAAAAAAGGCCACAATGATTTGAATCTGCTAGTTACCTATTAACAATCCGCTAATCTTAAGCCTGCCCTTTGTAAATAAAACAAAAGTTTTGGGAATATGCCAGTATTTCCAGAAACCAACTTATAAGATAGAATCAGACACTACCTAGCATGTCTAAATATAGTTTCACAAGCAACACGTGTAAGTACATATTATATGTATGACGTTCTAAAACGGCGATCCCACATCCGAATTTAGCTGGGAGTACTCAATCTGCATTAACGTTATCTTCTCACACAATTACGCATTGATTGGACCATCTGCGACATCCATAGCATCACAATAGCGGCAAGTAAATAAATAAGTTAAATCAGTCGTAACAGTCCTTTTTTCAGTTTTGAAAATTGGCTCAATAATTGCAAAAGAAAATTGCATGATCCTTACATATGGCTTTTCCACAGAGCTTACAACAATTTTAAGTCTTCCGGTCTTTCTTATAAAGACAGTCACGACATCTAACAGTTCACCAAGTTGAGAGGAGATACGCTACAAATATAACTATATGGACATATTAATTTTATCTTTTCGCTGGCGTATATAATCGTAGACCAGCGACAAGCCCAAATTGCGAATAAATCTAGTCCACAGTTATATAAACATTCCAACATTGAGATTAGCTCATTGCTTCTTTCACACTACTTTGCACCCCAGAGCGTTAATTTATAATATTTTCAGCACGTGTACGTACATTAGGTCTCTGGGGGTGTTTGTACCATTTTTGACCATCTTTAGATACGTAATAAGAACCTTATCCAGGCAATATGCGACTTCTCATTAATGACAAAGGAATTTCAACATCAGGCTCACCCGTATTTTTATTTAAACAACTATCTTCCACGCTACTGGCAGCCTGCTCCATTCCAAAACTAATTTCGTGGTAGCTACAGTGATCAGAGTCAACTTCAGAATTAAATTCGTCAAAAGAATCGTTCAGCACTTTCTCTTCCATAAGTCTGATTCGTTCGTTGTTCATTTTGAAGGAAAAATGTAAAAAGGCATATGTTACTAGCATATAAAATCCAAACAAATAAATAAAACCAAATTTCAAAACACACAACAGCTATGTGACTATTTGGCAGGGTAAAACTTACCCGAGGCAGGTTGGCACACGTATAACTCCCACGCAGGCGCACGCAACACTGAGATCAAGCTACTATCTCCCCCGGCACTCTCTTACCTCCAGCTACTGAGCGTCACGTTGTCGCTAAGGGCGAAATAAAAAATATATGTGAGTTTCAGTAAAGGGCAGGGTGTAAAATACCCTGCCACATGCTCGACGGGTTAATTCGAATTTTACGTAAATGCAGATGGCATAATTAAGAAAATAATTAAAAAATATTTCGACTTAAATCTAGTAAAAACGATGTAGATACGAATTTAAAATATATAACATAACATAACTTCACGCCTTCTATCCCCGAAGGGGTAGGCAGAGGTGTATTACACACCCACGTTTCGCCAGTTATGTTTAGGTCCCAATGTAATAAGGGGCGAGCCTCTTGCCATCTACCGGGCCCATTATTAAGCGAGCGATAATTAACATTTTTAATACACACATAAATTCGAAAAGTCAGTGGTGTGTGCCCGGGGTAACTGGGGATCGAACACGAGACCATCGTCTCAGCAGTCCGTTACGTACGCCACTGGGCTATCGCCGCTACAAAATATATCCTTTTAAAAATAACTAAAACTGTACGTAGGTATCTTACATTTTCGTAGTCCACCTGTGGACATTTGGCCTGGTACCACGCTGGTCAGCCTATTGGTAAGATATAGGGTTTGATGTCCAGTTTTACGTCTCTTAGCAAAGATACTATTCGCTTCGACACTTCGCTTGACACACGTCTGTGTGGTATCTCTAATTTGAATTAAACAATACACACTACCTACTTTTTTAAAACAATGGTAGGTGTAGGTATAACAAAAACATTGCCCTCCTTTACCAACCACGTAGAGCACAATGTATAATCTTAGTTTTACTAAGCTCTTTCCTTTTTCTCTAACCGTTAGTATTCATTGTGTTCGTTTAGATAGAAAACTGCCGTCGCGCCACATTAGGCCGCCTCCCTACTAATCGAAACAGTAGAAAAGATTACGTTCCTAAAGATAACGCTGGACAATCCTTGCTTCTAAATTTTGAAAGTAATGAGCAGATTTTATAAGACGGTTTGTTATGTTGTTATGTACCCTTAGTTCTCAGAAGATCTATCCGTCCGATGACTAACTGATACAATTGCGCAACGCGGCTTCACTCATTGTTAAAAACCGATTTCCGTCTCAAAGCTTAGCCTTTTGTCACCTAACATCGGGACGTTAGGACATTAGTTTAAAAATTAGTTAGAAGTACTTACTTAAGAACTTAAATATATATTAATAATTTTTTAATCAGTCACAGTTTTAATAATCTCCACCGCTGCCCCATACATATAACTGGCGCAGCCGGTAGGATATCGAGACAGTGAGTGTAACTGATCCTCGATCGCGTTGGACACCCGCGCGCGCTGTCCACGTCGCCTTGCATCGTCGATATCCTCAAGGAGAACCTAGGAGCAGCCGTTGGAGAACCCGTATCCAGAAATCGTTACGACTGGGAGCCACCGACATGACCCAGAATTACATGTGAGTTGCACAGATTTTAATTGTTGGTCGCTACCCCCTTCCTCACCATTTTTCACCCACGATCATCGAGGGGTATCGAAACCCAAAATCTACGATCGTCCTCCCGCATCGCGCTTAGGGACGCTTCTCGTAATTTAAATAGTTTAGGTAACGTAGATAACACGATGGAGAGCCAAAGTGTCGTCAATCCTGACGAAATCATTAATAAAATTATATAAGCACTTAGGTTAGTACCTGAGTTTGACGGTAATTGCAATACTTTAATTAGATGTTTAACCTTGTGTGATCGTCTAGTAGTTCACTATGTCAATCCAGCACCTGGATATGAATTAAGTATTCTAGCTTTATTAAATGGCATTTTGAATAAAATAACCGGAGCCGCCGCTAGAACTCTAGTGACGAACGGCATCTAAAAGACTCGCGCACCGAGGGTTCTGTACAAACCTGTAGGTATATATAATTATTTTAAAAATATGTGATGTAACTAAAAATTGTGGGTTTTCAAAAAAAATCCTGTGCTATAAAACTTTGCTTTATGCCAAATTTCAAGATTCTAGATCGACTGCAAATACCCTTTAGTTTTGACCTGAGCATTTGATATGAATTTCAATTTTATACCCCTACGGGTTCACGAAGAAAGGGGTAGCACCTTTAAAATTATTAAAAATATTTTAATTATATGATGTAACCAAAACTTTATGGTTTTCGCTATTTTTCCTTTATCTGTGCTATAATAGTTTGCTTCGTGCCAAATTTCAAGATTCTGAGTTCACGGGAAGTACCCTGTAGGTTTTGATTCCCTTGCGAGTAGTTGCGAGTTTGAAAATAAATGTTTAAGTTGCTGTTTCTGTTGATTGCGTTGACATAGAAGTTTGATTTTATTACAGCTTAACGATGTTATAAACCTAAGTATTTGATATGAATTTCAATTTAATAACTACGCGTTCATGAGAAAAGAGGTAGTAACTTTTAAATTTTAAAAATGTTTTTATTATATGATGTTACAAAAAATTTACGTTTATATACATTTTTCCTTAATATGGGCTATAAGTAGTGACCTTGTACCAAATTTCAAGATTCTAAGTTCACGGAAAGTACCCTGATGGTTTTGGTTCCCTTATGAGTTTCGAGAATTTGCGAGAATTTGCAGCATAAACAGCTATATCTTTTGATTGCGTTGGCTTACAAGTTTAATTCTGTTACAGCTTAAAGATATCATAGATTTGAGTATTTGATATAAATTTCAAATAAATACCTCTATGCATTCATAAGGAAAGGGCTTTAATTTTTTTAAATTTTATTATATGATGTAACTAAAAATTTACAATTTCGCAATTTTTCCTTTATCTGTGTTATGAGACGTTGGTTCGTACCAAATTTCAAGAATCTAAGTTTACGGGAAGTACCCTGTAGGTTTTGATTCCCTTGCCAGTAGTTGTGAGTTTGAAAATATAGTTAAATTGCTATTTCTTTTGATTGCGTTGAGATAAAAGTTTGATTTTGTTACAGCTTAAAGGTATATGAGACCCGAGTATTTGATATGAAGTTCAATTAAGTAACTTTATGTGTTCATGAGGAACGGGGTAGTAACTTTAAAATTAATACAAATATTTTTTTATATGATGTAACTAAAAATTTACAGTTTTCGCAATTTTACTTTTATTTGTGCTATAAGCCCTTGTACCAAATTTCAAGATTCTGAGTTCACGGGAAGTACCCTGTAGGTTTTTATTCCTTTGCGAGTAGTTGCGAGAAAATATGCGGCTTAAATTGCTGTTTCTTTTTATTGCGTTGACATAGAAGTTTGATTTTGTAACAGCTTCAAGGTATTATAGACCTGAGTATTTGATATGAATTTCAATTTAATACCTTGCAACGTATGACCGGTACCTACCGAGTGTACGTCATAATACCGTCCATACGCTCGGCCAATCAGGGAAGGCCATCGTCCGCGCTCGTAAGTTTTGCCCTTATTTGGTAATGCGCCGACAGCAACGCTGATGGAGGGCCGGTATATAAAGGAGCCGACAGAGAGGCCGTCACCGCTACTCTACACTGACCTACTACCGTTACTCTATTCTGTACCGCTATATCTTTATACATTCTACGTGTATCCTGATCCCAGCTGTGGGTAAGTTACTACATTTACTGCGTTAGCGTACTGCCCATCTCTCTAGCTGCTAGCTGAGGCCGGCTGACGCCGCCTGCCTGACTCTATTGGTTGTGGCTCTCCTAATGCTGCTTTCCTTCAGGTTCCAGGTTCACCATTAAGACTCCGGCTGTGCTCCTAGACCGCTACACTTCCTGCATCGCCTTCGGCGTCACCTCTGCCGAAGAGTCTGACCTGCCCTGCTCATCGTACTCGTACCGCCGGCGTCTGCCAGCTGAACCAACGGCCTGTGAGGATCTGCCGCTACGCGCAGCCTTTGAGCAGCCTGCCTACACACTACCAGAGGGAACAGCGTGGGAGACTGCAGCCCTTAGTGTTCAGGCCAGTGTCGTGTTGTTGGTCGGTCCTACTCGGCATAGGAAGTGAGACAATACTCTGCAATAAACGCATCTAGAACCTCTACTGCAATTTACTACTACCAGAACCCGTTACAGTGGCGCCTACGTGGGTTATTGTCTCGCTTTCCGTGCTCGAGTTCTCTTCTAGCAGGTCTCCATCATTGTAAGCGAGGAGGTGCGGCTACAGCGAACCGGTACGTATTGTTGTACAAATTATCTACCTTTTAGTGTAACTACCTACTACGTAATAGTTCGCAAATTTGAATCTAACTTTTCTTTCTTATTAGTCCTAACGGTCGAACTTTTACGCCTAATCGTAAAGTAGGCCATTTGTAAGGGCGGAACGCTTGTGCACTAAGTGTAGTGTGTAGTGTTATACTTACGCGGTACTCCTTCATACACAATGGGCTCACACCCCATAAAATACTTTCTTTTAAATAAGAACGAGTTAGCTTACGAGGTCGCGATTAGAGGTGAGGAGCCGGCTACCTCTGTCCTAGGTCTGCGGAAGCAGCTCCCTAAATTACTGGAAGCCATTCCAAATGATGACATTTTGGAGTCGGGTCTAGCCATAGCGGTGGACTTCGAGGGCGCTAGCGAGGCCGTCTCTGAGCTGGCCAAGCGAGTGAATTTATTAACCAATTCTTACGACGCGAACCTAGCTAGGAGGTCTACCGCACTGCACAACCACATTTTCCATAGACTCCGTAGGATGGAACGTCCTACGGCGTATTCAAAACGAATAACCGAATTGTGCAGCCGGTTCGACAAGCTCTCGGCGGAGCTGTCCGCCATTGAACAATCAGGTTTTCGCTCAGCTGATGCTGTGGCTGAGGCCCAACCCGCACCGTCTACCTCGACGCACGCAGGGTTAGCTCCAGTATTGCATTGCGAGCATTTGAGAGTTAGCGAACTGTCTTAGCTAAAATACGACGGTATGGGATGCGTCCGAGCGTTCCTATAACGCGTAACCGAATTCCAAACCACGCGTAATCTACCTTCCACTAAAATTTTATCATATGCCTCCGAAATTTTCACCGGTAACGCACTTCACTGGTACCTCGGCCTAAAAGAATATTTCACTACATGGGAAGAACTCACCACTAAATTAATAGACGATTTCACACCGTACGATTATGACTACCGGTTATTAAATGAAATCCACCGACGTACTCAAGGTGCTACCGAAACTATAATTATTTATCTCTCGATAATGAATCAGCTGTTCGCTAGGCTGTCACCGTCAAAGCGATTGTCCGAACGCGAAAAGTTATACATCCTATTGCATAACATACGTCCATGCTACTCACTAGTGCTAGCTCCGTCAATATCTTCAATAGACAGTATAGCAACACTGCAGACGTTATGTTTAAACTACGAACGGATGAAATGTTTGAACTCCCAATTCCGCGAACCGTATTACAGTAACGACACGTTGGCACCAGACCTAGCTTACAGTCACAAACCTAATAACCGAGCGCGTAATAATTCCTACAATAATTATCCCGTTGCTACTGTAGAGGGTACGTGAGGTAAACCCGAATTCACTGAGAACAACGAACCTAGCAAACCTAAGTCTAAACCTAGCTCTGTCGCTCTAGTCACGTCCAAGTACTGCACGCGCTGCCGTATCAATGATCACAGTTTGAATGAATGCAAACGCGATCGGTTTGCAATTTGCTTCAAGTGCGGCCGTAGGGATGTGACATTCCCTAACTGCCCGAACTGTAAATCGACGAAACCAAAAAACTAGTTGGTCAGGCTCGGGGCGTGTCAAAATCTAAATTAGGTTCTACAACCTATTCAACCAATTTTGACAAAGATGATTGGAGAACTTGGCTAAACACTCTAAAAGTGTATTTCTCTAGTTATTTCGTCGCCTCGATCCTGGATAATAAACCTAAAAATGACCTACGGCCCTATGTTAACGTAACGATTAACAGTTTACCTATTTGTGGATTGCTCGATTCCGGTTCAGCCATTACAATTTTAGGTAACAACTCCCATCTGGAGGTAATTACTAAAACCGGGTTAGAAATACAGCAGTGTCACAACACTAATTCCATTCGGACCGCGAATGGAAATATCTTGTTGCCGCGCGGTCTTATCAACTTATTCCCTACTTTTAATAATCAAACCCACTTATTGAAAGCTTATATTATTCCAGAAGTTACAAGTAATTTAATTTTAGGCATCGATTTCTGGACACTATTTAAATTACTGCCTAACCATATCGCATCCGTATGCATGTCTAAAACATTGCCGTGTAGTGTGTTAAGTGAAAATAAGCCGAGTATGCCGATAGCCGATGCGTTATCACGATCCCTACCTGTAAATATAATTAACGCGAATAATAATAACTTGTTAAATGTAATAAATGTTGACACTGATCAATGGTATTCAGCCACCTACAATGGTTGTTTATCTTCGCCTAATGACTATCCAGACTATTCTATTAAAAATAATAAATTGTATCGTTTGATTAAATCTAGGTGTATGCTACGTAAGGGGTTCGAATGGAAAGAAGTACTACCTTCTTCTGATCGAAATAATGCCATATTAGAGAACCATTGCGAACCCACCTCGGGGCACTTCGGTATATTTAAAACTTACAAGCGCTTAGCACTGCGTTACTATTGGCCCAAAATGCGCGATCACGTAGTTAAGTTCATAAATTCTTGCGACACTTATATCGCGCACAAACATCAGAACCATGCACTATTGGGAACCATGGGACGACCCAAAGTGTGTTCACGACCCTTCCAAACCATTAGTGTAGATTTGGTGGGGCCACTACCCGTCACAAGAAAACAAAACGCCTACATCTTTGTTGTAACTTGTTGTTTTAGTAAATACTGTCTACTTTTTCCTATCAGGCGCGCAACTGCTGAAATAATAACTAATATTTTGGAAGAAAAAATATTTTTAGTTCATGGTATACCATCTACAATTATATTGGAAAATGGTAAACAGTTTGTAAGTGCTACTTTAAAAGGTATGTTGCGCAAGTACAAAATCCCTAATCTTCATTATACTCCTAAATATTCCCCACATGTGAATACGGTCGAACGCTATAATAAATCCATTGGTTCTACCTTAGCGGCGTTTGTAGGAAATGACCAGAGATTATGGGACACTCTACTACCTAAGGTGCAGTTTGCATTAAATACTGCAGTTAATGAAGTCACGGGCTATACACCTAGTTTTTTAGTCTATGGACGTGAATTAGTTCCACGCGGCTCACACTATGTCGACACGGACGCTGATGATATAGTATACATACCTAGGGACGATTACGCAGAAAACATAGGTCACTTATCAGGCATATTTGACAAAGTTCAGGCACTCCTCATTCAAGCTCATGCTAGGAATTCCCAAACGTATAATTTACGCCGTAAGCCAGCTGAGTTTAATGTGGGAGACACTGTGTGGAAAAGGAATTTTTATCAGAGCGACAAGGATAAGTCCTTCTGTAAGAAACTAGCCCCTAAATTCGTGAAGTGCACAGTGATTAATAAAAAGTCGCCTCTCGTTTACGAGTTGTCGGACGCGTCTGGAAATTCTATTGGGTTATGGTACATTAAGGATCTAAAACTTATACACTATGGTGCCTAACTATTTGTTACAAACCGTAGAAGACTTTCCCTTCCTTCTCTCTATAT
Source organism: Euclidia mi (assembly GCA_944739405.2). Taxonomy (NCBI): domain Eukaryota; kingdom Metazoa; phylum Arthropoda; class Insecta; order Lepidoptera; family Erebidae; genus Euclidia; species Euclidia mi. The sequence goes on from OX123187.2 coordinate 55,908,533, forward strand.
GCCGTCTTAGCTTGGACAGTAGCGGACTCATAGACCTAACGCAGCTAGTCGGATTTTCCTTGTTAGCCACGTAAAATCCTCTCCTAAGGCGGGCGGTATTGTAACGTATGACCGGTACCTACCGAGTGTACGTCATAATACCGTCCATACGCTCGGCCAATCAGGGAAGGCCATCGTCCGCGCTCGTAAGTTTTGCCCTTATTTGGTAATGCGCCGACACCAACGCTGATGGAGGGCCGGTATATAAAGGGGCCGACAGAGAGGCCGTCACCGCTACTCTACACTAACCTACTACCGTTACTCTATTCTGTACCACTATATCTTTATACATTCTACGTGTATCCTGATCCCAGCTGTGGGTAAGTTACTACATTTACTGCGTTAGCGTACTGCCCATCTCTCTACCTGCTAGCTGAGGCCGGCTGACGCCGCCTGCCTGACTCTATTGGTTGTGGCTCTCCTAATGCTGCTTTCCTTCAGGTTCCAGGTTCACCATTAAGACTTCGGCTGTGCTCCTAGACCGCTACACTTCCTGCATCGCCTTCGGCGTCACCTCTGCCGAAGAGTCTGACCTGCCCTGCTCATCGTACTCGTACCGCCGGCGTCTGCCAGCTGAACCAACGGCCTGTGAGGATCTGCCGCTACGCGCAGCCTTTGAGCAGCCTGCCTACACACTACCAGAGGGAACAGCGTGGGAGACTGCAGCCCTTAGTGTTCAGGCCAGTGTCGTGTTGTTGGTCGGTCCTACTCGGCATAGGAAGTGAGACAATACTCTGCAATAAACGCATCTAGAACCTCTACTGCAATTTACTACTACCAGAACCCGTTACAGTGGCGCCTACGTGGGTTATTGTCTCGCTTTCCGTGCTCGAGTTCTCTTCTAGCAGGTCTCCATCATTGTAAGCGAGGAGGTGCGGCTACAGCGAACCGGTACGTATTGTTGTACAAATTATCTACCTTTTAGTGTAACTACCTACTACGTAATAGTTCGCAAATTTGAATCTAACTTTTCTTTCTAATTAGTCCTAACTTTTACGCCTAATCGTAAAGTAGGCCATTTGTAAGAGCGGAACGCTTGTGCACTAAGTGTAGTGTGTAGTGTTATACTAACGCGGTACTCCTTCATACACAATGGGCTCACACCCCATAAAATACTTTCTTTTAAATAAGAACGAGTTAGCTTACGAGGTCGCGATTAGAGGTGAGGAGCCGGCTACCTCTGTCCTAGGTCTGCGGAAGCAGCTCCCTAAATTACTGGAAGCCATTCCAAATGATGACATTTTGGAGTCGGGTCTAGCCATAGCGGTGGACTTCGAAGGCGCTAGCGAGGCCGTCTCTGAGCTGGCCAAGCGAGTGAATTTATTAACCAATTCTTCCGACGCGAACCTAGCTAGGAGGTCTACCGCACTGCACAACCACATTTTCCATAGACTCCGTAGGATGGAACGTCCTACGGCGTATTCAAAACGAAAAACCGAATTGTGCAGCCGGTTCGACAAGCTCTCGGCGGAGCTGTCCGCCATTGAACAATCAGGTGTTCGCTCAGCTGATGCTGTGGCTGAGGCCCAACCTGCGCCGTCTACCTCGACGCACGCAGGGTTAGCCCCAGTATTGCATTGCGAGCATTTGAGAGTTAGCGAACTGTCTAAGCTAAAATACGACGGTATGGGATGCGTCCGAGCGTTCCTACAACGCGTAACCGAATTCCAAACCGCGCGTAATCTACCTTCCACTAAAATTTTATCATATGCCTCCGAAATTTTCACCGGTAACGCACTTCTCTGGTACCGCGGCCTAAAAGAATATTTCACTACATGGGAAGAACTCACCACTAAATTAATAGACGATTTCACACCGTACGATTATGGGACCATTTTAGTAATGATAGTGACAGTTTCCACTCTGTTAGTAGTCATAATGATAGTTTTGTGAGCCTTCCTTCTCTACCTGAAATACTTTAATCAGAGTTTGCCGATGTACCCCATAACTTGAATGTCGTTCATATCAACGCCCAGAGTATTCCTGCCCACTTCCAGGATATGCTGACTACTTTCTACTGTAAAAATATCCATGCTATTCTTATTTCCGAATCATGGCTGAAACCATGTCTCTCTTCTGTTTCTTACGCTTTACCTGATTTCCGTTTAGTAAGAAACGACCGTACTGTTGGCGGTGGTGGCGGTGTTGCCATTTATCTCCGTAATCATATTCCTTACAATGTTATTGATATGTCAGCACAGCCACCTCTGCTTAATGCAGGTGAACATCTCTCTTTAGAATTAAGTCTCGCTCATACGAAGGTTCTGCTTGGTGTCTATTATTCGCCTAACTGCCATATAAATTATTTTTCATCTTTCGAGCGTATTTTAGAAACTCTTACAACTTCTTACACGCATTCAATTATCATGGGCGATTTTAACACTTGTCTGTTAAAGCATGATTCTCGCTCTTCTTCCTTATGTAGAATAGTGGAATCCTGTAACCTGTCTATTCTTCCTCTAAATGCTACACATAACTTTCCGAATTCAACTCCTTCTCTTCTTGATCTTATCTTTGTTTCTTCACCTTCTCTTGTCGTCAAGCATGGTCAATTTTCAGCTGATGCATTCTCCTACCACGACTTAATTTTTCTCTCGTATAAACTTCGTCCTCCTAAGCCTAAGACTAAAATTCTTCTGCAACGTAATTTTGGTGGCATGAATGTAGAGAGTCTCCGTAGTGATGCTCGCAACATTAACTGGGAATCTGTGGAAAGCGCTCAATCCATCGACGAAAAAGTTGAAAATCTGAATAGTGCAATTATTCGTCTATGCGATATTCATGCTCCAGTCCGTGTAAAAAGAGTCAAGCACTCGCCTTTGCCGTGGCTAACTAAAGAAATAAAAAATCTGTTATCAAAGAAAGCAATGGCTAAAACCAAATATAAATGTCGACCGACTCCTAGCAATTGGGAAAGCTATATTGCGATTAGAAATAACTGCAGCAAGATGTGTAGGAACGCACAACGCCAACACATCCATAAATCTGTTGAGAGCGAAGACCCAGCTAAAGTCTGGAAATTTCTAAGAACACTGGGAGTTGGAAAGTCAACACATGATCACAGTTCCAATAATATTGACATCGATTTACTAAATCAGCATTTCACTTCTTCATCGCAATTTGATGCGACTACTAAAGCTAAGACTTTACTCGATCTTTCCACGCTTACCACTCCAAATTATCCACATTTCGTCTTTAATCAAGTTTCTGCGTGTGATGTTAAAAGGTGCGTATTATCGATTTCGTCCAATGCTGTCGGTAATGATTGCGTCAGTCGTAAGATGATTCTTCCTATCCTAGACGAAATCCTTCCCATCCTTTGTCATATACTTAATTATTCCTTATCCTGGGGCGTATTTCCAACTGCTTGGAAAGATGCCCAAATTATTCCTTTGCCCAAAAAATCGAAACCAAGTTCCTATTCTGACTATCGTCCTATTTCCGTGTTACCTTTCCTTTCTAAAGTGCTCGAGCGCCTAGTCCATGTCCAACTCACTACTTTTCTTAACAAGAACCTCCTATTCAATCCTTTACAATCCGGTTAACGTCCTGGTCACAGCACTGTTACGGCACTGACTAACATTACCGACGACATTAGGTTCGGTATGGAGAAAGGCAATTTAACAGTACTTTGTTTACTGGACTTTAGTAACGCCCTTAATACCGTTGATTTCCACACTCTACTCGGTATATTACGCTCTATTAACATATCTCCACCAGTGATTGATTGGTTTCACAGTTACCTGTTTGGTCGTCGGCAGCGTATACGGGTCGAAGACTCTTTCTTTTCGTGGTGTAATACGACAGCCGGCGTTCCACAGGGTGGCGTTCTCTCTCCATTACTCTTCTCAATTTTCATAAATTCCATCTCCTATCAACTTCAGTCATCCTACCACCTTTATGCAGATGATCTTCAAATTTACACACAGGCACCTGCACATGAGCTGTTTGAAGCATTTGGCATCATGAACTCCGATTTAGAACGGATATCTGCTTGGAGCCTGAGATTTGATTTGCAGATCAATCCTTTGAAAACACAGACATGTATATATAGAATTCCCTCTAAAATTAAACGACATTTAGATTATTTCTTTAACAACTTGGATCTCATGTTGTATAAATATTTATCCAAATATTCCAAAAATAGGATTATTTTAGCTGGTGACCTGAATATCAATTATCTTGACAAACAAAATCAAAACACACGACGATTAATGGATATTTTAACGAAATACAATTTAGTCTCGCATATATCTGGACCGACTAGAGATAAAACATGAATTGATCTAATCATCAGTAATTTAGGTGATGCGTCGGGCTCATTATTACCATTATATTTATCCGATCATGATACGGCCCAGATTCTCATTTGGTCTGTAGCATCTAAAAGCAAAATACCGAAATTTATCTATAATTTTAGAAGATGTTACTCAGAGGAAAACTTAAAAAAATTCAAACAATACCTCCCTAGCCTACAGTATTTAAATTGGTACAATCAATCTGACCTTAATTTAGCATTTAATGAATTCTATGATTACTTTTGTCTACTCTATTATCTCTGCTTTCCAATAAACAGAATAAAAATTAATTTGACAAATAAAAATAATTGGTTGTCAAGGGGCCTGCGAAAGAGTTGTGTTTACAAGAGAAAGTTACGCTTTAAATACTATTATTCAAAATGTAAAAAGGATAAATATAAATACATAAAATATGATAAATTATTTAAAAAATGCATACTCACAGCTAAAAAGCTCAGTAATTCCAGATATGTACTAAATAGTGAAAATACATGTAAGGCGACATGGTCAGTCATTAAGAGTGAGACTAACGGTACAATAAATAAAGATTATGTAACCAAGCTTGTTCATAATAACACAGTTATAACCAGCCCCTTGTCCATAGCTAATGCGTTTAACGACTACTTCATTTCTAGTACAAACCAAATAAACCATGAAATTAACAATACAAATTGAAGATCCCTAATTCCAAAATCACTTCATATGCTGATGACACGGCTATTACCTTTGTTTCTGATCCCTGGACTGAGCTACAAAAAACGTCCCAAGGCGGCTTAAACAATGTAGCGGATTGGTTATCTTCTCATGCTCTAACTCTGAACGTTGCAAAAACAAAATTTTTAACGTACTCTATCTCGTCCACCACCCTGCCTAATACCCCATTAGATTTGATATTTCATAGTTGCTTGAATGACTCTGTAATAAATTGTCATTGTCCTCACATAAGCTCTGTTGACAGTATCAGGTATCTCGGCGTTATTTTAGACAAATACCTAAACTATAAACCTCAGGTTGAAGCACTGACGTCTAGAGTTCGCAAGCTTATATTTATATTTAGATCGCTTCGTTACGTCGCTAATATTACAATCATACGTAGTGTTTACTATGCCCTCTGCAAATCTATAATATCTTATTGTATTTCTATCTGGGGAGGTACTCATAAAACAACTCTCAAATCATTGGAGATTGCTCATAGAGCAGATTTAAAAGTAGCCACGTTTCGTCCTATGTTGTACCCGACTGACGATTTATATAGAAACTGGAACATTCTAAATGTAAGACAAATTTACGTTTTTCACACGGTAATGTTGCAACATCGCAAGACTCCATACATACATTCTTCCAAGCGTCGCAGGGATAACATCTGTATTATACCTAGAATGCATTTTTCTTTCATTAAAAGATTTTTCTATTACCTGGGACCTTACCTCTACAACCAGATAAACAGGCACATTTATATATATAACTTACCTAGTCATGATTGTAAGTCGGCCGTCCTAAATTACCTATTGCATAAAAATTACGATGAGACAGAAAATATGCTAATCGCTTTGTCCTGATATATAGCTTCTATTTGCCTTTTTGGATACGGTTGCATACACTCACACACACTCACATGCATACGCGCGCACACACACCCACACCCCACACACACACACACACACACACACACACACACACACTCACACACATCAACTTATAAATTTTTGCATAATATCTCCACCTATTGTCTTAATAATGCATGTTATACAAAAAGTGTTAAAACTGTAGTTTACATACCTTCTTTTATATTGCAACTAGTGTCGTAAAATATTATGTATTTTGTATTAATGCGGGTTTGGAGCTGTTTTTCCTTAATACAGGCTATTTCATAGCCTAGCTAGGAAAACAGTTAGTAAACTACTTGATACTGTAACTACTTAACATGTAATGTACTACAATGATTTACTTGGCAATAAAAATATTATTATTATTATTATTAAATTCAAAAAATCAACACTCTAACACCATTTTTGTCACCTGTGAATGAGTTTTATATACACAAGCTGATAATGTCTCTAACAAACACAAAATCTGAGAGTTATGATTCTGTATGTACCAAAATCACAAAATCTTGTAGTAGTCAATTGGCTCCCAAAATCACTTTTTTTGTAAATCTGTCCCTACAGACAGGCACGTTTCCAAACAAACTAAAATACTCCGTAATTAAACCATTACACAAAAAAGGAGAAAAGACTGATATAAGAAATTATAGACCAGTTACTATCTTGCCAATATTTTCGAAAATATTTGAAAAAGTCATGCATGATAAATTAACATCTTTCTTCGGCAGGCATGAGATAATAGACAAAAATCAGTTTGGCTTTCAAAAAAATAAATCCACTAGGGACGCTATGTTTTTCTTAGTTAATGATATTCTCCAGAAAGTCAATGATAAAGTATACACAACAGTTATGTTCCTTGATATGACAAAAGCATTCGATTTTGTCTCACATAAACTGCTTTTGAAAAAATTAGAACAATATGGTATTAGGGGACCAGCACATAACTGGCTAAAAACCTACCTAGAAGATAGGCTTCAAAGCGTTGACATATCTCAGTTGAACGGTAAGGATTATATACAAACATATAGATCAGATTACAAAAAAAAATGAATTCGGAGTTCCCCAGGGAAGCGTATTGGGACCTCTGCTTTTCCTGGTCTATATAAACGACTTACCTGATGTTATAGAACATAAAACTATACTGTTTGCAGATGATGTATCGATTATGGTGACTACAGATAAAAATATGTCAATCAAACAACACGAAACTGACATTTACAATACTCTGACATTAGTTATTAATTGGTTAAATAATAATAATCTAAAAATAAATTTATCTAAGACAAATATCATTAATTTTAATAATTTTAATAATAATATTATAATAATTAATTATCATGGACATACCTTATCGAATGCAAATTGTGTGACATTTCTGGGAATTATAATAAATTCAAAATTCAATTGGATCGAACAAGTAGAAAAAATTACGAGCAAATTAAATAGTTTTTCATATGCTTTTTACAAATTGGCGAAAGTAACTAACCAAAATACTGCACGAACAGCCTATTTTGCTTATGTTGAATCAGTCCTCAGGTATGGGTTACTTATATGGGGCAACAGCTCACACATACAAAAAGTGTTTTTAGCCCAAAAACGATGCATCAGATCGATTTGCGATATCGCTCCGGACGTATCATGTCGACCTTTCTTCAAAATGTTGCGAATACTCCCGTTAGCATGTCTTTACATACTTGAAATAGGTAAATTTATAAAACAACATCCAGATTCATTTAAACACGCAAAAGATGTCACTTGGCAGGATAATATAAGAAATCCGGATAGGCTTGTTCTAAACATGATACCCAGAACGAGTCGGCTTCAAAACAACTCATACGCCATGTGTGTAAAAATTTATAATAAATTACCAAACTTTATAAAAATCCTGCCGATAAATAAGTTTATACCAGCTTTACGTAATTGGCTCATGCAAAAAAGCTTTTACTCTATTAAAGAATTTTTATCAAGTAACTAAATGATGAATTATCGGTATAATGAGTACCTAATTGACCTATTGATGAATAAATATATGACATTGTTAACATAAAATATGATCAATGAAATAGATTTAACTTGTTCAATTTATACTGTATGTTCCTACATTTGCATGCTATTTCAAATGGCTAAATGGGCTTGTACTTTATATTATTATCAGACTATGACATCAACATCTGTAATGTACCCTGTTTACAGTAAATAAAGATATTCTATTCTATTCTATTTAAAAAGTCAGCTCCCAGGATAGCTTGCTTAAGGTCTATTCTCACACAACCGGGCCGTGGACGGGACGGGGACGGGACGTGGACGGGACGGAGTGCAGAAAATAATCGTTGCATACATTTTATATGGACTCGTACACACACGTCCGTAGACGGGCCGGGGACGGAGCTTCCGTGCCGTGTCAGTGCACTGTCAGTGCCTCGACCGGGGCCATGGCGTGCACGGGCCGGCGACGGGCACCATAGATATAATATATTTAGCACTAGATGTGCTAGGTGCGACGTGACACAGAAGAACAAATTATAAATACATATATTAAGCACTAGATGCGCTGTGTTCGATGTAATCTTCAGAAGAACCACATGGCAGTGAATTGTCGTTAAGACACAATGACGCTTTATTTAGTCCTTAGCTTCCTTAGTTCACAAACTTGAGAGAGAAAATATCGAAAAAAGATAAACGATTTTTCTGCAAAACAATCGATATTTTGCCAGTAAGTAACTACTTGTTCTAATAAAATGTTATAAACGCGTTTACTAGTAAATATAACTAAATAATATTTTTTTTTGTTCTGGGCCAGTCTATTATGAATAAAAAAGGACGAGTCTATGAACTATTATGCAAACTATCACTTTCAAACGCGAGTGAAATGACGCATGAAAAAAAATACCTACAATTAAGCACTTTTTATATTTAAAACTCCCGTTGTATATTCTTCACTCCAATATTTATTTTGTCACTTCTAGGACAGACGCGAGACGTGACAAAGATTGGAAAGATTCTGTATTTTTAATGATGTATTTTTACCATGGGTTACCCTATAACCTAGTTGTGATCACAATATTATTACACGTTATAATGTCTGTTTTTTATATTGATGTTTTATATTGTATGTGTACTAAATGTTGAACCAGATATATTTACCGCACCCCACCCTACCCCACGTGTTGACACCCGATGCGAACGGTGCACATATACAACACCCCACGCTACAACAAGCTTCGTTCAAAATCACTATTTACGAAACTATGACATAATTTCCTAAATAGTGATTTTGAGGAAGAACTAGCCTGAACTCAAATCGTATAATGCTGCTTACATTTTAATAATTCAAGTAGCTAATGTTGTGATTTTAAACCAACATTAAAAAAGTATCATCATGACAGGAATGTTTTCAACTGACGCATGGCGTTGTGTGTTAACTAGAAACACATTGCTTGTCAAGCGTCGGATGGCGTGTGTTTCCCCTACACCGTCAACGCGCCGATCTGGATTGAATGGATGGTGACGCGTGGGGTGGCGTTGGGTGGAGTATTGTATATCTGCAGCTCACCATACTAAATATATGGGATTGATTAGTCTCAACATGCGTGGGGTGGCGTGAGGTAGGGTGGGGTGTCGTATACCATAAAGGAATCTTAATCTATTCTTATTTCAATGTAAGTCTATGGCCAATTACTCACAACTACGTCGTATTGACAATAGATGACAACAAGTTGCGCTATAACATTTGTATCACTATTGTGCTTATATGTAAAAGCAGGTCTATGTCGTGGCCGTATCGTGAAATTGCCCATTTTATTAAATGATCGCATTTCAAGAAAAGACTTATAATTATCTATTTGTAATTTCATGATTTTCATTGGTCAGATCTATGATAACAAATCGTTTAATCAACAAACTTTATAAAATGGTCAATCTTAATTGAGAAAATCGCAACATAATTACATTTTAAGGTAACGAGTCAAATAAAGTTAAAACACCGAACCCGCGTAAACGGGCATATTTCGGCATGTTCGCTCGAAGTGGTAGTGACATCGTGTCAGTGTCAACATAGACTCTGACGGCTCAAACTTCTACGAGCTTAGATGTGCATCAACGCTCGTACGAGTGGTATAATTAGACAAAAAAAGTCGTGACTTTGAGCCTCAATATCTCCTGAACCAGGAATTTCCCAGGTACTACAGACACATGCAGGGTGCGTATGAGTATGAGGTTTTGTGTTTCTAATAATTCCACAATCGTATTTTGAATGATAAATGTAAACTTGCTTCCAAAAAAACATTAACAAATTTTCAATATTTCTCTAAAATAAGCAGCTTTAAAGTTCTCTAAACGCAATGGACGCGATACAAGTCATCAACTGAGCTGTGGACAAGTGCATTACCCCCTCGGCCGCGCGACCACGTGATCATAAACTGCCACCGTTGCGTAGATACGGCCGGTGTAGGTACAGTGCATTCCTGGCGCTAATTTTTCCTGCAAGCGCTCGCTATATATTGGGGCTTATAAAATGTGTCTATTTCTTTAAGCTTAAAAAATATTTCATTTCCCAGGTATTTTTTTCGCGTAGTATGACTTGGTATGATGTGCAAAACGAGTAGACTTCGGCTTGGTGATGGGTCTTGTGACATCCTGTATACATAAGCGATGACACTAAATTTATATAATATGAGATAATTCCGTTTTAACCGATATAAATTCCTCGTTTCAAATATTTGTCACTTCTAGGATATCATATGTCCATAGACACGCTATGACACATATAACTAGTGAATAATTTGGCCATAGATTAATACTGAAATAAAACAGAAGTGACAAAGATTTGTTGACATGTATTAAGAACTCACAAAAATTTGGCAAAATTATAATTTATGTTTGTAAACATGGTTGATTGGAGTTTTAGACTGCTATGAAATGAGACTCGGGTTTGATTTTGAGACTTGTTAATGTTGTTGTCTTCTTGAAGTTCTTCAGATAAACATTATAGGGATAACTATATATGAGGTAAAAAGTGGTAATGTGAAATAAATTGCCGCAATTACTAATAATGAAAGGCATCTAACCTAACCCTTCATATTCGTTCCATATGAAATGAATTATTGGGACATATAAACGTAGGTAGTACCTACAAACACAATAGAAGAAGGATCACTGGTACAAATTAACTTCCTGAAACTTTATTTATATTCATCGAAGTATTTCATCATACAGCGAGACGTGCGACGGTACTGTAGCGTTAAGAAATACTATAAAATGTATGCTGGTTCACTTTCATCCTAACTAACTTCATCAGCATATTGGCCAATAAACGTCCACTGCAGCACATAAGTCTACCAAGAAAACGCTTACTTATAAACTGGTAATAAATCTTGAAGTATTTAATATTATGCTTGCCTGATTTGCATGAGAATTTGTCTAGTTCATAATAACTGCAAATAAACTTATCTTTCTTATTAATCTATGACCCAAACCTGACATAATAAGTTTGACAGATCGCAATGGACTCGCCCATTTTTGTTTGTATCCTTTGAGTAAAGAATGTACATGGAGAGGGCAAATAGAACATAATTATGGCAAATTATTGTTTTTGCCAAAAGATAACATGAACAGCAACTGTATGCGAGAATTCCTAGAAATGAAACGTTGAATAAAAAAATATTATTTATAAATAAAATTAATCAATAAATTTTAATTTTCTTATTGTATTTCAGTGTGGTAGTGTGTTTCATTACGGTATGAATGGCGCCATTCATGTCCGTTTCTTTCTCAGCGACACTGTATCGATATTGGCTACCAGAGAATTTTTCTTTTGTCTTCATGTCAAGGGACGTTTTTTGCTTTACCTTATTTGCCCGCATTTGCGTAATGGAATAAACTAATCTGGAAAAAGATTTAAACTAACTAAAGTAACTTACTGCAAATATAAATGTACATATTTTTACAAAATTAAATTTTATTTTTTACAAAATCGTAGGTATGCACGCTAATTTCGTAGGTATGTCCAATCCATGTTATTCCTAGATCGGTGTTTTTTATTGGACTTGCCCAAGTGCAAATAGTGACAGATGAAAGGTCCCGGCTAGGGCTTGCAAATGTTCTGAATTTTTATTCGAATACTTATTTGATATTTTTATATTCAAACATTTTTCTTTATTGAACTTCATAACTATAGGCCTATATTCCTGGCAACAATTACAACTAAGGTGCTCGATAGTTTGCTGGATATATACATGGCCCCTAAAATTTGTCTGCACGTCACGTAGTTTAATTAGATTAGTTTTGTTTTTAACACAGATAGTCCGGTACTATATAGTTAGAAACACATGTAAATCCTTAGACCTTTATAAGGCATTGGACCTTAAACCTCTTGTTGTTTAGTTGTTGTTTTTCGTGAGAGTTTGTGGCCAACTCTAGTGTCGGAGTTATCTTCATAGCCTAATGATTCCAATCCTGAGACAAGAACCGGGACCTACAGCTTTACGTGCCCTCCGAAGCAAGATAGCGCTCAGATGTAAATGCCACACGTGGTCACCCATCCAAGTGGCGACATGTGCAAGCGTTGCTTAACTTTGCCGATCTGTATGGGGTAATTTAAAAACTGAGAGTATGAACTATGAGGTAGGTACGTGAATGCTACAATATTGGTATGCAAATCCAATAAACACTGTCAGGCGGGCGCGTACAGCTCTGCATGAGGAATATGGGCTGAAATCTGGCGTGACGCAAGAGGAAATCACCTCGCCACGCCTTTATATATATATATTTTTTATTATTTATAAATCAGCTAATTGTTGTACCTACTCAGCAAGGCTGGTGTCGACTGTCATGTAGACGGAGTTGTTAAGAACAACATCTCAGCTATAGGTACGGACGACATGGTCTTGCTGGGCCCAACAATCGGTGCGATGAGACGCATATTAAAGTTGTGTGAAGTTGAAGATGAGGCCCTGACTTGAGCACTGACAGCTCGCCACAAAGCTGCCCTTTGATTTGTAACCTTTCTTTTCATCCTGTGATGCTGTTTTTGTTTATCATAAGATGAAGGTGATGTTTGAAAGCTGTCATTCTGCCCTCCGATTGCGTTAGTCTCATGTTGAGATAATGACAGCCCCCCAGAGATGTATATTATTATTATGATTCTTTTTTCTCGGCTATTCTTCTTATTATTATTAGAACTCCTCCTTTTAGGGAGGAAAAAAATAATAATAATCATACGCAAAAAAAAAACAAAATCTAATTTATGTTGTAATAATTGTGTTAAGAATGTCAACTAAATGTGCTTATTGGTGCATGTATTTAGGACAATTTTGAGAACGCTGTTCGAACTAGAATCGGATATTACAATTTCCTTTGGAATATTTGACACAAATCATAATTCGAATAATTCAAATATTAAAATGCAAGCTTTAGTGACAGCCCGTCCACGCTCCGGTTGCACCTCTGATGTGTGTGAACGAAATATCCCGGCCGGGACCCGGAAGCACGGTGACGGCCCGTCCCCGTCCCGTCCACGTCCCGTCCACGGCCCGGATGTGTGTGGATAGACCATTAACGTCACTTATCACGAAAGTCCACTTATACGCTCTACGTAAGCCTAAATTTAATTGTAATACTACGGTGCCGTAAGTTTTGATTTCCGTGTTATTCGCGGCAAAAAGCTTATATTCGCACTCGCGTCGATTTTTCGCACTCACTTTACACACGGGTATTACGGAAACGTTTGCACCAGTGTCCACCAAAAATGTTATTCCATTTTCCTTATCGGTGATGCTTAGGCGATGGCTGTCCTTTGACGTAATACAACTCTCCATCGCATCGAATTGTATTTCCTTTAGTTTCCCTGTTTCGCCTCCTGTAGTTTTTCCCAGTTGCACGGCGGCTCGCAACGATAGGAGAGATGCTTGAACCTATAATGATGTCTGCATACCCAATCGGGACTTTCAGGCGTCCTACGTGGCGTTGACCTTGACCTGGAGCGTGATCTCGACGAACTTCGGTTCCAATTATTTCTATATTGAAAATTTACTCTTCTTATCGCGTTTACTTCTCCTCGGAGATGTTTAAGCTCTATTGTCATTTCGGAAATTTGTTGGATAAGGTCTGCCTTATTCTCCGGCGCTTGCGTTGATGTGGCCGCGGCGTGCGATGACGTAACCGCGGCGTGCGATGACGTAACCGCGGCGACTTCTCCAGTCTGCATATTTTCCACTATTTTATCCGCCATTGTAGCCAAATTTTCTAGGTTAGTGTCCTGACTAACTACGAGTACTGCTCTAACTGATGACGACAAACGTGACATCCATAGCTTCTTTAGGGCCTCGTCTGAAACCTGAGTGTTCCGTGCAAGTTCCTTCATTTTTCTCAACAACTGCGACGTTTTTTGTGAGCCTAATTCCATCTCACTTACCAATTTTTGGAATTGCCTTTCAGCGCTTTCTTCAAAAACTGTCAATAATCTATTTTTCAACGTCTCATATTTTCCTTCTGGGGGTGGTGAATCCAGGATGTCACTCACCTGCTGAAGTGCGTCCTTGCTCAATTGGGCTACCACCAAATTGAACTTCGTCGAATCCCCTTGTTTCTGTTGCGCAACAATGGCCTCAAATTGTTTGAACCACATGCGCGGTAAGTCTGTCCAAAATTGTGGTATCTTGGATGACAAACTTATCGCTGCCAAATCACTGACGGTCGATGGTGTTTGTACCATTATGGCTGGCTCCATTATTTATTACCCGATGGCACTTCACTTTATCGGGGAGTCGCGGTCAAAGTTCACTATGCATACAGTGCAATACTTGAAAATTCCACGAATGCGTAACCAAAGTCGGAGGTCACCACTGTTGAGGCTGTTGGTGTGTCTCGTGTGCGTGTATGTCCTTGATGTGTTCAGGGTTACGACTCATGGGATTCTCAAGTAAAAAGTTGGTTAGTAGGTACGCAATACGTTTATTTGTACAAACGTTACAAATGCCAGCGAGCGACTGACTCCAATTCACTACTTGCGCTACAGGCGCGTTACGTACAATGTTTAATGTGCTAACGTCAGCTAAACGTGACCCCACAATTATGATCATGAATTTGCTCGTATTCATTTAAGTGATTAAAATATCATTATTTGTTTAAGGCTTGGCACCGACTTCAAACCTATTAGTAAATAGCACATAAGTATAAATAATAGGTATTTAATTAATATTAAATCTTTATTATTTTTTACTTTTTAGATTTTGAAGTCGGTTTTTTTAACGTAGTTATGTTTATTTAATACTTTTTAGTGTAAACTCAAACTCTAATATAATTATTTCCATAAAAATGTAAAAAACTAATTTTGGACACGTCAGGAAGTCATAGATAAATATTAACCCTTGGAACTTTTTAACTTTTTAACGCGATTTCAAGCAACACATATATACACGTGGGGAAGCTAGGTACCCAATAAATTCGTTATTTATTTATTAGAGAATTGATAATTTTCATGCAGATTTATTTTTATAAAATTAATGAGAAGCATATATAGTAAGCGAGTATTTTTTTTAAATTTAATCAACAAATTCCAATTTGCTTACCTTTTAAGTTAAGAAGTACATAACTTTTTTGGTCAACTTTTTTTAAAGTTAGTTTTACGGGTTAAAATGAAAGTTAGAAAATAAATATAAAAATCAAACAAGTGTGGCGGATTGTTACACAGCATAAAAATAGGCGTAGGCTCCAGGGTCCATATGAACATCATTTACTGCTTGAGTATGATATCAATAGCTACTGAAAATTTTACTAGTAGATGTCTACAATGTGAAACAGTTGCAGCTCCTTACAAAAATAAAATGTACCACAATTATACTTGTTTGAAAAGAGTGGCCATGAGTTTTATTGCCCGTTCTCTCTCGTGGTTCTACCTATTGCATTGCGAACGTGGCAGTAAATGTAAATGTAGAATCATTAAGTAATTAACTTAAATTTTGACGTTCATAAGCGTCACTTTGTGGCCTAGATGAATAAATGATTTTTGATTTTGATTTTTGATTTTGGGTGATGTTAAGTAGGAATATGGCGGTCTCAGACGCACTAGTCAATGGAGCATTGGGAATTATTGAAAAAATAAAGTGGCCAGCCATTCGCCGTGATCAACTAGAAGCAGGAGAACTGCCCAAAGCAGTGTTCATTAAATTAGATGATCAAACTGTGGGCATTAGGGTAAAAGATGCGGAGGGTCTAGTATCAATCACACCAGCATCTGTAACTTTTCAAGCGAATAAAGGTTACGGTGATGTTGAGAGGTTAATGTTCCCGCTAATTTTAAGTTGGGCTGTGACTGTTCACAAGCTCCAAGGTACAACATTGGAGAGGGCAGTGATAGATCTTGGGAAAAAAAAATCGCGAAAGGTCAGATATATGTAGCTTTAAGTCGAGTGAAGAATTTAGATGGTATCGCATTAAGTGATTTAGAGCCATCTAAGTTATTAATCAGACCACATGACAGCAAAGCACTACAGGAAATGCAATGTCTGAAACGGTTAAATCAAAATTAATTTTTGTAATTAACTAATAAAACTAAAAAAGACATGATGGAATCATGTTTTTTTTATACGTGATTTTTTTTCATGAAAGCAGAATTAACGCAGTTGAGATGCGATCACTGCGTAGTATGTGTGGGGTGAGACTGATTGAGAGGATTCCGATTTAGGAACCGGCGAGCATGTATGAGAAGAGTAATGATGTAGAGGAAGCGCGTGAGGTTTGTAAGGATAGAAGTAAGTGACGTTCCGTTGTCTCTGCCTACCCCGACGGGAAAAAGGCGTGAGTATATGTATGCATGTTTTTATTCGTTCCCTCTCCAATCTTTCTCCTGTAATTTCCTATAATTCATCTTGTAAATTGGTTATGGGTAGTTCTTAAGAGACAACACTTTAATCAACTAACAAAACGATCTGTAATTTATTGTACAGTTTAGCTTAACCCTTATATTGGCCAAATTATATATTTGAAATAATTGCAGTCTAACTAAGTACAAAAAAAGTATTTGAACTTCGTTCTTCTGATTTATACGTCGTGTCCGTCTGCCATTGTCCGAAATGAAATAGTCGATATCGCATTTTCCCTTTCATAAATCAATATAAATTTTATTATTATAGTAACGAGAGGAAATGAATAGCCCTCTGAGAAAATAATATGTATTAGTTTTAAATACCTTAATGTGTTTATAAATAAGTAAATATGAAGTGATTAATACAGCGTAAAATACGCTTGACCGTACTTGGTTGGGTAATGATTATGAGAGTCTGGTTTCCCGTGGCTGGAAGCTAGGCGTGCTACGGACGAGCTAGGTGTACCTGGGGCTGGATGGCTAAGATCCTGGTGTTACGAAGGTAAATATTTCATTCGTCTTCGACATTCTGATTACAATGCCTATTTTATAAAATTTATTTTATTATTTTGTTACTTTAGTCTGCGTTTCGAGAGACTAAAAGCGTCTAGTTATAGATTGGTGTAGAAAAGTGTCAATAGTAAAGTCTGTATGTATGATGTGTTATACATGATTAAAGGCAAAATCTTGATTCATCTGGGCCTAATTTGCATGGTCATAACACCATATGAATGTATCATATATGTAGCAATTAAATATGATATTTTTTGTACCTATAAGAATTGATTGTATTACAAATTTAAGCAAAAGGTTTATTTTTTGTAATCTTACAATATTCTCTCTTGGCCATACAATAAAATAATTAATATATACTGTTTTAGAGTTTAAGAAGTGTTTCTTCCGTGATATGATCACTGATAATTGTTTTTATAATAAAAGATTATTGTAGTTGTTAAAATATAATGGTTATCTTAATAAAGTTTTTCATTTCTGTTTCTAATTCATCCGTAACAAATTCTGATCCATCTGGGCATATAATATTTGAAGGTTGATATCTTGAAAACTACTTTATAATAAAAACGAGTCCCTCATTCAAATATTTAATATGTTCTTTGGTATTCCTATTTCCATAATTATGAGCATGTATTACAGAGCTGAAAGTGCAATTTAATTATGGCCAGATGAATCAATTATAGAATTAAATTTTGAAGAACTATCCTGATGGAGTCAGTCTTGTTTCATTCAATCCTTAGTTTTGTTCTATATTCACTTGTTTTGAAGCATACCGTAAAAAAATTGGCATTACCCCTGTCCTTGAAACATTTTCCAAATTTCATAAAAAATCCACATAACTGTTATGACTGGGATTTGAACACTCGCCTTCAGAACGTAAAGCGGATGTATTATGCATACGGCCATCGCCTTGTTGCCAGTTAGTGGCGAATTAAGCAAACACTTGACAGAGTGTTTACGTCATCTAACTTAAAACTGTCATTTCCAAATAATGAAATAGTCTTCAAACCTTTTTGTTAATTATTATGTTTGACGACCAGCCAGTTTGTCGTGTAGACGTCAGTAGTCCTTGATGACGGTAGTAATGACAAGTTGACATATCACCGGCCGTCACAATTATTATTCATAGGAATTTCAGCCTCAAGGATAGGTGAAAGTAAATAAAAAAATGCTCATAAAATAAAAACTACTGGGCCTACATGAATCATATTTTAATGGGACCAATTCGACACTATTCCGCATCAAGAAAAAAAAAAAAGAATTACGTAAATCGGTTCAGAAATCTCGGCGAAATCGGTGTACATACATCGAAAAAAATATATATATACCGGCCGAATTGAGAACCTCTTCCTTTTTATTGTTTGAAGTCGGTTAACAAATGTTGGTATGTATGAGTCCTAACAATATTTTTTTAAATAAAAATGCATATGGCATACGTATAAGTTTGCTAAATGTTAAACAAATTAGTTTCTTTATAGATTAGAGGTGTATGTGTTAATTTGTCATATTGAAATAATACTTTAATTATTTTATTTTGAGCGATTTGTAACGGCATTAGATTTATTTTTGCGGCACAGCCCCATATTTCTATTAGGAATTCCATGTTCGACTTAACTATAGCGTTATATACGATTTGCCTCGTTTAGTGCGGGATACAAGATGACATTTTACGTAAAACACTAATAAGAGATATCATTTTATTTATTACTTTATCTTTTTGCGGCGTCCATGTTTGTCATCTAAAATCAGTCTTAAATATTTTCCTGCTCTCTGAAATACCTCATTATCAATAGTTAAGGGTGTAAAATCTATGATCTTTTTATTTTTTGCACTGGATATCATGAAAGAAGTTTTTTTGATGTTGATTGTAAGAAGAGTACATTTACAGCAGGTGTTATATTTGTTTAGATCTTCTTGTGCTTAAGTTATTAAGGTTTTTATACATTTACCATAGTAAAAAAGGCACGTATCATCAGCGTATAAAGTAATATTGCCAGTTTTAACAATTTTGCTAACGTTATTCACATAAATTAAAAACAATAAAGGTCCCAACACTGAGCCTTGTGGAATTCCGCATTCTAAATTTTTCGAGCTACTTGAGTAGCTATTTAATTTTACTATTTGCTTTCTATTCTCTAAATAAGACTTCAATAACATATGGGCTGACCTTAATATTCCTATGACTTGCAACTTTGAAAGAAGTAGTGAATGACTTATAGTATCAAATGCCTTTTTTAGGTCGATAAATATCCCCAAACAAACGTTTTAGTATCTATTTCAGTGCTAATTTTAGATATAAGATCAACCACAACAGAAAGAGTACTTGATTTAGGACGAAAGCCGTATTGATTTTCGTATAGAAATTCTAATTTATCTAAGTGCTTTTTAAGTCGTTTGTATATTACTTTTTCGAATATTTTTGATATTACGGGCAACACTGATATTGGGCGATAATTTTCGGGATCCGATTTGGAACCGGATTTGAAATCTGGAGAAATCTTAGCTACTTTTAAAGTATCAGGAAATATGCCAGATGACATGCACCTATTTATGCAATCAGTAAGATTATTTGATATTAGATCACTAATACACAGAATAGTTTTAGTACTTACTTATTCCTTCAATGTCTGTACTAGTATTTGGGTCTAAGTTTTTAATTATTTTAGTTATTTCATCTACTGTACACGGTTTGAAGTTAAGTAATTTATGCGGAGGCTTTTTGTCTAAATAACTCATTGTATGAAGTATTTCATCTGGAAGAATTTTAGGTATTTTACTTGCCAATTGGATACTGATACTAGAAAATGTACAATTAAATAAATTACATATATCAGCTCCATCAGTAAATAACTTACAATCAACTATTAGTTTCGGTGGGAGCGTATTAATTTTTATTTTATTATCTGCCAATGTATATAATAATTTCTATGTCTTTTTGGGGTCACCGTTACAATGTTTAAATGATGCGTAATAATACTCCTTCTTTACACTTTTGATTAATTTTCTTACACGGTCTCTTTCTAACCAAAACATGTCCTGAAACTCTTTATTACAGGGATTTTCTTTAAATTGCGTCCATAATATATTTCTTTTTCTTTATTCCATTAGTAACAGTTCTATTTATCTAGTTCTTTTGGGGTAGATTTAACAATTTTACTTTTGGTTTTTTATGTAATGCTATTTGATCTTTTATGTACAATTCCAGATTTTCATAGTCATTATTTTCGTTTATGAAGTCTAAATAATTCTTAATATTTTTATACAAAGGCGAGTAGTCAATTGCCTCATAGGAACTTTGCTGTAAAGTTTTGTGCTTATATTTCTTTAATTCTAAATATATTTGTTTATGGTCAGAAAGAAGCGACTCAAGTATAGTCAGGTGAAACCGATCATTATAAAGATTCGTGCTTACATAGTCTAAAATGGTTTTGGTTGTTATCGTTTCTCGGTTGCAGTAATTTTCATCTGTTTAGTTCAATATGTCATAGCCCACTGTTTTCAACAAATTCCTATAATTTAAAGTATCTCTGCCACTACTCATAAAATCAATATTATAGTCTCCAAAACAATCCCTCGCTTTCGACTTTCTAATTGTTCGAATATGTTTCAAAGAAGAGATTCAGTTTTTTTTATCTGGATTATATATAGCTCTAATATGTAACGAGTATTTTTTTAGGTAAATCCATAAGTAGTGAATACCTTGATCGTATATTTCCTCTGACAAATCATATTGTAAACTTTTATGGACAAATATGGATACGCCTAATACTTTTCTATCTGAACGGTAATTATAAACATGTGTATAATTAGGCAAACAGTACGACTTCGCTTCTATATCATTCTTTATCCATTTTTTCGAAAGAATAATTAAATGAATATCACATTTTATCGAGTTAAGAATACATTCCAACTCGTCAAACTTCCTCTGTTTGCATATACTGCGTACGTTAGCATAAAAGAAGCGTAATGACGAAGCGGCATATGTAGGTAAGTCTCCATAATTATACGGTATAGAATGGGTATGAGTAATAATGTCTTCTATGCCGGTTGACTGTTGGTTATCGGAGACTGAGTTTTTTATAATTTTCGGGGCATCTTTAATGTATTTTATAATTAAGTTCGTTTTCCCATTACTTTCGCGTTTAGATAATTCATCTTTGAGACCCTGCATATACTTTCGCTGCGCCGGTGTCTGATCAGAATATAAGCGTACATTACTTTTATTTCCCGACTGTTTTCGTAACAAGTATTTCACTGTATCGACAGAATCAAAACATACCTTAAGCATTCGGTGTTTACCTGGTGAGTATCGTCCAAGTCTCATGACCCTAGTTGGTATCGGACATTCACTAAACAACATTTTAAAATGTTTCATAACTTCGTTCTGATCATATTCACGCCGTTTTTCTACTTGGTCGCAATCCATTTCCAATATACCCGCGACTATAATGTTTTTCTGTCGTACCGATCTTTCTTGTAGCTCGAGGAAGGTATCTTCGTAACTGAGAAAAGGCGATTTCTGTACGGGCTCACTAGTCTCAATCTGGGATGGGCTAAGTAATGATTCAGTTTTTAATTTCTGCAGGTCTGATTCAAGCTTGTTGATTTGATCTTGCACACGAGTATTAGTACTTTTAATTTCTGTTAATTCATTGCGCAGTATAGTATTTTCTTGCAGTAAGTTCTCATTTGCCGTTTTGATTGACCTTATTTCGCTTTTGATCTCTGATAATTCGTCCCGGATCAACTGTGCTAGATCTTTATTTTGTTGATTGGTTATTTGAGTAATACACAGCATCATCTCTTTGCGGAATTCTGAAAGTTCACTCTTGATGTCAGTGTCCATATTCTGCAATCTACGTTTTCTAGCATCAACGAAACTCTCTTCACGGGATAAAGTAGTTAAATCCGGGTGCGAGGCGCTGCCGCTTCCGCTACCGCGTATCGGTGACCGTTGTAAACTCATCCTTACGAAGCAAGTGGACAATGCGTTAGCGCTCCCCGCGGCGTGCCTTGCGCGAGTGAGTCGAAAAATATGTTTTGTCTTCCTTACTCGAGTGGACGGTGACCGCACATAGCTGTTGTTTTTAATTATGCACCTGTATAGCAAATTATTTCTTCAAACAAATAGGTGTAAGTATCACTTTAGGCTGCACTTATTGTCACAATTTATTAGAAAACAATGTACACGTCTGCTTCGGCTCGTTTTCGTTTTTATTATATGATGTAACAAAAACTTTA
Organism: Euclidia mi; assembly: GCA_944739405.2. Classification (NCBI taxonomy): domain Eukaryota; kingdom Metazoa; phylum Arthropoda; class Insecta; order Lepidoptera; family Erebidae; genus Euclidia; species Euclidia mi. Next base: position 55,931,089 of record OX123187.2, read on the forward strand.
CATTTATGGAAATTTTTCCCTAATCTTTGCTATAAGAAGAGGCTTTGTACCAAATTTCAAAATTCTAAGATCACGGGAAGTACCCTGTAGGTTTTGATTCCCTTGTGTGTTTCGAAAATTTACGAGAATTTGTGGCATAAACGGCTTTATTTTTTTATTGCGTTGGCTTAGAAATTTGATTCTGTTAGAGCTTAAATATATTATAGATTTGAGTTTTTGATATGAATTTCAATTTAATACCTCTATGCGTTCATAAGGAAAGGGCTAGTAAATTTTTTTTCTTTTTATTATATGATGTATCCTAAAATATAAGGTTTTCGCAATTTTTCCTTTATCTGTGCTATAAGACGTTAGTTTGTACCAAATTTCAAGTATCTAAGTTTACGGGAAGTACCCTGTAGGTTTTGATTCCCTTGCCAGTAGTTGCGAGTTTGAAAATATAGTAAAATTGCTGCATCGGCGGAAACCCTCAAACGGCGCAAATATGGAACCCTGGCTGGTAATAACGTTTTTGAGCCGTTTGAAGTCGAAACGCTGGGCCCATGGGGCCCTAGTGCACGCGCATTATACAAAGAAATCGCCAGAAGGCTGATCGATGCTGCCCGTGACCAGAGAATTTGCGAGAATTTGTGGCATAAACAGCTGTATTTTTTTATTGCGTTGGCTTAGAAATTTGATTCTGTTAGAGCTTAAAGCTATTATAGATTTAAGTATTTGATATGAATTTAAATTGAATACCTCTATGCGTTCATAAGGAAAGGACTAGTAACATTTTTTTCTTTTTATTATGTGATGTAACCTAAAATATAAGGTATTCGAAATTTTTCCTTTATCTGTGCTATAAGACATTGCTTCGTACCAAATTTCAAGATTCTGAGTTCACGGGAAGTACCCTGTAGGATTTGATTCCCTTGCGAGTAGTTGCGAGAAAATATGCGGCTTAAATTACTGTTTCTTTTTATTGCGTTGACATAGAAGTTTGATTTTGTTACAGCTTAAAGGTATTATAGAATCACTATTTAATATGAATTTCAATTTAATACTACTCATGAACGCGTTCATGAGAAAATGGTAATAACATTAAATTTACTAAAAATATTTTTATGATATGATGTAACTAAAAAGTGATTTAAGTTGTTACCGACCAATAGCCCGTCTCCCGGTTATGTCTAAAATTTTCGAGAGGGTCATCCATGAAAACATTTACAAATTCCTTGACTGCAATAATCTATTCTGTAGTGAACAAGTAGGTTTCAGAAAAATAAATGTATAAATACTGCAATCTTCAATTTCCTCAAACCAGTAATCACAAGTATAGATAGAGGTAGTCAATCATGCGCGCTTTTCATGGACTTAACTAAAGCATTTGACCATGTCGACCATAAGATCTTATTAGATAAATTATATGCATATGGGATTCGTGGCAATGCACACGATTTAATAAATTCGTACCTTAGCGGCAGAATGCAATCAACCGAAATAACTAGGTTATGCCTTTCAACGAAGACTGTCACTAAATATTCATCAGGGTACAGGAAAGTTACATTTGGTGTCCCACAGGGAAGCGTATTAGGGCCGCTTCTCTTTATTATTTACATAAATGATCTCCCTAAAGTAACTTGTCACAGATCAATATTATTTGCTGATGACAGTACTATTATATTCACCGGCAATGAGAGTATTCTTCTGCAACATGAGATAAATACAACACTACACAATGTGATTGAATGGTTAAAATCAAATAATCTGAAAATTAATCTAGATAAAACTAATTACATGACATTTCGAAATAGGCTAAACAAATTGACTGACATGGAAATTAAATATTCTGACATTAATATTAAACAAGTAGATGTAACTAAGTTTCTAGGCGTACACATTGATTCTCACATACAATGGTCGACACATATTGAGTCGGTTTGCTCAAAACTGTATCAGTTTTCGTATGCCCTTTTTAATTTATCTAAATCGGCAAATATGTCGACGACTTTAATGGCATATCAGGGTCACGTTACACCCCTATTGAGGTATGGTATTATGTTCTGGGGCAATGCCACCAATAAAGAATTAGCATTTGGAGCACAAAAAAGATGCGTGAGAGCAATCTGCAAATTAAAACAGACTGATAGTTGTAGACCCTACTTCTTAAAATTGAAACTACTCACTCTGCCATGTATATACATCCTTGAAGTTGTATCATTTGTAAAAAGGAATATGACTATGTTTGAAACATTAAACAGCCGCAGACACAATTAATAAATTACAAAAAAATACGGTTTCCGCATAATAAAACTACGTTTTTTAACAACAGCATATTATGTATGATGCCAAGGATATATAATAATCTACCAGCTTCGATCATAGAAATTTCAGATCTTTGTACTTTCAAAAATAAAGTTAGGGTACTATTATTGTCAAAAGGGTACTACACTATCAATGAATATCTATCAGATAAAGCTTTGTGACGTGCAAATGTTTTTAATATTTTTTAATAAATTTGTGACGTATATTATTTATAACTATTTCATTTAAGGTGAATTGTTTGGTAAAATTATTTTTCTTTTGTAATCTACACTAACATTCTTGACATTCATTTTGACATAGTTATCATAATTATTATTGAATTCATTTGACATTGTAATTGACATTGTAATCATTATTGTTATTGAGTTCGTTTGACATTCAAATTCCATTTCATGATCAAATTTCTTATTATTTCCTATTCATTTTGCATGCTACACAGCTGATTATGGAGATACTGTACACTTTATTGTAACATCTTTTTGTACCCATATTTCGCAAAATAAATATTATTATTATTATTATTAAAAGTGTTTTGATTCACTTGCGAGTTTGATTATTTGAGGCAATTTGCAGCATGAACGGCTGTATCTTTTGATTGCTTTGGCTTAGAAGTTTGATTTTTTCACAGCTTCAAGGAACAGTAGACTTGACTATTTGATATAAATTTCAGTTTGATACCTCCACGGGTTTCTGAGAAAAAGGGTCTTGACAGACGGACGGACAACAAAGTGATCCTATAAAGTATAAGGTTCCGGTTTTTCATTTCGAGGTACGAAACCCAAAAAATATGAAGTAAAACTAAAGTTCTACAAGCTATTTTAACAAGGACTAGGATGTACATTTAATCCTTGAATAAATTATTACTAACTTCGAGAAACTCTGTTAATCTATATTATTTGTCGCAAGAAATATTTCTTCTAATTATTGTCGTATTCTCCAGGGGTTTGTTTTAAAAGCCTAAATAAAACTCGTAAAGTAGCAATTACTACCAAGAATAGAAAGCTGTATTGGTCCCGTGTGTCTCTCAAGTACCGAATGTTCTAGATTATCGCCCAGAAATACATACAACAAATACGAATGTAATGAATCACAGACAATTCCTGTCTTCAGTACGGAAAACAGTGTCCTTCCAAATGTTTAGAAGAGAAATTACTTATAGTAAAATATTCCCAATAATGATATAAATAAAAAGTGAGTGTGTTGTGTTTTCACATCAAAACGGCTGGATTGATGCAGTTCAGTTATAAATTTTGACGTTGGAGACATATTGGCTGCATTTTGATGTGGTAATGTAGAAGTAGGGATGAAAATAGAGGTGAAAGGAAGACGAAGGAATGAGAGTTTTTATTAGTCAAGGATACAAAATATATGTTTTTTATTAATAAGTTTGGAAGACTATAAGTCAGATATTGTGATCTAGCCAAATCACAAAATGAATCGTTTACCGACAGATATGATCTGTAAATCATTCATCATATCAGCCAAACGACGTCCACTGCTGGTCATAGGCCTCCCTTAATGTTCTCCACACAGACCGGTCTTGAGCCGCCCGCATCCAACCGCCTCCCGCGATCTTGACGAGATCGTCGGTCCACCTTGCGGGGGGCCTACCTCTTCTGCGTCGTCTGGTACGTGGCCGCCACTCCAGAACCTTTCTGCCTCAACGGCCATCGGTTCTTCGCGCTATGTGCCCTGCCCACTGCCACTTCAGCTTGGCTATCCGGAGAGCTATGTCGGCGACTTTGGTTCTACTGCGGATCTCCTCATTTCTGATTCGATCTCGCAGGGAAACGCAAAGTATAGCTCTCTCCATCGCCCTCTGAGTGACCTTGAGCCTTCTGATAAGGCCCATAGTGAGCGACCACGTCTCTGATCTGTAAGTCATCACTGGCAACACACACTGGTCAAAGACTTTCGTCTTGAGACACTGCGGGATATCGGACGAGAAGATATATCGTAGCTTCCCGAACGCTGCCCAACCGAGTTGGATTCGACGATTGACCTCCTTCTCGAAGTTGGACCTACCTAATTGGACTGCTTGTCCCAAGTAGATATACTTGTTGACAACTTCGAGCGTAGAGTTCCCAACCTGAATAGGAGCAGGTACAACATGGACGTTCGACATGATTTTCGTCTTGTCCATATCCATCTTAAGACCTACTTGTTTGGAGTCTCTACAGAGGCCATCGAACATTGTGCCTAGCTCTTCCATGGTCTCAGCCATGACTACGATATCGTCTGCGAATCGAAGGTGAGTGATGTACTCGCCGTTGATGTTGATGCCGAGTCCATTCCAGTCCAAAAGCTTGATAACATCCTCCAGCGCAATGGTGAACAGTTTCGGGGATATGACATCCCTCTGTCTGACCCCTCGCTGGAGTTGAATAGGTTTCGAACTCTGGTCCTGGAGGCGGACAGACATAGTGGCGTTTTCTTACAAACACTTCTGCACTTCGATATATCGGTAGTCAATCCGGCACCGTTGGAGAGACTGTAGCACCGCCCAGGTTTCGATCGAATCGAAGGCTTTCTCATAGTCCACAAACGCCACGCATAGGGGCTGGTTATACTCCTCGGACTTCTGTATAACCTGCCGCAGCGTATGTATGTGGTCTATGGTACTATAACCTTTACGGAAACCGGCTTGTTCGGGAGGCTGGAAGTCGTCTAGCTTGCTCTCGAGATGATTCGTGATGACCCTCGAAAACAGCTTGTAGACGTGGCTCAGAAGTGTGATGGGTCTGTAGTTCTTTAAGAGGGTTTTATCCCCTGTCTTAAAGAAAAGCACCACTACACCTCTATGCCACGCCTGTGGCGTTTTACTCTCGAGAATGACGGAATTAAATGGCTTCCGAAGGCCTTCTATAGCGGGTGTACCGCCGGCCTTCAGAAGCTCGCTCGTAATTCCGTCATCACCCGGCGCCTTGTTGTTTTTGAGCTGTTTTAGAGACACACTAATCTCGTGCACGCTGACGTCCGGGATATCTTCGGTATAGTGTTGGGTGAATCCAGCTCTAGGGTCTGACACTGGAGTACTTGCGGGTTGTTGCGTTGTCGTGTATAGCTGTCCATAGAGGTTCTATGATATTCGATCTCCTCCAAGAGCTCAGACTTGGACGATACAATTCTGCCATCCTCCGTCTTCAGCTTTGTCAGCTGGCTCTGCTTGACCTCTCTGGAACACTTTGGATCCTTTATTCTGCTCGATCGCGTCAGAAACACATTTTGTGTTGTATTGGCGGAGATCGCGAGTCAGAGACTTAGAGATCTGTCTGTTGAGGTGCCGATATTTCGGCATGTCGTTGGAGGATAGCGGAACCATCGGACCTGAGATCTTGCTGGTTCTCTTGCTTTTCTGGGGCTTAAAGAATTTAGCCCCTGTTGTATGGACAGCATCCACGAACCTGTTATTGTACTCATCCACATCTACGCATTCACCCAGGCATTCGAAACGGTTCTTGAGTTCGAGCTGAAAGCTCTCGGGGTTTTGGATATGAGCCGGTGCCGGTCGGCGCGTGGACTTTATCAACCTCGACCGTTCGAGGCGTGTACAGATTTTCAATGTCCCTCTTACCATTCGGTGATCGTTCCCCACTTTAAGCGAATTGATCACAGATACATCATTGAATATTTGCCTCTTCGTCGTTATGATAAAATCAATCTCATTTTTGGTGGCACCGGCTGGACTTACCAGGTCCACTTGCGGCATTCTCGCTTCTTGAAGAAGGAATTCATCATATAGAGTCCTTCCTTCTCCATAAAGCTAGCCAGCAAGTGACCTCGGGCATGCCAATGCCCATTTCCAAATTGCCCCACTCTCAGCTCATCACCGTCGCGTTTGCCCAGTTTCGCGTTAAAATCTCTCATGACCACAGTGTAATGGGTTTTAAGCCATGTATAGCCCGAGCTATGTCCTCGTACATGGCCTCCACCTCCTCATCAAGGTGCGTCGAGGTCGGAGCGTATACCTGTATGACCTTCAGCAAATACCGCTTGGATATTCTGAGTACCTATAAGGTACGCTACCCTGCTCGACACACTCCCGATATTTACCACGTTGGTCTCAAGAGATTTGTGGACGAGGAACCCGACACCACCGATTGGGACACACCGATTGGGACTGTTGGTCACCCTCCCGGTAGAAAAGCAAGTTACCGGAATTGAGAACTATCGAGTCCTTCCCCTGTCTTCGGATTTCAGATAGGCCTATGATATCCCATCGCAACTTGCTCATTTCTTCTTCCAGCTCGACAATCTTCTCGTTGGTCCGCAGTGTGCGCGAGTTTAGTGTTGCCAGGGCCAATTGTCGTTGGTGGTGGTAGCACGATCTCTTCCGGAGATTCTTCGCACCCCTTGCACCGCCGTTACCATGGCCGCTACCATTACCAGGACCAGCGGGGCCGCCGGGGACTAGGGGCTGGTTTTTATTAATGTGGTTCATGTTTGGGGGATTTGCCGTAATCGCCACGCTTGGCAGGCGTATTAGCGATCGCAGTGGCAGAAGTCTTTAGAGCTGGACGCTGCTGCCCATCTAGCACCTTGGGATTTACTTCCGCTGGTTTGATCACCATCTTTCGGTTGACTGCTTGCGCTGGGGGAGATACCATGACGAGTATCTACTCGTCAGAGTAACTCCCCCAGTGGGCGGTGGGGTCGTCACGTCCCGACGCGGACTCATTCATTTAAAATCAAATTACAGCTCTATGATTTCTTCTTCTTCAAGTGTGAGAGTGTTGCCAACTCTGGTGACCGAATTTATTGGCCGCTCGTATTCAACCGACATAGCTTAACAATTTTATTGTTGTTCTGAGACAAAAAACGAGACCGATAACTTTCGGTGCCCACCGAAACTCTGCACTGCACTTAGGTGGGTATACAAGTAGTGACCTATGTAAAAAAAAAGAAAAAAAATATATCTGTAAAGGTTGCTTTACTTTGCGGTTCTATTACGGATTGCCACCCAAAACACATAAATACCACACATAAGCACTATATTTAATAAATTGAGTAAAATTGACACAAATGATTGCAGTAAACTTATATAATCCTCTTTCTGTTGCGTAAAAAGCAATGAAAAATTTGAAAAACATTGTGTAGGTACCAAATGTTATACGGCTAAATAAGCTTGAATTTTAACATAGTAAGCGAATTAGTTCTGATTTCGTAAACAACTGAACGTACGGGTTAAAATAAACAAAGCATGCTGCATGCATTATGTAGAAATTAGTTACTGTTCGCAGCTTTGTCCGTGTTTGGAATTACTAATTGTTCTGTTTGGTAGAGGAAGACAGAGTTGAGTTACGAGGTTCTTTGTTATAGGCTTGTACATCTGGCAAAATTTTCCCGAATATCAGTTTTTCATCAATCAATTTCTAGGAGTTCTTTACCAATATAACAGTATAGTGCAGGTGATAGACGATACAAAGGTTTTAGTGATGACATTACAGGTACCAGTGAGAATTTTGTGTGTTCGTTCTATTCGGGTTAAAAACTTGTTTTATCAAATAGTTTTTTGGTTCCATTTTTTGTAAGTAATCTTTCTGTTTTAATAGTGGCTGTAAAGTCTTTGTGCGTCCATTATTTTGAAAGATAGAGAGAAAGTGACGTAAGTGGATATCTATTGTCCCTATCGTCTTAGCACTGTCCCGATTACGACTCAAGTTTTGCCTTGAAGACGGGTGAGATCTTTCTATTGTGACGAGATTTGTTAGAATGTTAGCATGGTCTATTGTTTTTGACAGAAACTGCTGTAAATTTACATAAGTATAGTACAAAAATGTAAAAAATATACTGGATTACATCTTACCATTATATCGATGGTTGAAAGGCTAATTGGTACAAGCGACATTTTTTGCGATATTTAGTTATATACATATTCGGAATCAGTAAATTTTCTCCATCGTTTGAGTCAGGTTTTAATTTTTTTTAGTACTTTTTACTTTACTACAGCAAAACATACCTCATTTCTAAGCTCATTGATCTATACGACACAAAATTAGACAAATTTGAGGACTCGATGACTTAGGCTATTTTGATTTTTTGAACTTTTATAGCGAATGTCGATTAAGGTATTTGGCTTTTTCGCCGTAGATGTGGTTTTGTAGTTTGGCCTATTTTGCATTAAACCAAAACAATAAGCTATGTCGTTTGGCCCATTTTGCATTCAACTACATTAAAATCTTATGGATGTAGCTGAATGAAGGCCTAGGCTTCTATATCTAATAATAATCAAGTAAGGGGTCTCGGAGAGTGGGGTTTGTTTCATCCTGCAGTCCCTCTAATGAGCATCTGCATCAAACTACTTAACTCTGGCGTAACACCATGATGTTGCTTACAATCATTGTGCTTATTCAACTCAATTTTATTCTAAGCCGATCTTTGAGCCAGTTTACTGTCAGCAAAAAAATAATAATAAATTTGATGCACTTTGGGCTAACCAACATAAAAATTCCAAAATAATACACAATTAACAACAGCTTTAAAAGAATCCTTACTTAATTAGGGATATACTGTATAAAATAAATAAAAGTCTATTGTATTATAATAATATCAAATAGTTTTTTTACGATTTTTTTTCCAAAGAAAAAAGTTTAATCCATCCGCCGCAAGTTTCACTAAATGTCGCTTAGATCAATTAACCTTTCAACCGTCGGTATATTTTCATGGACATACCTAAAACACGATGTAGTCTGACAAAGACTATCGACCCTATGATTTAAAATATGTCATTATTCAAACCTAAAACCATTGACAAAGCACTCCACATGAAAATTTGTGAAAAAAAATTTCGTTATACCTTCAGCGGGCATGTTTCCCTCAGGGCTTTTGGTAGATGACGATGCATTTCACTTGTTCTGTTTTTTTCATTATACATATGTGTCTACTGCGAAACAGCATTACGGGACACGATTTCGAAGATTAATGTGCACAATAAGTGGTCAAGCATCGTCATTCATCTTTTGATATATTCGAATTATAATATCATTCCATTTAATGTATGTAATTTGTACCATAATGTGGTATTTATATATACTTTTATTTTTTTGTAAATACATACATATTATACATAGAAACACCCAGACGAAGACAAATACCCATGTTCATGCACACAAATGTTTGACTTGAGCGGGAATCGAACCCGCGACCTTCGCTGTAGCAGTCGCTAACACTCCCGCTGCGCCAACCTTAACCTTCAAAGATTGCAGTTTTATTCTTCAGAACATTAATCTTTTATCGTCCATGATAAATATTCTACGGAGGGTATTCTCAACGATTATCCTTGTGTTTGGAGGTCAATGCTAGTTGTTATATTGTTCATGCATATCCCCTTTGTAATGGCAGTTGTTTTGTATTTTGAAAGGATACAACTTTAAGGGCGGATATTAACATAGTTTTGTTTTCTTTTGGTCGGTTGAACTTTGGTTGAAGGAGATGACTTACGTGAACCATTTCTTTACGCTAAATATAATCTGTTTTTCTTGCTTGCCTAAGATAAGTCGCCTTGATAAGTTCACGTTTAGTACGCACAAAGTGCATGCCACGTACATTGCCCGCCGACAAACTGACACTCAGTTTGGTGGGTGTAATTATTTTGTAAAGTGTGTTGAAACCAATAAATGTTTTAATTATTAATAATTATTATTTTTGTGGAAAGAATAATTATAAAACAACAATTTACACTTTCATGGTCACTAATGTTCCTTCCATTGTCTAATTTATAGTACATCCCATCCCTATAGATCATGGCGCTTACAACAGTGCTGAAGTATCGGATACTCGAAACAAAAATTTGTGGTAAGTATATATTCTGAATGACAGTTTGGAACTAATAAGTCAACATGTTCATCAAAGTATGGAATCATGTACCATTTGCACATTCAATCTTTGTTTTTCACTGACTTGACCTTCTCCAAAAGCTAGGTTTGCATAGGATAAACTCAGATTCTTATGTACTTAAATGTAAAACTGAATATTGCTGAAAGTACTAATTATAAAGCTGTGTTTAAGCTGTCGTTGACATTTCTCTGACGGATTCACCCATATAAGCCAAAAATATCTAGTTTCTGTAGGTATACCCAGGAGCACGGTAGTGCTTCCACCAGGAAGAGCCAAGAGAAGCGCAAGGACACTACCTGGTACCGATCATTATATGGTAAAACAACGAAACTTCTACTGCTCATTTATTACTTCTCCGTTCCAATATTAAATAAGTATGTATATGTACACAATGTACGTAATAGAATTACGTGAAACGAACTATCTAATCGTGGTTCAAATATTTGAATGTGATTTGATTTGGTAATCAAACTCTTTTTTCATAATATTTGCACATAGCTACCTTGTTATACCGCTTACTGATAAGATTGTACGTTGCTTTGCTGATCCATTTTAATGGATTGATAAACTCAAAATTATTATTCTTCTGTTAAATTTGTTTAAAATTTTGCTGGAAAAAAGTACAATTGCCCTTAACAGGAGCTTATTTTGACTAGAATGTTATAAGGAGCGGCTGTCTAAGTTGATTAGGAATCTGGTCTGTTGCTGATAAATCGCTTATGATATCCCCTACAAGACATCACTTTCTAGTCTAGGTGTATTTTGTGTCCATTGTACGTTTTAAAAGTCCCCAGTGGCACAAGTCTTTAAAAAATAATCACTTGGCGAATAAACTCAGAATCTCACAAGGGATAGGGAGTGGTAGGCCAAAAATTCCTTCTGACCTAAGTCCTCATCTACAATATTTATGCTCAAATCACGACAAAAACCTGCGGTCATCTAATAATCGTCTACTTTTGTGTCCCTCTCATAGTTCTGGGTTCGTCAACTATTCCTTCTTCGTCCAATCTGTCTTATAATGGAATGCGCTCCCTTCCTCTCGAAATCAGGATGGCAAACAATCGGCTCACTTTCAAGTTAAAGGCTCGAGAGTTTGTAAGGAGTAAAATGGCAGGATAATCTCATACTGACTATATTTACTGACTTATATATTATTTATGTATATATTTAAATATATATTTATAGTTTAAGTAGTAATTTACTTATATATGTTTGTAGTAATTATTATCTAATACCAGATAATAATTTTATAATAATCACACACCTCCTATCAACTATCTCTGCATCAAACTAGGTTGACTGGCAGATAATGCCTAAGGCATTAAGTCCGCCTATGTACCACATATTTTTTGTGTTGTGCAAAAAGTTAAATAAATAAATTAAAAAAGTTCAAATCAAACTTAACACACTCCACAACAATTCATAAATTAATTCAAAGTCTAAAACCTGTTTATAACCAATACACTTTGTTTCTCAAAACACTACTATCCAAATAAATTAAAGGAGAAATACCAAATACGGCCTGTAGCGGCCAGAAAGTTGTGAATCGTTGAAATTAAATATATAATTTTTCAAATGTTTACATCGTTTTCGTTTCTTGATAGAGTATCGGTGAAAGAATTTAGTTTTTAAAGATTAATTATTTTGAATAGGCTATGGTAATAGCGGATGAATGTCTTATGTTGCCAGCATTAAAAATAAAATGAAGTATGGTAGGCAGAAATTGTTTTAAGGAAATAATATTTTTATTATTTTATTAGAAAACAATATAATATTTTATTTACTTTATAAGTATATTTGTAAAAAGAATCAAGAAATATATAATTTGTTATATATTCCATAATTATTAATCGGTAAAAATCGTTTTGCTTTTTAATCGATAGTAGAAATATTTTTTCAAACCATTTGCAACACTTTTTTTATCTGTTATGTCATTCGTGTTGCTACTGTGCATCGTAAATATTTTGCTCTGATTCATTGGTGTTTTCGTACGGTTTTAATGTAATGTAATTGAATATAAATTCAATAATAATGATCAGTACCTTCTACCCATGCTAAGAATATGCAGCGGTGTTTGTGATTGTGGTTAGCTTTTTGGACGAGTATACATAGTACGAGGTTCCCTAGTACACAGGTGATTATTCATTATTATTGGCCAGTCTTTATGTAGTTTTTGTTCTTTAAGACGCAAAGACATACCTTTATTTACATCTAGGTATTATATTTATGTTAAAATTCAAATTTGAGGTATATTTAGTTGCGGAATAATTTCCATTTCAAATATCTCGTATCTTATTTCTACCAAAAGTTATTTAAAAAGAAATTATACAGGTTAATAGAGTAGTAATTTATCTTCAAAACACACATGGTATCGTGTTTGGCCGTGCCAGGCCCATAATGTATGGCCAAATGGTACATCTCCTTTCCATTCCGTACATTAAAAATCTAGTGGATCGTTTTAGCACGTACTTCCGCACTTACTGGCGTGCATAAAAACTTATTGGGTACTTTCCGTTGACCCAGAATCTTGCAAGCTAGCAACTGGTTGGGAAATCTGGAATATTTTAGAACAAAGATTTTTGCCATCACGTTGTTTAGGAATACCAAAATTTCTTAATCTTGGTATTGGTTGCTTTTGTTGTAAGAAAACATAGCCACGTTTATGAACCAGGGTAACCGCTGTATAACATGAGAACTTGTAGGTCGTCTAATACTCGTAGCAATAAAGAATCGTTATTTGCAATAAGTCGTAGGTATTTTAGCTACATTAGAAAGCATAAAACCAAAGCTTTTAGATAACGCAAATTCTGTTCTATATAATATGATAAAACATAATATTGTTTAATAGTTTTAGATTAGTAAGGGTGTTAATTCTCGCAGCATTATAACCATTATCGATAATCCTGGAGCTCTACATAATTTTGATACTCATACGAAGCTTAAGACTTGCTGATCTTCTATCAATGACGACGCACGCAGACACGTAGATCGACATAATTTACAGGAAAATTAAAGTAATGTTGTAATGTAACGACCACATATTATACAGCGCATACGCAGCGGTACAGCGCTACAGCGCAGCAACCTCACGCGTCCTAATGGGTGGAGCCTCCCCATGCGCCGTCGCCCCGCCACGACCGAGGCCTATATAAGCAGGCTGCGCGACCTCGCTCACAGAGTGTTCACTGCGCTCTCGGACTGCTTCAACCTCTCTGGCTGGACAGCTCTGAGTACCAGTGAACTAGTATACGCACGGGGTCCCGCTCCCTGTACTATGCTTAATAGTTATTTCTGTAATTTTGTACCCAGACCGTAATAAAGTAACGCGTTTAGTCTTGATCATCGTCTATTTTATTGAACATCACCGAGTCTCAGCACCTACTGTTACAACTCTGGCGCACAACGTAAGGCTGAATCCAGGGATCAAGATTGAAACATTACGACCTCTCCCGCATCGTATATTCAAGATGGCGATGACAAATGATCAATTCCGGCAGTGCCTGGAAACGGTTATGGTGAGTAAACGGGGAACCTTTGCGTCCTGTAATTTTTCCTATGACGGGAAAAAGGACTCAGATGTAGTTGAAGCCTTCCTAGCCGCAGCTACTGTTTACAAGACAGCCGAGAAGATGAGTGATCCCGATGCGCTCCAAGGTCTTCCACTACTCCTTCGGGATGAGGCAGCAGTTTGGTGGCAAGGAATCAAACATGGCGTATCAAAGTGGGAAGATTTCTGTAGTAAGCTGCGATATACGTTTGCACCTAGGAAGCCGGCATTCATGGTGTACCATCAGATTACGCATGAAACCCAGGATGCTAGTACGAACACAGAAGCATTTATTTCAAGGAAGAGGGCATTGTTTTCCTTACTGCCTCCTCCAGCACTCACCGAAACGCAGCAGATTGATATGATCTTTGCACTGATACGCTTGGAGATAAGAAACCGCATGCCACGAGACTCCGTGCCAACATTCGAGAAGCTTCTGGAAACGGCACGTGGAATAGAAGAAACACTCCAGGAATACGCACATAATGCTCAGCTTGTGGAGCCTACTTCAAACGCAGCTCAAGGGAGAAAATGCAAGCAGAGATGTAGTTTTTGCAAAAACCTAGGGCATACAGTTGAGATGTGTCGGAAGAAGAAACGGGCCGAAGGAACTATCCCGATTCCAGCAAAGGACGTTTCAGAATCTCAGACACAGGCACCCTCACCGTCGCAGCCTAGATTCTCCTGTTATGGTTGTGGTGCACCTGGCGTATTTAGGAGCAACTGCAGCACCTGTAAAAAGAAGTCGCCTGGTGTCAAAAAGGAAGACCTCAGTTTTTGTGCCTTAAACATTAGATCTGATGCACGTTCGCGACCTGTCGTCTTCCTTGAAGTCGAAGGCATCAGAGGCACCGCATACATCGACACATGCGCAAAAATGAGTGTTGCATCCTATTCACTGTACACGACTTTGCAAAATTGTGAATGTCGATTCAATGAACAATCGGTGAACCTAACATTAGCCGACGGCGTAAAGAAAAGGCAAACGGTCTTAGCTTGCAAAGCTATGGTGGATTTAGTTGGAAGGAAGATACCGACGACGTTCATCGTTTTACCGGAGGCCAAAGAAAATCGTACACTTCTCGGTGTCGGTTTTTTCCAAGATGCGGGTGTTGTAGTAAACCTGCCCCAGTACACTTGGCATTTCATTGACGAACCGGAGATCCAATACGAGTTGTACTCAGAGGAGTTTGCCGTCTTCGAGTCTACTGTTATTAAGGAAATGATCGAATTGTTAAGTCCTCTTAGTGCACTGGCTGTGGATAGTGAGGATACTACGAGCATTTCTACAGTGATGAACACGCCTTCATCAACACCTCCACCAGCAATGGCATCTGAGAAGATAGCACCAGAGTCGCACAGCCCCATAGAATACAAATTACAACCGCTAGAAGTGTGTACTCCTCTGAAAAAGAAAAAGACCCGCTTGTTTGACGGCTACTCGCCAAGCTTCATAGACTTCATGATGCGAGATGCCCAAATAAACCTTCATCGACAAGACGTCGAGTTGTCTCCACAGAGTGCCAGTCTCTTTGACGCCAATAGCTGGGACATACGCATTGACTCAATCGACGTGGTGGCTCCCATTACAGTTGCCCAGAAACACCAGCTGGATGAGCTGTTAGAGCACAACAAGGATGTCTTCAACGCGAAGCGAGAGCCGACAAAGCTTATTGAGCATACAATTAAGACCATTGATGACAAGCCTATCTCCGTCCCACCATACAGACTCTCGTCTCCACGGAGAGAAGCTCTACAACGTGAGATCAGAGCTATGTTGGCAGATGGCATTATCCAACCATCCACATCGCCCTGGACCGCACCTGTGGTTCTAGTACCAAAGGCCAATGGAACCATTCGAGTGTGTGTAGACTATCGCCGGCTGAATGCGATAACTGTACCCGATCCTTACCCCATTCCAAGGATTGACGATCTCCTGCATGAGGCGAAGCCCACGCCTTTTATGTCATTATTAGATCTAAAATCTGGGTACTGGCAAATAGGCGTCCGCAAAGAGGACCAAGCAAAGACTGCATTCATTACTCCGTTTGGTATATTTCAATTTACTCGAATGCCATTCGGTTTACGCAATACTCCAGCCACGTTCCAGCGACTAATTGACAGAATGCGAATCAGTCTATCTGATGTGAAGCTGCTAGCATACCTAGATGACCTAGCTATTTTTTCACCCTCGTTTGAACGTCACATTGAAGACCTGCAACTAGTATTTACCAGACTTGCGGAATTTGGACTCACAGCAAACCGAGAGAAGTGCCGCTTTTGCTGTTCATCAATGAAGTATATAGGCCACTGTATCACTCCGAAAGGGCTTCAAGTGGATCCGGAAAAAACTGCAGCTATCACAGATTTACCAACCCCGACTACACTGAAACATCTTGTTAGTTTCCTACAGACATGTTCGTGGTATCGGCGGTTCATCAAAGATTTCGCTAAAGTTGCTGAGCCTCTGACACGACTAACCAAAAAGAATGTGAGCTGGAAATGGTTGAAAGAGCAACAGGATGCCTACAACGAGTTGAAGCGACGTTTGACTTCTGCTCCTATATTGGGACAAGCTGATGAAACCAAACCATACATAATAAAAAGCGATGCGAGTTCTTACGCCATTGGAGCTGTATTGGTCCAGGGGGAGGGAGAGAATGGACACCCTGTTGAATTTGCTAGTCGATTGCTAACATCAGCTGAACGAAACTACTCCACTACAGAAAGAGAGGCACTTGCAGTGGTCTGGGCTGTATCAAAGTTTCGTGGATATATTGAAGGTCTTCCTGCTATCATAGTAACGGATCACCAAGCCTTGAAATGGCTTATGTCATTAAAGTCGCCCACTGGAAGACTTGCAAGGTGGCCCACCTTCTCCAGCTGCAGTCGTTTGACATAACCATAAAATATGCACCAGGTAGAACGAACGTGGTAGCTGACTGTCTCTCCCGGCCACCTTGTGATGAAAGGTCTTTGGAAAACTGTGATGTGTGTATAGTGATCGTCGATATGCCCCTACGGAGTTCAGCAGAGATTCGTTCAGAGCAACTAAAAGACGAAAAGGTACGACATATTATACAGGACTTGGAGAACACAGGTTCCGACGAGAAAGCTATCTATTGGAGCAATAAGGGTTACCTGTTAAACAATGGACTTCTTTACCGACACAGTCTTCATTCAGATTCGGAAGAAGTTCAGTTGGTTGTTCCAGAACATGAATGGGCAAATGTTCTGGCGACATATCACGACGAACCCTTAGCAGGACACTATGGTGCCGAAAAGACCTATAGGCGCATCTCACAGAGATACTTTTGGACTGGTATGCGGAAGTACATCGACAGCTATACGAGGAATTGTCTTGACTGTCAACGTTACAAATCTTCCAATCAGAAACCCTCAGGACTACTCCAAACTACAGTCATGAACCAAAGATTTGAGGTGATATCGTTTGATCTCTTTGGTCCACTGCCAGCCTCCCCAGATGGTAAAACCTGGATATTCATCGTGGAAGATGTGGCAACGCGCTGGGTGGAACTTTTTGCCTTGCAGCAGGCTACCGCAGAGGCTTGTGCCTTGACACTTATCCATGAAGTATTTCTCCGTTATGGATTTCCACGCCGCATGATAAGTGATAACGGACCACAATTTGTAAGCGGTATCATGCAGCAAGTCGCTTTTACCTTGAATATAAAGCATGCGTTCACACCTGTGTATCATCCGGAGACGAACCCGGTGGAAAGAAAGAATAGAGATCTGAAGCCCCAGTTAGCTATACTAGTCAAAGATAGACACAGAGACTGGCCCGAACATCTTCCTAGCATACGATTCGCCATGAATACCGCGAGCAGTCTCTCCACTGGCTTCACACCCGCCTACTTAACCTTCGGTAGGGAGTTGAGGACACCAGATGATGCATCACATGACTTCCGGAAGATAACACAATCCGAGATTTTCATACCAGAGATAACGCCAAAGCTGCTTCAGATAGCCACTATCCTGCAAAAAGCCCGAGAAATGCAAGAACAGAGCGAAGAAAGGCGTAAGAAATACGTTGATCAACATCGACGAGATGACCCCGGTTACTGTCCTGGTGATCTTGTACTTGCTACACTCCATACGTTGAGTAATGCTGCAAAAGGTATTAGTGCGAAGTTTACTCCACGTCGTGATGGGCCTTATATTATCAAGAAACGACATGGTCCGTCATCCTATGAGATTGCTGATCCAGAGAGCCCTGATATTGCTATTGGGGTCTACCACTCCTCAGCGTTGATGCCCTATGTTGGAAAATACTCTGACTTACCAAATCCTGTACAGCCACTGAGGAAAAGAGGACGACCACGAAAGCAGAATCAAGAACTTGTGGTTAGCGACAAACCTGCAAGGAAACGCGGCAGACCTAGGAAATAACCAATTGCTGGATCATCGTCGGGACGACTTCAGATCCAGAGGGGGAGCCTGTAACGACCACATATTATACAGCGCATACGCAGCGGCACAGCGCTACAGCGCAGCAACCTCACGCGTCCTAGTGGGCGGAGCCTCCCCATGCGCCGTCGCCCCGCCACGACCGAGGCCTATATAAGCAGGCTGCGCGACCTCGCTCACAGAGTGGATTAGCTACGCGCCTTTCGATTAGTACACACGTCCCGATCACGTACGCACTAATCCAAGTACCCACTCTAGTTGCACGGACCGTCAACCGTTGAGAAGCCTGGCGAACAAATTTAAAAATTTGAACGCCGAACGGTCGCAGCTGCCGCGTCCCAACGACATGCCTCGCCGGCCAAGCCCTTCTAAGGGCTCTGCCGACGACCAAGCTGAAGAAGAAGAAGCAGATGATGACTTACCACCGGTGTCCATCCAGGCACCGCGCTCGCCGTCAGGCCAACACACTGCCCCAGCCGCCGCCGCCGTCGCCACGAAGTCTGCGCCAGCCAGTCGCACAAACAAAACTGTGAGTACGTCTGCACCGCATATAACTCGCGAACAAGGCGGCGCCTCCACGCTAGCCTCCGCTCGCCCCGCAGCATCCTCCCGTGCGCCTACCAATGCGCAAGGGCGAACGTCTCCGCGGGATGAGGCGCGCGCGGGCCGCGACACGGTCCGCGCCACGCCTCATCTCCAGTCGACCGCGAGCGCTGCCGCCATGCGCGCGCCTACGAACCCGCCGTTGCGCGCCAGCGCCGCGCGCGGCCGCCCGCCGGCGCCGCGACACGCCGCGACGCGCCCTGCCCTCGTGGCGGACAGTACACCGTCCCCGACGCGCTCGTCCGCCGCAGAGTCCCCCCGCGTGGCGGCCAAAGACTCGCCCGCGCCGCGTTCTGCGTGTTCATCGCAAAGTGGATCGGAATTATCGCTCGCCTCCGCAGATTCGTTTAACAACGATAAGGCGGACCTTGTGCTACACATTAAGCGCCGCCGCCATACTATGTGCGCGTCGGCTAACTTACAGCGATCGGGCTCAGCACCGGCGCTAGTTCATATGGATGTAGACGCCACTCCCGAAGCGGCGCGCCCTGTGCCCGCGCGCCGCCAACGCAGCCCCGACGAGGACGACGCCGAGGAGCCGAAACGCCCACGCGCCGAACCTTCTGGAACACAGAAAAATGTGAGTACCTCACAAATTTTTATAAGTGAGAGTGTGCCCGGTGCAAATAAACCGTTATATACGGACGTCGCCCGATCGCCGCCAACGACGCGCCGCGTACCTGCCGCCGCGCCCGCGTCGACCGCGGCGCCCGCGAGCGCCCGCACCGCCGCCGCGCGCCCCGAGGCCGCGCCCGCGCCGCCGCTCGCTGCTGGCGTGTCCGGCCACTGCAACGCGCGCCCCGCGGCCGCGCCCGCGCCTCCGCTAGCTACTGGCATGTCCGGCCATAGCAACGCGCGCCCCGGGGCCGCGCCCGCGCATCTTGCTGCCACGTCCGGCGCCACCGCCGACTCGCGCACCGCCGCCAACACCGCCGACCCGGCTGTAGGCGAGAAGAAAAAGCCGAGGTTCCCTCCGGTGATCGTCGAGTACCTACCGAACTGGGCCCACCATATGCGGGAGCTCAAAGGCCAACTCGGCAGAGCCGCCAACGGCCGCCCCTTCGGAAAAGGGCTGCGGTTTACACCGAAGGACGAAGACGAGTACCGCTTACTGCAGCGGTACTTTACAGAGCTAGAGAGGACAGACCGCATCTCTTGGTTCTGTTACTCGCTCCCCGCAGAACGAAGCTTAAAAGTGGCAATTAGAGGCCTGCCCAGCAACGCGACACCGGAGGAGGTCGAGGAAGAGCTCCGCGAGCTGGGATATGAACCGGAGTACGTGCGCAACATCCGGGCGCGCGAGGGACGGCCAGGGTGCATCCTACTGGCCATTCTAAAGCGCACAAAAGAAACTACGTCGGGGATCTACGGCGTTACCGAGATGCTCGGCATCCCCGGCGTCCGAATAGAACAGTGGCGAGGCAAGCGGAGGCCGGCACAATGCCACCGCTGTCAGAAATTTCGGCACTCTAGCCACCAGTGCCACCGCACACTAGCGTGCGTGCGATGCGGTGAGGAGCACACGGCCAGGGAGTGCCCGCGCCCGAGGGAAGAGCCCGCTACATGCGCGAACTGCGGGGGTGACCACCCCGCAAATCACATCAACTGCCCCGTCTTCAAACGCGAGGCGAGGAACAAGAAGGCGGGGACAGTAGCCATAACCGGCGAGCCGCGTCAAGGACCGGCACCGGTTAACGCGCAGCCCCAGGGAGAGGACACTAATAGGGCCTCACTTATGGCCAAAGCCAACGACCCCCCAGCTCGCGGACAACCCGGACCCGGACAATCAAAGAGAGGGCGGAGGAACCGTGCTCGCGGCAAACGGGGCGCAACCGCCTCGGACACACCCGCACCCACACCCACAACTGCACCCGCATCCGAACAAGCGCCCGCCGTAGCGAAGAAAGCACGGAAACAAAAGGGCGGCCCCGGGAAGACCCCTAAGACCCCCGCCGAAACACCTCAGCCGACAACTCACACAGTCGCCGCCCCCGCGGGCACAACCGCGCCCCAGGGGAAGAAGGGGAAAAAGGCGAAGGCCCCGCACACACGCGAGGGTACAAAGAGTTCCGGCACTGTTCGGGCCGCTATCGCAGTGCTTCAGAGCGTCCTCACCGCAATGAGCGAAGGCCGCGACAAGCACACTGTCGTGAGCATCATCCTCAAGGGCCTGGCGGACCTTGTTCTCCAAGATGAACAGTAAGCCCTTGAGGATTCTACATTGGAACGCCCGCGGCCTGAACAGAAAGGCCGCCCTACTCCGTCCTCTCCTGCAGGAACAAGACATAGACGTGGCGCTGATAAACGAGACGCACCTGGGACCTGCAGACCAACCACGATTCCCGGGTTTCCTCGTTTATCGGAGGGACGAGATATCGCCTGAAGGAAGAAGCTACCGCGGACTGGCAGTGCTAATCAAGCGACGAGTCGTACACCAGCCGCTACCTACACCAGACTTCAATACCGTGTACACGCTGGGTGTCGAAGTGCACCTAGGCGGTGCCAACCTCCACCTCCACGCCGCTTACAAGCCGCCCGCTACATCGCCAGACGTCACTGAGCTGCGATCGCTAGTAAGCGTCTCGCACCCTGTCATCATAGCGGGCGACTTAAACTGTAAGCACCCAGCGTGGAACTCGTCGAACACCAACCACGCTGGTGTACGACTATTTAAAGACGCCGAGACGTACGATTATGTGGTCGCGGGACCGGAGGTACCCACACACTACCCGGACGACCCCACACTGATGCCCGACGTACTGGACATTCTCGTACACAACGAGACGCACTGCCAGATACAGCAGGAGGTGCTCGGCGACGAGCTGTTGTCGGACCACCAACCTGTACTCGTCGTCATCCAACAGCAGCTGACCCGCGTAGTCCCTCAAGCGCCACGTCTCAAAACGGACTGGACAAAATTCACAGAAACGATGGAGACCACTATACCGACTCGCCCGATCAACTCCGCGGCCGACATCGAAACGCTCGCGGCCGAGCTCGCCGACGCAATCAAGGGCGCCCTTGTGACCGCTACAACACCCGTCACCACCCAGAGGAGGCTACCCCCTCTGCCGGCACACATCCAGCGAATGATCGCGGACAAGAGGCGTCTTAGAAGGCAGTGGCAGAGCTCACGATGCCCCACATTGAAAGCCAGACTAAACCGGCTCGCGGAGAGAGTGAAGGACGAGTTGAGGACCTACACCGCCGAGAGCTGGGAGCGCTTTATCGACGACTCCAGCGACGACTGGCCGTCTATACATCGGCTATGTCGTCGCCTCACTAACACCCCAGCTCCGGTGTGCCCGCTACTACACGCCGACGGGACGCCGAGGTACAAAGCAGCAGACCGCGCGGCCATACTCGCTGAGCATTTAGAGAGCGTGTTCGCGCCGAACCCGACTGCTGACACGGAACACACCGCAGCAGTCGAGAAACACCTTCGAGACTACTTCGCCACGCCGATAGCTCCCGACGAGGACCCCATCCACTTCTCCCCCGGCATGGTGCAACGAATTATTCGGCAGACCCAGCCCCGGAAGGCTCCTGGGGCGGATGGGATACCGAACACAGCGCTGCGCCGCCTGCCGCACCGTACCGTGGCAGCGCTGGCGCGCCTGTTTACGGGGATCGTCCGCACAGGCGTCTTCCCTACATGCTGGAAGGAGGGACGCATAATTATGTTGCCCAAGCCGAGCAAGAACATATTGAAGCCTGAGAGCTATCGGCCGATCACTTTGCTGCCCACCATCTCGAAGGTGTTCGAAAAACTCCTGCTGCGGCACCTCACACCGCACATCACGCCCAGACCTGAGCAGTTCGGGTTCCGCGCCGAACACTCAACCACATTGCAACTGTCGAGGGTACTGCACCGGATAGCGGCGGCGCGTAACAAACGCGAGCACGCCGTGGCAGTATTCCTCGACATGGAGAAAGCATTCGACCGAGTATGGCATTCCGGTCTGCTGTATAAGCTCTCGACCTCAACAGCGCCCCGCCGCATCGTGAAAACGGTCTCCTCGTTTCTGTGCGACAGGAAATACCGAGTGGTGGTGGAGAGAGAGGTCTCAGACCTCCATCCTATCGCCGCCGGAGTCCCGCAGGGCTCGTGTCTCTCGCCTGTGCTCTACTCGCGTTTCACCGACGACATCCCTGTCGCCGAAGGCGCTGAATTAGCCCTGTACGCTGACGACGCGGCGTACATCACCACAAGCATCAACGCCTACCACGCCGCGTCTAAGATGCAGCGTACCCTCCAGCTTCTCCCACACTGGCTGTCACAATGGCGGCTGTCGGTAAACGTGGGTAAGTCACAGGCGATACTTTTCAGCTCCAAGAGAGACCACCCACCACCACTCCAGCTCCAGGATGACTTCATCCCCTGGACAAGGACGGCGAAGTACCTGGGGGTCACACTAGACCGCCTACTCACTATGGAGTCACACGTCCGTAGAGTCGTCGCGCAGGTACGCGCGACTAGGGCACTACTGCGTCCAGCGCTCACATCCCGCCTCCCGCTGCGCGTGAAACTGGGGGTGTACAAAACATATGTACGCTCCCGGCTCACCTACGCCGCACCTGCCTGGTACGCGCTCACTAGCGAAACCAACCGGGCCCGCCTCCGAGCGCAACAGTCGCTCACCCTCCGTACCGCGGTAGGTGCGCCACGCACCGTCCGCAACGCCGTCATCCAGCGGGACACGCGTATGGAGAGCCTGGACGCCTTCATCCGCCGCCTGTCCGTGGGGATGTTTGAGCGTGCCGACGCCTCGGCCTGGGACCACGTCCGGGACCTGGCCCCCTGGCACGCTCGCCCCCCGGACAAGAAGAAGCTGCCGCGAGATCTGCTCGCATCTCCCAACGACTCTACGGACAACACGGTCACCCCCAGGTGACCGCCGCCCTCACAACATACACTCCATTCCCTCTGTTGCAGGTGACCGCCCCTTTCCGCGCGACATCTGCGCGTATGAACAGCATACGTGCATCATGTGCGCGCGCGGGCGACCACCGCAACAGCGGACGCCTATAACAAGACGCCTACACACCCACTACACCACACACCAACACACATCGACATCCACAGGGCCGCACACTAGTAAGTCGCTGTCCGCGTCGCTGGCTTCACGGAGCTGGGCCTCCCTCGGTTCGCCGGGGGTCTCACCCGGCTCGTGTTGACCGCCCGGACGGCGTGAAGACCGAAGCGGCCCTGTAAACAACGACGACGACACTCACAGGGCACACATAGCCCACCCCAAACACCTGCCCCTTATTTAAGGGGCAGCGACGATCCCGCAGGCTGAGGGCACATCGCCCTGAACCCGCTTCCGCCAACCCTCTAGGGGGTTGCGTGAGGACCCGACTGTGGCGCTCACAGAGTGTTCACTGCGCTCCCGGACTGCTTCAACCTCTCTGGCTGGACAGCTCTGAGTACCAGTGAACTAGTATACGCACGGGGTCCCGCTCCCTGTACTATGCTTAATAGTTATTTCTGTAATTTTGTACCCAGACCGTAATAAAGTAACGCGTTTAGTCTTGATCATCGTCTATTTTATTGAACATCACCGAGTCTCAGCACCTACTGTTACAGTAATGTTTATCTGACTATTAAAAGGCTAAACGAAGGTCCAACAATTTTATTTTATAGTGTTTCTGTATAGTTTGCGGCAGAATGTTATGGAATAAAAGAGAAATTATAAAAATATCACAAAACAAATAATTTTGAGTGACAAGTGCATTAACTGATAACTATTGCAGTTCCTATATCAAATTGATAATAATATAAAACATGGTACGAATACGTACGTGATGAAAACGTAGATACAAGATACGTATCGTATACCCTTGAAGGTAAATAAAAGCCTGATCAAAATATATCGCGAACTTTAGGAAGTGAACGAATGATAGATGACAACAACACACGGTGTGTCTCAGTTTATATCGCTTCACATTACTTTGAATGATACAGTGCACTTAATGCGGAAATTCTCCCTACTCTTTTGAAAGGAAACCGTGTTTAAGAATATAAGCCTAAATATATAGCCGATTAAGGAAAATGGATTATTATGACTCTCGTAAAGGTTCACGAAACGAGTCTTTTAGTTCAAGGTTAAGGTGAAGTTCAATAAAATTCAATGACCGTAATATTGTATGAAGAATTTATTTTTCGGGAGTATTTCTATTATCTTTTACTAATTATAGATCATCTTGGTTTTGCTGTGGGCATTGTTCAAAGTAAGTAAGATTAGACAGCGCATTATTGCTTGAATTTCAGTGGCAATCTTCTCAAAATTTTAACTTTATTGCGAAGCTAAAATTCATTATATTCCATTTCATTTCAGACTCATAAATAACTTTCACGGAGAACAATTTCAGGAATCAAAGAAACATTGGTGACAATCTGTTTGAGTAATATACTACTCAAACAGATTGTCACCAATGTTTCCACTTCATTTATACTTCCAATTCATGAATTATTTTATTGTTTCCTTGAAAATTATATTTTGAGACAAGTGTTTTGGTCTCGTTTATCAATTTAAGGCCTTAACAGGCTTATTTAAATGTCGCACCCTAATGAGAACTTCAAAGATACAAAATCAATATTTACTCAGCATATTATACCTATCCTTCAGTTTAACGTTATTTTTCAAATAAGACCAGTATTGATGTAAATTTTATGGCCAACCAGAAAACTTTACTCAGTATTCTCACCATAATTGATTAAGCAGCTGGCACAAGCAAACACCACTGTGAATTGTGAAATTTAGGTTACAGATTTACTGAAATTGAAAATTCCAGATTTCCAGTTAAATATCGTTTAAGAGTAAAGCGATGATTTGAATGTAAAATTGATTGAAATTATGCCGAGAGGTGTTTACTTTGATATTATTATCGTTCTTTATACTGTTTCAAGCTAAATTCAGATAGCCAATAACATGCTTTTCGACATTTATTGATGATAAATGTTTATTGATATTTTCTATCCCAAAACAGTTTGAAAAAAAAAACTACTATTAAAGAATTTATTGGATATTAACCTCCTGTAAAAATTGCTCATTTCAATAAATAACATTACTAGTTCTGTATCAAATTTGGATTGACACTCAAAAGACAAAACATACAAAATATCGCCAAATGAAAGAATATTTCCCATTAGCCTGTTTATATCGTATTGTTAAAATTTTCTTTTCTATCTAAAATGTCATGGCCTTTTAATTTTAATAAATATTTGACCAATTTCCATTCTTGTGAAAATATAAAGTTGTAAAAAAGAATAATAGAGAAAAATGACGTAGTCATTTATATTTTATCACGGACTTTGTCCAATTTGATGTTAAGAAGTCACCGTTGCCAATAGACTCTAAAAACGTTGTACAAAATGACAATCGTATATACAGTAGGAAGAAATTCTGGGCTATAGCCATATGATTTACCAAAAGTTACAAGTAAGAATACAAGAATTGTTATTCAACTTCAATAAAATACGTCTGCAAAATAATTTAAAGAAAATACATTTCGTGAGTAAATACTTCACAATACTTACAAAAATGCGTAATCTTAGGCATCAAAACAAATAAACTCGAAATTTCAATAAGTTCTAATAGACAAGATATACTAAAAACAATTCAAACTTTGAATCGAGCCTTGCGGCAATTTTTACGACAGTACTAGGCCGTTTTTGCATTGGCATTCGAAGATTTTATAGCAATAAATGGAACTCATTCCAGAACCTATAAAATTATAAAGTTTATTGAATTGTAAAGGTACCTAAATTGTAACTATATTGAACAAAAATGACTGTCGCATTGTTACAAAGATTTCTAGAATAATACTTCTTTATTATATTGCCTGTCCTGAAAATCAAATCGTCAATAATTGTAACATGTCTACACTTACTAAAAATTATTAGGCGATTTTATTGTTTGTTGAAATGAAATTTCACTAATTTCTCAGTACTAGAATAATTCCATTCATGCGAAAAAAACAACAGCGACAGTACATTGTTGATAACAGCTAGAAACGTTTATTTTCTTTTATGATTGTCTAATCGGCTTACTTTATATATGTACTATTGTAAATATAAGCTCTTTTTACAGCAACAATACAAAGAAAATAAAAACATGAAAGCTTAAGCCGAAATTAGCGAAAACCCATAACCTTTATTTCATAAATCATATTACGATTTTGTTTATTGACACTGGAATAATTTGTCTACAAAAACTTGTGAAGTGAAATAAAAAAGACAAAGCAACTTATTATCCTCCTAGCATCGTAAACATAATTAAGGTTAAAGGTTTATTACGTAAGAAAGTAATAATAGGAGGCAGGCGTTTTATTGCAACTGGGTTAAGCGGAACAGTGCGGTACTGAATGTCTAGTAAGCTTCTATGGCTGCGGAGAACGTGACGTTGAGTTCCAAATTTCTTTTTGTTCTATTCCCACACAAAGATTTTTATAATCCTATCGCGGCAAAATAGTAACAGGCATCATAATAATTTAAGCCTCTTGTTGCTTTTGTGATAAACGTCTGTCACTAGAGTAAAGGATTGAGTAAAGGATATCTAGACTCAAAATAACTATTTGTGAATATCACAAAATTTTCAACAGGGAAAATCTACATCTAACGAACATGTAGTATTTAATAGAATTGATTTCTACACTGCTATTATAATATTTATGTTAATTAATACTTAGCAGCCACAGAATCTCCGAGATTAAACATTTCATATTTCTAAACTCTCATTCTGCAAGCTGTTAAACTAAGCTGCGAAACTGAAAAAGATTAATGATTAAGCTGCTCTTGGCAAGCTGAGATTTTTCTCCATTATTAAGTCTTCACAGAGAATGTATAAAATTATTTAATGGAATTTATTATCATGAATTTGTTATAAGAGAATGAATAGGCACAGACTGCCTTATCTGCCAAGTTTTATGATTGCAATTTTTTGTTGGCTGTACGGTACCTATAGGATGCGGTATTTTTAAATATTTTGTACAGAAACGAAATATTTAAGGTATTCTCATTGCCTTTCAACATTGGGCAGACTTTCGTTTTACCTCTTTATACTAGCTGTTGTCCGCATTTTTCCAGCATGAGTGTAAATTATGAAAAAATATTCCGTTCAAACCCATTTTCCAAAATTTAAAGCTTCTACTTCAGTAGTTTAGGCTTTGCGATGGAATCGTCGCACAAATTAAGGGACAGTTAATTATTTTGTCTTTTTCCATTGGTTAATATCTTAAAGATGTTGCGCAATCCATCCTTCTTTGAATTTGGATTGGTAGGTGCTTGTATATTAAACAACAGATTAGACGCAGACTAGGTTTAGAAATTAGGATCCTCGAGGGCGTAGAAACCTATTTTATGCTCTTTTGACAACAAGGTTCTTCGCAAAGTCATCTTCGGAAAGTATTTTAGTTTCCTGTATGTTGAATCAAATTTTTGTTTATTTAAAGCATACATTCTACTTTCTTGCGTAAGAAAAGGGCAAACTCAGGTAATCCTTACAAATTCTCAAGAATCTCTTTCGGACCCGTAAATATTTCTTGCAATAAGTACGCACGCACACAAGCATGAGTCTCATGTCATTACACTCGACACTCTTGTAGTGTTGTTCACACAAAGCGTAACGTAATCCTTATAAGCATGTAATAAAGTATTCTGTGTTGTACACATCCGACTTTTAGGGTTGTGCATTATGTGACGGAAATTGTATGAGAATTAGAGGTCATTATTATTAAATTACGCTAAAATTGGTTTGGTTTTCATTGTGTCGTTTACCCTTTGGTGTATGTATGTTAATGTTTTCATGGTTTATAAGCAAATTAACACAGATTTGAGTGGAATTTCAAATAAAATATTTATTTAAAAGCAGCAAACTAAACAACAAGTTCTAGATGGAAGGACAAAGGATGGAATGAAACCTTTTACTTGTCGTGTACAAAGATAGTAGCGCTATTTGACATTATGCTTTAGTACTAGACTAGTCATAGTACTTGATGTACTGCCAAGTGCATTATGTGTTTCAGTTGCAAAAAGTTTTAAACGTAATCATGGAAAGTAAAATCTAAGTTCAGACATAAAATAATGTGAGCATTTGAAACTAGACCATGTTCAGGAGGTACTCAGGAAGAACGGATACCAGGTACAACGACGAACGACGCGGCCTACCAAGCGAGAAAAACATCCGGCGGTAAATAGACAACCGACCTACATGCCCTACATTAGAGGTGTTACGGATAAAATAGGAGCCAAGTTAAAAAACTACTCCATTCCGACCGTATTTACACCAGGGGCCAAAGTATACAACATGGTGGGCACACCAAAGGATGTTCTACCGCTACAAACCCCAGGTGTCTATAAAATCAACTGCAGGTGCGGAAGCTCTTACATAGGGCAAACGAAGCGGACTATTGCTGAACGTATAAAGGAGCACATCGCAGCTGTAAAGAATCGTCAAACGGACAAATTGGCGATTGCGGAACATTTACTTCAATCGGGCACCAATCACTGGATTGAATTTCATCGTCCCCAAGTCCTCTCCACGGAACGCCAGTTTTACCCAAGAGATGTGCGTGAAGCGATCGAAATCAAAAATCATAAAAAATTCAATCGAGAAGAGGGCTTCAAATTGTCATCGGCGTGGAATCCAGTGATGCGACTAACAACACCCCACTTTAATGTTAGTCGGCGAATGTTCAATATACAGATACGGTTAGTGTGTTTTGCGCCGGTACTTCGAATATTAACGACCCGGGGGCAGAAATAGAATCTTCTACCTCGCACTCGGACATCGCTACACCAGTCAGCTTGCGTCCACGGGACGTGCAACCGTCTCAAAACGTCAAGCAAAATAAGGTATGTAAATAACTAATGCATGCATATATATATATATATATATATTCTTAAACATGAGAGTTTCTATAAAATAATGTGGATATCAAACCTCCATTTTAAAAGCCTTACTTATCTTCAGCTAAAGACGTACAATTGACCATATCTGGTAGAGTATGAGAAACCCAATAGAAGATATCATACCCAATGATCATCATTATCATCATCATCAGCCTTTAACAGTCCACTGCTGGACTTGGTCTCTCCTTTGAAAGGAGGAATTGGCCTACTATACCACGCTGGCCAAACGGGTTGGTATCATACATGTCAATAATACTACTTCTAAGCTGCTGAGGTGACACCTAATTACGTATTTAATTATATTTTAAAGCATATTAAATATCTGCGCCCGATAGTTTTATAAACTTCTCCAGAACTTAATGCCTTATGAGTAATTGCTTGTCCTTAATTATGCGACCGTGCGCAGGGAAATTTACTTAAGTTGTCAGAGTATGTGATTACTTTGCACATAATAGTCGTTGCATGCAGCCCCATGATTACTTTTTAGTCTAAACAAATTTGACAAAATATTGCATGCTTTTCGTGACTGGCAGCTGAAGGGATATATCTATATTCTATGGTTTACACATGTTAAAGGATATTATTTTGAATTTACAGACGCTCAGTGTCACTGATCTGCATGGTAGTCGGGATCAAAAGCTTAACAAACTCTCTGTAGCACTGAACTAGTGATTTTTAAATTGTATTAAATTGATTATTATTGTCGCTTACTAAACGTTAAAGGAAACATATTGTCATCGTGGGTGAAATCTACATTACCTGTACTTGGCCGGCGATGTGGTCTGGCCTGACCTTTCTCATAATGAAAGAAGATTGTATTTCAGAAGTTCAACAGATTGCAAACAACGCTGAGAAAACTATACTGTGATAAGTTATGTAATGAAATTGGCAGTCAGAACACTCGCATAAAAGATTTTGCTCGACTTGAACACGTAAAATATGAATACTAGCAAACATATTACGTAATCACTAGTCATAGTAATCTAGTGTCTTCTTCACAGTGACGTAATAATTGGAAACGCTCGTCAACCCTAGCGTCGAGTGAAAGTTATCATATAATAACAAGACGATTGAAGAGTACTTGGTAACAGAAACCGCAAGACGTGCGACGCTTTGACGTGGTCACCGAGACCCAAAATGTTTAGCCGCCATCACTGAAAGGATGAAATGATTTGGATATTTTAACTGACTTCACAAAAAAGTTTCTCAACTCAGTTGTATTTTTTGAGATTCTTAGCTCAGTACCGGCATTTAATAACTGATTTTGAAAAAGCTTTTTCCTTGAAAGGAAATTTATGTTATTTCGAATCCTATCTCATAAGAGTTGGGATGGCAATTTAAAAAAATATTATACCATAAAATTTCTCCGATAAGAGGTGAAAGAAAAACTAACACGATCAGACTTTCGCATTTAAGTATAATTTTCGTTAGAATTTGTTATGTATGAATGATCTTGTAATATAATTTCGGGGTTATTCAGTAGCCACTGTGTCCTTCATTTATTTTCGGCGCGGAGGTTCTATTTAGTTGATGTCAAAGCACCCTTGCAGTCAGCTTCTATAATATAATGAGGTCAGGCATAGAATTCAAAATTAAGCCCTGCTTACATATATATTTTCATATACTTCTTTTTTGGTAATTTTATTATCGTTTGCCCCGTCCCTCGGAGAACACGTTAAGCCTTAAGTCCTGGCTATGGAATAGCTAATATTCGGCCAAATCCGGTTAGACTAGTAAGCGGACCCCAGGTTGCAACTGGAATGACGCTAGAAGAATGATTTAAGAGCGTATACGCCTCGAGCGGCGGCTCGAGTTTAGGTTTTTATAGTACCGCGGTCGCCCACGCACCGCGGATACGAGACCCGGCGCACTATGACGGTGTCGCGTGGAATAATGATCTTGATCCTTCTTGCCATACATGAATAGTATTCGTTTATGTAATACGTCGATTATGATATGAAAGTATTCAAGTTTATTATTTTCAATGCACATGCATTTAAAGGTATCAAATAAAGATAGATATTACATATTTGTTTAGTAGGATGATGTTCCTCAGGATAACAACGACTATTTATAATAATTTGGCGCAGTTTTATCATATGATAGAAATAATTTATAATTGTCATCTACATAATTGTCACATTTCAAATATACATCTATTTCGTTATTAATGCATGAAAACCCACGAATGACACTAAATACAAAACCAAAAGAGTCGGGTAAAAGAAAATAATTAATTAATTAAAAGAAAGAAAAAAATATACAATATGTTGATTTGCATTTACAAAATATTGTAATTATACAATATATATTCACCTAAAATTATTTCACACAGTGTGCGATGATATAAATACCTCGTTTTATAAAATTTTACATAGATAGTAAATAAGGCCAATTCTCGTATTTTATATGACATTGAAATTATATTTTGAACGAAATGAGATTACATTTTAAATTGACTCAGAATTGGTATTCTTCTAATTTAAATGTCATTATCATCTAGAGTCCGTGCCACGAGAACATAGACTTTTTGTAAACAAAGAATTTTTATTAAGTGACATAGCGATAGTTCTGTCAAAAACAAATAATTTCAAATCCAATGAGCGCAACGGTACATAGATCTATACGTGTCATTAGAAACTAATATGTCAATGGATCGGGTTTTTATAGATATTATGCGCTGTCAAAAGGATCTTTTAATGTTTTGAGGTACTAACGCCTAGAGTGTCAACATTTGGCGTTAGTTCATTGAAATGATACATTCTTGGGCTTAGCTTCTTTTTATCAGAGGAAAAAATTAAATGTTTAGTTATCAAGAAAGGGTTGGTGTAAAGTTAAATATAAGTTTATAGGATCGCAACGCTCTTCCCGTTGCCGGCATCTCGAAAAAGCGCGTGCAGAATATCAGATGGCAGAAAATTATTTATACCTAAAAAAGAAATTGCGTTTTCAGACTACCGTAACGTTTAATGGTTTTTGTTTAAGTTCATTCTGACGATTTCATTCACAGACAACGTAAAATATCTATGCCTAGAAATGTTTATGCAATGTATAAGCTAGTTATCTGTTGTATTATTCATTGTTGGTCAACAATTTAATATTTTAGAATAGATATGCTACTTTAAATTATTTATTGCGTATTGATTTTAAAACAATCGTGTCAATAATTAAGTAACATGTATGTACTCTATAATTAACAAACATGGTACTCTACTTTTCATTAATTTACAGATTATTACGTGTAAAACAACAAAAAAATCGGCAAATTTATAAATAAATAAATAAACATTCGACCATTAAAACACAAAATCAAATATTTTTATTTCAGTAAAATCTAACAATATAAATTTAAAAACATAGTGGCATAATTAGGCATTGAAAAAGAAAGACTGTTCAAAAGTATAAAATCTAAAACACAACTGTTTGAAAAAAGCTTGTGAAGCCCTGAATGTTTGTTTACAAAAAGTCTATCTTCTCGTGGCACCAACTATAATTTGACTTCTATTGTTCGACGTTGACACATTGTTTAACTAACAACAGGCAGCGATAGCCTACTGGAGATACCAACGTACTGCTATGCAGAGGGTATCGGGTTCGAATCCACGGTATGCTAGAACGATGATGATGACATTGTTCAATTAACGATCTGGTCACGATAACATTGCAATATCAGTTTATTTAGGAGAATACCATTTGTGACATGAGTATGACACTGACATTAGATCGAAACTGCATTTTGAACAAATATAGTTAGAAGAATTGAGTCTCAAAATAAACTGTTAACTGGTGCAGAATAAGACTGCACGGTAGGTACGTGTGCTTGTGTGTGTTAGGTACCTGCAATGCGAGCTCGTGGGAATCAGCTGAGCTGCGGCGGTTTGTAAGATAATATTCGATTCAAGTGTGCTTTTAATTGCATTGCATAGTACGTATTAGGTAAATACCTATTACATTGGTATCATGCTAACGGCGGCGCGTCCTAGCTTAAAAATAACCATAATTTTGCCCTCCTTAAGAACCTCATACATGGGCTCTGTAAATTCATCGGTCGGTCACCCATCCATACTATGACCGTGATGTCAATTACTTTACCTTAATTTATGTTATTTGTACGAAAATAAACCTGCGATATAGGCTCTGCAAGCCAATCCCATGGTCACCCATCAAAGATCAAATGCGTCTAACTACTGTACCTGTTTATACTGTATATTGCCACTTGATTTTTGCAGCAAGGTATTATATCTAACGGTCCGTTTCTGTCAGTCTCGCCCAGCCCCTAGTTGACTGCGCTACTATACTAACCAGTAATCACTAGACTCCAGATGTTTTGACTAACACACTAGTTTAATACGTAATACATAAATAAAGTTAAGTACATCAACTTTACATATTTATAAAAAAAAGTACGTTGAGAAAAAAAATAAGGATCAGGGGCTTTAGCCGCGCTATAAACGTTTTGGAATGCAATATTTACGTATAATGGCGGACGCGGACGCGAGCGACAGGTCCGGCCTCTGAGAGCGCTCAGCGCTGAATGGCGGACATAGCATCGCGCTTCGAGCTTTATAGGTCTTTTTAAAAAAATCATATTAATTACAAACGAAAAGTTTAGATTCCAATTTTTTTATATGACTCAAAATGAATCTTAAGGTTTCTAAATATGTATATATCTTTTTAATAATCAGCGTAGTTTTTTAGATATAAATGCAAATTTGCGGGCTAAAATTAAGCAAAATGCACTGTTTTGATCTCCGATTTTCTTGAAAATTATGAATGAAAGTACAATTTCTTTTTTAAGGACTCGCTTGTATAACTTTTGCACGTACAGTTTACGTTTACGAAATTATAGAACGATAAGTTTTCATAGCACTAGCGACCATTAATGCTGGCCTAAACTACAGAAATAACGAAAATTACTTTTTTAAATTCATCCGTTTTAAAATATTTACTATAGTAACCCATATATTTTTCTTTAGCACTCTCTTGATAAAGAACTAAACTTTCATATTTTCTATATCTTTTCCATTAATTGTTATTTATCCGTAAGAAAGAAAAGAAAGAAAGAAAAACTGTTTATTTGTCACAGACACTGGAAAGGTATAACATAGGTATATAAGATAAGACATCACAAGGCATAACAGTAATCTGTGACAGATAGGTGCACACTCAGCTATATTGTTGCATTGTGGTAGTGTCCACAATACAACGCTGTTATTCTGTGTGCACCTTAAATGCCGCACGGACGTTAAAGAGCACAATAATTAATGAAAAACATAAAAGAAAAATTTAAAAATAAAATATACATAGGTACATAATCTAGCACATGAGTAGTACCTATATACTCATGTATATCTAGGCAACAAAATAATTATTATTACACAAAAACAGGATAAAAAAGTATTAAAAACAATATATTAAAATATAATAACATAATAACATAATTCATACGCCGACTCAATTATTTCGTAATTAAGTCGGCGCATGTATCACATCGAATCCATGGATTTTATTTTCAACGCATAATGTTTATGCAGCGGCGCGGTCGTGGGCGACCGGTCCGCAGGATGGCGCGTTGCGCGTCGCATATAGGTGGCATACAGCCACCGCATTAGCTCGCGCGCGGTGCGCTTATGTAATCATTGTTTACAAAGTACAAAGGGACAGTTTGTTATTTATGAAAGAAGTACCTACATCAGTGTTATCAGTTCCACATTCATCAACCACAAACTGTTGCATCAATAAAATTCGTCATACTTCCAACCATCAGGCCTAATTGATACAATGCTGATAAATAATAATAATTTATCGAGTAGCCGCCTCGTGACGCCCAAACGTTGACATACCTACCTCGTCCGCAGATCACAACCATTACGTAAGTAACACTGTTTTTTATGTTTATTATGTGATTATAACTTATTGATTTGATAAAAGATATTTTTTTAAGTGAGATTTAAAACTTGTTTTTGTTTTTAGTGATCTCAATGGGGGAGGTAAATCGTTCCAGCAACGCGTGGCGGCATATTTGAAACAGCCCCGAAATGCTGTTGTTTTATACTTTGGCATTGTGAGCGGATTGGAAGTGGAACGAGTGGAGTACGAATAGTGGTCCTGTCTCCAACTTAATTTATTAAACAGGTACATCGGTTTTTGTGTGTTTACAACTCCAAATAATAGCGTAGCCAGGTGAAGCTGTCGTCGCCCCGCCATTTTTAAAATATTGGCTTGATTTATGTATGGTGTGACATGGCTACGACGTGGGATATCGAAACAGAACCTGGCACAAGCATTTTGAACCCGTTGTATCAATCGGGTGGTTCTAGACAGTAGACATGGACCATACACAACATCCATGTAGTTAAATTTTGCTAGTACCAGGCTGTCTACTAACCTCTTCCGCAATGCAACACTTAAATAACTTCTAAACCTATAAAGTAACTTTAACCTATAAAAACTATTTTTTGCAACATTAATTACATACGCTTCAAAGTGAAGTTCTGGGTCTATTATCAAGCCTAAGTTGCATGCCGAATCCACTCTTGATATTTCAACCCCTTTAACTTTTATAACAGGTTTAGCTAATAAAATGTCTTTTGTTTGTTTTTTACTGCCCAGTATCATATAGTTAGACTTGAGTGGATTTAAAACCAGGGAATTATCCTCAGACCATCTGACCACCTCCCTCAGAACTTTATTGATCTTCAAGGCCATAGCAGTGGTGTCTTCCGATTTAAATGACACATACAGTTGTAGATCCTCCGCGTACATATGGTATTGGCAATCTGTCAAACATTTTGTTATGTCAGCAGTATAGATGATGAACAGCAAAGGTCCAAGGATGGAACCTTGTGGAATTCCTCGGGATACAGATTGGGGAGGGGATGATATTGAAGAACCATCCTCCTTCTGAATCTCGACGTACTGCGATCTGTTATTCAAATATCCATGGAACCATTTGACTGCGCTTTCACTAAAACCATAGTATTTTAATTTTGAAAGTAACAGTGGCACATTTATGGCGTAACGTAATAGAACAATAAAAACCCGCGAAATCGCCTAAGACGGATTAAACGCTCTTAAGATTCATTTATGCGACATAACATAGAGTACAATAGTGGTCTTAATCTATGTTAGTCTCATCTATTTTACGGGTAAACAGTATGTGAAAAATATTGATAAAAATTCTATAATAATATAAGATGATGACCTTTATTTTTCTATTTCGTCTACTGTATACGTTTATTTTGTTCTTTCCAAATGCCTCAACTCTAGTTAGTCATAGTTCAGCTGTGTGTGCCGTTTAATTTAAATGCAATAAGCAAGCCTGTATTTTGCGTTACAATTTCAACGTTTTGCGAGTCAGTAATCTGTCCTGGGGGCTTATTCACTATGACCATTTTGAAGTCTTAACGTGTTTTAACGTGCTAGTTACCCACGTCGACACGTTATTGGCTTAAACGGTATTCACTATGCCAACTTCAAGTTTGACAAGCACGGTAGAGCACGTTTCGGACGCGGTTTTAGTTGTCAAAATTCCGTGAGCTAAGAGGTCACGTAACGCGTTTATAGTAAAACGATAGTGGATAAATAAGTACTAAGTTTATTTGTTTTATATTATTTTCAGTGTCCGTTAGTGGTTAAATGCTAAGTTTATATGTTTTTTATTTTCCAGTGTCCGTATCAAATTTGTTTAATTAAATATTATGTTTGATGAAAATTGACGCCTGTCGCTGGCGCCAGCGTCTCACTCGTCTTCGGATAAATAATAAATTCATTATGATTTATTAAATTCTGTTAGAATTGGGCTATTTGCTGCACTAACCGCACTTATATTTTTTTATATTGTAGCGCAACTGCAACTGTCATGTCTGTCATCAATGTCATCGTATTCTGACTTA
The DNA here is from genome assembly GCA_944739405.2 of Euclidia mi. NCBI lineage: Eukaryota > Metazoa > Arthropoda > Insecta > Lepidoptera > Erebidae > Euclidia > Euclidia mi. Next base: position 55,968,620 of record OX123187.2, read on the forward strand.
AGTACAAAAGATGAAATAAACTTTTAAGATCATTTTTTTATTTTGAGATTGTTCCAGGCGAAATTGAACTAAAATAATATAATTAAGTTTTATTAACCTTTTCTCCGTGTGGTGACGGATTAAGAATACGGATTGTTACCACCCCATATCATCCCATGGGTGTCGTAAGAGCCGACAGAGGGAGCATATTATGCAGAGAACAGCACTGTAAGAGAAGGAAAACTTGATACAAACCCTATACCAACCCGTTTGGCAAGCGTGGTATAGTAGGTCAATTCCTCCTTTCAAAGGAGAGGCCTGGTCCAGTAGTGGACTGTTAAAGGCTGATGATGATGATGATGAACCTTTTTAGGGTTCCGTAGTCGACAAGGAACCCTTATAGTTTCGTCATGTCCGTCCGTCTGTCCGTCCGCAGCCTAGCTCAAAGACGCCTGATGCTAGAAAGCTAATATTTTACATGAATATAGACATAAGATATTGCAACAAAACTGTAGAATAAAATTTATGATTTTTTTTTAAGGGTATCTCCCCTACTTATATAGTGGGGTTGAATTTTTTTTGGTTGAGTACCCCATTGTGTGAGGTATCATTGGATAGGTTTTAAAAAAATATTATTAGTCTGCTCAAATCATTTTTCGATAAGTGATTGGTTTGTCAAATATCAAGCTTTGAAGTGAAGTGTGTTGATTGTCCCCCCCCCCCCTCTGCCGGCTAAACTATTAATGTAGTATATATAACGAATTTAAAAGGAAAACTATCACGGCTAAGTAGACATCACTAGTTTACGAGTAATCGTCGGTTAACTTATAAATACCTATTTCTATGAGTTTACATTGAGAGCGCTGGCTTAATCTTAAAGATAAGCGTTTTTAGTCCCATGTGAAACAGAAGTTATTATCAATAATGGTCATTATGGGCAACTACGGAACCCTACATTGCGCGTGGCCCGACACGCACTTGGCCGGTTTTTTTATTTATACCGTAGCTTATAGTGAAAATTCCAAGTTAGTAAAATAATATTTATAAAATCGAAATTGAGCCGGCATAGCGGCATTAAGACTTATGAACGAATGTTGTGAAATTGATAACTAGGCATAGACAAGCTGTCGTATGGCATACTGAATACAATATTTTGATTGTCTTGGTACGTCACGTTACTGCAGAATCACGTTTACGTCTAGTGCACGTCACGACGACACACGTCTTGAACATGGTATTTCAGTGGTCATAGTGAATAAGCCCCCTGTGCAGTTTCCGTGTTCTGTTGTGGATTTCCATTTTAGTAGTAAACTTAAAGGTAATACTGTTACTTTGCGTCTTTAGGGACTCCTGCCATTTTGGTACATATACTCGTAGCAACAATTCACTCAGTTTTATTTGTTTTGTTTAATAAATACCTAATATGTTAGCTCGGCAGAATATTTATCAAGTTGTTTATGCTTTTGAAAAGAAAACGAACTAGTCGTTTAGTAACTGTGTACAATTTTTGCTAATAACGTTTTAAAAACAAACGTCACTGCGAACCTACCAATTTATTTATTTCCTTCTTTTAGGTGTAGTGTGTGGTCTACTCAGTTGTCGAAGTTTTGAGACCGCTGGTAGGCCTCCAATATGGCCTAACGATTTTTGTCCCATGACAAGATTCTAAGATAATTTATAATAAATTTTCGTTTTATTGTTAATAAATTACAATTTAGAAGTAATTGAGATAATCTTTTTATCTAAGTTAGATAACAAAAGTCAGATTTATATTTTATAAGGGCTTGAAATAAGTTTATTGACAACTATAATTAAAGTTTAAATATCTACCTTATAAATAGACATATCACATAAATATATACATAACTTCACGCCTTTTATCCCCGAAGGGGTAGGCAGAGGTGTATATTTCACACCCACACTTAGCCAGTTATGATTCGGTCCCAATGTAATAGGGGGCGAGCCTATTGCCATCTACCGGGTACATCCTTAATAAGCGAGCGCTTATTAATTTATGATGCACACTTAATTTCGAAAAGTCAGAGGTGTGTGCCCGAGGTACCTGGGGATCGAACCCGAGACCATCGTCTCGGCAGTCCGTTACATACACCACTGGGCTATCGCCCCTATTATTAATCACTACATAGTATAAAACAAAGTCTGTCTTCTCTCCCTATGTATGCTTAAATCTTAAATACAACGCAACGGATTTTCACGCGGTTTTTTTGAATAGATAGAATGATTTATATGTAAATTTGACGACCGGTTGGCGCAGCGGGAGTGTAACCGACTGCTACGCCGATGGTCGCGGGTTCGATTCCCGCTCAAGTCAAACATTTGTGTGCATGAACATGGATGTTTGTCTTGGTCTGGGTGTTTCTATGTATAATATGTATGTATTTACAAAAAATAAAGTATATATGTATGTTTATCCATTATTTAGTACCCATAGTACAAGCTCTGCTTAGTTTGGGACTAGATGGTGATGTGTGTATGTGGTAGAATGTGGTAGAATAAAAAAAATTTAAGTTTAGGGGAAGGTTTATATGTATAATTGACGCCGGCGAAGCCCCTAGCGACCGATAGTAGTTATATATAAATATTTGTCCATACGGTGACGGATTAACAATACAAATTGTCACTACCTCATTTCATTCCGACGGTGTCGTAAGCCGCGATTAACTAAAATACACAATCTCGGGTAAGAGACGGAAAACCTTATACCGACCCGTCTTGCCAGTATGGTATATAGTAGGCCAAATCCTCTCAGGTGGTATAGGTATCGACAAAGTTCTAGTTCCGTTCGAAAATTAAGTGTCAGCGGGATGGGGGCGGGTAGCGGGAGGGGACTTCACGATTCGTAGCGTGACGCATTTGGTTATAGCATTCGGATAATATGTTCTATTGCATTTGAAATTTGAATTTGTGTTCAAATTTTCCGTAAAGTACAGTCACTAAGAAACGCGCCACGCAACTTTAAATTATCTATTTTTCATATGTTATGTTTTTATTCGCTTGTTGTCGTTTTAGTTACATTTGTTGATTGTTATTTTATACTTGCCTATGTACTCTTATACGTCTGTGATATTCACTTACTACAAATTTTGTTTAATTGTTTGTCATCCACCAAGAATATTCCTCACCTCTACCGTGAATCGATAAGGAAAATGGGGATGAATGTACGCAGATAATATATGTTTACAGTTTTCAACATCTTTATGCCTAAATATTAGACTTGTTTCATTACTTTGTTGTCACAATAAATTAAAAGTTAATTTATTTGTCATGGTCACAAAAATATGTATATTGAAATATATATTTATTTGTAAACATTTTCTGTTTGACTGTACCTGAGCAAACACCTGCATGGTTTAAGTTCAGAGAGCACAAGAAGTTTGGCAAAAACGATATAAGGCTATTGCGATACAAATGAGGGGAGGTCTTTGTCCAGCAGCGAATTGCAAAAAGCTGCATGATGATGTTATAGGGATTGAAACTGTCTAAGTGATTTCCAGTAATAAAGTATCCGTATTTTAGTCTGCTTAAGTACAACATAGAGGGAATTTGGATCATAACGCTTAATTTATATAGATTCTGGTGGTTATTAATGTGTCTCAAAGCTGGCTGAAGAAGATTAAACACTGTGCCCTGTCAAGAGTGTGTCGAGCAGAAATTTATTTATCACACCATCCAAACTCACTCGCCCTATTTATGGTACTTTTGCGATAAATAGTCTCCATTAGAAGTAGAACTTACTCAATGTCCTGAAAATATTGGCAGTTCGTTCCAAGCCTGTTCCACTCTTTACATAAATGCTCAATTTTTGGCATATGGGACTTTATTACACTTTCGCGTAATGAGTCAGTAAATAAGTTACCGATAACAATCAAATAAAAAGAGAATTTTATTAATTTCGCTGTATGTAGTGTTTTAAGTCGTACTTCAGTACTTTACTAGAATACCTACTAACGATTTTTTACCGCACTTGCTTGTACTGTGGACTCTCCCTTATTCAATTTTGCAGTAAATCTGAATAATTCCCATACATAATGCGCAACTTTCACTCATCAACAAGGAAGTAACCCAACAACGTAAAGTATTTCCCTTAAGGATAGCGAGAGTGGTATAAAAAGTTCAGTTCTCTTCGCATTTTAGGGATAATGCAATAGTTCCTTTATAAGAATTCCCTCAAAGAAAAATCCAATGATACTGCCCGACCTGGATAATTCTGCTCTTAAAAGTATCGAAAAATCTTTTATGCAGACGCCGTATTCTCTAGTAAATAAAATTTTAATGACAAATCGGTCAACAGAATGTATGTTCTGTTATACTTATTATTTATTATATTCTGTTTTAGGATAATACTAATAAGTACACTCATAGCGTAGTGTTGTGTGTTTTTGATCGATGCACGGCATTATTTTTGTTTCGTATTTTTTGTGGTAATTGAATAGAGTAGTGTTACAGTTTTTTTGCTGAAATTACCAAATATTATGTTAGTGTTGCTTAGTTTTAGAACATAAAATCAGTTACAATTCAATACGCATAATTACTGAAATTTCAAAAAGTCTTCGTTTCGGGTCTTGGGATGAATTCAGAGCTATGCATGTTAGTCAAAATTACACTACTCAACTGGAGTGTTATAACTCATGCCAGTAGGTATCAATTTATAAGATAAACTTATGAATTTAAAATCTAAATTAAGCTTTATCTTGTGAATATCGCTATTTTAAATATTATTTTCAGTTACTTTAGTAAGTAGGAGTCTGATTCCGATTAAGTATGAATTAAAACCATGACTCAACGTCATAAACTGTTGTCTATTTCAGTGGCCAGTCTCTTGCGAGCCTTTGACTGTAATGAAATAATTGCTACAAGGCACTTCATCTAACTGTCTATATAATTGAGTGTCGTCCCACGCAAGCTCGAAGAGCCCTACACGTCATCAACTTGCGAGCTATTGCCAGATATATACGTCATACGTAGATTTAAGTAGGCCTTGTATGTGGCTAAGGGTGGTTTCAGATTAGTGGTTTTTTTCTACGATTCGGTCGTTTCAGCATACGTGCTTACACGCGCGCTATATTGCACGCTTTGAAAAACCGGACTCGCGTAAACGGGCATATTTTGGCGTGTTCACTCGAAACGGTAAAAGTGTCTCTCGCGGCTCGCGCATATTTATACGAGCTTAGAAGGGCGCGTATAAGCTCGTTTTTGGAAGCGCATGTAGGCGCGTATAGGCACGCCTTTTGGCATTCTCGCAACTCGTACGAGCGTTGACGCGCTTCTAAACTCGTATAACCACGAGCCGTCAGAATCCATGTTGACACTGACGTCACTACCGTTTCGAGCGAACACGCCCGTTTACATGAGTCTGGTTTTTTGAAGCGCGTCATGTAGCGCGCGTGTAAGCGCGTATACTGAAACGTTCGTATACGCGCAGAAAAAAACGCTAATCTGTAAACGCCCGAAGGTTAAGTTTTTTTTGTTGGCATTAGGTAAACGTTTGGCGTAAACGTTGGTACGGCCGAATTGAGTACCAACGACTTGAAAGATGTAAAAACAAAGGAAGAAAACATATTTTGTTTTCAAAGAAATAAAAAGAAACATGCCAATTCCGTAGGTAATAACGAGTGAAGAGTTACGAGTACCAAAACAAAAAAATCGTATGTTGTGTTACAAGTATCAGACTTTTAGATTGTGTCAGCGAGCTTGTCGAAGAAAATACACGTGTATGATAAACTACTTAAATATTAAGACTGCCTCGTTGGTCTCGCGGCTTAAATTTGCGCGTGGGATTTGGAGGTCTCGGGTTCGATCGGTCGGGCAAAGTGTTGTTGGGTTTTTCCGTCAGGAAATTCTCAGTAGCAGCTCGGAGTCTGCTACTGTAACCGGTACGGCAATAGGTTCGCCCCCTATTACGTGGGGCTAAAATAAATCTGGCGAAAAATGGGTAAAGCAATATACCTCTGCCTGCCTCTGCGGAGATAGAGGCGTGAGAATATGTATGTATGTATGTACTTAAATATTATATGCCAAAACATTTCCATAAAAACAAAATACGAAATATTATAATTACACACGCTCACCGTTACAACTCACGTTAGTTACCGTGAGTGTTTTAGAGTAAATTGGCTCCGGGAAGGTTTTAAGTCAGGTTGCCCCCGTAGGATCTCCACCTTGTCGTGGTGGGGGGCTCAGTAACCGTGGGTGATGTCCAACACGTGAAGCTAAGCGGGATCCCGGGAGAGGACGCTCCACGTGAGCTTGTGTGGGGCCTGGGTCCCAGGGTGCGGGTGCGGGGGACAGTTTTGTCTGTCCCTCGCAGTCGGGTGCGGTCGCGGGAGGAGAGGTGTGTCGGTGTTGCGTTGCCGCGCACCCTATCTCCCGCGACCAAATGGGGGCGCACCATCGTTGCGTCGCGGTGGGGCCGCAGAGGAAGAGGAGATGCTGTGTTGCGATGCCGTCCTTCGTTCGGGGCCCGCCTGATCATCTGATGGGCCAATAGCCGTCGGGGGGTAGCGAGGAATGCTTCGGTGAAACCCTACCCTCCGACACATGGGAGGGTCTAGGAGGTCTAGGAGCACGGGTTGGTTTTATGTCAGTAAGAGTCTGACAGTCCCCTTCGTCCTTCCCCCTCAGGGTGGAGGGACTCCATGAGGATTTTCCAACCCAAATAAAAAGGTTATAAGTCAGGTGAAAGGTCGAGTCTGTTGAACTACTTTAATGGATGTGACGTAGAAGGCTTCACTGAACAGATGCGTCACGGCTACGTTTTTAAAAGAGTTGAGAGAAGCGCATAATAATAATTATGGTCTTACGTAGAAGCAACGGGTTAAATGCTTTGCTAAAATAAGTATCTCTCGTTCTCTTTGATGAATTTAGAATGAGATGGAAACAAATAAGGTAAATCAAATTTAGTATTACCTACATATTTTATATAATTTTAGGAGTTTTATGTAGGTAATATGTGAGTTTAAGAATGTCGTATGTTGTCACGATAACGACAGTCTTAGCTGCACTTAGTTAAATTACGATACGAAATTTAATCTTACTAAAACTCCACTTTAACTTCTCTTCTTATATTTGTTCGTTGAAGCTAGTAGTAATAAACTAATTTAGGTTTTATGGGTACAGCAACATAATTACGGAGTATGATCTATCAGGTACAATTCAAAGTCTGTGTAATGTGAATCACAATTACACACTAATGTCATCTACTGACCACAGCTAGTGTAAGCCATGCTGAAACACCGAGGGACATATAAGGTATTTTTACTATTTTTTTCAAATAATTACGCGATATAGTCACGTTACATATATATTACTGTATACAAGTCGCGAAATATATAAGGCACCCACCACAGGTTATTTTTCTTTATATTTGTTTAGTTTGGTTTTGTTAAAATCAACATTCTTACACCTTTTTTCATTAACGTCAACCCCCGTTTTACGAATAAATTCTATGTTGAGGGGAGCTTTACAAACATTCAACCAAAATGTACAAGGGATATTCAAACGCGAGAAAACAATTTACAGTTAGTAAAAAAAACCGTTTGGGGATCGAACCAACAGTCAAACGTAGTAAAAAGTGAACCTTTCTTAGAGGAATGTTAACACTAGAGTGCACGCACCCATTTATACTCCTTGATTGCACGCGCGGGCTACAGGTGTAGCCCATTTGTAGATCAGTTAATTCTATGAAGAAGGAAACAAATTAATAAAAATCATTGTTTATTTTATAGATATCTTTGTTATAATCAGAATGGCACATAAAATTAATCAACATTTGTCTTCTTAATTATAATATCAAACATATACTAAAACTACTTAAAAATCATCAATATATGGCAGGCTTGAGATGCCATAGTCTTATTTTGATTTAGGAACGTAATAAACCACATAATTAAATAATTCGCAATAGACTGTTCTATTGGCGAGCAATCAGGACACACACCTTCCTGATGTTCGCTACAAATGCGCCTCATACATATGCTGCATTGCTTGAGTGTGCTGCAGAATAAATACCAACCAACTCCTCCCCGAATAGGCATATTTTGTCGCTGCGGATGTTCTTCTAATTCTGTAGTAGCCTGCCTTTCAGTTTGATAGCTCTTGGTACCTATATTTTGCTGGGAAATACGACGCTCAATTAAGACACGGTCTTGCTAGATAGAATTCATTTTTTTTTAAATATTGACGGTAGATCAATTTTATTTGTAAATTACTCATTTTTTATATTATTTTGAGACCGTTTATATATGCCATGTTACTGACCGACCTAATACACCATAATAATACAAACAATCACAATATTTACCTTTTGTGCACTAAGCAATTATTTTGTAATAGGCATTTTACTAATAGGAGCGGGGAGAACCAATCGAGGAATATACAAGACGATTGCGCTGTGGCATAGATAGATAGATAGATAATTCTTTATTGTACACCACAAGTCACATTACAGAGTTAGAAGAGAACAAGAAGAAGTTTACAAATACAATGCACAATGGGTGGCCTTATCGCTAAAAGCGATTTCTTCCAGGCAGTCTTTGGATGGAAGGAAACAGATAAGGGAAATAGTATTATAAAATGGTGTAGTAATTAAGTTCCTTGCCAAGTAAAAGATAAACATATACATATTACGTAAATACAGAAACATATAATATACATACATGCATAGGTACATACATACATACATACATACATGCATGCATACATACATACATACATACACACAAACATACATACATAAATACATACGCACATAACACATTATGGATATTATAGTCACAATACGCTATTGACACTGACTAGCTACTAGATAGGAAGTGCTGTTTTAATGCCTTTTTAAATATGCCTATTGACTTTGCTTGCCTAATTTCGAGAGGCAACGCATTCCACAAGCGCACTGCCTGGACAGCAAAGGATTTACTGTAATAATTTGTTGAATGCGTTGGCATTTGCAGCCTCAGATTCTCTGACGACCTTAAAAACCTTGCATGTGTGTCATGGAGGAACTTAAAATGTTCTTTGAGATTCAAGGGAGTGTTAGGATTGAATAAAACTGGGACTGCCGATGAGAACAATCTGCGTTATTAAACGATTAATTTTTTGCTCCAATTACAAATTTGCGTTAGGTCAGTATTTATAGAAGCAAACGCATCTGCTACTGATTTTGGAGGTGCCTGGGCGTAAATTTGTAAATCATCGGCGTAAAGGTGGTAGGACTAAATTAACTTATGGGATATTGAATTCATAAAAATTGCGAAAAGTAACGGAGATAGAACACCACCCTGCGGTACACCGGCAGTTGTATTACACCATGAAGAGTACGTTTCCTCAACGCGTATACGTTGTCGGCGACCGAACAGATAACTATGAAACCAGTCAATCACCGTTGGAGATATGCTAATAGAGCGAAGTATGCTAAGCAGGATGTGGAAATCTACGGTATTGAAAGCGTTGCTAAAGTCGAGTAAGGAAAGTAGCGTGAGCTTTCCATTATCCGTACCCAGTCGAATCTCATCAGTGATATGTACCAATGCCGTGGTAGTACTATGTCCAGGATGAAAGCCGGATTGTCAGGGATTTAGAAGAGCATTTTTAGAAAGGAATGTGCATAGTTGTTTATGAATGAGCCGCTCTAGGACTTTGGAAAGGAAGGGTAGTATGGATATAGGACGGTAATCAGAGAAGGAACAGGGTTTTGGCTTTTTAGGGAGAGGAATTATTTGCGCATCCTTCCATGCTGAAGAAAAGATTCCGCTTGTAATTGAGTAATTTAATATATGGCAGAGGACAGAAAGGATTTCATCGAGGATAGGAAGGATCATGTTTCGACTGATATAATCACTACCAACAGCATGCTCTTTTTAACATCACAACCGGTAAATTGCTCGAAAACAAAGATGAATATTTGGGAGTTGGAATACTTGAAAGATCTAGTAAAGAAATAGTTTTAGTAGTCCCATCAAAATTGGACGAAGTAGTGAAATGAGTGATGTTGAGTGAATATATATTGATGTCTTTGGATGTCACGTCAATTCGTGACTTTCCCACTCCCAGACTTTTGAGAAATTTCCAGACTTTAGCTGGGTCTTCCTTTTGAACAGAATTATGGATATGTTGGCGTTGTGCTTTCCTACACACCTTATTGCAGAGACTTCTTAAACTTACATATTTATCCATATTAAACGTAGTTGGTGGCTTATACCTTGTCTTGGCTGCAGCTTTTTTAGACATTATTTCATCAGTAAGCCAAGGCGGCAACTTGGCTTACTGAGAGAGAAGGAACAGAGTTTGGAAAGTGATGAGTGGCATTAAGAGACAGAATAGTTAAGTTGCTAGATTCGACAATACTCTTAAGCGAGGATGCACGTTGGTCCTGTCTTAAAATGCAAGTAATAAAATCTCCCATTATGACTGTATGGTTGTAGGAAGGAATTAAACTTTCTAGAATATGTTCGAAAGATGAAAAAAAGTTAACGCGTAATGAAGGGGAGTAATAAACACCTAGAAAAACTTTAGAGTGATTCAATTTCACTTCTAAAAAGAGATGCTCGCCGGCGTTTGGAGGTGGAGGCTGTTCTGAGATGCTAACTATACTAAAAGGTATTTGATGACGTAGGTAAATGGCGACACCACCACCACCCCCAACCGCACGGTCATTTCTAATTAGACGGAAACCAGGAAGAGAATAAGAAATAGATGGTAAACATGGTTTAAGCCATGACTCCGAGACAAGAATAGCTTGTATGTTCATACAGTCAAAGGTGGTCAGCATATCAGAGAAATGAGCTGGAATACTTTGGGCATTTATATGGACTACATTAAGCCTTGTATCCAGACGGGTAGAATTTTAGACGTTATAGATTTGTCAGTGACATGTGAAAAAGTGATACATGTCAAAGAGATTGTAAAATAAAGAGAAGGTATTTAATACGTAGGTAAATAATTATTATAAAATTAAAGAAGATAGAATACTATGATTGAAAGCAATTCACCCAGTCCGCTAAACAAAACATAAACAAAAAATTCAAGAACCTATTTCTTAGCCGGTGCCGCAGCGCGTCTTGATTTCGCAGTGGCAGTCTTTACAGTGAGCTTCTCCGGTTCCGCACTCTTTATCCTGTGGAGATCACTCAGGGACAGAATGCGGTGTCGTTGACCATCCGCACCAAGACTAAAGACGGCGTCCTCCCTCGTCCAGCACTTATCTACGCCAAACCGCTCCCGAGCTGCCATAAACGCTGTATGTCGCGCACGGGTCAGGAATTCCGACATTGTTATACCAGCTCCTTTCAACTTGGTCTTGGCAAACCAAACAGTGTCCCGTAGTGACACACTATGAAGTTTGACAAGAATAGGCCTGGTCTTCTTGCTGGATTGTTGGCGGCCAATCCTGTGGCATCATTTGATGTCTGCTGCTGAGAAGGATTCCATCTTGAGGCGCTGCTTTATTAAATGTACAACAACTTGAGCTGTCTCCTCGTTTTTATGCTCCTCAACTCCACGCAGAAGAAGTATTTTTCGACGGCCACGCATCTCCATGTTGTCGACCTGGCGTGCAACAGTGTGCAACTGCTCTGAGAAAGACTTCAAAGTGATCAGTATGAAGTCCTTGAAAGCTTTGAAGTCTTCCACCAGGCTGCCTGTGCTTGTCGACGTTTTTCTTTGAAGATCCAGTTAAAATTTTGCCATCCGCTCTTCAAAGTATTGTTGGATGTTCAGTAACGACATGTGCATAATGTTGTGTCAGTGCTGGTGTTTGACTTAAGTTGTGCTTTAGTGGAGATAACACTTTACTGGCAGGTATTTGATGTTAATTGTATATTTTATCCATAAAATATATTCAAAATATGTATTAACAATTTTTTTTTGCTATGATGCAAAAATAACAGCTGTTTACTCTACTACCCACTTCATATAGCATACCTAGTTCCGCCAATATAGGTATGACAATATTACACCCTGGGCTACATATGTAGCCCACGCGTGTACTCTAGTGTTAAATAACTTATAACACTGATATTCGGCTTTGCTCTTGATCTCCGCGAATACATATAGCTAAATAAATATAACTAGTAAAACCACTACGTTGAGTTCCTAATTTCGCCACAACTTGTATCGTAGCGGCCAGACTCTAGGAGCAGATAGTGCAAAAGGTTGTTCTCATATGTTTGTCCATTTAATCCTCGCTATACTGTACTAGTAGTGGGAGAAGTTCATAATTTTTTGACTTAATCTGAAAACGCCTGAGGGTCCACTTAGATTCTTTGGACACAATTTTTCTGGTATATCATGCGCTCTTTCTTTAAATGCTCTTCAAGACATGAAGAGTGTAACTTTTTGCTATCGGTCACCAATCTATAAATTAAGTGGTCACTCAGGCGCTACCTTTGCCACTTTTCTAAGACGTGCTAGTCCCTGATCAGGTTTTACGGATGGCAAATGTACAAAATATTTAATTTCAAAATCATATTTCTGTTTACGCAAAATTATCGCCATTACTAATAAAACTACATTACTCACAGAAATAAACAAAATTTGTAGTAAACCGACAAATATTACGTTATTACATACACAATAATAAAACTTTACGACTGTATGTCACATAAACATACATAGGTGTAGCAAACAAATGTTCTTATTCTTATTGAACGAAAAATGAATCATCATCCTCTTAGCGTTATCCTAGTTTCAATCTGGGGTCCGCTTTCTAGTCTAACCGGATTTGGCTGAATATTGGCTTTTCCACGGAGCGACTGCCTGTCTGACCTCCGCAACCCGAAGGGCTAGCGACATTCCATGGTTTAGACTAGTGTCAGTTAATTTAGAAGGTACTGACTCCCTATAACGACTGTCAAAGATCTTCATGACAACCGGGACCGACGGCTTAACGTGCTCTCCGAGGCACGGGACAAGCGATAATTAACAATTCAATACGCACATAACTCCGAAAAGTCATTGGTGCGTGCCGTGGATTCGAACTCGATACCCTCTGCATGGCAGTCTGTTGGTATATCCACTCGGCTATCGCTGCCTAACGTAAAATGAATAAAGAACTAATTTTTGCTGTTACTACGCTCATAAATCAGATACATGTATTAAAGTTGTTTATTTCGCAGATGTACCTATCATAACAATCTGTACGTCAAATTGAGCTATTCCTTTAGGTTTTGGAATAACAACATCACAACAACCAACAACCGACCGTGGACCATATTTATGGATAAATGTTTTGATATATCAAAGTTCGCAACGTTCACGTCAGAGGAAGCTATAAGGTTGGTCCTATTGCCGATATGGAAAAATAACAATGGCATCAATGGTATCGACATGTGTTCCGCCATCTAGAAGACTACATAGTAAGAGTGGTCTATTACCTACCCACAACGACGTTTCGCCACGTAAGACCGCCTGCCACCCAGCTTTTACCAGACCAAAAAGACTTTGCGCAAGAAAGAACATAAAGGCTACTTCACATTGGGCATGCGCGTTCCTCAAGTGCGTCCTTAGCGTACGCCTGGCGTGTAGCGGAGAAAGCAGACAAGGAGAGCCGCCCCAGATGATGGGATTAATACGAGTATATATCTACATTATCTGTATTAGTATACATCTGCGAATTGCCCGTATTACATCTTAGACTTTGACACGTCGTCAGTCCGACAGTATATCACAATTTTTAGATAGTAAAAGTGTTCTCAAAATAATCGTGATTGCTTCGAAATTGCGCTTTGCTGAATGTTGTGATTTCTTAGAAAAAAAGCATGTGTTGCGTTTTTGTGTTCTTGTATCTGCACTTTCCATGTTTGACACAGGTATAAATTATTAATAAACAAATACATATAGCTTTTGAAATTGGGATTGACTTTTGTATCACCAAAGTGTCAAGATGCTAGCTAAACTCAGGCCCTGAGTTTAGCTAGCATCTCACGATAATTTTCTTCATAAGAAAATTATTGTGAGATGCTAGCTAACATACTACTTAAACTATTATGCCCAAGGCAGATAACGATAATCGTACTAAAATTCCAAAACAAAAAAAGCAACGGAACTGGAAGCAATATTATGATACACCATCCATCCGTAGCAATAAATAAAATATTATGAATTTATGAACGTCTGTTAGAATCAAAGCAATCGTTCAATCAGGCGTACATTTTTATCACAAGTTGAACAACCTTCGTTCAAATACCTTGCAGGTTAATGCCAGTTTAATGTCAAAGAGCATAGAAATTCGTCTTGTGTAGTGTGTACGTGGGTGCGCTGAGAGCGTGAGAGCCGTTGAATCAAATCATTCTCCTCCATTGATACATTTAGCGCGCACAGTGTGCCTTCAAATCAGCAACTTAAGCAATGCTTGCATATCTTGTAATTAACATCAGAGCACTGCCGTGCTTTGGAAGTCACATAAACTCCTAGGTGCCATGTCTTGCCTAACAAACAAATCCATGTATAAAGCGCTGGCGCTAGAGCACAACGGTTGGCCAAAAATTCACTCACGTTAAAGTATAAAATGTATGTACCACTAATAAGGACTAAAAAGGGATATTCCTCCTTCCTCCTTCTTTAGTTTTAGTTAATTTTCAGCAGCCGTTTACGCTTACATGGTGGTTCTGTTAATGTCAGTTACTTGAAAATAACATCATAAATTAAAACATTACTTTTTATAGAATAAAATTTACTAATATATAAAAAAGTAAATCAAATGTAATAGATATTTTATCCAATTACGCTGAGGATAAATCAAAGTCTAATTTGATATTGCACAATGCATTAAGTTTGCTAATGCATGCGCTTACATGAATCATAGAGCTGCGCATCTAGCAGAGATGAACGAGTCAGCAGGGAAATGAGCAAGAAGTACATCTAACCGTGTTACAAAATATTGTATTTTGGTTTTGGTAAGACATAACCTGCATTAAGATAAATCCCGTTATTGCAGAGAACTTGAGACTCAAACAGTAAAGACAAGGCACACGTTAGATTCAGCCTAAGTCTCAAGAGTCTAAGACATAAGTCTCTGAATACGGTGTGATGTCGTGGTCAGTCTTCTTCTTTCTCTTAGCGTTATCCCAGTTTCAATCTGGGGTCCGCTTACTAGTCCGGATTGGCTGAATATTAGCTTTTCCACAGAGCGACTGCTTGTCTGACCTCCGCACCCGAAGGCATAGCGATAATGATGATGTCGTGGTCTCTTGGCAAAGATATAATTTGCATTGAGTATTTTAATTAGGAATAAGTGTTTCACATAAAATGTTGACCCGTCCTTGAATAAACGACAAACCACATAATGGCAGTGTTTGCCTTCTACGCAAGTCACAGTATTGTGCTATAATTACGGCCAAGACAGCTTATTTTCCTAGCCTCATTAATAATTCAATCATTAAGTGTATTCTCTCACTCCTCTAGCGCAACTGTGATTAAACAGGTTGAGGATTGCAAGACAATTTAAAATTACACTATTTGATAATGAAAACAACTAGTGTTGAGACATTTGAAGTTCCGGACTTCACTTGTCTCCAAACTTGTTATTTTCAGTGACCAGTGCTGCAATGGCACATAGGCGATGCAGCAGTTATAATACGGGTGGAACCGGTCTCAAAATTAACTCATCCGCTTTTTTTCTACCTAACACACGGCTCAGATTCATTCATCTTTACTGCATCCGCAACGTAAACGCGATTGAACCACGTCGCGACGTCATTAATAATGGCACTCAACGTTACGGACAAACTGTATCACATTTGAATCATCAAGACAATTAGCTGTGTAATAGCTCGCTTATATTCGTCATTAAGCTTGTCGTGTTACATGACATGAAAATATAGAAGGTAATTATTAATGGTTGGATTGCTGTAATCTGTAACATGAGGCGTAATAGCTTACAACTTACACATAGTTATGGGAACCGAATCTATGATATACTTTTACATGCCTAGATACATAATATATTAATTCAAAACCTTTCGTGTTATAATTTTGTAATTATTGAAATTAACTTCCTTGTCTTTGTGATAAAGTGTTATTGAAAATAACGATTACTTTTCTTAGCCTCTACGTTAAACATCACAACACGTGTTGAGAAACGAAAACGGGGTTTCAGCGAATATGGAGATGATAGCTTTGCTCTTAATCACTATGCGTGAATGACAATGGCTGTAGCTTGAATATCGTCTCATAATTAAAAAAAAACAAAGCACCATTCATTTCATCAGTAATATAAAAGATTACTTAAATAAAATTTTCAATTTTGAATTATCATAATTACATTCATCTTAATTAGAAATACCTACTTACTACGTAATGAATGGAGCTCCAAAGATACCAATCACAGCGTTAAAATCTCATGAAACTGAGATACCTTAATTTACGTACGTTAAAAGTAAATGAGATTTTTTTTTGCCCAGATGTCGCATAAAGTTTAAAATGAATTTTGATATAAATGGCTGCTCAGCAATTGCACGAGTAAAGCCGGCGTATCTCTGAAAAGTCCCATTTCTTAACCCTCGCTTCGTTCGGCTCGGCTTCTAGCTAAAATGTTTTGATACATTTCTATCTCCAGGCACGATTTGTTCGAAGAGTAAGTTGTAAGCTCCTTCAGCTTTGCTCATTCCTCGTCTAGCTTGCTGTAACACCTTAACGTCTAAATGGGTATACTTTACTCGAACATTATTTTTAAGAGTGTTAACTAAAATCACAAGAGAGTTAAAAAAAATACAGACTTTGCTCGACACTCAGCGCATTGTAGCCGCTATAGAAAAATCATTCTTGAAATGTACATTTTAATTTATGATTTCATCGATCTTACATGTCGGCGCGATAAGGAACTAGGCTGTTTGCAAACGAACACAAGTGCAGCGATACGTCATTTCCGCCACTACCGCTCCGTGAGTCAGGCGAGAGGTGGGGACGGGTCTTTATAACGACATGCGCCGTGTAGAGGGGATCATTCCGGTCGAGGCGGTCGTCCCGTCAACACCTCTAGTAAAAGTGACGACGGTCACACCTGAGTCACAGTTATAAGTGTAATATTGATAATTATAGTTATTATTGCATAATCAGTGAAGTGTAAAGTGATTTGTGATTGCGAATAAATCTCGTATTCTACGTGAAACATTGAAGTTTACTTTGAAGCCATGTCCGAACGTCGGCCTAATACCGATATGGATCCGGAGGATTATGGCCCACCTTCACCAATTCTACAACACATGTCTGAACCATCAGAAATACATGATCTAGCTTTGTCTTTCAGAATTATCGAACACGTACCAATTGATCGAGTATCCGATACTATGGCTCGCTTGAATGTGCCATACTGATGTTTGAATCGTAAAAATTTATTATGCCAAATTTTCCTTATGCTAATGCAGAGTTTATAGTCACTATAAAATTAAGTTACAATAGATGGCAAATCAATCTGATGCAGAAAACAAGTTGTGTTGGAATAATGTAAACGGTATGGCAAATAGTCCATTGAAAAGTTACATTTGGGCTTGCATTTGTCAGAGGACGCAATTTAATTTTTTAGATGATGATGTTTTTATTTGGAGATCTAAGGTTCTAAGTTTTTAGGTTGGAAAAGTGCAGGTGCAAATGGTAGAGTACCTTAAGGAAAAGGAAAAGAAGGCACGGCTGTCGTTGCTCACTTCTGTTAAAACATCACTATTCTTATCATTCTGAACACCACCTGACCCCCATCTTTAGAAAAGGAAACGAGGTTTGGAAGAGCAACTCGGAAATTTACTTTCACTCATGAAAACAAAACGTGACAGTAAGTACCTTATAACTTCTAACTTTAAGTCCATCTGCCATAAAGCAGTGGTACCATCCTGTTAGAGCAGAACCATTTGTCAATTGATAAGCGTGGAACTTCCTCTTTGTATCTACCACAAAACATAGTTTAGTATACTCCTGTCTTCAATAAAACTTGTAAAAGATTAAAAAATAAGATCTGTTAGTTTCCTTTTCGCAAGAATGCGTGCATAATATGTAGTTACAATTTATTCGAAAATTTCGGATAAAATTATATACATTTAGCGCAAGTACTACAGCAACGCAACTAGCGAGTTGTGTGAAAGACAAGTGGCGATACGGAACGTCTCATCGTCCAACATGGTTCCTGTGTTAGACGATGGTAGTGCCTGAAGCCATAGACCGGGTTCCCACTCCCCCATAGCCAGCAAGCGAGCACGCTTTGAAACATTAAAAGATAATCGATTTTAAACTTTCGCGATTTGTTTACATCATACAAAATAAATTAGCGGGTCTTAATCGCGTACAATTAATTTATTTAAGGTATAAATACCTTTTTGTTGCCGACGTTTCGCTCGTCTTGCACCGAGCGTGGTCGCGGAGAGACTGATGAGAGCTCAGCGCCGTCTTGTGGAAGTGCGGGTTTCGGCACCTACCCTCACTTGGTCTTTATTTAAGTTCCCACTGTCGGTACTCCGACACACTACACTAATGACGTCTACACACTGTTGAGATATATCACTGCGGCGGTGTTTACATTTGC
Source organism: Euclidia mi (assembly GCA_944739405.2). NCBI lineage: Eukaryota > Metazoa > Arthropoda > Insecta > Lepidoptera > Erebidae > Euclidia > Euclidia mi. Next base: position 55,987,122 of record OX123187.2, read on the forward strand.
TGATGACTGGATTCCAAGTAGCCGATAATCTATATCCATCCTCCCGGTTAAAATTGTTATATTTCTTGATTTCTACCGCTTCACGTACTATCCTGGAGTAATAGTGACGATCGGTGGATAAGACTTGTAGTGGATGCAATTCTATCCAGTGGTTTGGTCCAGACTCCAACAAATGCTCAGCTATAGCTGACTTATTCATATGTCGGTTTTTCACTGTAGGTGACTTTGTAGACGCCAGGTGTTTGGAGAGGAATGACATCCTTTGGGGTACGCAGATTATGTGCTATCTTAGAGAACGGACTGTATACAGTCTTGATGGAGTATTTCTTGAGTACTGTTCCAACCTTGTCCGTTATTCCCTTTAGATACGGCATGTAAGCCGGCACTCTGCTCACTTCAGGTCTACGATCTTTCCTCTTCAGACGGAGTATCTTCTTCTTGTATCCGTTGCGCCTAAGTAGGAGGTACTTAGGCGCATAACATGTGACAGTTCACTATTTAATTGTTCAGGGTCACACAGGTCATACGCTCTGTTCACTAACGATGACACAACGGAATCCAAATGCCGCGGATGGTGGTGCGAGTTCACGTTAAGATACCTATCTGTGATTGTCGGTTTCCTATATACAGTGTGTCCAAGGGTACCATTATCTCTCACTGTCACTTTAACGTCGAGAAAGGGTAACGATCCGTCTACCTCCATTTCGTATGTGAATCGGATGTTCGGATGTATGGAGTTCAATTTGTCTGCGAATGGTTCCACGTCTTGCTCGTACCCCTTCATGATGCAAAAGATATCATCGACATAGCTCTTCCATAGCTTCACATTTGATGCCTGCATGTCTATGGATTCCTCGAAGTGCTCCATCCAGATGTTGGCCATCACCGGTGCTATAGGACTACCCATAGCCACTCCATCGATCTGGAGGTAGTGTAGTCCACGATATAAGAAGTAGTTTCCATCCAAGCAATTCTTAAGCAGAACAGTGTATTCGTCAGACAGACCATTTTCCCTTAATTTTCTCTGTATGAGCTCAAGGCAATCTTGAACAGGAACATTGGTGAATAGTGACTCCACATCAAAACTCACCATCACCTCGTCTGGTTCCTTTTTCGTACTCTTGATAATTTCTACAAAGTGACGAGAGTCCTTCACGAAAGAGTGCGTCTTGCCTATTAACGGTTGTAGTACCTTGCTTATGTGTTTCGCCAAACCATATGTGGGTGAATTTATTTGACTCACTATAGGACGCAAATGTACGTTGGTCTTGTGTACTTTGGGTAAGCCGTACATCTTAGGCGGCTGCACAATTTGAGGTTTATGTAACCGTTCAAACACCTCTTCCGCAAATAAGTTTTTATGGTCCCTAATTAAGGCACGAATGCGTTTTGTCACTCTGGCGGTCGGGTTATATGACACTGCCTTGTATATTAATGTGTCACTCAACAGATTCCTTATCTTACAGTCATAATCACAAGTATTCATTACCACAGTGGCGTTTCCCTTGTCGGCCTTAAGCACTAAAATATTCGTGTTATCATGCAGCGTTTTTAGTGCTTGACGCTCTTCTGTGAAAATATTGGGCTTAGGCGGCTTTGACTTGCGTAAAATAACGGCAACATCCTGTCTAAGTGTATCCGCATCGTTAGAGCACATAATCTGCGTACCCCAAAGGATGTCATTCCTCTCCAAACACCTGGCGTCTACAAAGTCGATTGCAGCTGCGGTAGTTCATATATCGGGCAGACTAAAGGTGAACGCCGACTTGCCCGCACCGCACGCGCCGCAGTATTCGCATTCGAATTATTTATATGAAGTTCTATGCAACCTCGCACACCCACCCGCGCCGCAGTCGCCGCAGTCGCTGAGACGACCGAACACCCCAAGCCGCAGCTGATGACGTCACCAACACCGGCCCGCACGCAGCGGACGCTGCGGCTAGCGCGGCGCGGATGACGCTGAATGAAAGAACAGTGTTGCCAACACTGATTTTCAAAAATACGTAGATCAGAGTTAAAAAGTACGTAGATCTACGTACTTTTAATAATATCCTAGATAAAGGGAGTAAAAAATTGTAAAACGAGTGTTTCAAACATCGATTCGAGCCTCTAAGCAAATATTATTGACTTAAATTGATCGATATGTTTTAAGTGTGTACTTGTTAAACTAATTGGGTACGAATAAACATGCAACAAATTATTAGCTACGTCCATTATTACGTGTGGTTTGTGTTTAATAATGCTTATTTCTTAGTAAAAGTCCGTTATTTTGCTAATTTGGTAATTTGCTGCAAAATACGTAGATTCTGGGCCAGAAGTACGTAGGTTCGCGAGAAGGGTCCAAAATACGTAGATCTACGTAAATAGACGTAGAGTTGGCAACGCTGTGAAAGAAATCAAGTGCAATGCGTGCGGCGACGGGAACGACTGCAGTGACTGCGGTGCGGATAGATGTGCGAGGCCATTAACAAAAAGCGATGACTGCGGGGACTGCGGCGACTGCGGTGCGGCCAAGTCTGCGTTCACCTTTAGCGTACAATTGCTGAAAGAGTAAAGGAACATATCGCAGCTGTGAAAAACCGACATATTAATAAGTCGGTTATAGCTGAGCATTTGTTGGAGTCTGGACCAAACCACTGGATAGAACTGCATCAACCACAAGTTTTATCCACCGATCGTCACTATTAGTCCAGGATAGTACGTGAAGCGGTAGAAATCAAGAAATATAACAATTTCAACCGGGAGGATGGTTATAGATTATCGGCTGCTTGGAATCCAGTCATCAGCAAATGTAAACACCGCCGCAGTGATAAATCTCAACAGTGTGTAGACGTCATTAGTGTAGTGTGTCGGAGTACCGACAGTGCGAACTTAAATAAAGACCAAGTGAGGGTAGGTGCCGAAACCCGCACTTCCTTAAGACGGCGCTGAGCTCTCATCAGTCTCTCCGCGACCACGCTCGGTGCAAGACGAGCGAAACGTCGGCAACAAATAGGTATTTATACCTTAAATAAATTAATTGTACGCGATTAAGACCCGCTAATTTATTTTGTATGACATTAAAAGATGTATCCAAAAGATTTTTCTCACAATGTTACAAAGCGAGTTACAGATTATTTAGTTTTAAGTATCAGAAAAATAAAAATATTAAATGTGTAATGTTATTATAAAAACACTTCTATATATCCAATATAGTTATCGGATATAGAAGTTATCACAATCGTTTTATTTTTGCCATAGTGGACATGTCAACTGAAACCAAAACAAGACAAAAGTAAAAAAGCAATAAAAGATATTGATTTACTGGATTGTCTCAACTATTAGCCTCTTGTGAAGGGCTCATTTCCTCATTACTTACACTAAACAACTATGATATTTTGTATAACGCGGTATGCTGCTTGTTACCAATCAGCATCAGTTATGCATCTCAATAGATGTTTCTCACCAGAAAGCATATTAGCAACCAGTAACAATGCACTGGGTAAACATATAGTTTACTCAGTGCCTTGTTACTTTTTAATTATTTTATTCAGCTTTTGGGTTTAAAATAGACGATGGTGAAATACGGAAGGGGATTTACTTAAACTTGTACATCAATTAATTTGCTTTAGTTATTAAAGTATGCAAATTATTGATTTATGTATAATTACAAACTTTAGTTATTTAAGTATTGAAATTATTTATTTAATTTGTGTGTAAACAGCCACTTTAGTTATTTAAGAATAGAAGTTATTGATTTAATTTATGTGCAAATACCCACTTTAGTTAAAGTTAGTTTCAGTTCAATTAAGTTTGATAAATTCAGTTTGATATAATAACATTTGCGCAAACACAAGAATTTATTATAAACCAGCCTATTTAAAATGGGATGTATAGCATTTTGTAAAAAAGGAACAAGTTACACATTGATAATTAAGTATCTTTCCGGCTGTAAGTGGTTTAATTTTACCTTTTATTTATCATAATATGTTTTATATATTTCAATAGAAACCAGACATTGAAAAAAACAATCCTAGCGACACAAAAAAATTACAAGAAAAATTTTAATTCTATAATTGCGACGCAGGAATTTAATGTTTGAGGTCACAATGAACAGTAAATGCATAAATAGATGCATTTGCAAATAACATAGCCATAGGCAGTAACAAGAAGATAAGATCGAAGACCAAAAACAACGATTGTAGCATAATAAATCTTTGACAAAACGAACAACCAATAATTCTACGATAATATTCGTATTTTATACAAAATAGACAAAGATTAAATTCGTTCCTTATTGTCAGTGAGCAACCTGCATGTGACACGTGTACATTTTATTAATAAATGAACGCGGAAATTCTAGCTAAATACCTAGTATATAATACGCTAGCATCTTTAGGTACGTTCATTCTCAACCAGTCCAACTATGTTAGGTACACGTGGTATAAAAAAGATGCAACTTTCTAAGTAAGAAAGAATATTCAATTTTAAAAGGTAATCGCCGTAGTAGGTGGTAAACGTATTAAATAATATCTACTATATAGAAATATAATTGTATCGCCGTACAAAATCACTAGCAGAAGTTTATAGTAGAAAAATGAAAAGAAATAAAAAAGGGAAGGGTGTGAATTCGTTCCATAAGTCAGCCAAAGCAGTAATTATTAGCAATCATTACCAGCAGCAATTAATTACCGTAGTGGCATTTAAAAAAGCTAATCGCGAAGCATACGATCAACGAAGGTGACCTTAGCGCGTCGTTAGAGGACGCAAGGCCATAAATCGCAATACAAAGAATGCGATCAATGAATGTGACCACAGCGCGTCATTTAGTTGACACGTGGCCGCAAGCAAAACCATTATAACTTGTTACTTATGCGGTTGATACTAAATTAATTATCACACGCGGCAACAGAAATAGTTATAATATAAAAATGCTTACCATGCGTAGTAAGAAACACAACTAACGGCGCAACACAACCGACCTTCCGTGCACAAAAGAACAAAAAGAGAAAATGTTTATTGTGACCGGCATAACACCACCGACTTCCCGTGCACAATAGAACAAGCAAAAAGAAACAATATATGCCACTAAAATAATCACACACTACTTTGGAACGATTTCACACATACACGGTTAAAAAAATAAAATAAAAGGACTCACCGGACAGCGGATTCTCAACAAAACCCTACCTATATATTCCCGTGGGCGCCACTGTAACGTTGTATCGCCGTTGGGTGTGTTTAAATGAAATTCGTAGTTGCTGTTACAATAAAAAATAATTTAATTCATTAAAGAATTTTACACATCCTTTAGCGAAACATTTTACTTACGAAAAATTACTAAAAAAAATGCTATTCGAAAAGATATAATCAGGGTCGCGTGATTCGGCGATGGTAAGGAGTTTGTTGAGGGTCCACTCCCGGCGTCGGTCAGATGTTGCTGGTGCACTTAGTTCGTTGTCTGCCTGCAAGCGCCAGAAAAAGCCGGGCGCAGGCAGCACTTCAGTATTTATAGTCCGTTGCAGGGCGCGGGCGGCGGGGTCAACCGGGCCGAGTGATGCGTCAAGGATTGACGTCACAACATACAGGGTGTAAAAGGACCCTTAACGAAAATTGAAATCCCAAATTGTAACAATCATTATGAAAATTTTTTACTTCGGTACCATACCTGGGAAGTTACTTGTTCAGGAAATATTGAGGCTCAAAGTCACTATGCGGTTTTTGTAATTAGGTATAAAATCGATGAATTTACTCTTCCAATGTTCTATAGATGTCCTATGCACCTATGACCAAGTAGGTATTTCGAGCATTGCACGCGTGCACTTTTAATTGAAGCTCATAAAATGTGTCAACTTAAAAAAGTTCGTTTCCCAGGTAATATTTTTGCTTATGACTTGACATGATGTCCAAAACGAGTAGATTTCGGTTTGATGATGGGTTTTGTGACACTCCCTTTATTTACTTTAGGGACCTTTACTACAAAGTATGGTAACTAACATGACAATTTTTCCGACATGAACGCACACACATAAAAATACTACTATGTGATAATTGTTTTGTTGGATTATTTCAAAATGAGAACAACGTCGTAAATAGTTTGACAATGACATATGTTCGCTGCTGCCCTTCGCTATACGAGCACCGGTCCTTAAGAAACTAAGCCGCTAGTTAACGATTTCAGTTTTACGTTGAGCCCTCAGAAATTAAAAGACCAATCGGAATCTAGATAAACGACTGCTCACAGATTGGCAGTTTAATTTAAGAAGATATTTTTTTTATTAAGTAAATCTTCGGGCGAGAACAGGCGGTCGTTTCAAACTAATGACATAGAGGAATTGTACCGGGTTCTCTAATTTTAGATGTCATCTGTGATGATCCGGGTGTTCACAGATATCTTTTTTAACAATAATTCCTGTATGTTTTTTTACAATTTGTTTCTTCTCACATTTTATATAACAAAATGTTTTGTTCACAAATCTGTTTATACTTATTAAATAAAATTCTTCCCTTACTCAGTGACACACAACGCACGAAACTATTGATCTGAAATTTGGCGAGTACGTTCCTTAGAAAGCGTAGGAGTGCATTCAGAAAGAATTGCCGGAAAAGCGGAAGAAGCGGTGAAATAAAAAAATAATGTGCGGGCGATTATACGGCCGGCGAACTTCGTACGGCCATATTTTATAGTATTTATTTGTTCATTTTTTGTATACAAACTTTCTCTTGATAATAACGAACGCACAAAAGAAAGATTTATCGAATTTGGTGCAGATTTCGAAGTTTTGCGCGTACAAACATTTCAATGAATCATTTTTATTTATATAGATAATGTTTGGTTCTTCAAATCTTTATCCTACCTATTTATAATATTAGTTACTGCTTATTGTTTCAATGGCACTATAGATTGAGACACAGCTCGCCACTGTTCATGCGAGTATTATGAATGCAATTCCTAAACGGGGCAATAAATAATAATTATGTGAATTGTGGTCTCATGGTTTCTATTATTTTTGAATAAAGATTATTCGAGGAAAGCTTGTTATCCATGATATAGAAATCATTTCCAATAACGTTTAAGAATAACTTCCGTACGCAATTTTAATAGTAAATTATGTCACAGTTCATTAACCCTAACTTTACTTTGACCAAACTGCGACTAGCTTCTTTCGAACAAAACTATACTCATTAGAATAAAATAGTAGAACGCTATATTTACTTCGTAATAGGGTTTAAAAACCCACGCAGTAGCCAAACGTAGGCAGAGAGCCAACAGCACTCTTGTGAAATCGTATCATCTGAACAATTAAACGGTTCCGCCAAATGAAAAGCGTCACATTACAATGTCGATCCAAAGCAAACAAGAAACCCAAACTTCTGTGCACAACTTTGTTCTAACGGTGCTGATACACCTCATCATTCACTTGTAACAGAACAACGAGCATTCGCTGGTTTTTGTTCTGCTGAATGAAACATCGAACAGAGCCGATCATTGTTACGAACATTTTCACAGTCTTTCTAGCGAACGCGGCTCTAATCTGCAAAAAGGTCGTAGACGATTTGCTAGAATGCTCACCAGAACGTTCGTAAGAATGCTCGCTAAAACACACTCGTTTGTTTTTACCCGACTACGGCGAAGCCAAAAGGGAGGGTAATGTTTTTCTATTTTGTATCATTCGCAATAATGCTCAAGTGTATCAGCACCATAAACGATAACCGAGTATCGAATGACATAAGCATAATTATTAGGCTTTAATTTCAACAGTTTGGCGATTTTAGAAACTTGACGTTTCAATGGTTTTCTTTAGCAAACTTTTGGTCGTTTTAGTTTTAGTTACACAGGAATTTAAACAATACGTTTCAATCTATTGATGTTTGAAATTTGCTAAGCAGAATGTTGACCTGGTATTTGTACTAAAGTCAGAATATAATATTATTCTTTTCAACTAACGTAGTCCAAGGACCAGTGGGGTACTTGCGTACCGACGCGCAGCGGGAGAAATTTGTCACTGTCAAACTATGCGTAGGGACACACCTGCTGAACGTTACACGCCGCGCCTAACTGTCGTTCGTGTAAAGTTCCGCGCAATGTGACCCTTGACGGAAACTGGCGCGATGAACGCGATGTACTTTCGGCGATAGGCGATACATAGGCGATTTAAAAAATTCTACGAGCCTATTTAACGGAACGTTCCGCGTAGCAGGCGTTGCAGACGTATCGTGATACTAATATCGTCATTGTTCTCATTACAAATAATGTTCAAAATTAAATAAAACAACAATTGTTATATTGTTTGTGCGCTCGTGTGTGTTGCATACATTGTTGTCGTAGAAGATCAATGGCTTGCTGTCCGCTGCGCTTCATCATATTTGCGCCGGCTCTTTCAATAATAGGTATCCGTTCACTACTTGTCTTTGTAATATAAGCATATGTAAATAAATAACCACCATACAGACAAAAAACAAATGATAATAATTAATTTTATTAAGTTGCACAAAAACGGAAAAAAGGTTGCACAAAATGGAACCCTGACTTAATTGATATTTTTTTATATCTTTAATATACACACCTACATTTCTCTTCAATACACTGAAAGTGTAGTATTATAGAAGAAATTAAGGCAAACGTCTTAGGTGAACAGTATATAAATGGTAAACAGTTTAATTTTTTCTTTACTAACTACCTTTGGATTCAGTAAGTCTCTGTAAAGAACTCATTCGCCACCATGAGTGGACATCCCTCCTGCTGTATGAATATAGCTATCACATAGCCATTCTAGCTTGCTCGTTCATTTCTTTTATAAACTTCACCTAATATTTTTATACAGAAAATTGCAGCATGTGAATCAGGGTCATGAAAAACTAAGTAAATAACACCACGTCACATCCTATTGAGGTCAGAGAGTTACTTACAACAACATGGATTACTGGTAGACTTTTTGTTAATAATAATGCCAAAAAAATGAATACGAAAGACCCAGCAAAAAGTAATCAAACTGCTGTACCGTTTGCGTAGTCAATAATAATCATGACAGCCTAGAGACGTCCACTGGACATAGGCCTCCACCAAGATTCTTCACACAGACTGATCTTGAGCTGCCCACATCCAACCGCTTCCTGCCATCTTACGGGTCGGTCCATCTTGCAGGCTGAGGCTAACCCCTGCTAGGCCGCCTGGTACCTGGTTGCCACTCCAGAACTCTCCTGCTTCAACGTCCATCAAAACTTCGAGCTATGTGCCCTGCACATAGCTCGAAGTTTTGAGGATTGCCTAGTCAAGAACAATGTGAGTAAGGAAGATTTCGAGGCCATACGACAGAACGTTTCTGCTGTATTACGTCAATCGAAAGTGTCGGCAAGGAATCTCCCAAAGACTGAGTATCTCGCACTGAAGAAGTTACAAGCTAGGCCTGAACTTACAGTACTCCGAGCAGATAAAGGAAATGCAACGGTAGTGATGGACACGTCCGAGTATAAACAAAAAATGGAACATCTTTTGTCGGATGAAAGTACCTACAAGTTGGTTAAGTCAGACCCTACGAACAAAATACTCAAGCAAACTTGTGATATTGTTAAGAAATACTCCGAAAAACCTAATTTAGACGTGAAATATTTAATACCATCGTGTGTAAAATCTCCTCAAATGTATAGGTTACCAAAAATACACAAGGAAAACGCTCCTCTGCGCCCGATAGTTAGTCAGATAGGCGCACCAACTTACAGACTGGCTCAACACATGGCAAAGATTCTCTCACCGCTCAGAGGCAATACGAGAGCACATGTGAAAGATTCCTACCATTTTGTCAGTGAAATCAAACACCTACATCTCTCTGACAAGGAAACTATGGTTAGTTGTGATATACAGTCATTATTCACATGCATACCAGTACATGACTGTGTAGAAATTACTAGAAGGAAGCTGACAGAAAACCACATGCCTGAGGAATATGCAGAAATACTCAAACACTGCCTGACAACGGGCTATCTGTTATGGGACAAGAAATACTACATACAAGTAGACGGTGCCGGTGTAGCAATGGGCTCTCCAGTATCGCCTGTTGTCGCTGACATCTTCATGGAGGACTTCGAGGCGCGAGCCCTGCAGACTGCCACCATCACACCGAGGTCTACAAGCGGTATGTAGATGACACTTTCACAATTTTACCAACAGATATTGTTAATGCTTTCCTAAACCATCTTAATTCTATTAATAACCAAATACAATTCACAATGGAATTAGAGGCAAACAAGTATTTAGCTTTCTTAGATGTACTTGTCATCAGGAATAAAAACAACTCCTTAAGCCATACTGTGTATAGGAAAAAGACCCATACAAATAGGTACTTAAACGGTGAATCTCACCACCATCCTAAACAGTTAGCTACTGTAGGAATGTCTCTGTTTCAGAGAGCCCGCGGGATCTGTGACAAGAAACACCTGGACGGTGAGCTTCAACATGTCAGGCGAGTTCTGCAAGACAACAAGCTCCGACCGCCGCGTCACTGTCACAGATCCCAGAAGAAAGAAAAACCAGCCACAGTAGAATGACAACCTGCTGTCCTCCCATACATCAAGGGCGTGACCGACAAAATTGGCTACATCTTGAAGCGAGCTTCTATCAAAACTTACTACAAGCCGCCAACGAAGATCAGTCAATTATTACCATCTGTCAAGTGTCAGTTACCCTTGCAAGAGGCCGGTGTCTACAAAATTGACTGTGAATGTGGGCTCTCATACATTGGACAAACCAAGAGAAGCATAGGCATTCGACTCAAAGAACATATAGCCGACATAAAACATAAACGCTCAACAAAGTCTGCTGTGTGTGAACATGTGGAACAAGGACCCAACCACTACCTGCGATTTGATGAACCACAGATACTCGCAAAAGAACACCGTTTTCTTCCAAGGATGATACGAGAGGCTATTGAAATTAAAAAACACCCTAATTTCAATAGGGAAGATGGTTGGAATGTTCCTCCAGCTTGGGACCCTGTCATAAGGCTAATGAAACCCAAGAAGGACAAAGTCACCAGAAGACCTAAGGACACTGTGAGCCATTCTGCGTAAATAGTAACACCAGTAGTTGAAAAATGTTCGGGTACTTTGAGATAACTTATACTTTCAAGAAAAATACAAATATCACCTCAGTCTGCCGAGAACATGAATTCTGTAAAGAATTCGAAACGTCAGCTAGTAATAAATTAAAAATATAGTTTCTAGATCATTCGTTTCAAATGTAATAATTTAGTGAAACCCTTAACCTAGTTTATTTTCAAGTGGTAATGTTGTCAAGATTAAAATAAAACGGAACTTATGAATAAAACTAACTGTCCTAACACTGACTTATCAAGCAACTGTCGAGTCAAGCAAAGCATATTGACAACGTGGCGGTGAATGTTTTATTTGATTCATTAATCGATAAAAAACCAAAAGAAGCAGTTAGTTCTTTTTAAATCTTATGATGCCTTTGAACATAAACGCGAAATTTTGACGTAGTACCTAATACAACCATCAACCCTCAAGAGCCCAATCCAATATCGCGATTATATGAAAAATACAAGATTAAAACCAGATAACGTGTTAGTAGAATATCTACTCCAATAACCACTTACACAAATTACCTATCTAGGAGAGTGCGATACAAAAATATCTGAAGCACATATTGTAACTGAATGTTACAAGGAATCGATATTTCGATACTTGAGAGGACACTTGTAATCATTCTCATATCTCTTGGAAACCAATTTGTATCAGATAGTTGTGGGTGTAATATTTGGAAAATAGTTATTTTTTGCCTCCGTGGTCCAGTGGATAGCGTATGCGACTGCTGATTGGAGGTCTCAGGTTCGATTCCCGGGTCGTGCAAAAGTGTTACTGGGTTTTTCCAAATTCTCAGTAGGGAGCAGCACGGAATCTGGTGATGTGCCCAGTAACGGCAATAGGCTTGCCCCTTATTACGATGGACCGAAATTCATGGCAAAAAGGTGTAATATTACACCTCTGCCTACACCTTCGGATAAAAGGCGTGAGACTATAAAAAAAAAAGGTATTAAAACATTTTTGCCAATACTTTAAAATTCAACTTTACTGTCTCTACTCAATTTCGTCCAATAATTCTACGACTTTTAATATATCATACATTTTATCAATACTTTGAAGTTCACCTTTACTGACTACACTGTTAAACGTTTTACAATAGTTAGCTTTGCCTAAAAAATACCGTGGCGTACCTAAGAGGATAGCTTCGAAACTTCACAATATCCGATATTCGCTTGCTTCTTGTTAGGACGATGCACTAGTACAAGTAGTCACCTCATGATTATTTCTATTTAGCGAGTCAAGTAGCATAGCTACAATTTTCGCATTTGATAAGAATACATCCAATATTTACAGAATTATTCACATACTGAGGATATCTAAATAATGATCTTTTTTGTGCAAATAAAAAAAAACAATGTATCGAAATAAACTATTTCTAACCGCGCCTTCGAGACGTACAGCGCAGAATCTCTTCAAACATCAGTTATCTAAAAAACGAAGGAAATTAATTTCCTCGATAAAGCCTTAAATTATAGTTAGTGACATTCCATTAGACTAGTTAATTAGTCGGACAATTCAGCGGAATGTCGAAGTAAAATCAGACAACCCAATTTATAACGGCTCCGAGCTCTTCTTGAACACGTACCAATCTTATCTTATAAGATAATATTGAAAGTGGAGCGAAATCAATTTGCTTCTTTTGAGTCTGTAAGTGGATTCTTTAGTGATGATATTATCGTAATGATAGTTGGCTGGGCTAAATAGACGTGGAATGTAAAAGAATTTGGAGTGCCAACTGAGATATTGAATAGCCTTGTTGGTTGCATGAATGGTAAGCCTACAATGGTGATGTTTAAAACTGGGTGGAAACCTACAGCCCACATGTTAAGGACTGTGCCTGTTCTTTTGATTAAACTTACATACATACATGCATAGACTCACGCCAGTTTCCCGAAGGGGTAGGCAGAGACTACGGAACGCCATTTGCAACGATCCTGCCATATTTCTCTTGCTTCATTCACTCCTATCAGATTCGTCATGCATGCTCTTCTGTTCAGAGTACTTCTAACCTGTCCTATACTAAGAAAATGAGAAGATACTGTAGTATAGTCTCAATTCTATAGCACGAGAGTGATTTCTAGTAAACTTGTTATTAATTACTTAATTGTTCTTAATTGCCAATTAACAAGAACCAGTAATGGTGGCGCCCAACGTGGGACCGATGTGAACGCTCGTGAAACATGGAACACAATGGCACTCTACGATTGCTAGTAGTAGTAGATCTTACGGTACTATAGATTAACTCCAGAATATTCTAAATACGATGTTACAATGGCACTACAACTGCGCTGGTAGGAGCTATGTACACATCTAATCATCTGTAACGGTACAACCACATATAGGTACTGTTTCGATTAGAGATCACCCGACCCTGTAGCTCAACACATCCTATGAGTAAGGGTGCTGAAAACCAACTTTATCAATCTAAAATCATTAGTCTGTCTTTAACAGTGGGGCGGCCACTGATTTTTCTAGATAATATGAAAACAACGATATGCTAGAAAAGTTTTCCGAGTAAGATTTTCCGCGTCTTTCGGTAAGTCGTATTTTCTAAAAATGCTACTGTATTCTAACACCCCAGATGCTTTTTATGATGGAGTGATGATGGAGGAATAAACACCTATGAGGTAGTCTCAGACACCCCACCCCATCCACTAGCTCCAATTTTGAGAAGAGGGCCCACAAGGAGGTTTACATTGCGCGAAAAAGTAGCCTATATATATATATATATATATGACACCAGCACTCTATTTGTCAAAAATTAAATTTCAAAAAAACGTGTTTAGTCATATAATAGCTACATCACCATTTTATACAGAGCTGAAGCAGGCTGAAAAATAAAACATTGTAAAAATTGGCAGGTTTTACTACCTTGTTAAAAACAAAATATCCTTTTATAATGTTATTCATCGTCATCTGAATATTTATGTTTATTTAGCGTATGTAAATGAGCCGACAGGCGCAAGAGAAAAGCTTCAAACCAAATACTTTTATCGAACCATTAATGAAGTAATTTACCTTTCATTTTTAAACCACTCTTTATACGAAATAAAAACTCAGTTCTTCGCATTTATTTTCTCGTCCAACATTTTTGATACATAAAGCACTTATCTTTTATTTCCCATTAAAATACACGTTTTCTGAATTATCAAGTTTCTGGAAAAGCTTTATGGCTGATTAATGTTTTCTTTTCAATATCACGAGTGTTGTATACCTGTTGTATGTGTCCGTGAGTATGTAAAAGGATCAATGTTAATATTTGTTTCTAGAGCATGCTCGCAGCTTCACCCGTACACTCATTTTTATTTACCCATTTCTACCCGACTACCTGGGACTTTCAAGAAATCTCTTCCTGGTGCACATACATGCCAAATTTCAGGTTCTTGCGCCCAATAAATTTAACTGTGTATTGTCTGTCAGACAGCTAGTAACATAAGATTTTTATATATAGAAATCGATTCTTAATCTGTATTAAGAAGCGATCCATTCGCAGCCTAATATCAAGTTCATAAATGGTTCTTTTTTTTAATCCATTTCATTAAAACCATTCCATCTCATCATAATTTACATACGATAACTGTGCATTATCGTATGTATGTGTGTATGACTGTAATATTTGAATATTAACTTTGATTCTACCTTAAGCGCTTCACATGTACCTAACTTGTTGATAATAGCAAATCCTGTAAAGAGATTCCATTTCAAATAGAAAGTAATTTCTCAAATTGTTCCAGTCATCTTATTTACAAACAAGTATATACATATGTAGGTATGTCTGTCCATCCATTGTCTAGTACCCACAACAAGTACAAGTTCCAAGCCTAGTGTAGGACTTGATGATATTGTGTGTATGTATAAGAAACATTATATTATTAAATATATTTAACATAAAAATCTCATGAACTCAGAATTCCTCTGCTTTTGAAGTCGCTTTAAATAAAACATAGTGATAATCTAAACCTAAACAGAAAATTACCGCACCAATTTTATATTTTAAACGAAACTCATTCCGCTTGAGTGGAATTTAGAAATCACACAACCTATTACATAACAGCATATTGTTCGGAATAAGCCAACTTTGAGAGTTTGGGCCAGTAAATGGCCTTCAAGCGATTATCGGTACAATTTTCGCCGTGGCGCGAAGCCAAAGCGCAAAGCCGGGCTTGTTATGTTCAAACCGCTATCATTCGATAATAAAACGTATTATCATGTTGGCAAATGTAATGTATGAACTTTATAGGTTGCCAGTCACGTTTCTATAAACGTGACTGGCATTGCAACCTATACCAAAATATAAAATTAGGATTCTGTGTGTGATTTTAAAATAACTGTGCTTTCTCAAGTGCTAATAGTTATTTTCAGGATACAAAGCCATAAACTAGGTTTTTAAAGTTTGTCTCATACAAGTTTATTTCACGAGTAACTCGCGTTTAATAGCATATTTTAAGTTAAAAAAATACCTCTGCCTTTCTCATACGATTCGACTGGCTTATAACTGTCGTAGTCGCGGAGGGACTCATGTCAGTGATATGCTTAAAATACGTTATTAATCGCAACTATCACCCGTTAAATAAATAGTGTATACAAATCGCGAAAGATTAAAGACAATTTTGTTTGTCTGTTTGTCAAGGATAATCTTCGGAACGGCATAACTGCTTTTAATGGGATTTTTATTGGAATAAATAGGAGTCTTTATAGTAACATATAGGCTGGAATTTCTGCCAGGAACTGTATATCATACTTATGTCCTGAGCAAATATTAAAACCCCTTTAAAATTATTATTATTTTGTGGGTACTCAATAAAACACTTAAATTTCCTCAAAGTCACACACGCTTACAAATTACAGAGCACTTAAAGAGCCAGCCTTACAGTTCCCAAGTGTATCATACGCTTGTACATTATCTTAATTATAGCCTTCAAGCCGTCAAACTGCTGTTAAAGAGACATTCGTGTCTTATTTTCGAGTATAATATACAGTATCCATTTAATACTAGTAGAAAGTACGAGATAAGCGACTTATGTCTACACTTATCCTATCAGGCTACGGGCTTAAAGTTGCGGTTGTACTCACGTGAAACGCGTTGTGACTTTTTTTTTGATGATGAAAGACATCAAACATTTATTACATGAAAAACTTAAATTTGTATTGAAATAAATACAAGTAAAAATAATAATTTTGTAACTAAAATATTAACAAAATTGAAAACCAATACGGACACATTATTATTGTATGTGCATGAGGCACAAATTACGCTTTATACCTTAAGCTTATTGTTTTAACTTCATATGTTATTTTATGGTATTCACGTTACTGATAATATAAATATAGAGTTTTCTGTGTAATATATTATTTTGCGAAAGTCACACTTTAATTCCAATTTAAAGTAGACAGCTCATCGTTGTGATTAAATATAGATTTGCGCTGTAGGAAGCGTTAAACTGATAAAACCTTTAAATCCAAACTGATATAAATGCTTGGCTTAGTATATTTTTGATAGAAAACGATGAATAGGTCAGATTATTTAAAACAAATACTACCTCATAAAATGAAAATGCCTGACTCATCAGCTCATCAGCCCAGAATTTGGCTGGAACTTTACTCAGATTTTCCTAGTCATGTACAAACAATAAGCTTAGATGGTAAATTAAGTTTATTGCTTTGTTCAGAATATGGAAAATCCTGCTATAACAATATAATTAAATTAAGCCTTAAAATAATTTAATAAAACTAATTAAAATATACAAGAACTGAAAATTAAGAAACTTAAACATTGAAATTTAGAAGGCGTCATGAAACTCATCCGCGTCGCAGTCAATTGGAAGTTTAGATATTTTTAATTTTGTTGAACACTACTATGTCAATGTTAAGAGACAGGATACAGTAGGAATGAAGCATTTGAAATTCATATATTAAATAGATAGATAGATTAAAACTTTATTGTACACCAGTAAACATTAGAGATACAATATTTAATGTAGTAACTTAAAACTAGTTGCACAACAGGGCGGTCTTATCGCAAAATGCGATCTCTTCCAGACAACCTAGTTTGAAATACAATTAAAATGTAAGAACAATAGTGTGGGTTATGGTGTACCATGAGGAACAGTGTCATAAATAGGAAAATAATAGTACATTTTATTGACATAAGTATTATATGTATTATATGTAGTACACATAGTAGTTTATTGTACATGAGTAAAAAATATATATATAAATATTACATATAAATCGTACATACAATACAAAATAATACTAATACCAAATTACTAAATAACAAACCAATACTTATATACTTACAGTAGATATATAAGCTATAATTAACACATATTATAATATAATATTCATTTAAACTATATACAATATGTAAATAATTATATTTATTAATATATACAATTGTCAAGATGATTGTGATAAATAATGATTTGTAACCAGATTTTTAAATATAGGGAGTGATTGAGCCCATCTGATAGCTTCGGGTAACGCATTCCACAAACGTACAGTTTGCACTGTAAATGATTTTTGAAGGAAAACTGTAGAATGAGTAGGGACCTTCAATTTCAGATTCTCTGATGATCTCAAGCACTTCAAATGAGTGTCATGTAGATATTCGAATCGTCGTTTTAGGTAAAAGGGGAACGAGGGATTAAAAAGTATATTATATAGAAGATAAAGGATGTGAGTATTCCGTCGAAGGCGGATTGGCAGCCATTTGAGCTTGTTACGAAATTCAGTGATGTGGTCATATTTCCGTAAACCTATATATGAACCTTATGCAGAAGTTTTGGAGGCGCTCAAGTTTATCTAGCTGGTCCTCATTGAGATCTAGATAGCTGGCATCGGCATAGTCAAGAATGGGAAGAAGAATAGATTGCACGAGTGCAATTTTAGTAGGTATGGAAAGGAAATTGCGTAACCTTCTCAGTGATGCAGCGGCAGCAAAAAGTCGTCGACTACTATTTTGTAATTGGACAGTCCAAGATAACGTTTTATCCATGTATATCCCCAGATTCTTCACTTCTTTACTAATAGGAATTGAAATACTACCAAAAGATATCTGGGGAAGCAATGACCACGGCACCTTTGACATCAATCTAGAACTGCCGACAATTATTATGATCTGGGTTTTCGTATGATTAATCATAAGTCCGTACATTTTGGTCCAATTTGATATTATAGCCAGATCGTTATTAACTGTGGAAATAGCAGACGCCAAATTTTCACAGTCTGCTTAAGAGTAAATTTGCATATCATCAGCATAAAGATGGTAGGAAGAAGAAATATTATTGGATATAGAATTAATAAAAATTGAGAAGAGCAAAGGATATAAAACGCCGCCCTGTGGTACACTGCATAATTTTGGCACCAGGAGGAAAAAGTTTCATCCAGATGGACACGCTGCGGGCGACCAAACAGGTTACTACGAAACCAGTCAATTACTGATGGAGATATGTTAAGAGAGCTTAAAATGGCAAGGAGAACATCAAAGTCGACAGTATTAAACGCATTGCTAAAATCTAGCAAACAGAGAATGGTGAACTTGCCATTATCCATACCTGATTTGATATCATCAGTTATATTGATTAGCGCAGTAGTGGTACTATGACTCGTACGGAAACCAGATTGGAAGGGATTGAGGATGTTATATCGAGAGAGGAAAGAGTTAAGTTGGTTATGGATAACACGTTCAAGGACTTTGGAAAGAAAGGGTAAGATGGATATAGGTCGATATTCAGAGAAGGATTCAGGATTAGATTTCTTGGGGAAAGGAACTACGTGGGCATCTTTCCAAGATGTTGGAAACATGCCGCTAGAAATTGAATAATTAAGTATGTGGGAAATAATAGGAAGGATCTCATCAAGGATGGGGAGGATCATATTACGAGTAATACCATCGCTACCAACTGCGTTAGACGTTATGGATAAAATGCTCTTCTCAACATCACATGCAGTAAACTGACTAAAGACAAAAGGAGGGTGATCAGGGGTTGAAAGCGACGAAAGGTAATTTAAAGTATTAGTTTTTCCATAAAAAACGGACGAAGCTGAGAAGTGCTTGTTAAGCAAATTGATATTAATATTCAAGGATTTTGTATTCTGACTTTGCTTTCCAACCCCTAATGATCTAAGGAATTTCCAGACTTTCGCTGGATCTCCGTTTCGAACAGAATTGTGGATATGCCGGCGTTGTGCATCCCTACACACCCTATTGCAGTGATTTCTGATCTTTAAATACTTTTCTTTATTAAGCTCAGTGGGTTTAGACTTGTACTTAGATTTTGCAGCTGCTTTTTTCTGAATAAGTAAACTTATGTCTGTAGTAAGCCAAGGCGAAGGTGCATGTTTTATCTTAATGGCTCGGATGGGTACATGGACGTCATAGAGATCAATAATGTTCCTCGCAAACAACTGAACTTTGCAATCCAAAGATTGTGCATCAAATAACGGCTGCCAATTTATAGTTTTTGCGTCCTTACGCAAAAGATCGCTATCCATACTACTAAAATTGCGAAGCAAAAGAATTCTTGACCTAGCCTTCGGAGGACGGATTTTGTAAAAGAGAAAAATGAGATCATGATAAGAAAATGCATCTGCATCAAATTGGCCGTGCTTAGCAACATGGCCAAGTGATGAGACGAAGATGATGACGAATGATGGTCTTGATGTGAGGGAGTAGAATTAGGAAAATTATGGGTGGCATTTAGGGAAAGAATATGTAAATTACTGGAAACCGAAATAGAATGAAGAGATGAGGAGCGTGAGTCGTCATAAGAAGGAGACAAATTAAGTAAAAGATTTTCAAAGGAGCAAAAGAAGTCGATACGCAAAGAAGGACAGTAGTAAACACCAAGAAGCATTTTGGTGTGGTGTAGCTTAACCTCTATGAAAAGATGCTCACCAGCATTGGGTGGAGGCGGCTGTGCAGACATGCTTACCACAGTATAGTCAATATAAGAGCGGAGATAAATAGCAACACCCCCGCCACCACTACCAATTCGGTCATTCCTAATTAGCTGGAAGCCAGGCAAAGAATAAGAGGCAGAAGAAAGGCATGGCTTAAGCCATGATTCGGAGACAAGAATAACATGGATGTTCTTACAGTCGAAGTTTGCCAGCAAATCTGGGAAATGGGCCGGAATACTCAGTGCATTGATATGAACCACATTCAAATTACTGGGAACATCAGAGAAAGTAGCTTGCAGATTATCTGCTAGAGAAGGGACACTAACGAAACTATCATTGTCGGTACTCACTGAGAAAAAGTCATCACTGTCACTGTCAAAATCCATAAATGACATATAAAATAAAATATAAGTATAAATTATAAATATATATTATAATATAAATAATAAAAAATATATAAAATTAATGAAATGTATAAAACTAATTAAAAAATAATAATGCACAACTAGATAACACTATTCACCAAAGTGCACCTGCCAGTTACATTATTACTCAGTACCACTTTAAATCAATATTTTAAAACAAAAACAAAAAAAAAACAATAAGCGTTATAAGAATAAATAAAATAAAGTACAAACCCAGGCAGGAAAGAAGAAGAACAGAAAACATTAAATATTATAAATATTACAGTTAGACGTTAACACAGATTGTAAAAACATTACTACGGCGTGTAACAATGGCCCAAACAGTTAATACGTTTTGAAGTGTATCCGAACATAAAACGTGAGGGCTGCTACTGGCATATTTGACACTTAGTCGTGTAAATATAAATAATTAAAATCAAAACAAGAAGAAGGTATCAGACAAAACAATGAAAATTAAACACAAATAAGTGAAAGTAATTTATAAAAGTTGTGTAGATACCGTCCTAGTACGAGAAGTAATGAAATATAGTTTGAGTAATATTTAGTCACCTACCTGGGTTTGAAAGTATTGAGAACGAAAAAAAGATGTTGCACTATTTTTTAGTTGCTGCAGCTCTTCGAGTTTTAGCCGGCTCATTCTTCAGAGCAGGGGGCTCTTGTTGCTGCTGATCTACGGCAGACAGATGGCAAAGACTTTGCATATCCGCCAAAGAATTGATGCGATGCCGCTCACCCTTTGCTTCGAGGACATAAACCACCCCTTCCCTAGTCCAGCACTTGGAGACTCCAAATTTCTCCCGAGCAGCCACAAAGACGTCATGTCGGGCCTTCGTCAGGAATTCTGAAGCTGTGATACCGGAGCCCTTAAGTTTAGGTTTAGCAAACCACACCTTATCCCGGACCAAGACACTTTGAAACTTGACCAGTATTGGGCGATGTCTGTTTGGAGCTGCGAGTCTTCCCATACGTTGGCAGCGCTTAATGCTACTTGGAGTGATGTCATTGAGCTTCAAGTGTGTTGTCAAAAAATCAGCAACAGTCTGCTCAAGATCTTCTTTCTTATCTTCCTTCACACCGTGGAACAAAAGAATCTTACGGCGACCCCGCATTTCCAAACTGTCCAAACTGTGCACTAGCAACTGGACTTGTTGCTGCAGACCCTTTAATGCTTCAGTGACAAAATCGTGGAATGAAGCAAATTCTGATGCCAGACCAGCCATGCTTGAAGGAGGATTGGTGTTGCTTTGCAGCTTGTCCTCAAACTGCGACATCCTTTGATGAAACATGCTATTTAAGTTTTGTATTGTGTTTTGTAATGACTCCATAGTATTATATGTGTACTGTGAATTTAAGGAGGAGATAACACTCACTGGCAGGTAGCGTAATATAATAAACTAAATTAAATAATAAAATAACTGAATAATCAATTGAAATAAATTATAATTAATTAAAAAGGAGGACTAAAAATTTTCACTGTTAAAGCCACAACTACCCACGTAGAAAAAATATTATCACTTGAGATTATCTATACTTCTTTATCTGAAACTTTAGCTAAATGTTGTATTTACATTACATTTCTAATTGAAAACCATTTGAACAACTTTCATTTAGCCCGTGGAATGTCCCGGGCCAAAATGCATTTATTGTGTAGTTGTTGTAGTGTCACGCTATTTTGAAGATTTTATGTTTATAAGAACCTAGCTTAGAAAACTTGTTTTTTCTCCTGTTTGGCATAATTATATGACGTAAATTTTAAACCGTATAGAGTTCAGACAATACTTTAAACGTATTAAAATAACTTACCTTTAACCTTTTCATGTCAAAAGTAAATGATAATTGCAGGTCGCTTTGTTTTTTTCTTACACCATGTGAAACATTTTTCTATAATACACATACATTATTCTTGTAATTCACTCTCTCACTGCACTAATATTGAAACGGGTCGACGACGACGATAGTTATATACATTAATTTAGCACAGGTCACCGATATCACTTCACATTAATACTTTAAAATCTATATATTATATTTATATAAATAAAAGTGCAGTCTCTGTGATTTCGAAATAACGGTTTTCAGAGCATATAATTTATTACACGGTTACAAGTCATTATTTGACCCGGTAAGCTGCGATTTTGTCGAGAGACAGAAAATAACGCGATTGAGACTGCGGGTAACAGGTATTTCTCAATAATACGCGTTGCGCTAACATCAGCGATAGCCCAGTGGTGTACGTAACGGACTGCCGAGACGATGGTCTCGGGTTCGATCCCCAGGTACCCCGGGCACACACCTCTAACTTTTCGGAGTTATGTATGTATTTAAAATGTTAATTATCTCTCTTTTAATAATGTGTCCGGTAGATGGCAATAGGCTCGCCCCCTATTACATTGGGACCGAAACAAAACTGGCGGAGTGTGGGTGTGTAATACACTTCCGCCTACCCCTTCGGGGATAAAAAAAGCGTGAGGTTATGTATGTATGTAATTATGTTAACATCATACAAATCATTGCTATCTGATATTATAATTATTGTGTAGTAATTATGAGTATAAATAATATTAAATTATGCATAATAAATTTCCTAAATAACTATAACATAAAACGCCAATGAAAACCATTCAACTGCGTGTCGAAGTTGAAGAACTCGAGCTTAATTAGAATTTTATTGACCGCAAGAATATGTTTACATGACCAGACTATTATTTTTCAAAAAAGCCTACTTAGCTGTGAATATTTGCCAAATTGTTTGCATTTACTGTCACAATTGCAACTGTAAACTTTTATTTTATAGCTTTGTTGGCGTGGTTTAAAAGTAACTCAGTATACGGGCTGCCGCAGTCTATTGCTGGATGCCTCATCTTACTTACGTCATAATAGCGTTGTGAATCCATTGTAGGATTATACTATACCATGCTGGCCAGACGGAATGGTATAATTAGGGAACGATATGGATTTTCTTATCTGCGGCCAAACAATATTTTCTTAATATATTTTACTAAGTGGCCTCTTAGACATCCACTAAATAAAATTGGTAGTAATACTTTGTATTATTAATCCGTAAGCACACGATGAAAACGTTACTAATTTATAAAATTTTAGTCCAAGAAGCACCTGTAATAGCCGGAATAAAACATGAAGAAAAGGGTGATCTGGCAACATGAGATTGGAGAATAGACATGACACAAAACTCCGAGGATACCTGTAGTTTCTCACTCCATAGAATAAATCGCAAACTTAGCAATTAAAACCCAAGCAGGCAGAGTCAAGGGCATATTCTATTCGTCCATATAAGATATTTTTAATATCATCTGCCTATGACGTAGACCGATTGTAGTGACCGGCGGTTTCCAGCCAAGGTTACTGGGGCGCCGGTAAAGCTGAAACATGTTTTTAATGATCCCTCTAGACGCAAGATTATCATATAGTTTTGGCATGTAAAACATACCTTTTTTATTCTTTGTATTGATGTGATGGATAAAGAATTATTGAATACATGAATGAGTAATACAGAAGAACTTGGCAGATAATTCTAATAGCTATACTTTGAGCCGTAGGTCAGATCATAATATTTGCTTATGAAAACTTATGAAATCTATATTGTTTAAAACGCTGTGCACTGGTCTAAAACTAAAACTTGAAAATGGCTGGGGCAATTTAATTTGGCGTTTGTTAAGTTTGCTTCAATTGTAGGGAGAAGAACAGCCAAAACATTGAAACTCGAAATAGGTAATATTGTGTGGGAATAGTGACTTTAGTATATTGATAGAACGGTACCTGAGTAGTCAGCTATTTTGTCAAAAATATTTTATAGTTTAATAAAATTGTAGTGTACGGAATTTATGGAAAATAGCCATCCCTATGGGCCAGACAGATAGTCGCTCTAAGGGAAAATTAAAGATATGTTCAGTAAATTCATGTTAGACTCGAAAGCGGACTCCGGGTTCTAACTGGGATAACGCTAGGAGGATGGATGAGAATTGTAGTTGAAATAGTCACAAATGAGGTGGTGAGAATTGAACCATAATTGAATCAATATATTAATAAGCTTTTACATACCCGACCAACCTACCCGACAGATAGTTCATGACGTCATTAAATTACTGCATTCGATCATGAGTTATATGACCATTTGACATAAAATTCACCGGTTTTCCATTCAGGGCGTTATTATAAAAGACCGTGACCAGCATCGCAAATAGTCATTAAGTCTGTTATTATAAAAACTTTATTGACATATGTTACCTACGAGTTAATTATTGATATATTACTGCAATAAGTCTTATTCATTAACTATTGGTTCGATTATCCCCAAATTTCTGGAACTGTTGCACTATAATTGCCAAAACACTGAAGTATTGCGGCTAGAACTAATGCAGCGATCTACCCGCTTCCACCCATTTATTGCTTATAATATCTACTACTACATGTATGTCGGCAGTTAATAACCATTTTGTAAGTAAATATGTGTTTATATTGCTGCTTCCTCCTAGGCTCTGCAACAATAATTTTATTTCGCGGATATAATTATCTGTTCCGCTGCTATCGTGTAGCATTCTAAGTGTTGCCATCCGTATAGTCTTAGCTAGCTTTCTCTTTAATCTCGGCAATTGTTCTCAGTAGATGTACTATGTAAGTAACTGAGTTCATGAGACGAATTCGTCAGATACGGATTATAGACGTTTGTCATGATACTGCTATTATTATTTACGCCGCTTACAGAGTGGAAGGCGTAGACTAAGAATTTCCAGCGGCGCACCTGGAAGCAGCTAGATACGGTAACGCAGTATCTAGGCTGACAAATCCTCTCAACACAATGGTTCCAAATACAGCTCAGACGTTGCATAACAAACGGCACTTTTCAGTGCCACCCCTTGCAAAGCCAGCGCTAAAGGTAATATCGATAAACATAGAAGGCTTTTCCGAAAACAAATCAATCCTCTTAGCGGAGCTTGGCCAAACTAGAAATTGTGACATTTTGTGTGTCCAAGAAACTCACAGAGGCATGGAAAACCTACGACCACAAATACCTGGATGGACTTTATCAGCAGAAATACCACATCCAAAATACGGTAGCGCCATTTTCGTCAAAAACAACCTTAAAGTGTCATCTGTATCTTGTAATTCCGAAAACTGTATAGAAACCATCACAATTGACATTGGAACATGCACAGTCACGTATGTATATAAACCACCCAACGAACCCTTTCAATTTCATAAAACGAGTAACTTCGATGACCGATCCATCAAAATAGTCGTCGGTGACTTCAATAGTCACAGCTTAAGCTGGGGTTATAAAGAAACTAATACAGATGGCATTGCAGTTGAGAAATGGGCCGAATCTATGGATCTCATTTTACTTCACGATCCCAAAATGCCTCCATCGTTTAACAGCTCCCGTTGGCGCAAGGGCTATAATCCAGGTCTTATTTTTGTTAGCTCCGGTATCGATTCTCTATGCCGTAAATCAGTATGTCCCCCGATCCTAAATACACAACACCGTCCGATTGAGTGCAGAGTCCATGCGAAAATTACACCGTTGCAAATCCCATTTAAACGCCGTTTCAACCTGTCTAAAGCAAACTGGGTCAGTTTTGCAGAGTGTGTGGACTCAGGTCTCAGTGATTTAGACCCAGTGCCAGGTAACTACGACAAATTTGTAGAAGGAGCATCCCTCGTGGTTGTCGCACTTTCTATATTCCAGGACTCCACAAAGACTCTGCCAAACTGCTAGCTGACTACGAGCGGTTGTACTCAACGGATCCTTTCTCTGAGGAAATATTACAAACGGGTAGTGAACTGATGATTCAAGTCAGCCAAAGGCGCAAGGAACAATGGTCATCTCTTGTCTCTAATGTGAATATGACACATAATTCCAAAAGAGCATGGGCAACAGTTCACAAGCTTATGGCAAATCCACCCCCAGCCACAAACCAAGGCCAAGTTACTGCTAATCAGGTAGCCCATCAACTTCTTTTAAACAGCAAACCATCTAAACGACTTAGAAGTGATCGCAACTCAAACGAGCGGACCACAATCTCTAATGAAATTAGCAAACCTTTCACCCCCACTGAACTATTTTTAAATTAAATTAAAGCCCTACAGAATGGTAAAGCCCCTGGCGTGGATGATCTTCTGGTGGAGCAAATAAAGCATCTCGGACCCATAGCTGCATCTTGGCTCCTGCAATGTTTTAACAACTGCTTGGAAACGAAGAAGATCCCAAAAATGTGGAGGCGGGCAAAGGTTGTAGCTCTCCTCAAACCTGGAAAGCCACCGGACGATCCAAAAAGCTACAGACCGATCTCCCTGCTTTGCCACACGCACAAATTATTTGAAAGACTTCTTCTAAACCGTCTCACGCCACTTATAGATCCCCAACTTATAGCAGAGCAAGCAGGTTTTAGACCTGGTAAGTCCTGCTGTGGTCAAATTCTTAACCTGACTCAGCACATCGAGGATGGTTTTGAGACGAGAAACATTACCGGTGCGGTTTTTGTGGACTTATCATCTGCATACGACACGGTCAACATCAGAAGGCTCCTATGGAAAGTAGAGAAAATGACAGCTGACTCAGGATTCGTACAAATTCTGGGTGAGCTCCTCTACAATCGTCGCTTCCAAGTACACTTGCTCGCAGAAAAAAGTAGATGGCGCTATCTAAAAATTGGTCTCCCACAAGGAAGTGTGCTTGCGCCCATTCTGTTCAATGTATATACCAACGACCAACCTATCACCAATGCCTCTCAACGTTTCCTATACTCAGATGACTTGGCGCTTACGACTCAAACACAAACATTTGAAGCGGCTGAAAGAATCCTTATCGCTGCCCTTGACCAACTGGCACAGTACTACGATGTGAATGGCCTAAGACCTAACCCATTGAAAACGCAGTCCTGTGTGTTTCATTTACGAAACCATTGCGCTAACCGGGTCCTTAATATCCACTGGCAAGGAGTGAGCATCAAACATTGTCCATATCCAAGATACCTTGGGGTCACATTGGACCGCTCACTTACTTTTAGAAACCATTGCCAAAATACAAGGTTGAAAGTGGCCACCCGAAACAATCTGCTTCGCCGTCTGACGTCCACATCATGGGGAGCCAACCCTGACGTTCTCCGCACAACGGGACTGGCGTTATGTTTTTCTGCTGGGGAATACTCGTGTTCAGTTTGGCATAGATCTGCTCATGCCGATCTCGTTAGCGTGGCGCTAAATGACACGTGTCGCACCATAACCGGCTGTCTAAAGCCCACTCCACTTAATATGGTCTACCCGCTAGCAGGCATAGCACCACCGAATATTCGACGAGATGTAGCATGCTCTTTGGAAAAGCAGAAGCAGGAGTCGGACCGTCGCCACCCTATGCATGGAAACCACATGCCGCCATATCGCCTAAAAAGCCGAAAAGGTTTTCAACGGCACACTGATCCATTGAGCGAAGACCCGGCGACAGCAAGATGTAAGCTATGGGCCGAAAAGTATCCTCCACCCTCTAACCTTGAGCCAAAAGAATCTCTACCACCTGGACACAACCTGCCCTGGCCCGTATGGCAGTCCCTAAATAGACTGCGCACACAGGTTGGCCGCTGCAGAGCAAACTTGTGTAGATGGGGGTTCAGGGACGCCGACCTTCCCAAATGTGAATGTGGTGAGCTGGAACAGACAATGGGCCACTTGCTGATATGCCCTTCTTGCCCGAGCACCTGCACTGTGTCTGAGCTCTGGGAGGCCACTCCTAACGCAATAAGAGTGGCCGAATATTATGCGGGTCTCATATAGCTGAAACCATTGATACGAAGAAGAAGAAGACAAGAAAAAATATAAATAATTATATTTATTAAACACACATTAATAGCTTTTTATATTTATGCAAATAAAAAGCAGTCCTATGTAAAACTTTCAGTAAATAATTTGCAAAGCTTTACAAAAGTTAGAGCGGTAGTTTCGCTACTAACAAATAACACAGTTGCGTGTGCCAAATGAAAGTTTTATTTAACAAAACAGAATTAGGACAACAGTTCTGTTACACACTATAGAAACACAAGTGTTTGTCCCAAACAGAAATAGATTTTAAAGCAATACGCTTCCCTGCCACGCTATTTTAATTTTGTTAAATACAAAGCTGAGATACAGAGTGATGCCATTTTCAGGAGTATCATTCTGCGATAAATTATGGTTGTAACTTTTTATACGATATTGACTTTGCTTTGAAACAATCATCATTAATATAACAGTCTTTAGCAGTCCACTGCTGGTCATAGCATGATTTTTTGCTTGAGCGTATCTGATTTAATGTCTTGCACACGCACATTCTCATAGCGTTATGTAACGTGGATCAAAGACGATATTTTTTCTTAGTTCTGACTTTCATAGAGAGATGAATATAACATTTTGTATTTTACGTTAGAATCTTTCAAAATACAATTGTAGTTTTGTTTTATTTTCTCTCATTAAGGGCAATCCCTTAATTATATTTCGATTTTAAAGGCATCCAGATGCGTTTGATATCCACAGATTATGATTGGTGGATATGAAACGCACGCGTCTTTGGTCCGTATAGCTTAGCATTAGAAACGGACTGAAGTAAGTTATGTTTTATATACCGGGTGTAGGTGTGCTGTGGATGTGTCCTGTGTTGTATATATTTACTATAAATGTGTGCTATAGATGCGCCTATAACATTACGTAATTATCTCAAAATGCGCTTCGTTGCCTCACAGCTACCGCGCCGTGTTACATCTACATAACATAGCAAAATAATATGTGGAAACTGTCACATAGTTTCGTACCTTAACTTTCAAATACTCGCATAGTAGCTGCGTAGCACATATTTATTGGAAAAGCACCCATAAACTTTATAAGCACGTATGCGTGATGTCTTCATCCAAATATTAAAACTTCAAAGCAATAAACTAGGTTAAATATCCGTGTACTACCAGCATTTTCAGACTAAAATGATGGCAACCGGTTTTGGGGAGCACGAATTTAAAATCACCCCGTATATTTGGGACAAAAGAAGCACTCCAGACGTTTTGGCTCGTCACGTTTTGTTACCTTGCCTGATTAAATTGGAAGTGAATCTAAGTACACGTCACTTAGTTATACTTATATAACACCTACAAAACGTCACATAAACAAAGTTATGAGACATCTAACAAAAGTGATGTATGTAAGATGCTTGCAATCAAGGCGTTTCCTACTATAACTCGGTTTTGTATGGATATACTGGCTGTAAATTTTCAATCGACTGATACCTATGTAAACAGTTTTGTTGACTTGACATACCTATTTCAGAAACTTTGCTGAATTTGTTGCTCAATAGAGAACAGTTTTCCTTAGGAAATTAATATTTTATACCACAATCAAATAAAATTATAATAAATGTTCTAGTGATAACGGACAGGTTTGTCGAATGAAGAAATGGTTTGTTAGGTTAGGATCGGTCGGATATTTTCTTATTTTTACCATTATGATGCTAAAGCAACACAACCATTGCCGTTATCCAAGTTTACCGCATAATACATCGACTGACACTGTTACAAACAGTAAGTAAATAGATAAGATAGAAAGAGTAGTAACCGACTCTACTCAATGTTATTTTTACCTGTCGTGTCATTATATAGCATTGACGCAAACGCAAGTCCCAATTTCAGGGATTTAACATTTTTTGTAATTACCACAAATAATATATAAATCAATTGTATTCTTCATATAAGAATAAATAATAGGTATGATCTAATAATATTGAATTTTCCATCAAGTTCTCGTTATTTCGTTTGCAAAAATACAAACATATATACGGGATCGATAAAATTTCAATTTTGAAATTCCTATTCATCTAGTTGAAAGAGTTTTAGGCCCACTTAGTAGTTCGTCCAATATTTATATAGACGGAAACATTATTTTGTACTATTGCTACGATAATACTTTTGTAAATGTATGCAAGTGTAACAATATGAGAATAAAGAAATTATTATTATTTAAAAGGGCACAAAGTTTTCTCTTTCACCATCGTCATCATTAGCCCTGTATATAAACTTTGCTGGTCTCGGGCCTCCTTTCACTATGAGAAGAGTAAAGTCATAGTGCGCCACGCTTATAGTCAGTATAGCCTTGCTGATTGCAGTAGGGCCGGCTCAACCGTGGAAGTTCTACCCATTCAGAGAATGCCGAGGTAAAATAACAGTATCTGCACTGTTGCCTTTCGTTCGGTTAGTGAGTCCCGGAGGCAGCATTCATGTTTCTCTCCCTCATCCCACTCCTCCCATCTAGGTCGGCAAAGTCCTTGTGACTCCTCTTGGGTTGCGGGTATCTGTTACTGTAACTATACTCCTACTCTTTATTTTATCTATTACTATAACTATACTCTATAATATTTCAAACTAAATTTTATAAAGCCTACATTATTAAAGTTATATGCTTCAGTAATTTGAGTAAGGAACGAAAATTGCCTTCAAGAAATCCGGAACCACATTTCATCTGACCTATTTAAATAATCCTGTCTCCCAAAGGAAAACGTTCAAATACCAAAACTCAAGACTATTTCCCTTATCATAATATTATAAATGTAGTCGAATAAAGGTAGACGGCATCTCACCCATCTTACCTTAATTTTCATCCTTTGAGACCTCAAGAGTTTTTATGAATCAATGTAAACGGACTATAGAAATTGTATTTGTGATGCTCCACAAAGCTATTATGTAGTTCAATTGGTGTATGCTTACTTGTGCACTGTGAATTATGAATAAAAATGACCGGTAAGCAATGTCTGTATCAAATACTGGTACGTAAGGTTCTTTTATAAACTAAAAATTGTTTGTGAAACTCTTAAACGTTTTATGGATTACGATAACCATTTACCAGCAAGCTGTATCCTTATATGCCATTTAAGCCGCGAATTTGGTCTTAAAAATCATCATTTGAAGATTAATTTTGCATGCTAGTGATTTTGAAAATAAAAAGCAGCTGATACTGACGCAAGTTAATGGCAATTAATTATATCATAAAATTGTCAATATTGAGGACCTTTTTCTATTTCTTGATTAAAACATACATATCCAAATAAAAATTCATTGGCCAATGTTACCTCCTTCATGGTCGTCTCGCTATTTTATACCCTGCAGTGTACTTGCACAGTGACCTCCTCTAGAATATCAAGTCGTTGTAATTCTACCTATTCCGCTCTATTAAAAGTTAACCAGTTTCAGACCGGTGTGCATGCGCTGGACTGCATACACCAAGGATAAGTCTCACAATGCAAAATGTTTGTTTATATAAAAATTGTTGTTGTTATAAAATTGAACGGAGAGTCTAGGATTTTTTTTAGATAGGTTAATAATTTCATTATTTACTCTTGCTGAAGGCTATAGCAATCTTTGAATTATGAATTTTAAAACCTTTTCAAGCAAGTTTTGGATGTACGAGTATATTGCAAGATCGGTAAGTTTGATGGTATAACTTAATACGAGAAAAGTTCAAATGTGTCTCAGTTTATAAGTAACTCTTTTATATGTGCTGCCGATAACCATAAAGATAGTTCCTACGAATAATTATGGGTGACTTATCTAAATTCTAAATTGTCGATGAATTAATTTGTAATTGTTTTTTGACGTGACAACGTCTTATAAATTGGTTTGCCGGGTGACACTTCAAGAAACTGCGTTACGCTCCGCTCACGTTATGCGCTCACAATGAGAGCGAGTGAGAGGCACGCGTCCCGCCTAAGAGCGAGAGAGACAGACATAAAAAGTGAAAGGCACGCGTCTTTCATCCTTTTTCCTACTATACGAATGAATATTCACATTAAAATTATTTTACCACTCAAAGTCGTTGTCACGTAAAACTTTCGCCCGTATACCGACTTTACAGGCAACCAATTTTTTTTTTTATTATAAGGAAACACAGAAATAACAGTACAGTTGCCGATGTCAGTATGTAGGAAAAGGAGGATAAAACAAAATATATTCGTCACTCAATTGTTTGCATTGCAATAAAGCGTCTCTGTACGTTGGAAGTAAAAAAATATGGCTTAAGCTCCGTACTCACATACAGTTTTACTCGATCGAATCAGACTCGAAGGCTCGCTTAGAGTAAAATTACAATGTATTTGATGTCATCGAGCTGTGCGTTTTGCAGTCCACACGTTGATTTTTACTCGTTTTCGAGTAAAAATATCGAGTTAAACCGTGTGCCAGTATTGAGCATTACAATAACTCAGCTGCAGACTACGGGCTTGCTCGCCAACGCATTTAAATATGATATTAAATTTGACATCAACTGAGAAAGCTTTCATATATCATTAGAATTGCTGATTGATATGAAACCTACAATGCTCTGTGCTATGCGTTAAAGTAAGTTTTGACTACAGTTAATTGGCTGTGACAAAAATTACTGAATATTTTATTTGAAACGCATTAAAGATTGAAGAATGTTTATAAAACATTTTCTTTGTTAACTTCGATGTATTTTATATATTACGTAATATCATTTTGCACAATTGCACGCTATTAAAGTATCAATAATATGTCTTTCTGTACCTTAAGTATTTAATAATATGTGTAGAAATTTAGAATTTCTTTGCTACGGAATCAATATACAGGCAATTCTCTTTAATTATTTTGACCTTCAACAAAATCCAGTAACCCTGAACAACTTTTTAATACCGGCTAACAATTTGATGGCATCTTTAGGGGCTGAACAATATTGCTATCCATCGAACTATTTGATGGCAGCCTGCTCTGGATTGATTCCAATAGCCAACATGAAAGAATGCAGATGTCGATGAAATCAAATATTTTGTCATGACTCAAACAATCTTGCGAATGTTGCCAACTTAAGTTGAAGGAGTCGTAATCCTTCTATAGATATTTTAGGAGTCCTTTATTTATATTGGATTAGCAAAGGGCGAACTAAATACTACGTGATATTTTTACCAGTTCACCTGAGCATCATGCATAAGAATAAACATTAATTATTTATTTACTTATGAATATTACATTACAGATTATTAATTATAACTATATACATCACTATCTTAAATAATCATAATTTCTAAGAATATATATGCACATAAATCTGAAAAAAAGTGAAAATATAAATGTACAGGTGTGTTTAGGCGTCGTAGAATAAATTAGTTTAGAGGGCAAACATTTAATACAATAAGGATTGCGTTGGTCCCTTTTTATTGTACAGCTATCTCATTTTGCCAACAGGTTTTGGCCAGGGTTTTCAGGTAGAAATGACACGCCCCCCGTGGGATCTCCACCTTGTCGTGGTGGAGGGGCCGTGACTAGGTCACCCACGGTGAAGCTAAGTGAGATCCCGGGAGTGGACGCTCCCCGTGGGCTTGACGGAGGCCTGCGCAGGATGCGTCCAAAGGTGCCGGTGTGAGGGACAGTTCTTCTGTTCCTCGCAGTTGGGCGCAGTCGCGGGCGGAGAGGCGTGTCGGTGTTCCGCTGCCGCGCGCCCTATCTCCCGCGACCAAATGGGGTACACCATCGTTGCGTCGCGGTGGGGCCGCAGAGAAAGACAGATGCGGTGTTGCGTTGCCGTCCTCCCTATCCTCTGCGGCCGCTGGGTGTTTTAGCGGTGGAGCCCAACACCTTCATCCGCCGCCAAAGGGGTATGGTTCGGGGCCCGCCTGACCATCTGGCGGGCCAATACCCGTCGAGGGGTAGCGAGGAATGCTTCGGTGATACCCGACCCTCCGACACATGGGTACATGAGGAACACGGGTTGGTTTTTAGTCAGTAGTCTGACAGTACCCTTCGCCCT
Organism: Euclidia mi; assembly: GCA_944739405.2. Taxonomy (NCBI): domain Eukaryota; kingdom Metazoa; phylum Arthropoda; class Insecta; order Lepidoptera; family Erebidae; genus Euclidia; species Euclidia mi. The sequence continues at coordinate 56,021,309 of OX123187.2, forward strand.
TTCCCCAGGGCGGAGGGACTCCATGTGGATTTTCCAGCCCAACACAAAAAAAAAAGTAGACATGACATCGTTGGATTTTCATAAGAATCTTACTTTCTAATGGATATGTTTAGGTGTATTATTCTGGCCAATTACCAGACGTATTTCGAGACTGTGCAACATAAAAAAATTTAAATCACTTCAAGATTGACCCAAAGAACATCAAAAGCAATTCCTCAACTGACATAACAGTTAGTTTCTAAAATATTATCCATTTCGTGCCAAAGCTAGACTCGCGCCGCATATTTCACAGTAGCTTTACAGCCCGTTCACAAACAACAGCGACAGGCTTTCGATCTCCATGTCGATTTCGATGTCCATACCGCGCTCTGCTCCGCCGGCCAATGTCGCGTTAGAGTAGAACGCGCCATGGACTACGAAATCGCTGTCGCTGCCGCCTGCCGCTGCTAGACTTGAACGGGTAGTAACCTACAGGCGTTATTACAACAAGATAATATTGTGAACAATATCTGGCTCGGGTTAAAGCGTTCAACAGATGTACAGATGATTTGTTCGACATAAATGACAACTGTACTGCAATGCAGGTATCGGTGGATAAACTATGAAAAGTAATCGGTTAGACAATCTTCAATCCTGAGTACACAAGGCTACGTAAATTACCGATATTTTTATTTTGTGTATTTATTTGATGTCGCAGGTATCTAGTAGGGCGGTGGCAGCGCTAAAAGCTCATACTTTTTAGAAAATAGCACTACTATTGCAATTTTCCATTGTAACGCTTATAACTTATTCTATAAACAATTTAAACAAGGCAGTCATAATTTCAATAACGAAACGTATTGTATATCAGTCATCCTAATCTTTGTAGTACGTAAAACATACTGAAACGTAGTATTTCATGTATCAAACTCAATAAATTAGACATACGCAAACAAATTTAATCTAGCAATAATATAAACAATATAAATTAACAGTTTAGTTTGTGAAACATATTCTAGACGTATTTTCATACCTACATTATTAACTATGCCTATAGTAGGTATATTTTAGAGTGTAGCGTTGATGTACAAAAAAAATTAATTTAAGTTGCACAGAGTTAAGATCTTACACAGATACAAAAACAAATAGCTTTAAATATGAAAAAACGTGTTTGAAGATTCAGGTTACAAGAATATCAAGGGTTGAAATTTAGTACAGAGAATTTGTCTCGAAAGGGGAAAATTTTCAGAGATAGTGGCGACCTCTGGGTATTTACAAGCACACGTAAGCCACTTGAATGTAAGGAAGTTATTCGCAAGCATGATTTGATGTGACAGTGCAATAGGATGAACTAAGTGGAAAGCTTGCACGTGCCACTGTTATAGCTAACCTTGTAGTAGAAATTCTATTTTATGATTTGATTAGTTTACATTTACTTTTGCAAACGATAAAATAAATATATTGATCAGGTTCTTTTAGCCTAAGGAGCTTTTTAAAAATTGCTAAAGTATGAATCTTCTTCTTTCTCTTAGCGTTATCCCAGTCTCAGTCTGGGGTCCGCTTTCTAGTCTAACCGGATTTGGCTGAATATTAGCTTTTCCACGGAGCGACTGCCTGTCTGACCTCCGCAACCCGAAGGGATAGCGATATTCCATGGTTTAGACTAGTGTCAGTTTATTTAGAAGTTACTGACGCCCTGTAACGACTGTCAAAGATCTTCATGACAACCGGGACCGACGGCTTAACGTGCTCTCCGAGGCACGGGACAAGCGATAATTAACAATTCAATACGCACATAACTCCGAAAAGTCATTGGTGCGCGCCGTGGATTCGAACCTGATACCCTCTGCATGGCAGTCTGTTGGTATATCCACTCGGCTATCGCTGCAAAATTGCTAAAGTATGAATGTATACAAAAATTGGCCAAGTGCATGTCGATCCACGCACAATGTACGCCATTTTTACATGTTACTCGTATGTTTAGGACAAATGTACGACATGCTGCAAAGTCAGGTAAAATAATATAAAACAAGAAATGTTACATTAAATAAAATAAATTGTATCTACTATTTGCTCACATGTAATACAGGTAACGTAGTGTTGAAATAAATCTATTATGTTTGCACTCAGTCGCGTGCATTCAATGTGCTGCCGAACCGATCAAGAGTGCTCTTTGCGATAATAATATTCCGATTAAATTAACGGTATTGTATGATGTTGGATCATGACGACCAATCTGTATATATAAAATCCTTGCGTTACTGAATGACTGACAGACACGCTACAGTCAAAACTACTTCCTGAGGGACTGTAGGGGTGCACTAAGAAGGGATTTCTCGAAATTCCCACGGGATCGGAAAGAAAGGAAAAAATAAAAAATACGAGCGTAGCTGCGGGCGTCCTCTAGTATAGGATAATATCCTTATACACATGAACAGGTATTTTAAACATAAATCATATATTAAACTTACGTTAAATCATATATTAAACTTACGTTGAAAATACAGGTTCGTGTGTGTTGGTAAGTGATAGGCTGGTTGTTTGCCGCCATTGTCGTAACGTCATGAAAAACAAGATGACGGCGCTAAAGAAGAGAACATACCTACAAACATTTTTATGGCCGCATGTCAACAGTTGATTCAATTTCGAAAACGAACCTAAGTTTCTATCACTATACTCTCCGAATAGTAAAACTGACGGGGCAATAGGGGGGTAACATAGCTCGAAGACTTCATAGTCGTTGAAAGAAATATTCTAGAATGGCGGTTACACACAACAAGCAGGTGCATGGTAAACGTAAGACGTCCATTGTTGGACATAGGTCTCCCCCATAGGTCCCCTAAGGCCCTGCACAGAGACTGGTCCCGGGCCACCCACGTTTATACTACCTATTTTATGTGTCCCTTAATAATTTGGGTATGGATTTCATCACTTCTTAAAATGCATAACTTGTGCCACGGAAGATACATAATAGACATAACTCTAAAAAAATGTACCATAATGTTTTACTTTAAATTAAAATATTGAAAGTATTTCAAAGTTCCCAACAGGAAACAGAACCCGTTGTGTCGCGGCAAAATGTCAAGCTGTTATACTGTCAACTCGACTGCTGCATCGCTAACCCTTGTCTTCTTGTAGTGACAGGTTTCTTTTATTTCTTACAAGTGTGACGTTATCCGATATGTTTTTAATATCGACGATTCAGGAGTTTAAGTAATGGTTTATATAACTAGCTTTTCTCTAACTAACTTGTCGCTGCGGTTTTGCCCATGTGGAATGTTGATAGAAATAATACTATTTGTAAAACCAGATAGCAAAATGTCATGTCATTTCCTGTGGACAATGACAATAGACGGGCAAACTGAGGATTAGAAATAACAATATCGACTTTATTTTAAAACATAGGCTAAATATATTTGGTGATATACCAAATACACACATAAAAAAAGTCTACGCAACACATACAAATTTCAATTTTACAATGTGTTTTCGCATTAAATCCTTAGTATTTTCTTATTTATATTATTTTTAATTCTTTTTTGATATTCAACAACAATTAATTTTTATTATGACTGCCTCGTTGGTCTCGCGGCATAAATGTGCGCGTGGGATTGGGAGGTCTCGGGTTCGATCCCCGGGTCGGGCAAAGTGTTATTGAGTTTTTCCGTTAGGAAATTCTCAGTAGCAGCTCGGAGTCTGGGAATGTGCCCGGTACGGCAATAGGCTCGCCCCCTATTACGTGGGACTAAAATAAATCTGGCGAAAAGAGGGTGTAGCAATATACTTCTGCCTACCTCTTCGGGGATATAGGCGTGAGACTATGTATGTATGTAGATTTTTTTTTAATAATCATAATTAACAATAATTACGACTAAGAAGCGTATGTACCTACGTAGTACAAAGTAAGGTGCCTAATCAACTAAACTTAGTTTTCAAACTCGTAGGTTTACATTGCATGCGTTATAGATATATAGATAGATAGATACAATATATGTATAGATATTTTAGTTTAAAGATTTAATTGGGTAGTGGTAAATGCGTAAAAGTTGAGTATTTTATCAAAAAACACAATTTTATTGACACTATAAAGGTAAGTTTATTTCACTGCAAGTGTTAAACCAATATTTCTTTCGATAAAACTGTTTAAATAACAGTATTTTCACAATATTACTGCGCTTTACTTAGTGAGTTATAGATAAAAAATCTAAAATGCAGTAATAACAGGATTTACTGCATTTTAAAAAGTTCTCAAAATGACTTTACAAAAAATCTGTTCGCAGTCTCAGTGGCTAAAAAATAAAAATAGCTATAATATTGTAGTATTTAAATAAAACGTACCTAACTATGTTTAATAATTTCGTTTTGTGCCAATCCTTTCACCTTACATTGAAGGTTTTATGGAAAATATATTTTTTATACAATTTTAGGGGTTCTAAACTTTAAACGCGTTTTTCTCGAATTCGTGTTTTTGCTGTTACTGCACTTTAGGTTCGGGAGGGCAGTATTATTACAATAAGTAGCTTTAAATAAACAGACAGTCATGTAGATACACAAGTACATCAATAAAAATTATAGTATAGATTGACATGTTAAAAAAAAGAACATAGAAAATGTTCAGCATACCTCATAATTCAAAGGCTTTGGGCATATATAACATGTATCTCGGAACTTCTTTTTTTAATTCTATTTCTGAATAAGTCCTTTACTGTGGCGGATTTTACGTACAATTAACCAGTGGATAAAAAGAACATCCTAACTCGTAACAAAAGTTTATGGTAGTCTAAAAAATCGGTATTGAGTGGCGATGCGACCTTCTAAACAACTAACTGCACCATCTAGGCAGTCTAGTTTCTTTAACTTTTAATTTCATAACAATATATCTATACGTTAATTAATAAGAATATTAATAATTCAGAAACTTTGGCTTAGCCGTAGTTAGCTAAAAACGCTGCCTATCCTAAGTTATAGTATATAATTATCCAGAATTTTTTATATTTTTTTTTATAATAAATTCTTTATTTTTTAATTTCTATAAATATTTTTATAAATCAATGCTTCTCTATAATGTATATTCAAGAAACAAATCATACATAAGAAAATCACACAAAGACCTTTCCAATAAAGCGCACAGATCAAGTTGGATTCAATAGCTTAGGTTAGGAGCATTTTATTCAAAGTCGTTGGGCGATATATAGAACTCATTCACATGAGTAACACGGAATAATTCGCTTAAGGGCCAATTTCATGAGATTTTATTAAGATAGTAAAATAAAGTTGATATTGTTCAGATGTCGCGTAATTTAGATAATTAAGGTGATTTATGGACAAGTAAAAATCTGTGTGAATATGATTGAATAAAATGACAACGCGCTTTTCATTTTAATTTGTTGTCATTCCCTTTAAATAGTAAGATATCTTAATATATTTTCGACACCATGAAGACAAGATGACCAATGGAAGTAATAACAACACAAGCCAAATTCATAACCTAACAAACAAGCAAACGGTAAAACGGTTTAGACTTTGCTATTAATTATTACCGTAATGGAACAAAAATATGTCAAACTAAATCAAAGTTCGCTAAACTCGAGTCCCTTCTTAATCCTTTTTCAAGGTGAGTTTATCGATCTCCATCGTTCGATCTCCTACACTTTCCCTTAAACCTTCCATAGATCTTTACGAACTGCAAAGGGAAAAGCAAACTTTTATGGTGGGCCCTAAATGTTTGTATGACAGTTATAGGCCCATAACTTCACAAGTCTCGATCCGAGACCTACTTCAAAGACAAATCACCAGTTTCTGGTCGTGAAAACTTTTTAACGCGTGGTTTAGTTGCTATGGCAGGCATTTCTGTGTTATTCATGGGTTTTATTTTGCCGAAGTAAGTTTGGTGCGAACTTCACAATCTATTAGGGCTATATGTTTTCGTAACAGCTGGTACATGGCTTTCAGAAACTGTTGTAGGTATAATATTTTATCGGAGTTATTTATTGTTCTGCTTAAGTACATTGTGAATTCATAGGTTTGGAATTGAGGTTTACGATCAAGATTCACTTGACCCCGGATAATGCTTTGTCAATCTAGAAAGTGGCCGAAAATGTGAGCGGGACCTATGCTTCGGGAATTCTGGGGCTGTAACATGAGGTTTTGTGTATGCGTAATATTCTACGTAACTGGGAACTTAAATGGTCTCTCTCTGTCTCGATACTCTGTATACAATAAATACACCATGAATTAATGACTGCAGACTATTCTAACCTTATGACGTGTTGTAGTACATAGTAGAATTCGTTGTCACCTCTCAGTGATTTGAAAAAAATAAACGTCTCATAATACACGTAACGCTTCTCAATTGCGTGATTATTCGAAGATAAAGGAACCGACGTTTTTACATGGAGTACACCTGTCGTGATCAGGGGAAAATAAAACCCAGTACATAAATATAGCGTATGTGTTAAAATTGCGAAAATTTAAAAGTATAGCAACTGTCAATTGTCATCCCAATCAGAAACCAATACTCACCATCTCTAAAACTAAAACCCGATTGATTTTATCCTAAGTCAGATACATACATTAAGAAAACGCTATCATCCAGCTATAAGGATTAACGACCGTCTGCTAAGTGCCACATCTCTTATTGTGTATAAGTTGTATAGAAAATAATTAGGCTGGGTCAAGGCCAAACATCTGGCGTTCGTTGACTAGTTTTTTTTTCTGAAACCTAATATTGATGTCGTCTGAAGGGAGGCAACGACGATAGATAAATTGGAACTCTTCTTTCGGTTAATTGATTGGCACTCGTTTGTATAATGTTAGTTAATGCCTTATTGATGGTGCTGTGCTGTAATGGTTTTCTATGTAAGATTTATATAACATAAATTGACTACATTGAATTTATTTTCCTCAACTAATTTAATTAGAAGGATACTAGAGTTGTATGGTTGAGAAATGGTAAATCCAAAGTTTACCGCTTCCACTTTAAATAAAACGACATCATCATGTGCACCCAGCTCGCGAGATGTACCTATGTATTTAAAAGACAAAAGGCCAATTAACTGTAGATTATGCAAAACTGAAATATATATCTAAAAGAGTAAGAGTAATATATATATATATATATATATTAACATAATTATATTGCACAGATCAAAATAGATTGCAAACAAGCAACATTGAAGGTGATTTAACATTTAAACATTCGGTGTACAAGTGAACTTTATTAGTTTGTTCCTACTATGTCTTAATATCAGCGTAAGCTACAATATTAAAAGCGCTAGACGCTGAGCACATTACGATAGGGGAGCGCCTTGCTAGAGTTTTAATGAAATTCCCAAAAGATAAACGTGCTCTTAAATAATCTGCTTCAAGTTATTGAGCCTGTGAAAAGGTGAACCATGCAGGTACTGAGTGCGACCTAGTTCTACTTCGAGTTCGGTGACGTGTTGGTCCAGCCTTAGAGAGCGTTCATTGTACGTAGCCAGAGTCAGTTTCATGTGTAGTGCCGTAGCCCGGTGATTCTTAACACTCCCTGCCCCGCTGTTACCGCGACTGCTACCGTAGTTTCGGACAGCGGGACTACCGGGAACTGGGGGCCTTTTATTCGTTGGTGCGCTCATTGGGTGGTATTTGGCCTACTGTACCGCGCTGGCCAGACGAGTTGGTTACAATTTAGCGTTTGGTTTCAAGTTTTCCATCTCTTCGCAAAGATGTTATTCGATCTTTGCAATTTTTTTAGTCGCCTTTTAAGACACCCTCGGAACGAAATGGAGTAGTGACACTTGTATTCTTTATCCGTCACTATACGGACAGTTTATTAACAAATTGATTATTATTTCTTATAGACAACCAAATCAAAACAGAATAATAGATATACTTCATGTATGCCTACGATATATTTCGTAAATAGGTATTTACGAAATGAAAACACACAATACAAATAATTGGACATTTGCACTTACATTTGTGCTTACTGTACCATAGTTCTCGAACGTAAACTGTGGCTATTTTGCATTTTAAACATTTTCTTAACAAAACACACGAGAATCACAAGCCTCGGCAAACTTATGACACCAAGTTGTAAGTGTGGTAACTGACAAGATTGATTGTGGGAAAACTGACATTTGAAAGGTGATAAAACCGAGTAATGTCAAATAATTTAGACTTTTGAAATTTACAAATGAACGACGGAATATTAAAAACCAAGTAAATGGTATATAGTAATAGCTTGAATTGATTTACAATAAAGAAACAAAGCAACTGTTATTCAGTTGCTTTGTTTACATATGAAACATTACATATGAAACAAAGCAACTGTTATTCAGTTGCTTTGCTTACATATGTCATTTTACTTGCTTTATTTTTACGTTATGTAGTGGTGTACCATAGTTTAGTAAGTATATATATCAATGCATAGCGAGAAAATAAACAGTCTTACACCGAACTCAAGACGTTTCACTAGTTCCCCAAACAACGTACCTAAGTTCCCTACATGGCGACCCTGCCATTTTTTTCCGCGAGTGCATAGTTGCGAGTGCATAGTTACAAGTAGTAATCAATTGGACTATGACCTCGAAGTAATAATTATCTGGTTCTCTAGTTTTTAGGGTTCCATACCTTGAAAGGAAAAAACGGGACCCTTATAGGATCACTTTGTTGTCCGTCCGTCTGTCAAGACCCTTTTTCTCAGGAATGCGTGGAGGTATCAAACTGAAATTTATACTAAATACTCGAATCTACAGTTCCATAGAGCTGTAAAAAAATCAAACTTCTAATCCAACGCAATCAAAAGATACAGCCGTATATGCTGCAAATTGCAGCATATTTTCAAACTCGCTTTGGAATCAAAACCTACAGGGTACTTCCCGTGAACTCAGAATCTTGAAATTTGGTACGAAACAACGTCTTATATCACTTATAAAGGAAAAATTGCGAAAACCGTAAATTTTTAGTTACAGCATATAAAAAATTTTTTTTAATAAATTTGAAGGTACTACCCCTTTCTCTTGAACGCGTGGAGGTATTAAATTGAAATTCATATCAAATACTCAGGTATATAACACCGTTAGGCTGCAACAAAATCAAGCTTCTATTTCAACGCAATCAAAAGAAAGAGCAATATAAGCATATTTTCAAACTCGCGCCTACTCGCAAGTGAATCAAAACCTACAGGGTACTTCCCGTGAACTCAGAATCTTGAAATTTGGTACGAAGTAACGTTTTATATCACGTATGAAGGAAAAATTGCGAAAACCGTAAATTTTTAGTTACAGCAGATAAAAAAATATTTTTAATAAATTTAAAGTTACTACCCCTTTCTCTTGAACACGTGGAGGTATTAAATTGAAATTCATATCAAATACTCAGGTATATAACACCGTTAGGCTGCAACAAAATCAAGCTTCTATGTGAACGCAATCAAAAGAAAGAGCAATATAAGCATATTTTCAAACTCGCGCCTACTTGCAAGTGAATCAAAACCTACAGGGTACTTTCCGTGAGCTCAGAATCTTGAAATTTGGTACGAAGCAACGCCTTATAGCACATATAAAGGAAAAATTGCGAAAACCGTAAATTTTTAGTTACATCAAATAATAAAAATATTTTTAATAATTTAAAGTTACTACCCCTTACTCTTGAACGCGTAGAGGTATTAAATTGAAATTCATAGCAAATACTCGGGTATATAACACCGTCAGGCTGTAACAAAATCAAACTTCTATGTCTACGCAATCAAAAGAAAGAGCAATATAATCACATTTTCAAACTCGCGACTACTCGCAAGGGAATCAAAACCTACAGGGTACTTCCCGTGAACTCAAAATCTTGAAATTTGGTACGAAGTAACGTCTTATAGCCCAGATAAAGGATGCGGAAGGCTGAGGACCGTGTGCTGTGGTGCATGTTGGGAGAGGCCTATGTCCAGCAGTGGACTGCGATAGGCTGATTGAGATTGAGATTTCAAATAATTACATAGTCTTCAAACCGTTTTGCTAATTATTCTGTACTTTATAAGTATTTTTGTAACAGAAACTTAAAATATTACCACTTCCATGTTTATATATTCTGGAAATATGTATGTTTGTAAGAAAGCACCCTGACCTTTTTCAAAGGATGGGTGATTCAGAAAATAGTCGCACAAGACATAAGAACAGACTACATTTACCCGCAATCAAAGTAGAAATGTATAAGAAAAACGTGTATTGTATGTGCATTAAAATATTTAATCACTTACCAAATAATTTTCAAAATTTACCCATTATGACATTTAAAAAGACATTGTATAAACTTTTATTGAATAAAAATTATTATAATTTAAATGACTACCTGGATGACAAGGATATTACAATTTAATGCATAATATTATATAATTCTATTCCAATTCCATAATAATTTAATGTAATTTAATTTAATCTTCTTACTTATAATTGACATAATATTTGCACGCCATACTTGGCAAAACATGTGTAAACAACAACATCTGTAACAACCATTTCACCATGTTTTAGCAAATAAACCATTATTATTATTATTATTATTATATTATTATAGATTTCTAATAGTCACTAAAAGCTTTGTAAATCAATAACTTTGATAAAAAATCTACCATCATTCATCAGCCGACTTTTGCAAGGCTGCTGCAAGGCTGGTATAGGTATTTAAGTTATATTATAAAATAAGCGATATATGTTAATATAAAATAAAGGATGACTGATTACAAACGACAAACACCCCTTTTTCTTTAATTTATGCTCCTACAGCTTTCCATACATTACATTTCCATATTTGGAAATAAAAATACCATAACTATGACTGGTGAACTTTTACTTATATACCTACAGGTTTGTACGGAACCCTCGGTGCGCGAGTCCGACTCGCACTTGACCGGTTTTTTCCTATTCAATACTATTTTCCGAAATGTTGGCTACGTGAAGAATTATACTGCAACATGGGTTTGCAACAGACAAAAGAAGAAACAATAATAGCCCAGAATGCAGCCGGTGCTGGCAGAAACGATGCAACATCTGAGACTGGCTATTCCAGCGTAAGCACCACCAATATTCTTCTTACCATCATGACCATCGTTCTTTTGGCTGCCGCAGTCTACGCATTTTGTTTTTATTATAAGAAGATGCACGTAACATGGATAGACAGGCAAATGAATCGCAGATCCTTACGCCGCAGAGAGGCCGTCGCGTACCTCACGGAGCGCCCACAGCGCCACAACATCGAACAAGTATAGATAGTGCGTTTGCGTAAAAAATGTTAAAAGGTAAAAAGTTCGTTTGCGTGAACCCCAGTACAAAGTGCGTTATCGGTATCAAAAAGTGCGTTGCCAATCGTATTGTAAAAAGTGCGTCTATGTGCGGAAATAAAAGTCGTCGCGTTTATCTTTATTCGTAAATACGTCATATCATCACGGTATCGTCGCGTACGGAGTAAGTACGAAGTGACTATAAACAATAAAACAGTGTGTCCGGTATGAAACTATATTACTAGACATTAATGTGTAACTTTTACAGGTTAAGGTATCATTTGCTAGTATATCTACGGTTAAATTACGTTTATATATTATACTTTTGTCTTAAAATGCGTAAGTTTGTATTAATAAGTGATAACAAAGTTTTATTCATTGCATTTGTAATCTGTTCATAAATCGTGCACTGCGACTCACCGAACATGATAGCTCTCGACGTATATGGAATAGTTTTGAATAGTTGTACTTATTAGGGACTCGTTCGTATGATTTAGGATTAGTTTGAATGATGCAATCTTTTCTTTGTTTAATTATGTTATGGCCGAAGAGTTTTTAAACATATATGATGAACTGAATTTGATTCGTAAATACTTAGTTAAGAAAGGTCAAATTCGATTCAAGGGCTCCATTGCTTTAAATAAACTGAAAAAAGCGAAAGTTTTATATCGAGGGTTCACGGGCAAAATGTATTAGGCGACATTTTTTTAACTTTACAGGAGAGCGTTTTAAAGTTTCAATTTTTCGAAAAAAAATCGTTATAAAAAAAGTATAAGGTTATTAACGAAAAAGCGACCGAAGTTGATTTCCATGACAAAAGCTGCATAATTGAGTATAGTTTTCATTTCTTTTTAGCTACTATTAATAGACATAAAAGTCGCTTGATACAATATTACCCCAGTTTACTTTTATTTAGAAACAGGCTAAATGATATAAGTGCCATAAACTTCACAATACAGGTATAGGAAAAACGATTTAAGCGACACTCTGGTATTATTTTGTGTAAGGCTAAATATATGAACAACCATTGGAATACTAAAATAAAATCAGGCTAATCGGTTTAAGCAATTGAAATATCATAAAGTAGTTGCAGATAAAAATGATTTATGTAGCACTTTTCTCCAAAAGTAAATTGTTTGAAATAACAATTAATTTGTATGTATAATTAGGATTGGCGGTTAGATCAACATTAATTTGGACTATTGTTTATTTCCTGCAAATGACAAATCAAATTAAAGAAATTTTAAAATTAAACAAATACGTGTTAAAAATCAGACAAGGGATCGTTTTTATTACAATAGTGGCACAAGGATTCACATTTTTCGCTATTTGAAAAATATTAAGATAACAAGCTGGTGATAACAAAAAAGGCTTTTCTAAAAATAATAATAAAAATTAGGTAACAAAAACATCAATTCTAATTGAGAAAAAATAAATAACATCATTATCACACACATAAAACTTTTGATTTTCCTCTCTTCATAAAAAATAATCAGGTACTAATATTAAAACCGAAAATTACTTCTATTTTCATTCTTCTGTCTCATCTTCTATGTCAGTATCTATCAATACGTCTTTAAAGAACATAACACACACATACAACTTTTGATTTTCCTCTCTTCATTAAAAATAATCAGGTACTAATACGGACAATTTCGGGAATCAAGGAAGTGACACAACATTACTATTTAAAAATGTATTTATTGCTTTTCGAAGTATTCTCCGCGAAATTTTACACATTTTTCCATACGATGGAACCAATCATTGAAGCAACCATTCCATTCGGCAGTTGGGGTCTCCAAAATGGCCGTTTTGTAGGCGTCCACAGCTTCTTCAGGTGATGAAAATCTCTGTCCACGCATTTTATTCTTTATTTTAGGGAAAGTATAGAAATCATTAGGGCTTAGGTCGGGGCTGTGCGGCAGATGGTCTAATAATTCTATGTTTTCTTGCTCTAAAAATTGTTTTATTCTGTGCGCGGTGTGAGAACTCGCATTGTCGTGATAGAGGATGATGCGGCGGTTACAGTTCTCTTTACGGAGTTCAGAAACGACCTGTGGTAAACAAATGCTAGCATACCATTCTGCATTAACCGTTCTTTGTCCCTCAAGAGTAGTCAAGAATAGTCGTAACATGGCCGGTTTTGGAGACAAACGTGGCCACCATTTTTTTTGCAACACTCCGTGAACGAAAATTTTTTGTTGGCTTTAACTCATTTTTGAACACCCAAACTCGTGACTGGTTTTTTTTTAGGGTTCGTACGCGTATATCCAGGATTCGTCACCTGATACGATGTTGTAAACAGCATTTGAGGATCCTGTGTGGAATCTTTCGAGAGTTCTGACGCACCAAGTAACGCGAGCCGCCTTTTGCTCTTCACAGAGCGAATGCGGTATCCATCGGGAAAACAACTGGACAAAACCTTGTGACCAGACCGAGAATCTCTTTTTTTTAAATAAATGGTATTCGATTTTTAAAACCAAGGAGTTTTCAGTTAAAAAGATTTTTATATGACAGGAACAGTGGAAATATCCCATTCCCGATACTTTTAGTGCAGCCTATGTATTAAAAAAGGTTTTTCCCGTCATGACCTTATTTTCCTTACTTACCGCTTAAAACCCCCTAAATCCCCTCCTAAAGTCCGGTACATTCGTTGTTTTGTTCGCATGGATGTTAACAAACTCGTTCAGGATGCTTCATGATAAATTGGGACAACATGTTTTCTGCCTCCACTGTTGACGAAAAAGTATTTCTTTTTAATAGCTCGTTTTGTCTTGTATACGATGTTCATGCCCCGGTGAGGCAGGTCAAACTGAGGCATCCTCCAGCACCCTGGCTTACAGCGGGTGTCCGTATGGCAATGCGCCGTAGGGATCGGGCGTTTAGGAAATATAAAAGGGACCGGTGCGAGGAAAACTGGGCGCTATTCAAATCTGCAAAGAATCGGTGTAATCAAATGGTGCGAAATGCCGACACATTCTCAGCAATATCACTTCTTCATCGCCTGCCAATATCTGGAAGTTCCTTGGAACTCTTGGTATTGGCAAGCATCATCGGTGTGACTTCCGTCTGACACTTGGTTTAGATGGTATTAACCAATATTTCACCACTCCCACTCCATTGGATCACCAGACCAAGTGTCTGGCAGTCAACTATTTAAATAACTTACCCGACCTAGACATCTTCCAATCAACTTACAAAAAACAATCTTTCCAATTTTCTCCAAAGTCTTCGGATGATATCAAAAAGATAATCCTTTCCATTAAGTCTAATGCCGTGGGACATGACAACATCAGCCGCCGTATAGTTATGACCATCTTTGACCAGCTACTTCCTTCTTGTGGTGATCTCTCACGTCATTAACTTTTCCCTTGAGTCTGGTTCCTTTCCGTCCTTGTGGGGCAAGGCCCACGTTATCCCTCTAGCCAAGACCTCCAATCCTTCTCTTCCCAATCAGTTTTGACCCATATCCATACTCGTTTATGTCCATACTCGTTCACGGTTCACGGTGACTGAAGCACCGCGGGGGCACGCGCGTTATTCACAGTGACGTAAATCAAAGACTCTGACGTCGAAACGATATGTCTTACCCGACAATGGATAAACGATTTATACAAATTTTTGACTATCTTAACGAATATAGATTTCCTAATTCTAGTAGAGTAAAAATGTTTTAGCTTCCACCACTTAGAATACAATATATCTGATGAGACGAGTCTTTATTAATTTAGTTCAAGAAGAAGGATTTAACCGCCGAGTATAAAGAATTTTTATTAAATATGAAAATGATTTAAGCGCCAGTGTTTATTAATATCAGATGCATGGTAAATGATTTAAGCGACACAAGGTATGGATTTCAGCAGCAGGCTAAATGTTTTAAGCGACATCAAGTATGAATTTCAGGTGCAAGCAAAATGCTTTAAGCGAAGGTATATATATATTTCAGGCGCAGGCAAGACGATTCAAACACCTTATCTTACCAAACTTATGCCGGGGAAAACAGCTCAAGTCAAAAACACTAAATATTTCGCCTGTACGAAGTCCATTTTTTCTTAAATTGTAAAAAAATGTTGTCGTTTCAATCAAAGCTACTCCGAACTGCGCCTAAATTTACTATTGTTTTAAGCGCCAAAAAAGTGCTCAGATCAGCACGAAACCGAGTGCAAACGACGCAGAAAAATCCGGCGATTCCGAATATGTATATAACTCAATATCGGCCAGGATGTCGCTTAATACATTTTGCCCATGAACCCTCGATATAATAAGTCTTTAGTATTATTATCAAAGTTAACTCGAGATGAGAAACCAGAAGTGGTGACGTCCTTGACTACGACTTATGACAATATTAAGCGTTTATTTCTAGAAATATCTCATTTATGTACCCCGAGTGATAATTTAACAGAAAAAAAATGGAGTTTGATATGCGAACGGCGTGTAGTTTGATTCCTATTTTGGATGGTAAGGAGGACACCACGAAGCGATTGATAGATGCTGTGGAAATGTATTCAGAAATGTTAGATGAGCCAGGTCAAAACCATTTAATAAAATTTATTCCGAAAGGTAGACTTTCAGAAAACGCTAAGTTGCGTATGTTGAAAAATTACAGTACAGTTAATGACTTAATACAGGATTTAAGAAAACGTTTGATAACCCCTAAATCGTTTACAGCCATACAATCGCGACTCGAGCGTACGAGCCAAGGCTGGAGGTCTATCGACGAGTTTGGCACCGAATTGGAAAAACTTTTCACAGATCTGACGCTGACCCAGGCGGATGGTGATTCGTCCAAGTTTGACATTTTAAAGCCTATTAACGAAAAAATGGCAATTAAAAAAATTGCAGAAGGCCTTAAGGATACGAGACTTAGCCCCATCGTGGCTGCCCGGAACTACAGCAGTCTGAACGAGGCGATCCAAGCAGCCAAGGACGAGCAGCTGTTAACGCCTTCTACTTCAACCAGGTCAGACGTTATGCAGTACTCACGAAGACCTCGAGGTAAGTACAAAGCTTCTAACGGACCGAGAGTTCAAGGTCACCGCGGACGTGTCTACTCTAACAGTAACAATTTCCGTCCTCATGATTATCGTAGACCTTTTCAAAATTGTAATCGTGGTAAATTTTATGGTAGTAGATATAACCGTCGTGGTGATTGGCATGGCAACAGCAGTAACGTTTACTCAGCTCAGAGGAGCGAAGATGATAAAACCCAAAAGCCAAGCGTCCCTGAGAAATCTGAAACTGTGACGACAGATAAGTTTTTTCAAGTTTAAAGATTTTGTTTTGTCATGTAATGGACACAGTAGATTTGTATCATTTTATGTCAGTAATAGGAAATACATATTTTTAGTCGATACAGGAGCATCAATATCAGTAATAAAAAAAACGATTTACCTAACTCTATTTGGATATCTAAAGATGATACCGTTATAAACGGTATAGGAGGTCAAATTTGTTCTCCTGGAAATGTAACTCTTAAACTCACTTTAAGAAACTCTGATACGTTGTTACAAAAATTTCACGTTTTTGAAAAATTACCTTTAAAGGCAAGTGGAATTTTAGGATTAAAATTTCTTTCTAAATATAATTGTAACATTGATTTGCCTTCTAATATTTAACTATTAATTATGATGCTAACGTAGCTTCCCTACCCCTCTTGGAGAAACCAGACTATAGAAATAATTTTGTTTTACCGGCGCGGAGTGAAACTATTCATTATGTTTATTTAGGCACTGATGTAAATGATGATTGTGTTGTTAGCGCGAGAGAGATAGAGAAGGATGTTTTTCTAGCTTCAGCGATTGTTAGACCAAAATGTGGTAGAATACCGGTTAAAATACTTAATGTAAGGGAAGAAGAAGTTACTTTAGAAAATTTTGTCCCAGAAGTTAATTTTTTACATGAGTATAATAGTTTTTCTTTTTCGAAATCAAAGGCTGATGTTAATAGAGCAGAAACTTTACTGTCATTATTAGAATTAAATTATTTAAATGCTGAAGAAAGAAATTCTATTGAAATTATCTGTTCCAAGTATTCAGATGTGTTCTTTTTGCCAGGAGATAACTTGAACAAATGTATACGAACAAACAATTACACTAAAGCCGAATGTTAGCCCTATATACACTAAGCTCTATAGGTTACCACAATCAATGAAACCGGAAATTGATAGACAAATCAAACAAATGTTGAACGATGACATAATAGAAGAATCGACTAGTGAGTGGTCTAGTCCGATACTTCTAGTTCCTAAAAAATCTGACGGTACGAAAAAGTGGCCTTTGGTCGTTGACTATAGGAAACTTAATGAGGTTATTGTTGACGACAACTTTCCATTACCAAACATCACTGACATCTAAGATTCGATTTTAAACTTTCGCGATTTGTATACATCATACAAAATAATTTAGCGGGTCTTAATCGCGTTAACTTAACTTATTTAAGGTATAAATACCTATTTGTTGCCGACGTTTCGCTTTTCTTGCACCGAGCTTGGTCGCGGAGAGACTGATGAGAGCTCAGCGCCGTCTTGTGGAAGTGCGGGTTTCGGCACCTACCCTCACTTGGTCTTTAAGTTCGCAATGTCGGTACTCCGACACACTACACTAATGACGTCTACACACTGTTGAGATTTATCACTGCGGCGGTGTTTACACTTGCTGATGACTGGATTCCAAGTAGCCGATAATCTATATCCATCCTCCCGGTTGAAATTGTTATATTTCTTGATTTCTACCGCTTCACGTACTATCCTGGAGTAATAGTGACGATCGGTGGATAAGACTTGTGGTTGATGCAGTTCTATCCAGTGGTTTCGTCCAGACTCCAACAAATGCTCAGCTATCGCCGACTTATTAATATGTCGGTTTTTTACAGCTGCGATATGTTCTTTTACTCTTTCCGCGATTGTACGTTTAGTCTGCCCGATATATGAACTACCACAGCTGCAATCGACTTTGTAGACGCCAGGTGTTTGGAGAGGAATGACATCCTTTGGTGTACGCAGATTGTGTGCTATCTTAGAGAGCGGACTGTATACAGTCTTGATGGAGTATTTCTTGAGTACTGTTCCAACTTTGTCCGTCACTCCCTTTAGATACGGCATGTAAGCGGGCACTCTGCTTACTTCAGGTTTACGCTCGTTCCTCTTCCGACGGAATATGTTTTTCTTGTATCCGTTGCGCCTAAGTACCTTCCGAACATGTGACAGCTCACTATTTAATTGTTCAGGAACACATAAGTCATACGCTCTGTTCACTAACGAGGACACAACGGAGTCCAAGTGCCGCGGATGGTGGTGCGAGTTCGCGTTGAGATATCTGTCGGTGTGGGTCGGTTTCCTATACACAGTGTGTCCAAGGGTACCATTATCTCTCACTGTCACTTTTACGTCGAGAAAGGGTAACGATCCGTCTACCTCCATTTCGAAAGTGAATCGGATGTTCGGATGTATGGAGTTCAATTTGTGTGCGAATTGTTCTACGTCCTGCTCGTTGCCCTTCATGATGCAGAAGATATCGTCGACATACCTTTTCCATAGTTTCACATTTGACGCCTGCATGTCTATGGATTCCTCAAAAGTGCTCCATCCAGATGTTGGCCATTACCAGTGCTATAAATCTCAACAGTGTGTAGATGTCATTAGTGTAGTGTGTCGAAGTACCGACATTGCGAACTTAAATAAAAACCAAGTGAGGGTAGGTGCCGAAACCCGCACTTCCACAAGACGGCGCTGAGCTCTCATTAGTCTCTCCGCGACCAAGCTCGGTGCAAGACGAGCGAAACGTCGGAAACAAATAGGTATTTATACCTTAAATAATTTAAGTTAACGCGATTAAGACCCGCTAAATTATTTTGTATGATCTTAGATTCGCTCTCTGGTTCTATATATTACTCTCATCTAGATTTAAACCAAGGATATTACCAAGTCAGTTTAAGCCCTGAAAGCCGTAAATATAGTGCTTTCACTACTAGCACGGGCCAATACCAATTAAAACGTCTCCCAATGGGACTTAAGACTTCCTGTAGTAATTTTAGTAGAGTTATGTCTATAGCTATGTCTGGTCTGACATACGAGAAGTGTTTTGTATATATGGACGATTTAGTTATTTTTGGAAGAAATCTAACAATCCATAATTCTAATCTAATTTCTGTCCTTGAAAGATTAAGAAAAGTGAATTTACAACTCAATCCAGACAAATGTCAATTTTTGAAAAAAAAAATTTATATTTAGGACATTTAGTTTCTGCTGATGGTGTACTACCTGATCCAGAAAAAACTAAAATTCTACAAAATTATCCCGTTCCCAAAAGTATTGATGATGTCAGACGTTTTGTAGCTTTTTGCAACTACTATCGAAAATGTGTACCTTCATTTGCTGAAATTACATTGCCTCTGAACCGATTATGTAGGAAAAATACAACCTTCTGTTGGACTGATGACTGTCAAATATCCTTTGAATTTTTAAAACAATCTTTAATGACCCCACCCATTCTTCAGTATCCCAACTTTTCTGATAAAACGAATTTATATTACAGACCGATGCATCAGGAATAGCTATAGGCGCAGTTTTATGCAATAAAGATTTAAGACCCGTGGCTTATGCTAGCAGACCCCTTAACAAAGCAGAATTAAATTACCCCACAATTCAAAAGGAATTAACCGCCATAGTATGGACCGTAAAGTATTTAAGGCCATATTTATATGCTAGACATTTTACAATAATGACAGATCATAAGCCCCTCGTGTATTTGTTCGGGATGAAAGACCCGTCAAGTAGACTCTTAAAGTTTCGTTTGACTCTAGAAGAATACGATTTCAAAATAGTGTATGTGAAAGGTAAGGACAATGTAGTCACGGATGCGTTGTCCAGAGTGTGTATTTCATCGGATGAGTTAAAGAGTATGAATGAAGCAGTTTCGAATGTAAACGTTTTAACTAGAGCACAAAAGAGAAGATTGGACGAAGACAGTAATAATAGTTCGCCGTTACTTAGTAAACCCACTGATGACAGGTCTGATCAACCTAGAGTTGTGGAGTTATTAAGGAAACCGTGCGATCTGATAGAGATGACATTAGTAGAAAAAGATAAGATAGATAAATATAGAGAAATGAATTTAATTAGTGACGAGGATGACTGTTTTGCGTATATACCTAGTAAAATGTTACTATGTGTAAATTTCAGCTTTAGAGCACAATTCTCGCGAGCCGAATTTGTGTCTAAGTTGGAGAAATTTTGTAAGAAAGTAAAAATAGAAGAAATATGTATAATTAAAAATGATGAAAATTTAGCTTTTATAAAGGGAATATGTAATGAGCTCAAAATATTAAAAACATGGACCGGTCCGAGAGTATGCATACTAAAAGGAGTACAAAGAATAGACAATGATAAGGATAAGAAATTTATATTACATGATTTTCATCTGCTACCCACCAGTGGCCATGCTGGGATACGCAGAATGACTAATAATATTAAACGTCAGTTCTACTGGCCAGGGCTTGACAAAGATATACATGATTTTGTTAGCAAGTGTCCAAAATGTCAAAAGACTAAGTATAGTAAGTACATTAAACAGCCAATGAGAATATCAACGACAGCTACAAGCGGTTTTCAAAAAGTATACCTAGATTTAGTCGGTCCTTTAGATAGAGATGAAGAAGGAAATTGTTACATACTAACAGTTCAATGTGAACTAACCAAGTTCATAGAGGCGTATCCACTACAAAATAAGGAAACGGTAAGTGTTGCAAGAGCTTTTGTCCAAAATTTTATTCTGCGATTCGGTATACCTGAAATTATTGCAACTGACAGAGGTTCGGAATTTATTTCTTCAACAATGGTAGAAATGTGTAAGTTGTTAGAAATAGAAAAGTTGACATCCACAGCTTACCACCATGAATCGATCGGTTCTTTTGAAAACACTCATAAGCATTTGAATGCCTTTTTAAGAGCTTACTGCACAAATAATGGTTATTCATGGTCTCACTGGATACCATTTTGGTGTTTCAGTTACAAAAATACCATCCATACGGAAACAAAATATGCGCCCTTCGAACTTATTTTTGGTAGACAATGTAATATTCCAAAATCAATAAGTGTACATGTAGATGCATTATATAATCCAGATAATTATGCTTTAGATTTAAAATATAGAATGCAAGTAGCACTAAAAGACGCTAGACATAAATTAACTATTAGCAAAGAGAAAAGAAAGGAATTATACGATAAAAAATGTAATCCTATTACTTATAATATAGGTGATTTAGTTTTAGTAAAACATGAATCATGTAGAAAATTAGATGATGTTTACGAAGGCCCTTTCGAAGTGGTAGAAGATATGGGCCCTAATGTTAAGATAATTAGAAATAATATGAACGGTACGGTTCGAGCTGCTAGATGTTTTGGGATGCTGAATGATAAGTCTAAGCTGAGATCTAGATATAGATTTATTCTGACACTTTACGTTAATTAATGCTAATGATGATTATGAGTGTTACAAGTAGGTCGGTTGATCGCACACTGGCTCGTGTAGAACGCGCGGTCCGCTGGTGCGGCCGCGTGACCAACTTGAGCCAAAACTGCTGATGATGATGTGTTCGATGAGTATCGAATATGCTCCCGAGGGGAGGATACGGATGATAAAAGATGAGAGGAGATGATGTTACATTTAAGGGGTTAGTAATACATAGGTGAACCAGTGGTTTGCTTTTGATAAATGAATGTTAATACAATGCTGAATGTTCTTATCCTTAATGATAGCTAATTCCTATCTAGATCTACCATAAAAACCGATTGTCTTTTACTGATGGGTGATGTTGATTTGTCTTTTTTAAACCGTAAGCTGGACCACCGTTTGGTCCCACAAGCACTGAACCCTTGCTCGGGCACGGGTGATTCACGCGCACTTACACTCACACAACTATATCCATGTTCGGTCACGGACGGCTTACGCGCACTTGCACTAACACTCACAGTGCTAATAGGCGCCGCCCGCGGCACGGCAGCCGCTGCTGCAGGCAGCGGCTCGCATGGCGCCTGCGGGCCACGCTCGGGCGCGGGTGAGGCTTGCTTGCCTCGCTACCATAGGAACCACAGGAATGCTGCGAAGGTTGTTGCTAGTAACACGTATGATATGACATAGTGATGTATATCATGTGTAGTTATTGTCGCTTCATCCAAAGCTGCTTTTTTCATAGCGGCTATCTGATCATCGAGACGTGTTAGTGAGTTGTTGATCTGTGTGTCCTCTGTTTGTTTTCTCGAGAAGTGGCAGCGTAATATTGACCAAATGATGATGCTGTATTGGAGCTATATTCGCGATTAAGAGGTCAGGTTTTAAATTTAGCTTGTTTTCCTGTTGATATGAGTACAGAGTTATGTCACGACCTTTAGCTATGCATTCTTTGTCGAGTTGAATGAGCCCGGCCTTGCTGACTCGGCGCGCTCGGGTTTCAGTGTCACATATAATCGTAAATGAATAAGTATTATATTTGTTTGGTTTGACAGAACTTTTCTTCTGGGTCCAAACGCTTGATTGGACCTCGTAACTGACAGATGTAACTTTCATCCTGATAGGTGCAAGTTTGAAGGTCGTCGTCCTTGACTTCAATATAAGAGTCCCTCATCAGATTAGTTGCTATGTAATCTGTAATTGTAATCTGTAATTGCTTAGCTGCTTGATCTAAAAGGTTTAGGTGTCTATTTATGAGCTTATACTGAATATCAATAGTCTTCTCAGTTCGTTTCAGAATATTATACTCAGCTTCTACCACGGACGTTTCATTTTTCCAAAGTTGTAATAAGTGGTTTTCGTTGCCATTTATCTTTTCAATATCACGTTGGTATTTACCAAGCGAAGCTTTGGTCGAGTACTCCAAATAAACTATTGGCTATAGAGCCGACTGCGTTGACAAGGCCGCGTCGAGTTCTTGACCGAGTGCCGAAATGCTGATTTAGCAGGAGTTTATTATGATATTGGAGTTCCGTATAATCATGCTGCACTTGCAATAAAATCATGTTACAATGGCTGTGCTCTTTGATTTGTTTACATGTTTGCTCTAGATATTTGATGAAAGTATCCACTACTTTATCACGAACAAGTGGAGAGTATGGAAGAGTACATGGAGGCTGGGGTTTCGGCAGCCGAAATAGCGAGGGAGAAGCAATTCTCCAAGCTGCTGCCGCTTTTGATCTTATAGTGGCTAACACTTGGTTCCAAAAAAAAAGCAACACCTGGTAACCTACAACAGTGGCCACCATATGACCCAGATTGATTATTTTCTGCTAAGGCGTAAACGTATCAACTGGGTCAAAGACTGTAAGGTGGTACCGGGAGAAGACTTAGTCTCCCAGCACAGACTCCTGGTGGTCGAATTAAAAATTCGGCTGAGCTCGAAAAGAACCAAGGAGCAGCTACCCCCAAAAGTAAAATGGCATATGTTAGAGAAGAATGAATGTGCAGTAGAGTTCAGAAATAGAGTGGTAGATAAAATGATTGAGATGGGTGATATGAAGGATTGCAGCGTGAATGAGAGTTGGGAGGAGATGAGTAAATGTATGAAGTGCGTGGCAAAAGATGTTTTAGGAGAATCGAAAGGAAAACGTATGAAAGATAAGGATACCTGGTGGTGGACAGAGGAAGTACAGAGTGTGCTCAAGGAAAAGAAAGCAAGGTTTAAGGAATGGCAGCTGATGAAAGAAGGTAATGACTCGTTGAAAGAGAGTAAGAAAAAGAAGTATGATGAATGTAAGAACTTTTCTTACATTCATCATACTTCTTTTTCTTACTAGCCAAAAAAGCCGTTGCCTTAGCTAGAGCAAAAGCCCTTGACAATATATACGGATTAATTGAGAAGCCGGAGGGCCAAAAGTATTTATACCGACTGGCTAAGGCTAGAGAGAGAAAGGCGAGGGATGTATTCCATATCAAGTGTATGAAAGATGAAACAGGAGTGGTTCTTACGGATGATGATAGGATTAAAGAAAGATGGAGAACATATTTTGAAAAATTAATGAATGAAGAGAATGATTGGTGCAAAATGCTTGAGAACAAGGCGAAGAATATTGGACTAGTGAATGTAATAAGTAAGGATGAGGTAAGACGGGCTGTGAGTGGAATGAAGAATGGGAAAGCATTAGGACCAAATGGAATACC
The DNA here is from genome assembly GCA_944739405.2 of Euclidia mi. Lineage (NCBI taxonomy): Eukaryota > Metazoa > Arthropoda > Insecta > Lepidoptera > Erebidae > Euclidia > Euclidia mi. The sequence continues at coordinate 56,045,687 of OX123187.2, forward strand.
AGTAGAAGCATGGAAGGTGTTAGAGGAGGATGGATGGGCGTGGCTGAGTTTATTCTTCAATAAGATGTTACATGAGGAGACAGTACCCAAGGAATGGTGCAGGAGTTACCTAGTGCCCATTTTTAAAAATAAGGGAGATGTCCAAGAATGCAACAATTATCGGGGAATAAAGTTAATGCCTCATAGTATGAAAGTATGGGAGAGAGTAATTGAGCGACGTTTGCGAGCAGAGAGTGAGATTTCACGTAAGCAATTCGGTTTTATGCCTGGTCGAGGTACGGTGGATGCCATTTTTGCACTTCGCCAAATTTGTGAAAAATACAGGGAGACGCATAAAAATCTGCATATGGTATTCGTTGACCTCGAAAAGGCATATGACCGGGTACCGCGTGAAGTCTTGTGGTGGGCCCTCAAGAAGAAAGGAGTGCCTGAAAAGTACCTGAAGTTGATCCGAGCTATGTATGCTGAATGCCACACGCAAGTCCGGTCCGCAACTGGAATCACAGCCAGATTCGATGTGGCTGTAGGCTTGCACCAAGGGTCGGCTCTTAGTCCTTACCTCTTCTTGTTGATTATGGATGCCATATCATCGGACATACAGGAAGAGGCACCCTGGTGCATGCTGTTTGCCGACGACATCGTCCTGGTAGCAGAAAGTGGACAGGAGGTGCAGAGCAAGCTGGAGGAGTGGCGACAGAGACTGGAGAACGTAGGCCTTAGGATAAGCAGAACCAAAACTGAATACATGTTCTGTGACTTTGGCGGCCTCTCTAGTCCAAGCCCGGTTACACTCGGCGGTATACCCCTACCAGTATGCTCCGACTTTCGCTACTTCGGTTCACTACTGCAACACGACGGCGAAATTGACCGAGATGTTCGGCAAAGGATCAACTCAGGATGGATGAAATGGCGACAGGTCTCGGGCACAATATGCGATCCTAAAATGCCTTTGAAATTCAAGGGACGCATATATAAGGTGGTTATAAGGCCTGTCGTATTGTATGGAGCTGAGTGTTAGGCTACTAAGAAGATGGATGAAAAACGATTACATGTGGCAGAGATGAGAATGTTGCGATGGATGTGTGGAGTTACGAGAATGGATAAAATTAGGAATGAATACGTGAGAGGTAGTCTGAAAGTGGCGCCTATAGACGAGAAAGTGAAAGGAAGTCGTTTGGCTTTGTATGGACATATTATGCGAAGAGATGATATGTATGTAGGTAAGCAAGTGATGAATATGAAGGTAGAGAGATGGAAAGGGAGAGGGAGGCCAAGGAAAAGATGCATGGACTGTGTGAGGATGGATATGAAAGAGAAAGGTGTAAATGATCAGATGACGGGCGACAGAAAAGAATGGAAGCGAAGGACGTACTGCGCCGACCCCAAATAGATTGGGACCAGGGCAAGAAGATGATCCACTGCTTTATCACCTTGCCAATAAGGTTGCACAATTATCCATTGATCCCGTATTAAATTCAAGTTACCCATTGGATCGTAGTATAAGGATTGATTACCACTAAATTGGGTAATGCGGCTTGATGCTTCGTTGCTGCTCAAAATTCTCATAAAAAAATATTAATGATAAAACTACGTTAACGAAATTACGAGGCTTTATCGTACTTGCTGGCGTTATATCCTTTGTGATCTTGGGTTTGGCCTTTTCTTCCTCTTGCTCGATAGGTAAGACGGATAATTTGATAATAGGTCGCTTTATTAAACCGTTCTTTGTTTTTAATGTCACCACTCTTACATATCCGTCATTCCCTTGGTGCACCTCGACGACTCTCCCCACTGGCCATTTCCCAGCAGGAAAATTATCATCGTGGATCGTCACCATATTACCGATCTTAATGTTGCTCTTTGATTTTAGCCACTTATTGCGAACTGATAATTGGCTAAGATATTCAGACTTCCATCTTCTCCAAAGGTCTTGAAAAATCTTGTTCGTTAAGTGCCACCTTGTCCTAGCGTCATTGGCTGTTTCAATAACGGTTAGACCTGCTCTACCAGTTAGGAAGTGCGCGGGTGTTAAAAAATCTAACTCGTCTTTATCTTCAGATATCGGACACAGAGGTCTAGAATTGAGACCCGCTTCTATTTGCGCTAAAATGGTGCTTTATTCTTCAAATGTCAATGCTTGATCCGCTACAACTCTTTTGAGGTGTTGTTTAAGACTTCGTATCGACCGTTCCCATATTCCTCCTGCACTAGGCCAGGAGGGACAGTTCCAGTGCCATTCTATGTCCATTTCCACTATCTGTTTATAAAATGAATCACCGAAAACTTGCTTTAGCTGCTCCTACTCTTCTTGCATGATTTTGTTGGCTCCCACGAAGTTAGTGCCATTGTCAGAGTACATATGTTTCGGAGCTCCTCGTCGTGCTGACATTCTTCTCAACGCTGCCATAAAAGAAGCGCTGCTCAAGTCCGAAACCAATTCTATGTGTACTGCTTTCGTGACCATGCATATGAACAAAGCCACGTATCCTTTTGTTGTTTTTATTCCACGCCCTTTATTTGCCTTCACAGATATGAAACCCGTGTAGTCTACCCCCGTGTGATAAAACGCTGGAGCTGGGTTAGTGCGGAAATCAGGTAGATCTCCCATAATCTGCTGTAATTTCTTGGGCTCTTGTTTCCTGCAAGTAACACATCTATGAAGTTGCGTTTTGACGGCTCGATTACCTTTGATTATCCAATACTTTTGTCTAAGAAAGGACATAGTCAGCCGAGCTCCTCCGTGAAATGTTAGCTCATGGGCTTGCGAGATGAGAAGCTCAGTCAGTCGACTGCTATACGGGATGATGATTGGATACTTCATTTCGGAGCTTATATTTGCGTTCCTGAGTCTTCCTTTTGCTCAAAGAATTCCATCTTGATCTAAGTATGGATTAACGTTGAGTAACTTGCTATCGGATTTTACTTCCTGGTTTTGCAATAGGCATTCAATATCTGTTTTAAACTCAACGCGCTGTACGTGTTTCATTATTGTAAGTTTTGCTGATCTAAGCTCGTGTAAGGTGATATGCCTTGTTTTCTGTTTACTAACAACAGGTGTTAATGCCCGCCGTATCCACGCTACAATGTATGTTATTTTTGTAAACGAGCTGTAACGATGTAATAGATCGTTAACTATGCTGCTATCTACGATAAGATTCTGAGCTATGTTTACATGCTTTTTTGTCTCTTCGTTAGTAGAGTATTTCATTTGTTCTTTAGGTTTGAATTGTGACGATGATAAAAAAGTAGGTCCTTGCCACCACAATGCATGCTCCAGCAATTGTGAAGTCGTTAGGCCACTACTAGCTGCATCCGCAGGATTCTCTTTGGTATTTACATAATACCAAGTGTTTGGTGGCATGATGCTAGTAATTTTCTTCACCCGGTTCGCTACGAAAGGCTTCCAGCGCTCCGGTGAACCTTGAATCCAGCTAAGAGTTACCTTAGAATCACTCCAACTGTATGTCACGACGGCCACGCTGTTGATTTTGACGATTTTTGTCATAAGATTTGCAAGTAATTCCGCCGCACATAATTCTAATCTAGGTAGCGATACGGCCTTGCTAGAGGGCACTAACCGCGTTTTCGCTGCTACTAGCACTACTGACGTAGAGTCTTTTGATACGGTTCGTGCGTATACTACACAACCGAACGCTTTAATTGATGCGTCACAGAACCCATGTAATTCTATGACGTGGTTTTCTTTGCTTTGTAACCACCGAGGAACCTTGACCTGATTTAATAGATTTAAATCTTTCTTCAAGCTAATCCATTCTTCCTTGATCTTAATAGAGACTTCGTCGCTTCACTGAACCTCAGAATTTTGCCATACTTGTTGGAATAAAATCTTTATCTTTGTGGTTAGGGGTGCTAACCATCCCAAAGGGTCGAAAATCTTGGAGATTTCGGATAAAAGCCTTCTTTTGGTCAGTTTAGCTGTTTGTGTGCTTTTTGAATCGAATTTAAAGATGAATTCGTCCTCGATGGAGTTCCATTGTAGGCCTAAAGTTTTTGATGAGCTTTCCGTTTTAAATGTAAACACTGCTGGCTGTTTGTTGACAGTTTGCTCAACTGTTTCTAACAATCTTGTATCGTTTGAGGACCACTTTCTTAGTGAAAATCCGCCGGTTTTTAGGCATGCGTTTAACTCCGTAATCTTGCGCTTTCCTTCTTCAATGCTAAGAGCCCCTGAAACCCAATCATCCATGTAGAGCTCTTCTTGGATGCATTTAGTTGCTCTGGGATATTTCTGCTGCTCATCTGAAGCTAATCTTCGCAGGGTCATCATTGTCAGGAATGGTGCTGCTTTAGTTCCATACGTTATGGTTGCTAATTTATAAGTTCTTATAGGCTGATTCGTACTTTGTCGCCATACGATCTGTTGTAGGCACTGATCCTGTTCATGAACTAAAATCATTCGGAAGCATTTTTCGATGTCGGCTGTGAATGCGAAACGATATTGTCTCCACTTCAAAATAAGCTCCAACAGGTCTAACTGTAGATTTGGACCCCTGTACATTAGGTCGTTGAGGCTGTGGCCGGAAGTAGTTTTAGCCAACGCGTTGAACACTACGCGTAATTTTGTTGTGCTAGATTCCGCTCTTTGCACCGCATGATGAGGAAGGAAGCATTTTATTTCCGCCTGCTGTTTGCTGCTTGCAGTCGATAACTTCATATGTTGCAGCTGCTCATATTCGCGTATAAATTGTTTATATTGCTTCTCTAGATCTTCGTTCTTGCTAAACTTACGTTCTAGATTTTTGAATTGGGCTATTGCTATCTCTTTCGAGGTTCCTAGCTTCTCTTTTAACTCCGGCTGCATAGACGTTTCGTCGTAGTTTCATAGAAATCTAGGCATTGCTGATCTTATACAGACATAGAATTCTGTTCTTGAATGTCTTCAATTTTCCAGAATCGTTGGATATCCTCAACGTTATTTAAGATGACGTTGCATTGGAATGAAGTGTTTGTATTGCCACCGCATAGCAACCATCCTAAATGAGTTTGCTGTGCTAGCGGTTCCGAGGACGTTTATCCGCGAATTAATCCCTCTAACACCTCTGTTGCTGTAGACTTCCGCTCCTAGAAGAAGATCCACCGGACGACTGATGTTATAATCTGGGTCCGCTAAACACAGATGTGCTGTATGTTGCCATGATGGCTTTGCGAACGTTTTATTTGGCAGATTTTTTATTAAGCTGTTCATTATTAAAACATCAGTAGAAAACTTGAAATCGGTATAAGTTGATTGACAAGCGATCGTTAGTTTTCCTTTGCAATTATTTTCACGTTCACCTACTCCAGACATAACTCCTTTACAAGGCCTTCGCTTCAATCCTAGCTGCTGTGCTGCTTTCTCGCTGATCACGGAAATTTGTGAACCCTGATCGACTAGTGTTCGCATAAAGTACTGGGTCTTGTCGGCTGCTGTTACCTTCACGATTGCCGTGGCTAATAAAATCTCCGATGCCTCTTGCTGAGAAGCGTGGATGCTTTTGATGTTCTCGCATTTTTCTTTCGCAATCCCGGTCAAGCTCTTAGACTTTGATTTTGTTGCGAAATAGTCATGCAAAATCGTATGATGCTCATCATTGCATTTATGACATCTTTTTGTCGAGTAGCATTCTGCACCATTGTGATCGTAAACACAATTTATGCAATAATTTAATTGTCTGATTATCTTAATTTTCTGCTCATTTGGTGTTTCTAGAAATTTTTTGCAGTTTATTAAATTATGTTTTGCCGAACAATGAGGGCATTTATTTCCTGACTCAGACACATGCATTGATTTCGCAATTTCCAGTTTCTTGTTATTTTTAGATTCATTGCTCAATTTATAATTATTTTTGCGATAAAAATTTGATGAAAGATTGGATGATTGAGATGAAACTGTCTTGGGCGTCCCATCTTGACGTCGCCGAGACGACTCTAGGGCCGTGAACTTGTTCTCTAAGAAGTCCAAAAAGTCTTGGAGTACTGGAAGCTCACGCGAATTCTTCAACGACTCTATGTACTTGGAATAAGACTCACTATCCAATTTTTGTGCTAGTAAATAGACAAGAAGAGGATCCCACGTCGTAATATCTACGCCTAGGTTCTTTATGGCGTGAAGACTCTCTAAGGTGACGTCATGAAGTCGTTTGATGGCCGTGTATGACTGCTGCTGTATGTTGGCAAGATTGTAAAAGGAATTTACGTGGGACATAAATATCTGCTTTTTGTTATTAAATCTGTGACTCAAAATCTCCCAACAGGTGTTGTAGTTATCCGCGCTAATCGGGAGATGCTGGATCAAACGCTCGGCTTCTCCTTTAACCTTACTTTTCAGGAACTGCATCTTTTGTGCCTTTGACAGAGAAGGATTGTTGTGGATTGCTTCATCGAAAAGATCTTTGAAGGATACCCACTGTTGATAGCTGCCTGAGAACATAGGGATTTCCATCTTTGGTGTGGATTTGTCACGATACGACTTTTCCCACATCTTGGAACTGATAGCCTTTCTCAAGCCGTTGTACGTACGCTCATGTTTTGTGTAGCTTAATTCGTACGCCTCGTCGTCTTCCAACTCCATCATAAGTTCCCAATGGCTGTTGTCTATGGCTGTCCACCGAGTTTGTAACAATCGCAAGGCGTCTTCGAACTCCCATTTGTCGCACAAGGCTTCGACACATATGTTTTCTACGGTTCGTGCAAATGCCTTGAAGTTGATAGTCTGCTTGCGGAGCATGTCATCTAACTTACTAAAATTACCTCTAGACCCCTCAGCACGAGCGCGCGTGGGACTGGAGGATGCTGAGGGTGGCGAGTTATCCTGCTGCTGTAAGGATCTGCCCCCCGAAGGACTTGCTGCTGCTGCTGCTGGCTGATAAGAGGGATTTTCTTCCGACTCAGAGAAACCTTGCTGCTTTGCTTTGTAACATAACTCGACATAATATTTGCATATGGCGTCTTTTGCTGCTTTATAAGACTCCATTGTTCGCTCGAACTCCAAATTGACGAAGTACTTATGACCTCTTTTTTCGAAAGGCAAAAGTTTCTCGGGACCAGTATGAACGGTACGGTTCGAGCTGCTAGATGTTTTGGGATGCTAAATGATAAGTCTAAGCTGAGATCTAGATATAGATTTATTCCGACACTTTACGTTAATTAATGCTAATGATGATTATGAGTGTTACAAGTAGGTCGGTTGATCGCACACTGGCTCGTGTAGAACGCGCGGTCCGCTGGTGCGGCCGCGTGACCTACTTGAGCCAAAACTGCTGATGATGATGTGTTCGATGAGTATCGAACATAATAAAACTGATATAATCCATAAAGATAGAAGTAAATTGTATCGTAGTTGATAATGCTTACATTTATATTTTATTATAACCAGTACTTATTTTGTAATCTTTAATTATTATGTTATTTCAATATGTTTACATATTTAAATTACAGTATGTAAACAAAAGAAAAAAACATTCCATTGTAATCTTTTTTTTTTTCGTTCACCCCCGGAGGTGTAGTGGTGTACCATAGTTTAGTAAGTATATATATCAATGCATAGCGAGAAAATAAAAAGTCTTACACCGTACTCAAGACGTTTCACTAGTTCCCCAAACAACGCACCTAAGTTCCCTACAGTTAACAAATTTGCCATTTTGACCATTTTTAACAATCCAAAAACAAAGTAAAGTTGTTTGATTTTCTTAAACCTAGATAAAGGGGCTTAAAAAGAAATTTATATCAAATGAAAAGCCAATTAAATCATTTCACAACGTAACAACAATGTAATCGACGTGCAATTACTTTGTTTTTGCTTAGACATTGTGGTTTACTTTGTTTTACGGTAGATATGTTGGACAAGTGCCTGCAGTTACTTCATTTTACAAAGTTTTATCTCGAAAAATAAAGCCTTTTCGATGATTCTGTGAATGAAGCAGTGTCCGTTATAGGCAAAATGTTCCAAATATGTAAGAAAACTGATTTTGAAAAATATGTTAGTTGCTTTGTTTTTCCGTAGCACAGCCGATCTGTAATCCCGGCACTCTCGAAGCAAACGGTTATCAACTGATAATCTGCAGATCAATATAACCTACTTTATCAATTTATCGAAGCTGTTTGCCTATACCTCATATCCTTACTTAGAAAAAAGTATTACATCTACACATAATATGAAATTGCCGATAATAGTTACACTAGACTTTGCTCGCCCGCATAAATTATACATCTAAATCTTTCTCAGGAACACCATCTCAGGGACAAAACCGTTCAAAGATCCGTGTGGCAGATTTTGAGTTTGTCGCCTTCATACAGACTGGAAGGAAATCGGACTTCATTTTATAATAATTATGTACAGATACTTAAAATTGTGACTTCAAATATATAGTTTTCAACTTTGAAGTCGAAATTGGAATTAAACTATTAATGTTATTTGTTAAACTTCTTGGTAGATTAATTTTTATCTTAGATAAAAAAAAAACAGTAAACAAAAAATATTTTATTTGCATCTCTAAAACATAGCATAGGTTCATACATTTTCTTAATGAGAACAACAGAAGGCGGTATATGGAGACCAAATTAGGCAACTGCGTCAGCTATTGTTGCAGTATATACAACTACAACGCTGATATTCTCGCAGGCCTATATGCAATTATAATTTTAAAATAAATACGCGCAAAGCTTCGAATAGTTATTGATGTGGACCATGGATTCGAGCTGAGACCCATTGCAGTCTGTCCACCTTTCCACTGGGCTATCGCTGCCTAATTGTATATGGAATCATTAATAATTGATTTAAAGTTTTCGACATTCTGTCACCAAAGGCTCTCAATATTGTCACGCTGAAAGCGGTGTGGTCAAAATTGACCTTAATGGTTCTTTAACTTAAAATATTACGCGAAATGGCTCTTAAAAGAAAAGTGCTATTTGTAAAATAATATTATTTTTTGCCAGATTTAGGTTGAAGGGAAAGTGAAAACAATTCTTACTCTCTAGAACTTAGTGGTTTAAAATGGACAAACGTCCAATCACATGGCTGATCCATACTAAATTTTCGGTTGGTGACAGATTTCAGCATTAGAAATCCTACTACTATTACAAATACGAAATTTTGTGAAAATGGTTTGATGTTTCCTACTGTTATAAGAGAAAACTTAGTTCTTATCTGTTACAACTGATAACACTATTTATGATCGATATCTTGGTCCCTACAGTTAGCACAAGTTTTAGACTAATGTTCATGCACTATTCACTGTCATAGTTTTTAATGTCTGTCGCGAACACTATTTTAAACTGCACTTCCAAACAACGGTAATAAAAATGGCAATACTGTATTCAAACAATGCGCAACAAAAACATCCGAAACAATTTGTTAGTTACACATAAATAAAGTTGACGTGAAGCCCTAAAAACTATTAACAATAAAACATTAGTTTAACAGAAAATGATTTTGAACAAAAATATAGGACACGGCACTCTAAAAGGAATTATTGAAGCGTTTTATTTAGTTTTAGGATTCGATCATTCAAATAAAAGACGTAAATTGTAGTTTGTACGTGATTCAGATTAAATGCTGTAGGAATGTAAACTCATTAGCATTGATGGTCTTCATAAATCTTCTGTACCTATATATAAAATTCTTGCGTTACTGTCTGACTAACAGATAAGGTACATACAGCCAAAACTATTGGGCCCAAGAAGCTGATATTTGTCATTGATTTTCCTTAGGGGCTGTAGGAGTGCACTAAAGGCCAATTTCAATATTCTTATGGAGCTTATGTCAAAAACGAATCTAAAATCTATAGATCTATCTATAGATCGAATATTGAATTCCGTAGTAAAAGGTATTGCCCACAGTTCCCACGGGATCGATGAAAAGATTACATTGAAGTAAAATGTGCGGGCATAGGTGCGGGCATCCTCTAGTGTCTCTATAAATTGCTTATTTGAGTGATATCTACTTTTTATGACATTTGTTTATGTTTACTTCTAATCATGCGTGCATAGATTTAAGCCTATTTTCAATATTCTTGACTGGATTTGGCTAACGAGGATATATATTTGACATAAGATTGACACAAAATAATTATGTCAAATATATATCTCGAGTAGCAAAATCTATCGATAGGCAGAATATTGAAAACGGGCGTTAAAGTGCAACCGATTCAGATTCAGAATAAGCTTAAGAATTATAACGCAGACGATTTGGCAATTGCCATATAATACACTGCCGGATTTTTGACGATTTCATTCTTATGGGTGGTTAATTCGAAAATGAAATTTCTAGGGTTTTCTGGAGTTTCGTAGCTCACGACCCTACGGTAGCCTGACTGATAATTTTTGAGTAACATAGTAAGTTAGTGTCCTAAAGACTCTTTTGCGTAGCTATGATTACCCTTGCTTGTGTTATAATAAGAAATTAGAAACTGAAAACAATATCTTTAATAACACATAGTATTTTATTGTTTACCATAACTACTTACTTGATATGGACACTTTCTAACGTGTTTATTACTAAAATGCCCAATATTACCAGTTATTTTCGTCTATTTTTATCGCATATTTACCTGAGGTGAAAGGTGCCTTTCATTAGTAACAGGTGTGTAAATCTTGTGGCAATCGGAAAATCTAGAAAATTTCGGAATATTTCCCACGGGAACCCTCGAGAACTTTACTGTAACTATTGAACGTTAGAACGGTGCCAGACATTCGACTACAACTAGCAACAGAATAGTTGTAACTGATCAAAGCAAAATAAAATTTTTGACATGATGTTAATGGTTCAAAAAATCTTCTACCGCTGGCAACGAGTAGAAACAAATAAATCACGGGACAAATAGTTTTTAATTTATTAGTTTATCAATTATTTAATGTTGCACCTACGTGATGTCGAGATTCAGTGTGTCGCACAAGAATGCATTCTAACTATAGAAATTCACAACAGTTTTGGCGCACTTCCATTTGTCGAGCTCATGTAGTACTGTCTTTACTTGCTAACAGCGACAAATATTTGATCTTGGCTGATGACTTTTGATGTGTAGTTTATACATTGAAGTCGTTGGCTAAGAACATTGAACGATAGAGCAGAATTGGACCCATAATATTGCAAGCTCATTGTCATCGCAAAAAAGTGCAGGTGAATCCGCGGGCAACGGTTTCAATAACATGACTACAATAATTAAATCACAAAATACAACAAAGATTGTATAAATTGAAATTATATTAAGATGTTGACATTTTATTTTTCAAACAATACTCTTAAAACAGTCTATCTATAAAAGCGACGTGCAATCACTTCGGATATGTACAAACTTCTGCGAATATCTGAGACCGCCCGTGCATTTTAACTTTAGGCGTACTGAAGTTTCAATCTTTTTTGTTGTATTTGTTTGAAGAACAATCATTACGTTCACGGTAGGATTTTCTTGAAATACATTTGTATTTGCATAACAATAGAATAATTATTTATTTCATATTTATGTAGGGTACCTGAGATTATTTTATTCTCGGCAAAAAATATTGACCACCTTTGGTATTGTTCATTTTTGTTGCGTGACTCGGGTTTATATTTTATTCGGATTATGTCTGGTAAGCAGCTTTACCTTGCGTACGGATTTGTGTGTTGTCGATTTTTATGTGGACCGAGATATAATCCAGAGAATATTTAGGTATAGGTTTAATTCAACTTAATAAAAACGAATCAAGTGGGTTTCGCAGTTGCTGTGGCTCTAAGGACTCAAAGCTCTACATTAATTTTATCTAGATAATTATTGTATTAACTATCTGTTGTTACCTAATGGAAGGAAAGAGGAACCCACCACGCACCCTCGAATTGACCACCCCAACTATTGCAATAGAAAAAGGTTGACAATATCGAACTCCTCTAAAAGGATAAGGGATATAGGAATGGTATGGGTTCCAGGAAGATACCTGACTTGCAGTATCCCGCTGTATGCGCCGACTATTCTTCGACACGTGTTTCGCCTCTGCACGAGGCATCCTCAGGAACGATGGGCAACGACTGAGCGCTTTCCAACCGTGGGCATGTCTTATAAACGATTGTACTTTCTAATCCCCTCCCTCCGTTGCTCGACTGATGTGAGTCATTATGACGGTGTGCGAATATATTCAGCAATGGGGACCCGTTAAAGTTGGTTTGATCGTTCAGTAATGTATGCTTGTCCCGCTTTAAAATCTCTAATTGTTCCAATACGCACATTCTAATACCCTTTTGACAAGTGTGTATGACGTCAAATGAATGTCCGCTATTTAAGGTATGACCCGATTCAAGTAAATGTTCGGCAAAATGAGACTTTTCCGGCTGGTTGTTTCTAAACGCCGCTAAATGTTCTTTATATCTCAGCTCAAAACTTCGACCCGTCTGTCCTATGTACTTATTTTGGCATTGATCGCATGTTAAGCAGTAAATACCGGACTTTTTGTTCTTGCATACTTTATCTTTACCATTGCAAAGAAATTTTAACGTTTTGTATGGTTTATAGGCTGATCTGATACCGTTCCTCCTCAGTAAACGCGCCATACGGTCAGTTATGCTTCCAAAATAGGTAAGAACAGCGGTATTATTTATAGGTTCTTTTATAGAGGGATATAAAAGTGACTTGGTCATTCTAAGTTGTTTTCCTCTAATCATCTTGTCAATTAGGCGTTTACTATACCCGTTGGATTGAGCTATATGATAAATAATATTTAATTCTCTGTTATATGATTCTATATTCAGTGGTACATTTAATAATCTATGAATCATACTGTGAAATGCTGCCATTTTGTGTTGCGATGGATGACAGGACGATGCTGGTATTGTACTATCTGTATACGTCGGTTTACGATAAATTTCAAATGAGTGTGAGGTATCCTCCCTTTTGATAGTCAAATCTAAGAAGTTTATTGAGCTGTTTTGTTCTATCTCCAATTCGAACTTAATTTGGGGTGTATACTATTAATTCTTGTAAGAAAACAGTGAAGCTGACGTTCTGTGCCCTTCCAAGCCAGTAAAATATCATCCACGAATCTATAATAATATAAGATGTTCGGTTCTTTTACCAAATGCTCGTGTTCGTAGTTATTCATAAAGATATCTGCTAACAACGGACTAAGCGGTGAACCCTTGGCCAAACCCTCCTTCTGTAAGTAGTACAAATTTCTATCAAAATTTTTACTCTGTATAGGTACGCTACGCCCAACGATTTTATATATATCTGATCAATACCCCAGATTGATGAGAAGATTGATGCGATCTGGTAGCTTGAACTAAGCGAATTATTTTTTAGCTTTTAGTACATAACCTAACTTCATATATTTTTATTGTAATAAAATCGTTTAACTTAAAAATGTTTTTATTTAATTTTTTTTACTTTCGTTGAGATTATATTGAATATTATGTTTTATTAGTTACGCGGTATGAATTCAGTTCCTTAATCGGCCAGATTAGAAAATAAAGAAAAGGAAGAAAAAAGAACCAATCTATATATATAAAAATGAATTGCTGTTCGTTAGTCTCGCTCAAACTCGAGAACGGCTAAACGGATTTATCTTATCTCGGTTTTGAAATGTTCGTGGAGGTCTAGGGAAGGTTTAAAAGTTGAGAAAAATTCGAATAATTGCCGGGGAAACCCTCAAAACAGCCCTTTTCTATTCCCTATAGAAACGTTTTCTAAATAAAATGGAGAGTCAATTTGTAATTTATTACCGCTGCATAAAGTTCAAATTCACGTGCGCGTTTTGACGGGTTTCCGGACCTGAAGTCTCAGTGCTGCCGGGCTGCTGGGCTTCATGTCAGAAGAAACCCATTGATAATCCCTACTTAATATTATAAATTCGAAATTGTGTATGTATGTATGTTCCGTTTTCACGCTAAAACGTCTGAATCAATTTTGTTGCATTTTAATATAGAAATACATATCGCTCATTTGCGACAAGAACGTCACGTTCTTGTCGCAAATCTCAACAAAATTAAAAATCTCAATTTGTGATAAAACGCATTTGAAAGTTTGAAATTCATGTAAATTTAAAATTATTATGTTTAAACTATTCAGCTCAATACAACAACATTTACAAGTTATGTCGCATTGTTACGTTTTTATTGATAATCTGTAATCTAAATGTATGGAACATTTTAATTAAGACACGTTACTGTCGTAGAAATCTCTGTATTTTTGTATTTTGTTTTACAAAATGAAAGATATTTTAGTGAATTTATCGTGTAACTTTCGTTGAAATACGAGTAATAATCACATTTAAAAATATTATAATTATAACCAGACACTAATATGTGTAGTTTTACTTTTAGTCACAACCGTTAGCAATTATAACGTTATTAAATATTTAGGAATGTCATTTTAGCATAAACATCGCAAGCCTTTGCTTATCTCAGTAATATTAGGAAACTAATCTTAATTAAGTCTCACATAAATCAAATAGACATCTTAGCAAAACAAATCACAGACAGGTAATCATTAAGTACAAAGATTATCCCCTAATCTTAAAATATTAGGAACATAACATTATTATTATTGCTTTTTAATGGCACGAAGTTTCAAGGCCTTTCTGAATTCACAGTTCACTTAACAATAATAAAATCTGAGTAAATTAAATAAAAAACTTAACACTTAAATTCGTAAAAAGGTATGTAGTACCTTGGAATGTGATTTTGGATGGCTGCAAAGAAAGATGAACACTACGTAACTAATGCTTTTCCTTACCTTGGCAAAATTGATAATAAGCCAAATAACGAACGTTTAGGTGTCTTGGTCGTGAAGAAATTGATGGAGCCTAACATCAATGACGGAAGAAATGTTGCTTGTGACAATTTTTTTACATCACTATTACTAACAGAATATTTGAAATTTAAAAATACTGGTATCGTTGGCGCTATCAATAGAGCTCGGAGAGAAATACCCCTTTCCGTGAAGAACGTAAAAAAGCAATTACATACTACGTTTGTGCTAAAAACAGGCGATACATCGTTGACTGTTTATCAGGCTAAATCTAATAAAAATGTCATAATCCTCAGTACCGTGCATCCCGCTATAACAATTGACCTAGGTACAAATAAAAACCTGAAGCAGTGTCATTCTACAATAGCTCAAAATATGAAGTAGATGTCGTAAATCAAATGGGTCGTAAATATACAGTATATGCAGCTTCCAGACGTTGGCCGATTCATACATTTTATAATTCGTTGGATTTAGCAAGTATAAATGCATGGGTATTGTATAAAACTATCAACTAAAATTTAACGCAGAGACTTTTTATTACAATTGGGAAAGAAGTATTTGACTAGTATAAATGGACTATGAACTAGTGGCAATTCCGGCAAACATAACGGAGAGACAAGAAAAATGGACAAGGTGTCAGGTAAAGTCGAAATGCTCAAATAATAAGTCATCTGTGAAGTGCCACATATGCAAAAAACTGTCTGCAATATACACTGATAAAGAATTTTATTTGTGTATTAGATACTTATTCTAATGATAATACTAACTAGTTTATAGATAACTTAAAATTTTATAAGAATTATTCAGCAAGTTGTCACGATTATATGACCAAAAAGAAATTTATGATAAGCATGATAAGTTAATTAATAAACATGTTCCGAATTGGTTTATTAATAACTTTCATGCCTTATACCAATAATTATCATTATAATAAATAGCATGGGACGAATTTGTCACGACGGTGGTTAACGTTAATCTACGGCGCTTCTAGTGTTAATTCATTCGTATTTCGAGAATCGGTACCTATTAACTTATCATTTTTCTAATTTTACAATCTTTACAAGTCAAGCAACAATCTTTCTAGACCGTGATCTGAAAAATAAATTGTAATTAGACAATGTTTTTATCATTTATAATGCAACATTGTAAACTATTCGTTGTAAAAATTTATTATTTTTTATCAACAATGCGTTAACTTGAGATAACCAACATGAAGATCAAACATTTTGTACTTTTATTATCACTATCACTGTAACGGAACATCTTAAATTAACCAGCAAAAAACATTGTTTATTTCAGCAACAACGGTACAATCCTATGTGAACCATAGCATGCGATTACTATTTTACTACAATAATGACCCACATACAAAATGTCCCGTTATAACTGCAAAAATAAATTAATAAAAAAACAAAAAGCTGTATTTACCTTTCATCAAAACCGTGACACCATGAGCTGTTACGTTTTTGCCGCAATCATCGCATCGCAACTGACGTGAACCGATCTTGCATTAAACTTAAGGGCAGAAAGAGATGGCGCTAAAGCAAATCAAATCAAATCATTTATTTGTTAAACATAGGTAAAATTGAAGGTGTTACATTTGTTACAGTGCACTATGTTTTGTCTTTAGGACATACAAACATTTGAAAAAGATAGAATAAAATTTAGAGTAACAATTATTTATCATTATTATAAAAATCAATAAGAAAAATTATAGTAAATTACATTAAATTAATTATTACAATTCCAATTTATCATTAAAAAAATCGTCCAATGTGTAAAAACATTTATCAATCAAAAATTTACGTAATTTGTTTTTAAAACTGTTAGTCGGCATGCTTTTAGTGTCGTTGGGTATTTTATTGTATATCCTTGACGCAATACAAAAAAAAAACTCTTCTGCATCAAGGATGTTTTGCATTTAACATGAGACAACTGATTAAAGTATTGAGCTCGAATTAGATTCTTCCTTACAGTCGATAATTTTGTAAAAAAATCAGGATTACTTTTTACAAATAATGCAATTTCTAATATGTATAACGATGTCAATGTCAGTATTCTTAAGGATCTAAAATAAGGTATACAGCTTTCAATTGGTTAAAGACCACACATTGATCTGATATATCGTTTTTGCATCTTAAATACTAGCTCTATGTCGGTAGACCGTCCCCAAAAAATAATACCGTAACGTAAAACGGAGGCTACTGAGCCATGATAAGCCATTAACAGAGTCTCAGTATTAATTTTTTTTGAAAGCTGAAAGAGTGCCTATTACTTAATCGCTTACACACTTCCTCTATTTGGGGTTTCCATGTCAGCTTATTATCAATAGTAATACCTAAGAATTTACAGCTATTTTCTTCTTCTATGTTAAAATCATTAAAAGTTACTTCAATATTTTTATTTTCACGGCGCTGATGGAAATGCATAACTTTAGTTTTTGTTAAATTAATAACTAAATTATTATGACTAAGCCAATTTATAATTTTAGAAAGTGAGTTATTGATGTCATTTTGATAGCAGTTTAATTCAGAGCATTTTATGATTGCTGTGCTGTCATCTGCAAACAAGATCATTTTATGACTCAACACATTTGGCAGTTCGTTAATATATATTAGAAAGAGTAGTGGCCCGAGCACGCTACCCTGAGGCACACCAAACTTTGTTTGTTAGTCCAGAAGTATATTTTATTTCTAATTTATTCTTAGGACATATTCTAGCAATTTCTGTACATTGATATCTATTACTAAGATATGATTTTATGAGTTGGAGGATGTTTCCTCTGACACGGTAACCATACAACTTTTTTAAAAGTATGTTATGATTTACGTAATCGAAGGCTTTGGTCATATCGGTATAAATAGCGCATACTGGTTTACGTTTATCCATGGATGTAATGACACTTAATAAGAGGTCATATATTGCCATGTTAATATTTGTATTTTTACGGAAGCCTTTTTGTTCGTTGCAAAATAATTTATATCTTTCAAAATACGTGTACAGTGAATAATAGATTACCTTCTCAAATATTTTAGAGAGTACTGGTATTTTTGCAATTGGCCGATAATTTTTTACATCTAATTTGTCATTTTTTTAAATAATGGTTTGATTACGACTTTCTTTAACTTTTCTGGAAATATCCCATCAGTAATGCACAGATTAATTATATGTGTCAATGGCAGTGCGATAACATCTTTCACATACTTTATTACATTTGTAGAAATGCCGTCATATCCAACAGTATTGGTGTTATTAAGCGAGTTTATTATTTTAATAATGTCATAATGATTAGCTGGTGGCATAAATATTGATTGCGATGTCAAATTCTTAAAAATAAAATGATTTTTAAATAATTGCATGTCAGTTTTAATGTTATTCTCAATTTCGTCCATAAAATAATTATTAAATTCATTTGCAATGTCAGTTGGGTCCGTAAAATATGAATGATTTCGTTTAATGGAAGATATATGTTCTTATGGTAAGCAAAATGTTGACTTGTTTATTATTTGCCTTGCTGCTTTCGATTTGTTTTGCGCAGAATTTATATAATGGTTATTTTGGGCTTTCTGGGTTAACCTAATAATTTTCTTATAGTTGTATATTTTTTAAATTCGGTTTTATTTTTGTGATTAGGATTAAACCGGTATTTCCAAAGTAACTGCCTTTGTTTTCTGCTACATCTTTTTAAACCGATAGTCGTTGTCCTTTTCCCTCATTACTCGGTCATTTTCGGTGCTAGAAATATCGCGTTTTAGCAGCAAGTAGAGCGCGATGCGCCGGATTCTACTGTATCATTATTCCATAACGATACATATTTTCGTTAATACGTTCTTGTCGCAAATGACCGATATATTGGACTATGTAGACGGACATAGACTACCATAAGTTGTAAAAATTAAACTGGGAAGGTTTGTAGGGAGGGTAGAAGTTTGTACGGCACAAATTTACCTCTTGGAAGTAAGAACGCATGCGCTGATAATTGAGTGCTGCGCATGTGCAATCGCATATCTGTCAGTACTGTAACGTCATACATAATGTCATATTGTGCACGTTGATAAAATTGTTCGCATATCTATCTATCTATACTAATATAATAAAGCGGAAGAGTTTGTTTGTTTGTTTGTTTGTTTGAACGCGCTAATCTCAGGAACTACCGGTCGGGTTTGAAAATTACGATAGCCGAGTTATTCTGGCAGGCTATAGGCTATAAAACATAACGCTTCGACCCTTTGGGCCCGGGCAAAAGGCTAAAAAGGCTAAAAGATAATGTCGGCTAATCTCAGGAACTAGCAGTCGGATTTTTAAAATTGTTATTGCCTATGATAGCCCAATTATTCCAAAAGGCTATAGCCTATATAAAATTACACCACAACTTTTAGGGGCCAGACAAAAATAATAAAATGATCAAACGAGAAGGGGGAGGGTTGGGTCAAAGGCAAAAAAAGGCTAAACGAATAGGATACAATCTATATGGGTATCATTTTCAAGATTTTCGGGGCGATGATTAATAATATGAAATTTATTTAGTGATCCGAGATGGTGGACGGGAAATCAAAGATGACGGATGAGAAAATTTTAAAAATCAATATGGATATCGCCTTCGGTATGTTAAGGGGTGGGAAATCGAAATACAACATCTATTTTGTGATCAAAGATGGCGGATGGGAAAATTTAAAAAAATCAATATTGGTATCGTCTGCTATGTTAAAAGGAATCGAGCGATGTTAAAGGGGAAATCCAAATACAACATCTAGTTCGTGATTCAAGATGGTGGATGGGAAATCAAAGATGGCGGCTGGGAAAAATTTAACAAAATCAATATGGGTATCGTCTCCGATATTTTAAGGAATGGGGAATTCAGAAACACCATCTATTTCGTGATCAAAGATGGCGAATGGGATTATTTTTAAAAATCAATATGGGTATCGTCTCCGATGTTTAAAGGGATGGGGAATCCAAATACAACATTTATTTCGTGATTCAAGATGGCGGATGGGAAATTATTAATATTATCACTTCTTTCTAGATCAGTTATCTGCCTCTATCACTCATTTACTACATCCTCACTTACAATAAGATAGTTATATTTCTACCCTAGAAATAATTTACATGGCAAAACATTTTTTTCTGCGTCATCTATCTATACGTATATATAAAAATCAATGTTTGTTTGTTTGTATACTTTTATAAACTCTGAAATTTTTGATTAAGCACTGGTAACCTTGGTAACTTTGTTCAGAATTTCCTGAAAAAGTGGTTTGAGAAAAAAAAAGGTATAAGAAAAAAGACCTTTAAAAAGCGATACGGAGTTCGCCGGGACAGCTAGTAGATTATAATTACATGGTTAAAAGTGACAAGTTCCCATGGAGTGATCGTTTTGCTTATTTTGGGATCATTTAACGGTTTGTGAGTTGCCCAAGGAAATTTTTATTAGTATTAAATATAAGAAAATCATACTACAAAAATCATACATACATACATATACTCACGCCTTTTTCCCGTCGAGGTAGGCAGAGACAACAGAACGCCACTTGCTCCTATCCTTACAAACCTCACGCGCTTCCTCTACACTCATTACTCTTTTCATACATGCTCGCCGGTTTCGGGTACTTCGGACCTTGCCGTTTCTTACGATGTCTCCAATTTGGTCGACGAATGTCCGCCGAGGTCTGCCGTGACCGACTTGCCCACACACATTTGTCTTATATATCTGATTCGTCATTCTTTCTTCACTCATTCGCTCCACGTGTCCAGACCACCTAAGCATTCCTTTCTCAATCCTGGTCACCACATCTTCTTTCAGTCCACTGCTCTTTCGTATAGTTGCATTCGGAATTCTATCAATCAGTCTTACCCCACACATACTACGCAGTGATCGCATCTCAACTGCGTTAATCCTACTTTCATGCTTTTTCTGCCAAACCCAGCTCTCACTTCCATACATCAACGTGGGGACGAGCACTCCATTGTGAACCGCCAACCGCGCCTTTTTTGCCACCGTCTGACCGTTCATAAACGCCCACAGTGCTCCATTTACATGATTTCCCGCAGTCACTCTCCTTTCAATGTCTCCCTCACATTTTCCGTCCCTTGTAAATACGCTACCCAAATATACAAATTCCTTTACTTGCTCTACAATTTCACCTCCAATCGTAATATTACACTCAGTCACACTTTCATCTTTTTCAAACACCATCACTTTCGTCTTTCGTGCATTAACTTTCATATAGAAATAATCAAAGAAAATCATACGAGCGATTTACTTGTTCTTTTTTCACATGTTAATTATTAAAAAATCTAAACATTTGTAACATTGTTTTTCGGTTTAAATGTTTTCATTTAAACTGTAGAAGTACAATACAATCGCAACAGGTAGAGTTTATATTTAATGCGACATTTCTGGTTCCATTTAAAGTAGACCATATGTGAATACAAAATGAGGCATAAATGTAGTCAGGGAGCCTGGTTCGGCGATACACCGAAACCGTAGGTTCTAGGCGACTTGGAGAAGGAAATGGACTGTATACAAAGGATAGCGGGCTTTTAGCCGCCTAGGATTGGATACGGGAAGAGGATGTAGGATTGGAATGGGAGAGATGATTGTGAGTGGGTATAGGATATTCCAAGGATGAAGGGCACTTACCTTATACGGTAATCTTCTTCGTTTCCGAAGGGCAGTCTCCTGGTGGTTTCGTGATGCAGCTGCTTGATTCACTTCACTACACAGTCACTTCCACTTGCGAGCGGTTTTATAAGCGGTAATAACTATAGCGGGAGCGGCGCGATGATACGGTATGGCGGACGCGTCTTTAGCGAATCGAATGTTCTCGAAAGTTCTGGACTGTCTCTCGCGTCGACGTTTCGCGGCGACCAATCCGCGAAAGGCAGTGCCCCTTCTTGGGAATGGGATAGAGAGGGATAGAAACAAAGGGCATCGCTCGCATTGGCCAAGCAGCGACCAACCATTGACGTTGATGCGATTAGTTATAGATAGGAAGGTAGATGGCGCTACCAGAGCCAAATTATAAACCAAATGTTGTATTTTAAGTAAAATTTTGGGACACTAATACAGAGAAATTAGTTTTAGGTTAAGTATTACTTTAGAAGCATAAGTTTTCAATTGTACTTATTTTGATCTTGACGCAGGTAACTAATTTGATTGCTTATTATATTGTGAAAATCGGCGAAGCCTCTACCCAAATTGGACTATGGCTGATGATGATGATGACTTGGTTGTTAGTTTTCTGTAAAGTAATTTTCAGAAGTGGCACAGTATTTGGAGTATATTTAGTAGATAGTTAAATTTCTCGCTTGGAGTACGGAACTTGATCCTAATATGTGTAAAATGACTATCTGTCTAACACTTACAAACTATGAGTAAGTGAGTATTTAAGGGGTAAACCACTAAACCAATTTCGATGTGATTGATTAAGTATAGACACCGTTCTAAACCAAGAGAGGATAAAGGATACCATTTAAAAAAGCTAAATGACACCGTAATTTTTCAGATAGGCGACGTCTCAGGTTAAGCCAAGAGAGGTTTTTAACAATACTTACATAATCGCCTATGGCATGAAAAGTAATACAGTATAAAACGTCTTTGTTTTCATTGAAACTTTTATGAAATACCGATCCTTTTTGTTCTGTTTTAACGCACTTTTACTTATCATAATTGTACAAATATCGCCAAAGAAAAACAAAACGTACATAAATATCACCCCCGATACACAAAGTGAATATCTACACATGAAATATTTTAATGCCTCGCACACACTGAGTACACGAGCATATTATGTTTTACCACAACGTACGCGTATCAACTTCGACTTGACTTTGAAATTTCATCTGAGGAAATGTTTAAACATGACTAGGTAATTTATTTAGCTATATGTATATACAGGGTGTTACAAGACCCATCAACAAGCCGAAAGCTAATTGTTGTGGACACCATGCCAAGTCATACTAAACAAAAATAATACCTGGGAGACGATTTTTGTTTTAATTAAAAGCGCGCGCGTGCAATGCTCGAAATACCTACTTATCTATGAGGTCATAGGGAATCTAAAGAAAGTAAATGCATCGATTTTGTACCTAATTAGAAAAAATTCCATACCAACTTTGAGCCTCAATAGATATTGAGGCTCAAAATTAGTATGGAAGTTTATGTGCCGAAGTAAACAATGTTCGTAGGGATTGGGATGGACATGGGATTTCAGTTTTCGTTAAGGGTCTTTTTACAACCTGTATAAAATTTTTGCGTTACCGACTTACTGACCGCCAACGGACAGTCAAAACTATTGGGCACAAGGAGCTGTTTGGTATGTATGTTCCGTGGGGATCTTAGGGATGCACTTAGAAAGGAAATTCCGAAATTTTCACCGAATCGCAAAGAAACGGTTAAATTAAAATAAAATGTGCGGGCATAACTGCAGGCAGTATCCTCTAGCTTGTAAATAAAAGTTTACATTATTTAACTAATCTACCTATCTTAAAATTACACGTATCGATTCGTCTTTTCAAGAAAGGTATGCTAAGGTGGTTTGGGCACATGGAGAGGATGGATGACGAAAGACTGACCAAGCAGATATATAAGGCAAGTGTCAATGGGAAAGGACGAAGTGGAAGACCTAGACGGACGTTCTGACCAGATTGGAGACATCCTTAAAACAGGAAAAGTTAGAAGTACCCTAAACAGAAGAGCATATATGAGGAATTTGATGGCAGTGAATGAAGCAAGAGACATATGTCAGGATCGTTTCAAATGGCATTCAGTAGTCTCACGCCTGTCTGAGGGGTAGGCAGAGGCCTACCCCTCCGGGAAACAGGCATGTATGTGTATATGATTCGTCTTTAATGCAATGCACTGTAATAGCTGTTTTGACACTACGACGAAATGTTCGCATCTATCAGTTAATTTTATACATTTAAAATTGATGTATGATGATTAACAATGACACATGGTAAATCGTTAATAAAATATATTTACGTAATTTGGCACTTATTTTAATAGTAGCTCTATCTAAATAAATTGACACGTGAAATAATAAAATCCCTACGAAATAGATGGGTGTTCTACCCTATTTTGGTTTTGACGTGACAACGTCTTATAAATTGGTTTGCCGGGTGACACTTCAAGAAACTGCGTTACGCTCCGCTCACGTTATGCGCTCACAATGAGAGCGAGTGAGAGGCACGCGTCCCGCCTAAGAGCGAGAGAGACAGACATAAAAAGTGAAAGGCACGCGTCTTTCATCCTTCTTCCTACTATACGAATGAATATTCACATTAAAATTATTTTACCACTCAAAGTCGTTGTCACGTAAAACTTTCGCCCGTATACCGACTTTACAGGCAACCAATTTTTTTTTCCAAACTTTTTGTTCTAACTATATTTTTTATGAGTATATATGACATAATTATGTATAATTTCACATACTTGTGTACCGTGGTTGGCCATAACATAACAGAATAATCGCAGCAATGTTACGAACGTTACAAAGTATGCCGAAGCTTTTGTCCGCAACCACAGTGGGAACGAAGCTTAAAACAATTCACGCACTATACTTTATCTCGGAGCGACGTCCGTCTGTCAGATATCATGTTCATAAATATTATTTTGTTGCAACTACATCATCAGAACTTGTTAATCCCCAAAGATTCATCTCTTTTCTTACGTGATGGAATTACCGAGCGAATGTTGTTATTGTATATAGATTTATAAGAGATATAATCTTCGTGGCACATTATGAAGATTACTTTTTGTAAAAATATATTCTTGCAAGGGGCTTACTTGTGAGCATAAAAATAAGTATGTGAGGCAGTCTACGTATCAGATAAGTACGTTTTTAGCAGCAAGCCGTAATCTTTACATTTGAAACGCATATTCACTCTCGCTTTATTTTCCGGAAGGTGCGAGTAAAAGAATCAAAACTATTTTCACCATCTTCTCCTACATCTTTTTTCCTACTTAACCTGCGGGGAAAGAAAAAAGTTACGAGATGAAGACGTTTATCTAAAATAAATATGCGGTAGGCAGGCACCCCTAACAAGCATAGACGGCCATGGACGGCGTAGTACTTCCGTTTAGAATTAAATAAATTGTATTTAAATATTATTATTGTTTTTATTACACTTCTTGTAAATAGACTTTTCGCAAAAATCTAGAAGCTCAGCTTACTGCATGAGCTAACTACGCAATTGTTTCGCCGTTATTCATATTTTATTCATACAAAATATGATATATTTTCCAGCTACTACAAAATGATGAGAACATAAATATAGGGCGAATAAAATAATAACCTTAATCCTTAAAAGCTTCTTATATGACTCCTTAAGTGTTTTAATAATTGTCAGAATGTCACGTATTTTTAATGGGATATGAAGGAAATGAGCAGCCCCATAGACGAACATGAACTCTCGCTATCCAAGGAGAGTCACAAGTGTCTTGCTAGTCTAGCTGTGACAAGGGATAGGAGGATAAGCGGGGTCAAGGAGAAGGAAAATTTCATTGTCCTTTTAATAAAACAATCCAGCAACAAAATTAACAACCGTAACTCAAATAAGCTGAAATTACACGTCCATAGCGTTTCTAAGATCATTTTAAATGAAGCTGATTGTAAAAATAAGGACGGAACTGGCCACTCTTACAATTTAATGAATCATTACTTGACACTCGTAAAATCTTTTAGTACTAAGACCCATGATAGACAATGTTCAAGTGGCTAATAGTTCATCTTTTTATACGGTTTCTTGATTTTATGTGAGTAGATTAGATTGTTCTGCAAAGCTATGTATGATAATAAATCAAATTTGTTTATTCTTACTTAACCATATAGGTTTTATGCTGATTTCACTGTTGTTTTTGAGGGTGCCGTTGCCAAGAATGGCAAAAAACACAACCCTTATAGATTTGCCATCATGTCTGTCTATCTGTCTGTTCGTATGTCACAATCATTTTATTTTATAGGTTTTAGTTTATACATTTTATTTATGTAACAAACTTATTCTGCCTTAGTAGTTTATATAGCAGTAACGTAACCATTTCGCTTAACACGTCCTCTCTTAATATTATATTAAAGCTACAAAAACTTTTCACTTCACGAAATGTTTCCTTTCAAATAAAGGAAAACTAAGGTGAATTTCAATACATGTAAGATTTTGTGTTTATTATTATAGGTCGTAAATTTCATTTTGCCTTCAATGTTTTAGTGGCTGAATTATTAATAAAGCAGTGAACAAGGTGTCACTTTTGAATAAATTTGTGTTACGGCATGTCATCATCATCATCATCAGCCCATTATACTGTCCCACTGCTGGGCACGGGCCTCTTCTCACTACGAGAAGAGTATGGCCATAGTCCACCACGCTGGCCAAGTGCGGGTTGGCAGACTTCACATGTCCTTCGAGAACATTGCAGTGTACTCTCAGACAAGGAGGTTTCCTCTCAATGTTTTCCTTTACCGTTTCGCATGCGATAATTAACAATTTAATACGCACATAACTTCGAAAAGTCATTGGTGCGTGCCGTGGATTCGAACCCGAGACCCTCTGCATAGCAGTCTGTCGGTCTCTCCACTCGTCTATCGCTGCCTAATGTGGGTGGTAGGAACACTTTCCTGCATTAAACAAATATGTCAGGTAACTACATGTACACTAGTATACAATAGGTGCGACCACGGCTCTAGCTTGAGTATTTCTGTACTTAAACTTTTCTGGATTTATATCAGAATGAGCAATTTTTTTGTTTCGTTCTTTTTAGACCCCATTTTTGACGTAGTCGGGTTATAGTTTTTAAACTTATTTATTTTATTTAATCCTTTTACGTATCCCGATGGGGCATGTTTAAGAAACCGTGCAATATTAACATTGTCATATTTATAGGAAGAAATAAAGTAAAATAGGTAACGCAAAGCGTCTGAACCACGTGAATTTTAAATATAACCACCTTTTTAACTTATATTTTGACTGAAGCAGTATAATGTATGTATATACATATTTGTAATGTGCTCACCAATACTTTTCTTTATACCAAACACGTAATAATTATCTCATCTTTTTTGAGGTTGGAATCTGAGCTATTAATTCCGAAATAAAAAAGTTCATAAAATTTATATAGCCTTTGTCACCCGAGCCATTATTACGAATCTATTGACACCCCATTTATTAAAATCGCTTCAGTAGTTTAGGCGCTAGGGTGGAAAATACAAACATACATACATACATACTTACATACATACATAGACTGCCAACAATTTATCCTTTCTTTTGGCTTCACCGTAGTCGGGTAAAAAGGAGGAATGTGTTACGGCTTGTAACGTTATGATCGATGGATGGATGTATATTGAGGTACGCTTTTTACTAGGAATGGTAAAAATAAAGAAGATATTGAAAGAAGACTAAATGCAGGTAATAGGGTAATAATTATGAACACTCAAAACCTGTCCAAAAAGGCACGTTTGGCTCTGCATAGAGCGGTGTTAGTACCAACACTTATGTATGGTAGTGAGAGTTGGGTATGGCAGAAGAGTCATGAAAGTAGAATAAATGCTGTAGAAATTAGAGCACTGAGAAGTATGTGTGGTGTGTCTTTGAACGACAGAGTAAAGAATTGTGTGATAAGAGAGTGTTGTGGGGTAAAGAAGATGTAGTAAGAACCGCTGAGAGAGGTGTGCTAAGATGGTTTGGGCACATGGAGAAAATGGATGACGAAAGACTGACCAAGAGGTTATATAAGGCAAGTGTGAATAGGACAGAAGGAAGGGGAATACCTAGCGGACGTACTCTGATCAGATTGAGGCCATCCTATAAAAGGGACAGGTTAGAAGTACCCTTAACCGAAGATCATGCATGAGAAATCTGATGAGAGTGAATGAAGCAAGAGAGATATGTCAGGATCGTTGCAAATGACGTTCCGTAGTCTCTGCCTACCCCTCCGGGAAACAGGCGTGAGTCTAAGTTTATAATATGTATAAAATGATCCGCATTATGATTTAAATTTAATCACACCCGTTAGCCGTATAAACCGTACAATACACTGAAATTTAATGTTGGGAATATCTTCGCTTATAAAAATGTAAGCTATCTGAAAATTTTGTCTATTATAATAAACAGATTAGGGGACTTAGTTGTATCTGGGGATCAGTTCTGTGTACGATATAAAACAGCAATAAGCTTTACTAAAACTTTAACCGACGGTATAATACCGTTTTAAAATCTTGATTATCATATAAGATTTTTTTGCTATGATTGCCTAATAACCCTTACTTTGCGGTTATCAGGTAATGTAGGACTTATCGTTAGATCTGTTTGTACTTTTTGTAGATAGGTGAACTTATGGTGTTTCAAGTTCGGTGAGAATGGTGGATGACTGTAGCGTCTATTTTTCTCCTTATTCGGTTTCTGTTTAAATTTTGGTTTTAGCTATTGATATATTTGAATCAAATATATCAATAGCTAAAACCAAAATTATATATACATATATATATATGTTAAGAGTTGTTTAAAATTGACGTAATTATATAAAGATGTTTTTTGTTGCCTAATTCTAATGTATTCCTTGCAAGCCTCACAAGCATACTACAATTTATTGATTGATCGCCAGCTTTCCTTGGCTTAAAAATCTGCAAGGTCTTCCTCACCTGGTGTTTTAATATTTTGTTTAGTGGCATAAAATTTCTTAAGTAAACGTTAGCTACAAAATGTGTGTCAAGATAATTTTAATATATCGTTTCGTTGCCCTGGCCCCGTATCAGTTTAAGTGTCGGGCTTCTTTGCCAGCGAAATTTGTAAGTGTTTTCTTTTTATAAGTATTATATTGATAAGCAGCGATAGCTGAGTGTAGAGACCGACAGACTGCTACGCAGAGGGTCTCGGGTTCGAATCCACGGCACGCACCAATGACTTTTCGGAGTTAGGTGCGTATTAAATTGTAAATTATCGCTTGCTAATCGGTGAAGGAAAACATCGTGAGGAAACCTGCATGTCTGAGAGTTCTCCATAATTTTCTAGAAAGACATATGAAGTTTGCCAACCCGCACTTGGCCAGTGTGGTGGACTATGGCCGTGCCCTTCTCATAGTGAGAAGAGACCCGTGTCCAGCCGTGGGACAGTATAATTATAAAGGGCTGATGGTGATGATTATATTGATTTGTAAAATCTTTATATATAAAATAAAATTCTTGCGTTGTTGACTGACCGACGGACAAGCCAAAACTATTGGGCGCAGGAAGCTGAAATTTGGGAGGCATATTCCTTGGGTGTTATTAGTGCATCTCTAGGGTCAAGCATAGGGGTGCACTAAGATTAAATTTCCCGAAATACACAGAGCAACAAGCAGAAAGGTAGAAATTTAAAAAAAAGTGCGGACACAGCTGCGAGCATCCTCTGGTGTAGTATTAATATTAAAATAAAGGTTTATTTTACATTAGGTTCATATATGAATAATGCAAAAAACAGAATGCAATAGAATTTGACTTCAGTATTATACGTGAATATCTTGCTCCTCCTTCTGCACTTGCTCGATTACACCCAAAACTTTCGTCATTGCACCCGTAGTTAATCTTTTAGTCAAATCAAATTTATCAGAACGCTAGTTTTTCTACGCAGCAGCTACAGCAAAACCAATTTTAATGGGATAGGCAAGTGTCAGAATATTTAACACTAGAGTACTAATCTTATTTTTTAACGCTTAATACTAATGATCGCACGGGAGGCTACTTATATACTATACCAACCCGTTTGGCCAGCATGGTATAGTAGGCCAGTTCCTCCTTTCGAAGGAGAGGCCTAGTCCAGCAGTAGACTGTAAGGGGCAGATGATGATGATAAACAACCTACATAAATATCGGCATCGCTCCGGATAACCAATCGCATGTTGCCATTCATCACGTAGATGCATACTCCGTAGACTTTAGACTTATGGAAAGAAAACGAAAACCAAATACATAAAAGACTTTGTTACAAACTTACGTGTTTTTAAAACGAGATTGAAGCGGATCGAAGAGAAACGAAGTAAGACTTCGAAGTACATTCATTTTTCATTATATTATACTACTTGTACGACAAAGTTACTGCTTCTAGAACTCGTGTAATATGTTCCTGTCGAATAAAGCATATTATGACAGATCAAAGCACATGTGACCGGATATAAAATTTATTTTCCAAAGTTTTATGTCTTGGTTTTGTGTCTTGGTTATTATGGTGAGTGGCTAAAGATCGAAATAATGTTTTTAGTGCTATGTTTTTAAAAACTATTAAGGCGCTTTTTCTCTTATGTTCTGTTCTTTATATATTCGTTATTTGTTCCCCAATATTCGTTAGAATGACAAATGCTTTGATTTTCCAACTTAAACTAACTTTGGAAATTCCACACTTTTATATTTCTTTGGACTGCTGTTGTACACCATTAGACAATTTAGTAATTTTATTGATAATCGAAACATAGATGTAAACGAGGTAAATTTCTGGAAAGGAAATTAAAGAAATAATATATATTTGGGCAGTTCCAGATTCCGACAATACATTATTCCAATATACCAATATTTTGCACCTTTGAACTAAATGCACAAAATTTTCTATCAATCTAATGCTTAAAAACGATTCATAAATCAACGATAAAACAACCAAAAATTATGAATTGTTAATTATTTTCAACAACACCTTTTTGATTGATCGTTCCTCCAATGATAATTAAAAGTAGATAAAAAGGAAAGCTATTACAAAAGTCCGAACTTTCGACGACTTTGCCGGCTTTTATTGACAAGTGTTTGATAAATTATCGTCTTTTTTATTATCTACGATTTTGGGGCTTTTGTGACGGAGGCCTTTATGGTTGCAATGTTTTTAATACAACTTCGAGGTTCTGTTTATGCAGTATTTTGGCAACTATGTTGTGATTATGAGACTGGATGCAACAGTGGCCTTCTCTGAGTGGAACACGGTTTAGTCGCTAGTGGTTTAGTTTTGAAGGACTAACAGACAGCTAGGCAGATAGACCTATTTTCATATTTATAATTTCAATTTTTATTCTGACAGTCTACTTCACCAAAGCTGTCACATTTTTAAATATGTCCATTGTGCAATACTCCTCCACTCTGTAATTTTACTGTGTATAACTTTGCGGTGTTTGAGTTTCAGGTAAATACTAAGTTGTGTTTGTATTGTCCTCAGGTATCTGGGCATCCGAAATCCTTTGAAGAGCCGCCACCACTCCACCAAGACAGTGGTCGTCATCAAGATAGCGCTCGTCTGGCTACTTAGTATGTTCGTGACTAGTTCTATCACTATTTTAGGTAAGTATTGTACATCTTTATGGTGCAATTAATGTCACTACGATAAGGTCTTGCAGAATAACATAAGCTAGCAATTCCTTAGATGATATAAATAATGAATTTAAGGTGGTAGTTGCACATGCGGTATTTTTAACAACAATTAACACATTTAGGTACATTACGTCGCAACCAAAGATTTGAAATCAGGATTTTCGCATTAATGTAGGTATACAAATTAAGTTGATTATTTTAATTATTTCTATGTGTTCGTAACAAAGTCATTTGCCGTAGAGGGTTTCAATACAATAATACGTCCACAAACTTGCCTATCTCAAAACATTTCGTTAACAAAGGCGTAATACGTAATAAAATAATATTTTGTATCAGATTTCATCATCTTAATACACCGAATAAATAAAATCAAAATGTGAAATTGGAGCTTGCCTTTTAATATACATACCTACTCTATTCCTTTAATTATCTATTGAAGTGGTCCAGCGGCAGTCTGGGTAACACTGGATTATCAGATTTTGGACTCGGTACCCGATTAGAAACGCGCTACGCTTATGTTAGCTCACACAATTGTATCACATCCTGCTGAGTTAGTGGTTAGTCTTCCTTGTAGAACGGCCTATTGGTCTAGTGGTACCTAAACCTGAGTGCTAAGACGAAAGTCATGGGTTCGATTAACACCCAACTCTTTGTGCGATGAGGAAAGTACCATAACATAATACTCGTATGTGTATAAAAGCAATATTTATATATATGAATCAATGGTCTGACTACCATGCCACTAGGTTGTGCCTAGTTTGGGATCACACCGTCAAGTGTGGGTTGTCACAGAGAATTAATTTATTCTTATGTTTCTTTTCTTCACGGATATTTTCTTACAATTCACTTAGAAATTCACCCGGTCTAAATGGTCACTAAGGACGAAAGGCGGCACCTACCCTAACCACTCTCATACTAGTATGGGCAGGTGGTACTTGATGGTCGACTTTATTAGATAGATATTCTCTTAACAGGCTCCAAGGCCTATTACTTTTACTATATATGCAAAGTGGGCAACAGTGATGTTTTGTCATGGCGAGTCTC
Organism: Euclidia mi; assembly: GCA_944739405.2. Classification (NCBI taxonomy): domain Eukaryota; kingdom Metazoa; phylum Arthropoda; class Insecta; order Lepidoptera; family Erebidae; genus Euclidia; species Euclidia mi. Next base: position 56,077,764 of record OX123187.2, read on the forward strand.
GTGGCAACAGAGACCCGAGGCAGGCTTTCCCGTGATTATGCCTTTCAAAATTACATCAAGCGAATAGCTCCTGTGGCCTTCCCTTCGCTGATCGGCCAAAGCAAGCCAAATTTAAGAGCCCTGAACCAACTAGTCAAAATAGGCTTGCCAGAGAGGCCATGTCTAGGCTCTGACCGACTCGTTGAACTATTCGGCACCCTTTTTTTTACGTCGGGAAACTCTTTTGCGAGTGCCTCTCCGCGGGGCGGGCAGAGAGGGTATGTCGGACTCCCCGGGACAGAACCCGGGTTTACCGACTAAAACCACCACAATAGCCGCCTCAGCGCGAGAAAAGAATGAGACACAGGGAACGCGAGTGTACTGCTCCTGGGTCCCGTTACGCATGTCCCGTAGTAGAGCTCAGTCTCTGAAAGGGCTAGGTTGATAGTGCCCTCCCTTCGCTACCTCGTACTGTGCGAGTACAGTGGTCCCTCGACTATCCGAGTCGCCTGTCTTGTTGGGGTCGTTCGTGGTCGGGCAGTCAGATTGCCATCTCTGATTGCCCACAGCCCCAAGGAAGAGTCAGGCTAGCGGCCATTGCCACCGCCACGACGCGCGACGCCGCCTGCGTCTGCGAGCGGGATCGGCTCTCTCACGATCCCGCTCGGCGGCTTCCTTCTGGAGCATGACCGCTTCACAGAAGGAGACCACATCAGCGTCCCACCGGACGTCTTCCGTCAACATGGCCTGAACTACGGCCGGTGGAGAAAGAACTATTCGGCACCCACAGATTACATGAAATTTACAATTCTGTGTCGGCACCGCATTGCGCTTCCCACGCACGCACATTCAACTCGCTGCCACCTAGTCCTAATCTAAGACTTAGGTCTGTTACCCGAGGTAGTGGGTTGGATTCCTAACACGACAAATCTTTGTATGATGAGCTACGCTTTTGTCTGTGTCTTGGTTAAATGAAATAATTATCTATCTAGGTACTTAGGAAAAATAATTATAAATGAACGTTTATCAGTCGTCTACTTGCTGTATATCTACAGGCGTCTGAGCGCGTACTGATCGAGTAGACAGTCTTTTGGCTTAAGCCACCCAAAGAACCTATAACTATGACAGTATTATGTGTACGGTATACGTACATCCCCATAATATTGTTTCAGCCTTTCCAAAGCGAATGTCTAGGAAGGTATCGCGTCGCGATGTAGCCTATTTGATGAGATGCCTTCCTAGACATTGTCATAGGTAAATATAGGGCCAAGCAAGGTTCTTCAATCTTACAATAATGCATTCTACCGCAACAATAAGCAACCAAAGAGATATCTATAAAAATTGCCTTATGATAGAATGTTGTTCACTCATTTAAGTTGCAATCAAACGTATTATAAGCATATGCCACTAAATTGATAAATAATACAAAATTATCGTAATAATTTTCTCAAATTTAAAATATTATATAATTGCACAGGTCGTCGATAGGAACTTTTGGTTTGACAACGTATGAGACGTCCGCGAACGTAACGGTTTTGGTTTAAAACGTTGTCAAATAATAGCGCGATACCATGCAACAACGAGAGTTCGCTCGCACGCTGTCACCTAGCTGTCACTGAACGTATCTGCCCTACAAAAACCAAATCGTTTACGTTCAAATAATTAGCACGATACGAAATGTGCGTAACGTGACGTTTTCGGTTGAAGTTTGGTTTTGGTAAATACGTTAACGTTTAGCACGATTGCCCCCCTGTTGTCCTATCTTGGAGTTTAAATCACAAGACGTGTCAATAAAAACGTTGTTAGTACAAGTACTAATCCTATCAAATAAATTTTCAATTCAAGGCTCTCTGCCTTGCTGTAAATTGTATGCTAATAGCTTAGCAATCTGTCGCTTAATATAAAATGGCAGATACATTGTATCTTTTGTTAAAGTAAATTTACTAATAAATTTATTAGCGGCAAAATCGTCGTCACTATGACGACAAGTTATGTGACGTCGTGCCTCCGCGCTTGCGAGCCCCACTACGATGACGCACTGGAGTGGGGACCCTCACCCGCTTGCCGACGATATATATACCAGCGACACACGTGGTTGGCTTCTTTTTCTTCTGCTGGGACACGTCAAAGCTGAGTATCCATCCGTGGACCTGTGGAGTGTCAACTTACGACCTACGCCCTGGATAATTATCTAGCCGGTTAACCTCAAGTGTCAGTTCTCTTATTAATCAAAACCATTGTGAATCTGGAATATAACGCGAGTTTAATCTGTCCCGGTGATATTTTTATTTATTTCCCGTAAGACAACCTAAGCATCTCTTTTTATTGCTCGGCGAGTGATCGATCCCGGCTATCCCGTGAAAACCGATCACCCGTGCGACATTGGCGCCCAATAGAATTTTTAAATATATTTAAAAAAAAAAAAAGTAAGTTGGCACTTTACAGGTGAGTGAAATAATTTCTTTTTCTCTTGTATATTTTTCTCCTGTGTGTGCATATATTCTGGTGTGGTGAACTGCGTACAGGTACAATTTCTATCTATTTTGGTTGGCCATAAGCAATTTAACTATGTAAATAACATAACGGTGATTTAATTAACGTCGGTCTAAAATCACGTTCCACTGCGGGCAGCGTGTCGAGCTGCCAACCGGTTCTAACCGCTTTGCCGTTGAACTACGTGCCTCGTGTTCGCGAAAAAAATATTGTGATTCAACCTTTGAGTGACCTTTAAGAAATTTTTCTTAATCCTTTACCAATCATCACACCATTGTATAATTTAGTGTATTTCAGCTTTTTTTAGCACGGTATTCGATTTTCTGGCGATATTTAATTTTTTTTCTAGTACCGGCGTAAATACTTAGATTTTCTATTATTGTTTTGTAATAATGGCTTACATTATAAATTTCTCATTATTAACTAAAGCGGAATTAGAATATGAGACCACAATATGCGGCGTTTCAAAGCCTGACGATCCCCGCAAACAAATCGCTAAACTTTCAGTTAAAATTCCCTCGGAGGATATATTATCTTCACCCTTCCCACCAGAGGAGGATGTGGCTGAAGTGGAAAAGTCGTTATTAAGATCAAATAGACACTTATCTATGTTGGAAGCAAACTATACCTCCGAGCTTCAACAGAAGGTCGAAACCGTGCTTCACCATTGTTTTCATCGACTGAATAGGGTGGATACCGGCAGTCTTGATATTAAAAAAATTGAGTCTGTGTGGAATAAATTTAATGACTTATATGCGAAATTACAATTAATCACGCGTCGTAGTTCGCGGTCGGATTGCTCAGTGGCAGAGGGAAACACTTCCTATAATTACGACCGTAAGCTTTTCTCGGAATTAGGTAAATTCAAATTTAACGGTAAATCATGTGTAAGATCTTTTATTGAAAAAATTGATGAATTTATGTCCTGTAGATCTATTCCACATGACAAGATGTTGTCTTTCGCTTTTGAAATATTTTCGGGTGACGCATTAGTTTGGTATCGTTCTGTTAAAAATAATGTAAAGACTTGGTTAGAACTTTGCGAACTTTTAAAACGAGATTTTAGTCCGCATAACTTCGATTACCGACTTATGACGGAGATTCGTCAGCGCTCACAAGGCGAGAACGAATCAATAACTATTTACGTGGCAAAAATGCACGGTCTGTTTTCGCGACTTAGTTCTCCTATCGCTGATTCGGAGAAGCTAGAAATTTTACTAAATAATATTAGACCTTGTTACACTAATTGTCTGCTCACTGCAAAGGTTGTTGACGTTGATAGTCTGGTCGAAGTTTGTCGTCTTTTCGAAAATTACCAAAGTCGCAGTAAGCAATTTTCTGAACCCCCTAAAGTTTCAAAGAATACTGTAGCACCCGATCTAGCGTATAATTATCCGTTTTCTAATTTTTCTTCAAACAAAAATGTTTACAATCATAATAACGTCAATAAATATAACTCTGTCGCCGATACATCGAGATACAAGTCTGTACCAATTTTAGGAATTTGGCTTCTGGCAACACTGGCGGTTTAACGTAAAACTGTATTTCTCCCAATAATTTATTAGTTTTAAATCTATATAATTAATAATAATGTGCCTAATTTGCTAATTCTTTACGTAATAAGCTGTGATAATTGTAATTGTCGTATAATAACAGTGATAAGTGTTGTTTTAACAAGTTGTAAAAGTTTTGCAAAGTCAAGTAAGTGAACTGTCAAACTAACGTACAATTTATTTAAAAGAATTTGTATTATTCTTACAATAATAGCTAAATTTGAGCCATTTTGAGGTGAGTTTACTTCTTATTTGACTTTCGTACACCTTACACAAGCAACATACCAAGTTAGCATATCACAATTTACTCAAAGGCCCTAGATAACATTTGTTGCAACTATACGAACTATGTACATCAAAATGTAGTAATATGTACTGACAGCAGTAGCGGTTTAATGCATTTGGCTCGATGCGCCTCTGGATTCAGAGGTGCACCGATAGCTTATGCTATTCTTAAGCGAATTCATGAATTAAGGGATATCAACTTGAGATTGCAATGGGTCCCATCGCATATAGGCATAAAGGGAAATGAAGAAGCGGATAGATTAGCAAAAAAAAGCAATTGTGGAAGGTTTACAAATAGAAATTGTTCCTGTTTATACAGATGTACTGGGCCCGTTTAAAAATCTATGTTACAATACATTTAAGGAATATTTCGATGAAAGGAGCAAAGAAAAGGGTGTCTGGTACAAGACCATACAATCGGAACCTCCTCGGATCCCTTGGTTTGGTACAAACAATATAAAAAGAGGTTATGTTGTTATGGCTCATAGATTGCGGTCTAATCATTTTCCATCCAGAAAATTTGCGCACCTTATGAAAAAGGCGGATTGTCAAGTATGTGGAAAGGTTGAAGATGTTCAACATATTCTGATCGAATGTAAAAAGAATCAAAGGGCGAGAGAGCTATTGATGCGGGACTTAAAAATTAATCCATATGATGTGGGAGCCTTTATAAAAATCCTATCCATGCCTAGTTCTGAAAAAGCTGTGTTGTTGTATGAAATGGTAAATGCATCAATCACTCCCTCGGTTACAAATAGATAAGAGACAATGTTTATTTATATTATGACTAGTAGTCCATAGTTTAAGGGTACGATGAGGCTGACATACCTTTGTAAGGTAAAAGCCTCGAAATAAAGTAGAATAAAAAAAAAAAAAAAAAAAAAACAATTTACTCAAACAACTTTGTAGGTGTCTTACACAAACCTCAGTGACCTTTCTTGCTTTGTTTATTTACTTTTTAACAAGATGATGACCAGAAGGGCACGCCAAGAAGATGAGAAATTACAGGTGACCCTTACTGAACTAAAGAAATATAAGGATTTGTGTCAGTCACTACAAAGTGAACATGAGGACAATGAGAGGGAAATGCTACAGATTTTAGGGAAAAACTCTCAGCTTAGGAGTGAGATGGCAGAAATGCACTCTAATTTAGTCACTTCTTTAGACGAAAGGGATAGATTACAAAACATTGTAATGCAATTTGACAGGTGCAGTGATGAATTTGAGAAAGCTCTCAAACGCATCACTGAATTGGAGGGTCTCCTAAGTGAGGCCAATAATCATATTAACTTATTACAAAGTGCAAACCAGTCTATGAAATCAGTTACAACACAATCGCTATTTGATGAGCTGGTTGGTAGCGCTCCATGCATGGTTTCTGCCATCTCCGATGATAGCAGTAGAAACATAGTGACTATTGATTTAACAGAATCTAATTCATCTATTCAGTCATTTAGAAACATGAAAGCCTGTAATAAATTGAAGAAGTATGTTAAAATTAATAAATTTATCAGGAAAAAGGAAAAATTGTTGAGAATGTACAAGAAATCAAGTATTAATATAGATTATTGCAAAAAATATGTTAATGTAAAGGAACAGATGTCAGTATGTCTAGCTAAATTAGATTCTAGCCTATTAAAGTATGATGCTGATATTCATTGTTTGCAAACGGAGATTGACAGTTTACAAGAATCTTTGTTGAACATGACAAAAAAATATAATTTATCACAAAAACAAATAAATGAGCATATCTTGGCAATGGATGACTTAGTGGACTTGTGTAAGTATAATGAGCAGAGGCTCCAATCTCTTACCAATAATAATCATGGCAATGAACATAACCAGATGCCACGGAGTCATTCACAGCCAACTACATTAAATTATTGCTCTGATTTGTTATCACCATCTGATGCAGCGGGTAACAGCACCATTGATTCTAATCTTGGTATTTCCTTCTCACCCCACATTACAAACACCAACAAACTATTAATGTTTAGTGATGAGATAGGGAAAAACATGAGCCAGTTGTTGCGGCAAAGGACAGGTTTAGCTATTACTAACATATGTATGCCTGGAGCAACTTATTCTCAAATAATGCAATCTATTTTATCTAAAACATACTGTCCTGAAACAACAATTATTACATTTATTGGGAGAAGAGGAAATGCAAATATAAATGTAATACAGAGATATTTTGACCAATTACTCAATTTAAAAGTTAGAAAAATTCTGTTACTTGCTTTTCCTTACAGTAACCTGTTGCCACAAGCTTAAAATGATTATAGATTTAAGATTAATTCAAAATTGCATACTATGACATTTTATAATAATTTGATTGACATTATTGACTCTAATGCTTTAATTAGACATTTTTATTTGACATATGATAATTATTATATATCACAATTTTATAAAAGACAAATAGCATCATCGCTAGCTTATTATATTAATAACTCAGCCAAGGTTTTGGCTAACCACACTGCTTTTATTGAGCAGTCAAATTTGACATGCAATATAAGCTTGGAATCCGTTCCAAATTCTTTAAATTGACTTCTGAGACAATAGAGTCAATCTCTGGCAATATATTTAATAAGACACCAAATTTTGTACCTAGTTTAAGTGACAAAAACATAGTTCCATCAACCACACATACAAACAATAATTTAAAAAATTGTATCAACCTGGTGCATCAAAATATACAAGGGTTGATGGGTAAGGAGTTAGAATTGGAATTGTTTATGAACTGTAACAATATTGATATTTTATGCATTACAGAACATTGGCTAAGAAGCCACCAGTTCATATTCAATTTTAATAACCACCAGGTTGTAAGCTCGTTCAGTAGAGAAAATTTTATCCATGGTGGCTCGTTAATCATAGCAAGTAAATTTCTAAAATTTAAAGAAAGGACTGACATTGTGAGCCTCTCTGTTGAGCGAGTAGTAGAGATTACATGTGTTGAGTTTGAGCAGTTCATTGTTATGAGTGTATACAAACCTCCATGTGCACCATTTGAAAGTTTTTTAGTTATTATGGAGGATGCTCTAAGCAAAGTTTGTAATTGCCGTAAAACGGTTGCTATTTGTGGAGACTTTAACATTAACATATTAGAAAAATGCTCTTCAACTATCATTTTTTTAAATTTACTTAAGTCATACAATTTATGTCATAATTTCTATGAACCAACTAGAGTGACTGCCACAAGTGGTACTTGTATTGATAATATATTTACTAGTATAAAACCAATACACAAATCTTTGATTAATATGCTTCAGTCAGATCACAGTGGGCAGTTAATCTGTTGTCCAAGAGAATGCCCGAGAGAACAGAGAAAAATTGTTAAATATATACCAATAAATGAGAAACGACTTAAAACTTTTAAAAACAATTTATCTCGAAAAATGCGTTGGTTGCCTCATCATGACCATCCGGATCAGTTATATAACTCCTTATTTAAATTAATTAATGACGAATTTCAGACTGTATTTACATCCAAAAAATTAAATGTGACTGACCGTCTGATGTTTAGTGATTGGGCAACTGAAGGTATTCATAAAAGCCGAATTAGGTTATATGAACTGTATAATGAAAAGTCTTATAATAATAGTCAGACCTTTATTAATTACGTAAGAAAATATTCCAAAATATTTAGACAAGCTTGTAACACGGCAAAATCTATTTATTTGAGAAATAAAATAAAACTATCAGAAAACACTATAAAGGCTACCTGGAATGTGATCAACAATGAAACTGGCAGAGCCAAAGCACACAGCCGCGACTACCTGTTAAAAATCAATAATGTGAGTATTTCAGAGGACCTGGAAGTTGCGACAGAATTTGAAAATTTCTTTGCTAATATACCTATAGTGACAACAGAGTCGCTCAACTCATCTTCTATGTCTGCTGAAATGCTTCTTAGGGACTGCGTGCCAGAATGTGATGCAGCCTTTGAATTCACTGTTGTTACTACTGACGATATTATTAAACAATTTAAAACTTTAAATATGAAAAAGACAATGGATTTGTGGGGACTGTCAGTGAAGACTACTTCATCTATTATTAGCATAATTTCTCCACATCTTGCAGCGGTATTCAACGGTTGCGTCGCTTCTGGAATATTTCCTGACTTAATGAAATATAGTAAAGTTATACCTTTATTTAAATCTGGTGACACAACCGACCCTTCTAATTTTCGACCTATTTCTGTATTGCCGACACTTAGTAAAATTTTTGAAAAATTAATTCTTAGTCAGTTGCTTAGTTATTTCAATAGACATAATCTACTCCACGAGAAACAGTTCGGATTTACGAGGGGTCGTTCGACTACTGACGCAGGAGTTGAGCTACTCAAAAGTATATTTGCAGCTTGGGAGAAGTCGCAAGATGCATTAGGTATTTTTTGCGACTTGTCAAAAGCGTTTGATTGTGTACATCATGACACTCTGGTCAGGAAATTGTATCATTACGGCGTTAGGAACAAAGCTCTCGATCTCCTGGTTTCCTACTTGGGCAACAGAATCCAGAAGGTCCAGATCAATGACAAGACATCTCCAGGTTCTGCCTTAAAAATGGGAGTCCCGCAGGGGTCAATTCTCGGACCATTTCTTTTTTTGATTTATATTAACGATCTACCTTATTATGTAAAAAAGAATCATGAGATTGTGTTATTCGCGGATGACACCTCCTTAATTTTTAATATTAGACGACAACAGATAAATTTTGACGAAGTAAACAATGCACTCTCTAAAGTTGTTAGTTGGTTTAATGTAAATAATTTATTACTTAATGATAAGAAAACCAAACTATTAAAATTCTCAATGCCCAATGTTAAACAGATGGAAACCAATGTACAACTTAAGGAATTCAGAATTGAGCCCGTCGGGTCAACTATGTTTCTAGGTATTATGCTTGATACCAAACTCCAATGGGGTCCGCATATAGAAAGACTTTCGGGCAAACTTAGTTCTGCAGCTTATGCAGTTAGGACAATTAGACGCCTTACAGATATAGATACAGCTAGAATGGTTTATTTCAGTTACTTTCATAGTATTATGTCTTATGGGATTCTTCTCTGGGGGAATGCTGCAGACCTTAACACAATATTCGTTCTGCAGAAAAGAGCAATAAGGGGAATTTACAACCTTGGTCCTCGTGTTTCTCTAAGAGGAAAGTTCAGTGAGATAGGCATTCTAACTGTTGTATCGCAATATATATACGATAATCTCTTATATGTCCACAAGAATATTGACAAATTTAGTAAAAAAAGTGATCTTCACACTGTAAATACTAGACATAAGTATAATCTTGTAGTTCATAGCACCCGCCTCCACAAAATAAGTAACTGTTTTATGGGGCAGTGTATACGCTTTTATAACAAGCTCCCTCTTAATATAAGAAATTTAACAATAAATAAATTTAAGATAATTGTTAAAACTAAGTTGTGTTTAAAAGCATATTATAAAATTTCCGATTATATAGACGACAAAAATGCTTGGGATTGAGCTGCTCTAATTCAACATAAAAATATAAACTTGTACAACTGATACATTTAAAATTGACGTTTCGTAAGCACTTTATACAAAGTTTACACGAAATAAAGAATAATTTCATTTCATTTCATTTCATTTCATTTCATTACCACAAGTCAACGCCGTATCGAGTACTTCTAATATAAATAAAACTTTTTGCGTGCGTTGTAGATGCAATTCGCACTCATTACGTAATTGCCGTCAGCTACACTACCTAATCTGTTTTAAGTGCGGCACAAAGGGTTTCAAGGTGTCAGACTGCCCCAATTGTAAATCTAAGTCGACCCCTACAGTTTCAAAAAACTAGTTAATAAGGATTGTGGAAAATCAAATTATACAACTAATTGTAATAAAACAGAGTGGAATAATTGGTTGGACTTTTTAAAAAAAATCTTTAATAGCTATCATATTTCCTCAATCCGTAATTCTAAAGTAGAATATTTACCTTACGTTACTCTAAAATTAAACGGAATACCTACCACAGGTCTTTTAGATTCTGGATCTTGCGTTACAATTTTAGGTAATAATTTGCATAACTTATTTTTGAAAGACAATGTTTTGGATAAATCGAAACCTTTAAGGTTAATAACAGCAGGCGGCGAACGATTTGAGTCCTTGGGATCGGTGTTTCTACCCTTCGAGTTTCAGGATAAATTGATTAACTTAGAAGTTCATGTTGTACCTGGGATTCAAAATTCCCTTATCCTTGGCATGGATTTTTGGCGAAGCTTTGGCCTATTTCCTAACAAATTGGAGTCTGTTTTGATTGTGAACAAGTCTGACGCTCAAGTAATGGAGTTGCAGGCAGTTCCCCCTACACATCTTGTTTCTTATGATCATCTTACAGTCGACCAGAGAGCTACCGCTGACAACATTATTTCTAAATTTACCGATATTTCATACGAGAAGCGGGGTCTCGGTTGCACAAATATTATTTCTCATTCAATTGATACAGGTGATTGTCCCCCTATTCGGCAAAGATTTTATCGCATGTCTCCCGATAAACAAAGAATATTAATAAAGCATCTTGACGACATGCTCTCAGAGGATGTTGTTGAACGATTCGAAAGCCCGTGGTCAAATCCGGTCATTTTGACACCAAAGAAGAATGGTGAACTGCGTTTCTGTTTGGACAGTCGAAAATTAAATTCCGTTACAAAAAAAGATGCTTATAGCTTGCCTTATATTTCGGAAATTTTAGATAATCTGAGAGATGCTAAATACTTGTCTAGTTTAGACCTGTCTAAATCTTTTTGGCAAACATTAATTAAAGAAGAGGACCGTTGCAAAACAGCCTTTTATATTCCCACGCGTGGCACATTTCAATTCAAAAGAATGCCTTTCGGTCTTACGAATGCGCCAGCTACTCAACAACGATTAGTTGATATTTTATTTTATGGCCCAGAATTTGAAAATAAGGTTTTCTGTTTTATCGATGACATAATCTGTATCACGTCCAGCTTCAGCGAGCATATTACTCTTTTATTACGCATTCTTGATAAACTAAAAAGCGCTAATTTAACAATTAATCTCGAAAAATGACAATTTTTTAGAGATAAACTAAAATATTTAGGCTATGTTGTCGACTCTAGTGGATTGCATCCCGATCCGGATAAAGTTAATTCAATGAAAAATTATCCCACTCCTTCTAATAGAAAAGAAGTACATCGATTTTTAGGCGCAGCCTCGTGGTACAGGCGTTTTATACCGAATTTTAGCTCTATTGCTGCACCCTTAAATAAGTTAACATCTCAAAGTAAAAACGCACCTCCATTCTGCTGGACGACAGAGGCTAATGAGGCGTTTAATAACCTAAAGAATTGTTTGATTTCCTCCTCGGTGTTGGCTTGTCCTGACTACTCGCAACCGTTTGAAATACACTCAGATGCTAGCGATTTTGGTCTTGGCGCGATCCTCTGTCAAAGGTTAAATGGTGAGGAAAGAGTCATAGCGTACTATAGCAAATCACTCAGTAAGCAAGAAAAAAATTACAGTGCCACAGAGCGAGAGGCCCTGGCTGTTCTATCTGCTATAGAACACTGGCGTTGTTATGTTGAAAATGGTAAAAAGTTTATTGTTTACACTGATCACGCTGCTTTGAAATGGTTCTTGACCTTAAATAACCCTACTGGCCGGTTAGCCAGATGGGGAGTTCGCTTATCTTCCTATAATTTCGAAATACGTCATCGTCGGGGTTCCGATAACGTTTTACCTGATTTTCTGTCTCGCTCTTTACCCGTTTCTGCTATTGCTAATGATATAAATATAGATATTAATTCTAATCAGAATTCACCAGTTTCTACTAATGATCCTTGGTATTTAAATATCTATAAAGGCTGTTTAAGTTCTCCGACTTCCTTTGTTAACTATCAAGTAATAAACAATAAATTGTATTGTTTTAAAAAAACATTAAACCCTCTCACTAGAGAATTTCAATGGAAAGAGATTATTCCGTCTGACCAAAGAATTGACATTCTAAGGGAGAATCATTCTTCGCCCACTGCTGGACATCTGGGTATCTTTAAGACATACAAACGTCTTGCACTTAATTACTTTTGGCCTGGTATGTACTCCGATGTTGTCAAGTTCGTCAGTTCATGTGAACCTTGTATCACCCATAAACACCAAAACCACCCAAATTTAGGTCTAATGGGAAAACCCAAATCATGTCAAAAGCCCTTTCAGACGATTAGTATTGATTTGATTGGTCCATTGCCCCCCAGCAGAAAACAAAACACTTTTATATTTGTGGTCAGTTGTTGTTTCTCTAAATATTGTTTGCTTTTCCCCATTAAACGGGCAACTGCAGAAGTGATAACAAAAATTCTCGAGGAAAATGTATTTTTGGTGCATGGAATTCCATCTACTATTGTTTTGGATAACGGTAAACAATTTATTAGCGCAACCTTTAAAAGTATGTTGTCAAAATATAAAATTCCAAATTTGCATTTTACACCGTTGTATACTCCCCACGTTAACTCAGTTGAACGTTACAACAAAACCATTATTACAGCTATTTCAACTTTCATAGAATCTGATCATCGAATCTGGGACACCTTAATCACTAAGGTTCAGTTCGCCCTTAACTGCGCAGTTAGTGAGGTTACTGGTTATTCTCCTAATTTCCTTGTTTTTGGTAGGGAGGTCATAACATGTGGTTCTCAGTATATTGACAAGGAATTTAATTCCAATATGGTGCTCGAACCACGGGACGGCTATGCCGAAACTTTAGGCTGCTTATCCTCTATTTTCGAGAAGGTACATTCAGCTCTGTTGTCGGCCCACCAACGAAATTGTTCATCTTATAATCTTCGCCGTAAACCGGCAGAATTCAATGTCGGTGATATAGTTTGGCGCAGAACGTTTCTACTTAGTGACAAGGATAAATACTTTAGCAAGAAATTGGCGCCTAAATTTATTAAATGTAAGATTGCCTCAAAAAAGTCACCTCTAGTATACAAACTTAACGACATGGCCGGTAAACCTTTAGGAGAATGGCACATCAAAGATCTAAAGTTGATTAATTACAAAGAATAATAAAAGCATAAACACAACAATGTAAGACGCATATCTATACTAAGTTATAATTACCTACATAATCATTTGTGAAGGCCAACAATGGTTCTTATGTTTTCGAGTCGAAGGCCACAAGATAATGTATTGTGTTGTGTTAATGATTTCTGTAAACAGGCTAACATAAAATGAATAAATGTTTCAGTTATAAATGGTAATAAAGTTTATTACATGTAATATTGTTACAAAGAATCTGTTGTTTATCTAACTATCAGTTATGGCTCAGTGGTTAAAAAGTCGTTGTAGGATCGGTCTGGTGTTCGATTCTCGCATGTGTATTTTCTATAAATGCATATTGATTGGCGTGTTGTTTTTCGCTGTGCCTTGTTCTGAAGTTCTGTTGTTATTCTTAATTCTGTATAAATTCCATAATCAATTGTTATTATAGGTACTTTATAAACATTCAGAGTAATTAATCGTGCGTCGCGAGCTCGGAATAGTCGAATAGTACCTACCATTTAGATCGTACCTACCTAGTTGTCGTTATGACGCACGCGCGTTCACTCAGCGACGCGCCGATAAATAAATGCCTAACTAATGATTCACCATTGTTTACATTCAAAAGGTGTTTACTGGTCGTGTTGTAGTATTAATTAGAGCAAAATATTTATTAAATTCTTTCCTTTGACATTGAGCGGTCCGGTCGTGTCTGAGGCTTATATTATTTTTGTTCATCGTTACGAAAAATCTGTTGTTACACCTAACTATATTCAAAAAGTTTACTTATCTAGTGGCAAAGGCCGAACCCAAGATTTTTAAGTCGTAGGGCTAGATCAAGTTCTTATATCTACAAACCATTATTACCTAATAATTACCCTAAGCGCTTCTCCATAGATTGTTATCTTTGCTATTGGGCCATTACACTGGCCTTGGCATTTACATGTAGGTATGTGTGATGAATTATGAATAATAAATGTTTATGTTCAAGTTCAGACTGCCGTTGTACGCGTGAAGAATGCAAGCGTGGGTCATTATTATTTAGGTATACTAATTAGCGTATAGGGTTGTAACTTGTTCAAGGTACTCATGCCCCTGTTTTCTCTAATTCCAGGGAGTATCTTCAGGGCTGCTACGCCCGTTGGGCTAGGGAATTTTCCTTAGGGAAAATCCCGGCCTAACGGGGGGGGTGTGTGACGTCGTGCCTCCGCGCTTGCGAGCCCCACTACGATGACGCACTGGAGTGGGGACCCTCACCCGCTTGCCGACGATATATATACCAGCGACACACGTGGTTGGCTTCTTTTTCTTCTGCTGGGACACGTCAAAGCTGAGTATCCATCCGTGGACCTGTGGAGTGTCAACTTACGACCTACGCCCTGGATAATTATCTAGCCGGTTAACCTCAAGTGTCAGTTCTCTTATTAATCAAAACCATTGTGAATCTGGAATATAACGCGAGTTTAATCTGTCCTGGTGATATTTTTATTTATTTCCCGTAAGACAACCTAAGCATCTCTTTTTATTGCTCGGCGAGTGATCGATCCCGGCTATCCCGTGAAAACCGATCACCCGTGCGACAGTTATATTATACAATAACATATTTAATGTGTGTATGTGCAGGTTTTCTCTATGTGTTAAGTTATTTGCGTATGGCAAAGCACACAAAATAAGTTTACACCTAAATTTTGAATTAAGTCCTAATAACACTTCAACACATTCTATGATATCCTGTCTCTTTACAGTTAAACTGTTACCAAACAATAATATGGCTGTACTACTCTCATCTAAGGGGTGTAACCTAGTTTGATTCACTAAACTAGTGTAACTATCCCCTGGTCTACAATAATTCATTACACACTGATTCGTATACTCACTGAGAAGACGACCAAAATTATGACCTAGTCTATCAGAAAAGATGTAGGTTTTATTAGTTGATTTAGATAGCCTAGATGTAATCATATTTAATTGCAAAAGCGATTGATTTTGTAAATTATTAGAAAAATTCTCAGGTAGTACAGTACTCAATGGCTCTGATGGGATTATAGTGTGAGTACAAGAACATGAGAGCTTATTGGTCAGAGACTCATACATTTCTGCATTACATCTCACCAAGTCTATGAGCTCACCTGCCTCCACTATACACTTGCTCAGCTCTTGTTGAGAATCCTGGTATTTGTTGAAAATCTCATTTAAGGTGCTTTCTCTAAGTAACATTTCTTCCCTGAAGCGATGAGTATCAGTATCATACACTAACCTACTTTGTTCCAAATTACTAGAATACTCAGATAGTTGATTAATTAACTTTATGCGCTGTTTTCTGAGATTTAAATTAACCCTATGCATAGTATCTTCTTGGGTTTACGCGAATGTTACACATTGAAATTAAACTACAGTTTACGGATTTTATCGCGTTGTATTGGTTTCACTAAGTTATTACATTTGAAACTAAAGATCTAGAAACTATATTTTTAATTTATTACTAGCCGACGTTTCGAATTCTTTACAGAATTCATGTTCACGGCAGACTGAGGTGATATTTGTCTTTTTCTTAAATGTATAAGTTATCTCAAAGTACCCGAACATTTTTCAACTACTGGTGTTACTATTTACGCAGAATGAGCTCACAGTGTCCTTAGGTCTTCTGGTGACTTTGTCCTTCTTGGGTTTCATTAGCCTTATGACAGGGTCCCAAGCTGGAGGAACATTCCAACCATCTTCCCTATTGAAATTAGGGTGTTTTTTAATTTCAATAGCCTCTCGTATCATCCTTGGAAGATGTTCTTTTGCGAGTATCTGTGGTTCATCAAATCGCAGGTAGTGGTTGGGTCCTTGTTCCACATGTTCACACACAGCAGACTTTGTTGAGCGTTTATGTTTTATGTCAGCTATATGTTCTTTGAGTCGAATGCCTATGCTTCTCTTGGTTTGTCCAATGTATGAGAGCCCACATTCACAGTCAATTTTGTAGACACCGGCCTCTTGCAAGGGTAACTGACACTTGACAGATGGTAATAATTGACTGATCTTCGTTGGCGGCTTGTAGTAAGTTTTGATAGAAGCTCGCTTCAAGATGTAGCCAATTTTGTCGGTCACGCCCTTGATGTATGGGAGGACAGCAGGTTGTCTTTCTACTGTGGCTGGTTTTTCTTTCTTCTGGGATCTGTGACAGTGGCGCGGCGGTCGGAGCTTGTTGTCTTGCAGAACTTGCCTGACATGTTGAAGCTCAGCGTCCAGGTGTTTCTTGTCACAGATCCCGCGGGCTCTCTGAAACAGAGACATTCCTACAGTAGCTAACTGTTTAGGATGGTGGTGAGATTCACCGTTTAAGTACCTATTTGTATGGGTCTTTTTCCTATACACAGTATGGCTTAAGGAGTTGTTTTTATTCCTGATGACAAGTACATCTAAGAAAGCTAAAGAGCTAAGCTTGCACTGTTGGAAGTTGGACACCGTCAGTCGAAGTTGCTCATGTTGTTCTAGGATTTCGTGATGGTGAATGTGCATTTCAGCCAGCTGTGCCTTAAGTTCAGTGTTCTTGTCATAAATATCTAGCAGGGTTGAAAATATGAAATTTGACAATAAATCGCAATGTTGCTTTCCATAATTTGAAAGTTCTTAAGAATCAAACATTTTAATACGATAGAATCGAATCACAAGATTTAATATGAGTATCTCATGCACATTTTTTGCATCCGGCATAAATTTTGTTCCACGACGTACCCATAACTTTTAATCCTTTGTTTTATTTTTTAAGTCTCTTGTTAAAGAGAATGATAAGTTAAATTAGTTTTATACTATTACGCCTTTTTCCCCTCGGGTTAGGCAGAGACAAGGGAACGCCACTTGCTTCAGTATCAAATTAGATAAAGTAAAAATATCGTCCAAGTTCTTAACGTACTTACACCTGTACGCAGTTAGTTTATTAAAAAAGTCTAATAGAATAGCGATATATACAAAACGTAATATTTACAAACATATTTTTGTTAAAAATGAAGTCATTGAAGATTTATTTTTGTTGAATAAGAATGTGCTCATTTTTATTTAGTTCAAAGCTGTAAGCCCAAATAATAATATAGTCAGAAAACCGGCGACGATTCCACCGAATTGTATTCCTCGAATTGTAACTACAATTTACATTCGGAAACCCACTATCTCCTACTGGTAATCACAGACAATTTCCCGGCTAACGATCGATTCATACAATTTTCACAGCACTGTTAGTTATAACCACAATGGTTTTTGCTGGTGAAGCACCTCAAACGTACGTGCCTATTAATTTACAGCGTTCGTCTTAAAATTTCAAGGATTTCGTGGTTCCGAACTTACATGACTCGCAAACACGAAAAAAAAACAGCCTAAATTGATCAAAATCTTTAAGAATATATTAATTGACTAAATACCTGCGCGTCAATAATTCCATACTAATGATTTAGAACAGTTTAAAATATCCTTATATCGGTGATTTTCAAATTTTTTATTGTTTTATATACCCGCTTAATTTATTCTCCGATGGTTGGTCTCATTTGGTCATTACGTTACGTCCATATATTTGTATACGAAGTAGTTCACTCAGGACGCGAGTGAAACCGCGGGAAACGGCTAGTATACTAAACATTTGACACTTCCACCTTTATAACCAATGCTAATATTAAGCAAATTTGGCATCATCACGTTAAACGCCTGAAACTTTAATTCGACTAAACATCTCATTAATAAATTATTTCCCTCATTCTACCTACATCACGTAACAACACCTCAAATACAAATTAAATATAATTAAACTCCAATCAAGAACTTCAAGCAACCATGACTTTATTGAAGTAACAAATCACATATATACAACAGAATAAAACTACTTATGCAACTAAACTATCCTAAACTAAACCAATTAAACTAAATAAATAAAAATAAAAAAATAGAAACTACGCGGCGTCAAAAAATTCCTCCGCAACGCTGTCGGCTGGTAGCGTGCCCAGAAGGCTGGCAGCATTGCCACGTTGTATGGCAATGCTTATTCTCTCTGCAAAATATAAACCAGCCCTCTGGTCACGGGAAGCGTCGATCAGCCTTTTAGCGATTTCTTTGTACAGAGCGCGTGCACTAGGCCCCCATGGCCCCAGAGTTTCGACCCCAAACGGCGCAAAAACGTAATTACCAGATAGGTTTGCGTATTTGCGCCGTTTGAGGGTCTCCGCTGATGCAGCAGCAGCGCCAGCCGATCCAGCTGTGCTTGGAAGATGTGATGGCGCAAGGGTATCGACGCATGTCGCGTCCCATACCAGAGGCCTGCCCATCTTCCAAGGTAATAAGGACATACCGTCTGGTCTTTTCCCATCGTCGCGTACCAACCCATTCGGTTCAAGATGAGCTGGTACTCCGGCGGTGACAAGAGCTCGACGGATTATGTCGTTAATGTCACGCCGGCATGCAATGCGGCACGCAATGGCATGTCGGGAAAAACGCCCAGCACTCTTGCTGCACGATAGGCCATGGTGGCCAAGACTGTCGACGGCTTCACCGCAGTGACAGCGATGCGGAGAATTGCAAACAGCTCCCAAGCGTAGGCAAGAAGCGATGCGGAAAGTTGTGTCGTCCAACATAGGAACTATGTTATGTATGGAAGTGCTTGAAGCCATAGCCCCGATTCCCACTCTCCCACAGCCAACAAACGGGCGCGCTCTACAACACTGGATCCAGTACTTAAAAGATATTCTCTCATCTTGCTACAGAGCGGCCCGTCCCATTGCCTCTGAGAGGATAGATATCGGGGTAAGTCAGAGCTCGGGCAAGCCATTTTCCAAGCGTTAATGGCAACCATTGGTTTGTATAGCCACCAATATTCGTCTATAGCTAAACCGCCAAGGACGCGTAATTACAAATTAAACTGCATTTAAAGCTGCATTCGCATTTGCGACTCCGATTTGGTTAACATGTGTTCATATTTGCGCCTCATATGAAACACGACGAAAATAATTTCGCGTTCGTAATGTACGCAAATACCCTTTTCGGTCATCGTTATGGATATTTTCCGCACTGGGATAAATACCGGTGTTCAGGGTGACTTTACACATATTCAACCCACGGACACAGAACAATACAAGACACACCCAATTTCTGAACAAAAATTTGTGACCCTAGGTGTCACAAAGTGTATCAGATAGGAAGAAGAAAGACAATAAGGATTTCAAGAGACACAAGATAATCAATTGATTAATCATATACGATAATTGATGTCGCTCGCCGGACAACGAATGGGTTAAAAAATATTTTACTATTGTTAGTGTTAACGTTAATCAGTGATTTGGCCGTTTGCCAGTAAAGAAAGCCTTCGGGCAAAGACATCGCTAGCATTTTTTCCTGAAAATACAAAGATATTTTATTTAAACATTTTTGTTGATACTGTAATCGTGAATATGTAACTAAGGAACGTTTAGCTGATTATTTTTATAACAATAGGTACTTACATTTTTTATTCACCTTTTCTCATCTCGAAGAAAATTATTTTCTAAAAGGAAAATCTTCGAACTGGTGCGAAGTTTCATTTGATGTTATCAAAAAAATCATCTTGAAAATACATTTAATTTCAAACATGAGGATGTTTTGAGGGTAAATGCGTATATCAAAGAACTTGAGTATTTTGATTATTTATAAAGAAATAGGATGGGTGCATAGGGTTCCCACCAAGAACTTAGGGTCCCAAACCAACCTCACCTGCAAGTGGTGCACCTGCCGATCAACGGACGAGGCTCTGGCAAACAAAATATCCCTATAAGCGGCAATAGGCTCGCCACTTATTACGTGGGATCAAAACACTGGCGAAAAGTAGGCGTTTAATATGCCTCTGCCTACCCCTTCGGGGAAACAGGCGTGAGTCTATGTATGTATGTTAAGGAAAATAGTTGTGACGGTAAACATGTTTTTAGTTAATATTAATAAGAACAGTTCTTGGATTTCAGATACGTTTAAGTAGCTTTTAGACTAGGGTTTCTAATGTCCAAAGGACATCAAGCTTTTTGGACGACAGACTTACTAATCTCTAAAGTAAACATTCTTCCGTTTCTGACTGACCGAGAGATAGCGCACAGCTAATAAGCCAGCTATTTAGAATTTAAGCATAATTTTGCGTTTCTTTTGGGCACCGTAAGGATGCACTAAGAAGGGATTTTCCGAAATTCCCTCAGCATCAGACAGAAAAATGTTTAAAAATAAAGCTCCGGGCAACCTAGTTACGAAAATCCAAAAAAAGTGTCTCATTCTCTCGTTTTCTTCCCCAGGTCTAATAAACCGTACAAACATAATGCCAACGCCAGAAATGTGCGTGATAAACAATAGACTGTTCTGGATCTTCAGCTTGCTGGTCACGTTCTACATTCCTATGCTGACGATGGTGATGTATTTCGCGTTGACGGTGCAGCTGTTGAAGAGAGCCTGGAGGAACGCAGAGAAGGTGAGAGGCCTTCTTTATATTTTGTTTTAATATTAACTCAATGCCTCCGTGATCCAATGGATAGCATATGCATCTGCAGATCGAGAGGTCCCGGTTTCAACTCCCGGGCCGGGCAAAACTGTAACTGAGTTCTTTCGAATTCTCAGTAGCAGCACGGAGTTTGACAACGTGCCCGGTAACGGCAATATGTTACCCTCTGTTACGTGAGACCTTAAATTCATAATGTGAATGAGGGTTTAATATTACACCTCTGCCTACGTCTTCGGGGATGCAGGCGTGACGACATAAAACAATAACTAGATGCTGAACATACCTAACAAACAATCATGTTAAACAACTTTTGTTTCATGCCTCAATGCGGAATTCGAATAACAGTGTCTTACTTGAGTGACGGCTTACGACGAAATGTGAATAAATTCAATGGCACTTGAAGAAACGCGAATAAACGCTTATTAATGTGTAGGAATACTAGAAATGCAACGGAACGTTAAGGAACCCAGCAATGGGATGCGGACTAACGGCCCGGTCGTTACCTACTGTGGCGGGTGACAGCGGCAAGCGATTTCCATGTAACATGGCACGTTTACTCTTAAGACAGGCGCGCGGCCGTGGCGAAGTAAAGCGCGCCTCGTACATCGAAATCACTTGCCGCTGCCGCCCGCCGCTATAGGTCGTGACTGGGCCGTCACGCGAAAGAACTTTACGATACGCGAGGCAATACAATAAAACCCAACCGAAAAACTCACAGTAAAGACAACTTTTCACAAAACGTGTAGATAGTAGTAATCCCTAATTAAACTTTTCTATTTATTAAACACAATATATAAATACCTTATTATTCAAAATATGAATGTACGTAATAACAGAAGGACTAGAGGAAAGTGGTTTTCCTACACTAAGTCAACTACAGCTCAAAACATGGGGGAATGGGAATCTGGTATTTGGCTTCACGGACTACCATCTTCCAACACAGGAACCATGTTGGATGTTGAGACTATGTACATCTATGTTATAAAGTTGTTTAACTGACTTTAACTCGATATTTAGACCAGAGCTCTAACTCCAAACGAACTTTGTCAAAGTAAAATAAATCTACACTGAAACCTAACTTTTATAATTAAAACAATTTATAACATACCTTTAGACTTATGTTTTTCAATGAGGCATCCTCACATAATTCATATAGAATTATGTGAGGATGCCTCATAAATTCTCTAGGACAGCTTTCCACTAGACAAATGTTTGCATGCCCTAAATCTCTTTGTTAAGAGGGCCGAGTATTTTTCTTGATCGTTTTTTATGACATAGGAAGAAGCACACTGGTACTATAATATCAAATGCTGATAGATTTTTAGAGTTTCATGTTTAAATATATTATATTATTTCCCGATGATTGCAACATATCTGTTCAGGCGGTTAGCTAGTGGAGAGACCAACAAACTGCTTCACAGAAAATCTGATTCATGCTCACGGTCCTAAGCACTAAGTCACTTGACGAAGTTAAGTGCATATTAAATTTTTAGTAATCGAATGCATCGTGGGTAAACATGCATATCCGAAAGATATTTATTACTATGAAATCTACCAACCAGAACTTGGCCAGCACAGCATAGTGGCTTGTGATCTAATATTTCTTATACTAGAAGAGGTGTCTGCGCCTAGCAGTAAGCAGTAACGGTCAACATAATGTCTGGTCGCAGGGAAACTTAAAACGACGGTGAAATGTAAAAATTAGATTCAACATCTTTTACTTGAAAAGTAAATCAACTTAAACTAACTTAATCTCTTCTTCTAACTTCATGTTAATTAAGAGTGTAATTCAACATGCTAAATAGAATATACTCTTACTTTTAAATAAGATTTATATAAAAGCTAAAAATTGCTGATGAGTAAAATATTACTAATCAGTATCTACTTTAATTTCTAAATAAATTTTAAAATACTAACAATGCCATTTGTACTTAATTAGATAGAATAATAATTGGACAATGATACGTATAAATTAAATCATTTGTCTGAAAAAGCTCAAAAAAAAATAACAATGAATGCTGTTTATCTAAAATAAAACTTCTTACACCTACAACTCCTGCAAAGTTAGTTAGTTTATTATTAATTAATGTAATAAGCCCAGAGTACAAAGGCAACGTTTTAATATGGTCAACTCTAAATTAAAAAGAAGGCAACAAAATTTTAAAATTGTAATCTTCCAAGCAGTGTTAGATTATATAATTGCGTTCAAACATGGTACAGGATAATGATACTTCATAAAATATTTTCATCCAATTTTTGTCGATCGCAATTATTTTTATTTATTTTATTTTAATTACTTCCTGCAAAATACATTGCACAAGGCGGACTTAATACCGGACCTATAGGCATTTTCTCCCTGTCAACCTTTAGGTGATGCAGAGATGGTCACGGTAGGTGTGTACTTACACAAAGAGATTAAAATAAAATAGAATATCCGATATAATACATACTATAAATACATACACGATCCATACATACGCATAAATATATAAATATATATATATACATAAATACATATAAATGTATACAAATAAAAATAAATATTTAAATTGATAGACTACTAACGGTTAATAAAGTGCTACTGAGAAGCTTCCGACAATTTATTATAAAACAGCTGGCGGATTCTAAATTTGAATGTGGCACGATTAGTTGACATCCTAATTTCGGGAGAGAGTGCATTCCACAGAACGATGGATTGGATGTTGAAAGAAGAATGTACTAGACTAGAAGTGTGAGATGGACAGAGAAGAAGAACGTTATTAGAAGATCGCAAGTTCTTGTCATGGTTGGAACAGAAATATTGAAAGTAAGGTACCAGATATGACGGACTATTAGAAGAGTTGAGAAACGAATATAAAGTCGTCAAAGTACGCAAATTTCGTCGCTGACGAATCGGCAACCATTTTAATTCCGTGCGAAATTTGGAAATATGATCAAACTTGCGCAGATTAAAAACGAACCGAATACAATAATTGAGAAGTCGGTCAAGTTTGTTGAGTAGGTCTGCATTCAGGTCGAGATAACATACGTCACCATAGTCAATTATAGGGAAGATTAAAGTTTGCACAAGCATTGCTTTAGTATTTGATGGAAGAAAATTTTTGAGACGATACAGTGAGCGAAGAGTCCCGAATACTTTCTGGCTGACAACTGAGATCTGAGTCTGCCAGTCAAGAATGCTATCTAGGTGCAAACCAAGATTTTTAACCGATGTCGAAAATGGTATAACGCACCCGTCAAAAATCACAGGCGACAAACTTGTGAAATCCACTCTAGTGATCATACGCGGGCTTCCCACCACGATGGCTTGGCATTTTGTTGGATTAACGCAGAGGCCAAATCTGTCAGACCACATCCGTATCGCATGCAAATCATTGTTAATTTTTGCAATTGCATCTGACAACTTGTCCAATTACCAAAAGTTTTAACATATTTTGCGTAGTCTCTGTCCCTCTCTAAAAGAATATCGAAGGTTTGAAACTTTCCGTCCACAAAAAAGATTATGTATAAAGAAGATGGATATTCCAGTGTAATAATGTATGCATTGGCAACTTTTACTGAGTCTCTCAAATAATTAATTTGAAAAAATTTTTTTCACATTTTCTCATGGCGGGTAAGGTAATTGCCCGCCTCGTACATAATACATACCTTTGAACCTAAGGCTTGAAAATTTTGCTCAAGTGGATGTTTCGAGAATAATTTTATGATGAATACTCAACGGAAGATTAAGAGTTTTGCAAGTCTCATTTTGCAGGTTTCCCAAGTTCTTACGAAACTTTCACCAAGTTTCGTAAGCAAAAACGTGGGTGACATAAAAGTTTTTTCTAAGTGATTTCTAAGTCGTTCTGACTCTAACGAGGCCTCATATAAATTTGTGAGGGGATGAAATAAATTCGCTACTTTATTACAGCTATAATTTTGCATGTTGATACCGAGATGAAAAATACATGGAAGTTTGGACGGTTGATTCTGCAAATGATTTTTTCATATGAATTCTTTATTATTGAATCGTAAAGTTGGACGTGGCTCTCTGCCAACACCAGAAACATTTAGTACATCATAAATAGATAGTATTTGCAGACAGAGTCTTTGTGGTAATTAGTATAAGAATTGCGATAATGCTGAATAAAATATCGACATTATGCCACACTTATATAGCGACCGTCTCCATTCTCATTTATTATCTTTTGGGTCGTTGACGAATGCAAATGCTCGTGACATCGTATGTTTCAGAAAACTACAGAATTTACACTATAAATATTTTTAATTTCTGCAAATCAAAATTATAATCACAAACCGATATCAGTTTTTATTAGGTAAATACTTTTGTCGAGAAAATAGCACAACCATGTTATACGAATATTTTCGTGACATAACTTTTTCTCATTTCACTGGCTAAAGCTCAAGTAATAAAAAGAAAATCTATTATATTAGGTTACCAGAGTAGAGCTTTGCTTAGCTTAAGATCAGATAACCTTGTGTGAGCCTACCTAAATTAATTATTATACAATCAGACTAGTAAAACCAGCAGTAGTTGCCTGACCTGCAAATTATTTGGTGTAACATCCAGTGAAGTGCCACCTACGAAGTCTAATAGCATTTTAAAACTATTTAGAAAACTACTAAAATGTATGCATTTTAGATAAATTTCACATATCGACCAAAGATTTAGGAGTTAGGTGACATAAATACGTAGAGAAGAATTATATAAAGGTCGTACTAACATAACTATTGCGCATTAACTCTATCAACTGATTATTTCTAGCTTGATTCCATGCAATATGCAGATATGTTAATACCCGCAGATTAATTCAGAGTTGTGTTATTGAGGTGTAGGCGGCAGCACGTGTCAACACATATTATTACTACTGCATACTGCGTCAAACGAAGCTGACGCAACTGCGAAACTTAATCTATTAATATTATATCGAAAAACATAGTAAATAATAATTACTTATACTAAAATGTGCCGGGAATTGAGAGTTGGAAGTGGAAACCATTTGTAAGGCTGGATGTCCACTGAAGCGGTGAGTAGTCAAATACTTTTAAACATTTACCCATGACCAAATGCCTATGTGCGAATTGTCTAATTGATGTGAAATAAAAACTGAGAAGAAACCATCTTAAAACGTATATCAGGAATCAAGACTTACTTAGAACTGTAAAACATTCTTAAATAACATCATTTTTATCCTTAGAAATCTTGCCAAAAAATGTGAACATTTTTCGTCTATCATATAAAAAACCATCCTAGAGCGAAACTATTTCTTCCTATTACATCTCTAAACAGCACTACAAATGAGAGAGACAGTGAAAAAAAGAATAGTCTGACAAAAATACGACCTTGTATCAAACCGTCACCAATTGTTCTACATATAAAACTACAAACGAAGCACCTTAAACGTGAAAATATTCAGAAAACATCGACTTTCCGATTGACCTACAAGGTCAGGCGATATCGTGTGATGCGTTACAAACAAGTACCCTTTTTGCACATTCAGGTTCGTTCATGCCTCACGGATTACGAGAAGCCCTGAAATATATTAGTGCATGTTCTCACTAAGACTGATCGTTA
Source organism: Euclidia mi (assembly GCA_944739405.2). Lineage (NCBI taxonomy): Eukaryota > Metazoa > Arthropoda > Insecta > Lepidoptera > Erebidae > Euclidia > Euclidia mi. The sequence goes on from OX123187.2 coordinate 56,104,167, forward strand.
GTATTTTTGGTCCGTCTAAATAGGGATAATCATTATGTTAGTAGTAGTGCAAATCTGACACCAACAGACGGCCATGCAGAGGAGATCGGGTCCCAACTTTAAGGGATATCCTAGGGGCATTACAATTTATACAAATCACATTTAGGCGGACTCGGAAAATACACGGTTCATCTTAGTGGAAACGGGATCTAAAGGTTGCAATTTTAAACTGTTGAATATTTTACTTGAAGAAACTTTTGTGAAGAAGTGAAGAAATGTCTGTGACTAAGACGAAAGTGAACACGTTGAAAAATCGGCAACAGAAGAGAATAAAAAAATGGTTTCGCTCACTTAATTTATGTACTTTTTATTAAATTTTATGGCTTCATTAAAAATATAATTGATTACGATCGCAAGCATAAAGTAATGAAGCGTTACACCATATAAAAATGGTTTCATATACACCAGACTATAAAAAGTACAAAAAATCGTAACAGAAACCACTTCATACTTTTTCAGATTTTCCAATTACTTTTTAGGATTTTCAAATAACTGAAATCTCATTCAGATATTTTTAGATTTAAGAATAAATCGTGCATAAAATATTTTGTAACAAAAGCTGTTGGAGATCAAATCATTATGTATTGAAATCAGTTAATAGTTTATCAGATTTTTTACTAGTATTTCAAATCACTTTTGAGGATGATGCCAATTCCTGAAACTCCAGACAGTTATTCTTCAAACCCTTTTAAAATAAAAAGTGCAAATAACTTAACTTTGTAATGAAACTGCCTCAAATTGCACTAGCCTACAGATTTTTCTTTCCTCATTACTGATTCAGTGCCCTCAATTCGGATCACGATTTGGCGTAAAAATCGCATCTCATTTAGTCCGTGCCCCGCGCAGGTGGGTGCATTGAGCCGTGCTAGCAGCACAAATGCCGCCATATTAAGGTTAAAACATACTGTGGTTTCACCTCGTGGAGCTGTTTGGTATATATATGACATTAATATTGTAGGGTGTCGCATTGTTATTGAGTTTAAGTTAGTTGCTTGAGGGCACATGGTCGAAGTGATAGTCCATGCTACCGGTCGCCGGAGTTGAAACTAGAACATACGTGTACGCATCGATATACTAGTAAAAAACCATAGATAAGGTACTGACAAGGCAACCGGCGCTTACGAGTGGCACGCATCGCGAAAAACGTACGCACACTAATATAAATATTTCAAACGACACACTAAGAATTAGATAAGAAGTGTAAGTGAGAAAGCACATCTGATTGCAAGCGTGAAAAAGAGATAAACATGTACTCTCTGTACCGACGCGCATTGTGACATCACGCTGACCATTTCACAAAGAATAATTTGACTCAGATGCGACACGATCACTTTGTCTGTCTGGAGTAAATTCAATTCACCTCAAAGTAAACTTGATTTATTTATTTAGGGTAGGGAAATAAAAAGTCGATGTTATTTATTTATAACATTTTTTTTTCCTTTTTACGTAATATTCAGCTCGGAATTAATCTTGTGTTCTGAATACAGACCGACATTTACATATTTTTCTCTTATAGCTTTTATTAAATGCAAGCGGTGGTTAAAAGTTGGTGGTTGTGTCAAAGCATGATTACGTATAAAGTTGACTTTTAGGCTGATTCGCCCGCATATTTAAAGGAAAAAATTCCTCGAAAAAGGGGAGTGCTGTTTTATTTATAGAATTCTTCCTTTTCTTGATCTTTATTTATAATCATCCTTAACACTAGAGTGAATGCACCGATTTATACTCCTTGAGTGCATGCGCGGGCTACAGGTGTAGCCCATTTGTAGATCAATTAATTAATAATTTTATGAAGAATTAAAGAAATTAATAAAACTCGTTGTTTAATTTATAGATATCTTTATTATAATCAGAATGGAACATTAAATTAATCATGACTTGTCTTCTTAATTATAATATCAAACATATAATAAAGCTAAAATGAATATGAATATATATATATATATAAATATATATATATATATATATATATATATTCATATTCATATATAAACATAATTAAATAATTCGCAGTAGACTGTTCTATTGGCAAGCAATCAGGACACACACCTTCCTGATGTTCACTACAAATGCGCCTCATACATTTGCTGCATTGCTTGCGAGCGCTGCAGAATAAATACCAACCAACTTCACTCCGAATAGGCATATGTTATCGCTGGGGATGTTCTTTTAATCCTATAGTAGCCTGCCTTTCAGTTTGATAACTCTTGGTACCTATATTTTGCTAGGAAATACGACACTCAATTGGGACACGATTTTGCTAGATAGAATTACACTTTTTAGAAATATTGACGTAAGATCACTTTTATTTTTTTTATAGTATTATGAGACCGTTTATACATGCCAAGTTACTGATTGACCGTTAATACACCATAAAAATGCAAAAAAATTACAATATTTACTGTGCACACTTGTGCACTGGGCAATTATTTTCCTTAAATGCACGCGTGGGACACAGGTGTAACCCTTATGCCGATGTAATAGGCATTCTAATAGTAGGAGCGGGGAGAACCAATCGATAAATACACAAAACGATTGCGCTGTGGCATACCTAGTTCCGCCAATATATTTCAATATTACACCCCACACTCTAGTGTTAAAATGCAAAGATCAAATTCTGCTGGAATTATTTGACTGCCAATCGACCTTCTTTCTTTGTTGGCGAACAATGTCCAACCATTTTAATCTTCTCATTTTACTCACTGGAAATCTAAAACAGTACGGTAATATAAAAACACACATCAGTACTTTATTAATTATACGAATGTCCCATCTGGATACTTTGTTTTTTAATCTTTGAACACGCACAATACTACTTCTCTTTTACACTCGCAAAATGCCATTTTTTTTATTCACTCTATTATTTGTGATACTGAATTTATTATAAATTATAAATAAATAAAACCTTATCATTCGTGAGTTTTAGCATATTTGTAATACTTACAAATGATAAATGATTCCATTATGTACTTTTAGTAATTTTTCTACTGTAGCTTATGCAAAATCATATTACACACGACGGCATTTTCAAATGTTTACGTTACACACGTTAATAAAAGAACGAGCGCTTCCGACCGCAGCGAGTACACGACTAAAGTCAAACGAGCCATTTAGCCTGTTTTTTATGTGCCACTTTTGAAGTGCGCATAACTCATCTACGGTTTTTTACTAGTATATCGATGCGTGTACGTATGCATATTACTGTAGATAACTAGGAAAGCTACCTTTATTTAGTTAGTGAGCATTTTAAAATAACTAACTTATATCTTTTACTCCGCCTGGGTTAGTGTTGTTATCGTAAAAAAGGTATTGTATATTGTGATGTTTTCAATATGTATATTTTTATGTTACATACTATTTGGAATATATATTATTTTATAAATCTGGTCGAAGAACTAAGGTTCTTAGCGTCATTAACGTTCAGTATTATTAAATTGAATTTCTCCAAAAAATCAAATTTCAAAAATTTGTAGACTGCCTCCGTGGTCCAGTGGATAGCGACTGCTAATTGGAGTTCTCGAGTTCGATACCAGGGTCGGGCAAAAGTGACTGGGTTTTCGGAATTCTCAGTAGCAGCACGGAGTCTGGTGATGTACCCGGTAACGGCAATAGGCTCGCCCTCTATTACGTGGGACCTGAAAATTCATGGCGAAATGTGGGTGTAATATTACACCTCTGCATACCCCTTCAGGGATACAGGCATGAGCCTATAAATAAAAATTGTACAATTTTACTTTAGGTCAAATTCAATAAATTCATTTAGATCAAAGTGACGCTAGTGATCGTCATATTATACACACTTATAGTTCAAAAGCCCAGACCTTCGTTATACTATAAAAGCTGAAAGTTTTTATGTTATTTATTTATTTAGAACATACTTACATCTACTATTACAGAAAGTTCTAATGCGGTAAATGTAGACGATTAGGTTTAAAATTATATAAAACTATTAAGTATCACTTAGTACACGGTAGGTGACATTAGTGAATTCGCTCAGTGAACAAGTGAATATATCTAGAACATCGGCCACCGCATTAAGCGCGCGCAACGCACGCGTGAGTGGCGCCCTCTGTAGCAGATTGGTGCGCGCGCGCGGTACCACTAGGAGCGGCAGCCTCCGCCGTCGCCCAACGTAATCATTTGGAAGGCAAAAGCTAAATTGGGACAAAATCGATGGATTTTCAATCCTACTACGTAATACCTTAAACAAATAAATAATAAGTGTCACTTTGCGCCTTACTTCTAACTTATAATAACCTACCATGCCGAGAACAAACAAAGACGAATATAACAATGGATACCCAGGATATACTCCATACAGCTTTAAATAATAAATCTAGGATACTTATTTTGTATCCGTTTCACCATTGCTGAGTACTTAGCCTCACTAGGACTCCAGATAGCCGCATTATGTTCGAGATGACTCTTCAGAAGAGCCTCATGCAAAGCCTTTACGGCACAGATGTTTGTGAATTCATTTGCCTGACGTAAAATAAATCCATGGTTACGGTATGCCTGTTTACAAATGTTAGAGATGTGCTTCCTAAAATATAAGTCACTCGTAAAACGAATGCCCAGATTTTTACCTCATCCACGCGCTGCAGCGGCTTGCCATCTATTATGTACTAGTGATGTACCGGTTTTATTGAACGTGTGAATAAAATCACGGAGCATTTAGACACATTGAAGGAGAGTTTATTTTTATGGCTCCATTCAACAACACTGTCTAAGTCTTGTTGCAATTAATGGCAATCAGCAGAGTTTTTAACTACGAATGAAATCTTAAGGTCGTCAGCAAACAACAGACATGTTGACCTAACCACTTTTGGTAGGTCATTTATCAAAAGGATATACAAGAACGGCCCCAAATTGCTGCCCTGATTCACGCCGGATCTTGTCTAGTAGGACTCGGAACAATGTCCGGCACAATCGACGAATTGCCGTCTATCACTCAAGTAGCTTGCGAAGAATTTTAACGTATGAAGTGTGAAGCCTATCTTATCTTAATATATAAAATCCTTGCGTTACTGACTGACTGACAGACACGCTACAGCCGAAACTATTGGGCGCAGGAAGCTGAAATTTGGCATGTATGTTCCTTGGGGACCGTAGGGGTGCACTAAGAAGTGATTTCCCGAAATTCCCACGGGATCGACCAAAACGGGTAAATTAAAAAAAAAATGCAGGCGTAGCTGCTGGCGTCCTCTAGTCGTAATATAAAATCCTTGCGTTACTTACTGACTGACAGACACGCTACAGCCGAAACTATTAGGCACAGGAAGCTGAAATTTGGCATGTATGTTCCTTGGGGACCGTAGGGGTGCACTAAGAAGGGGTTTCCCGAAATTCCCACGAGATCGGGCAAAACGGGAAATTCAAAAATATGTGCGTGCAAAGCCGTTGGCGTCGACTAGTATCATATAAGACATCATAATCGACTAAATCGAACGCTTTCTGGAAGTCGAGGTAAGCTACATCTACCTGCAGACCAGTGTCCACTACCGGTACGAGCTGTGTCATCTGGTGTAACAGGTTTCCCACTATGCCACGACCAGGACGGAAACTGTGTTGCTCGTCTGATAAATATGGACTAACTTGTGTATAAAAACAATGTGAATAGCCATCTAGAATACCTTAGCCGTAGCGCTCAATACTGCTATTGACCAATAGTCCGAAACATCTGTACCGGCCCGACCTTTCGTTACTAGTATCACCCGAGTGATCTTCCATTGACCAGGAAACCTTGCATTAGTTATACACGTGTTGAACAAGTGTAGTAATGGCGCAACCAAAGCTATCTGGCAGTCCTTAATAATGAATGGCGGAATACCAGTACAGTATTACATAATAATATCATAGAAATACATGTAAACGGTCATCTGATTTCAAATAAGGTAGAGACTGTATGATGTTAAATTAAATATATGACAAACAGTGTTATAAATTCTTAAAACCTACATATTACATACATACATATATACATATCGTCACGCCTTTTATCCCCGAAGGGGTAGTCAGAGGTGTATTTCTACACCCACTTTTCGCCAGATATACTTTAGTCCCACGTAATAAGGGGCGAGCCTATTGCCGTACCGGGCACATTTCCAGACTCCGTGCTGCTACTGAGAATTTCGTGACAGAAAAACCCAATAACACTGGCCGACCCAGGAATCGAACCCGGGACCTCCCGATCTCACGCGCACACTTATGCTGCGAGACCAACGAGGCAGTCGTATAGGGTTTGATGTCAAGTTTTCCGTCTCTACGCAAAGATGGTATTTGCATCGTGTTATCCCTTAGTCGCCTCTTACGACACCCACGGGAAGATAGGGGGTGGTGACACTTGTATTCTATGCCGTCAACCACACGGCAAACCTACATATTAATGATATAAATTACATCTAGAGACATGACAAATAATCGTGTTGATAACACCAAGATTTGTCCTAGGTGGGAATCGAACCCACGACCCTCAACTTAGCAGTAAGGGTCACTAATCACCTAACGAACAGGCCTATCAGTCAGTCGTCGGTATCAACAAAACCAGTACTATCAGTCCACATAGCTTCCAATTCTCAGTGAGCTTGAATAAAATTATTCTGATGTCAAACTTGCCAATAGCTTGATAAATACATTTGTAACGTAAACTCATTCGTTGGTCGACGAAAGCGGCTACTTATAGGTATTACCGCCTGATAGAAGCACTCACTAGTTTTGGCGTTGTTATAAATATGTAACGTTTACTTAAGTTTTTAGAGATCTCTTGAATTTGTGCCCGCTTGTCGTGGCATTCGCCAGACCGCAATCATATAAGAGGACTTTGAGCGATCATGTAACGTATGTGCGGTACTTACCGCGTTGCGTCACAGTACCGCCCATACGCTCGGCCAATCAGAGAAAGCCATCGTCCGCACTCGCAAAGCCTGACCAAATATGGTCATAAACGGACTCTCAGCCTGATGGAGGGCCCGGTATATAAAGGGGCCGACAGAGAGGCCGGCACCGCTACTCTAACGTCGCTTCTACTATAACTAAGCGTACCTACTGACCCTACGTCGTATTTACGTGTATCCTGGTCCCAGCTACGGGTAAGCACTACATTTACTGCGTTAGCGTACTGCCCATCTCTCTACCTGCTAGCTGAGGCCGGCTGACGCCGCCTGCCTGACTCTATTGGTTGTGGCTCTCCTAATGCTGCTTTCCTTCAGGTTCCAGGTTCACGTTAAGACTCCGGCTACGCTCCTAGACCGCTACACTTCCTGCATCGCCTTCGGCTTCACCTCTGGCGAAGAGTCTGGCCTGCCCTGCTCATCGTACTCACACCGCCGGCGTCTGCCAGCTGAGCCAACGTCAGCGAGGGCCTGTACCGCTACGCACAGCCTTCGAGCAGCCTGCCTACACACTACCGGAGGGAACAGCGTGGGAGACTACAGCCCTTAGTGTTCAGGCCAGTGTCGTGTTGTTGGTCGGTCATACTCGTGGCAAGGGAAGTGAGACGATACTCTGCAATAAACGCATCTAAAACCTCTACTGCGTTTTTACTACCAGAACCCGTTACAATCAGTAAACTCAGCTCCACAGTTGGGCAAACGTTCAAACGAAAAAAAAACAATTTGTGATCCAAAATGTAATACTTTTGCAATGTGTAAATAATGACAATGAGGTATCTGGTTCTGCGTTGCACCGAAAGTATGTACTAGGCGATTTGGTGATATGGAAAAAGTCTGTATAAAGAATGGCTGGTAAATCGCCTAGAAGATGGGTGAACGGGCGATCTTATGACTATTGGAATTCATAGGAGGCACGCCTTATCTTGCAAGTCATTCTTCTCTGCTTGACAAAATGGCGGCCGCCGGCGTCTTCGTGAGTCGGGCTACAAAACTGATCACTCCATTTGGATCTAGCCTGAAGCTGCACAGATCACTCCACTACACCCGCGGGCGGTTTAGTCCCAATTTATAGTATGAAATAGTGGTAAAATATTGCGGTGCTGCATATGTTCGTCACGGCGCGGAGCTGCCCCAGGACGCAGCCGGTCAGCGGGACGGTTGATTTCGAACGGATCGCAGCGTCATCGAATTTCGCGACCAATTAGAGCGAGGCGTGCTTTTGGGAAGGAAAGGGATAAAAGATCGCTCGTTTTGACACTGCGGTATGCAAAAAAATTTATTAGCTAGGTGTTGACATAATTAACTATCAATAGAAAAGATAGATGGCGCTACCATTTCCCCCCGGCCTTAAAGGGTTGCCTTTAAAAAAAATAAAATTTAACTTAGCTATGTTGGATGTACTACCGCATAACCCATCAATAGGCTAAGACAGCGATATGATACTAAAATTAATCTAAATTAACTTTAGCGAAACAATTATAACGAAAACTACAAACTAAATACTTAAACTAAGAGGTAGATCTAACTTCAGGCTAGATCTCACTGAGTTGGAAGCGGACAGAGACGTACAACAGGGCGCACGTAGCTCCCCTTCGCGGTTTCACGGTAACAACGCGGGTTGTACCGTCTTTGGAAGTATGCAGTTTCTCCACGATGGTTAACGGCCATGAAAGCGGCGGAGCATTATCATGTACTATGACGACCAACGTACCCTATAGGGGATGCAGGACTATTCCATTTGGATCTAGCCTGAAGCTGTTGGAGATTTTCCGCACGCCAGCGCCGCCAGAACCACTGCACGAGTTTATCCAGCAGAGTATGTCTCTGGAGCAAGCTTGAAGAGTCTGCTTCAGGAGCCGGAAATGACGATAATGGCACTGTGTTCAGAAAATGTGCAGGGCTTAACGCGGATGGTTCTGCAGGGTCACTACTCAATGCCGTGAGCGGACGCGAGTTGATCAGCGCCTCGACTTGTGCAAGGACAGTTAAAAGCTCTTCGTAGGAGAGGATCTGTTGACCGATAATTTTAAAGAAATGCGTTTTAATTACTTTGACCATGCTTTCCCAACATCCACCGAAATGTGGTGATGCTGGCGGAATAAACTTCCAGTCAATATGATTTATGGAAAGTTCTTCCTGAAGACGAGTACGATATTCTTCCCTGAGAAACTTATAAAGGTCGCGTAAATAAGAGCTTGCGCCCACGAAACAAGTGCCGTTATCCGTGTACAAACACTGTATAGGGCCGCGTCGTGAAAGAAATCGTTAAAGGGCTGCCAGGAATGACACCGTGCTTAAATCCGTCGCAACTTCAATGTGCGTAGCGCGCGTCGTTAAGCATGTAAAAATACATAGCCAAGCTTTACGGCTTTTAAAACCTCGACCCCACACTGGCGTATACTGCAGTGGTCCTGCGTAATCACAACCGGTATGTGTAAACGCTTTATCAACCTGATTGATGCGCTGGCTAGGAAGATCTGCCATGGGAGGGAAAATCGGACGCGGACGAAATTTGAAACAGACGTTACATTTATGTATTCTGTGACGAATTTTTCGTCCAGCAGCTAAAACTCAATATTTATTCCTAAGTATGGACATAAGCAACTCTGGACCAGCATGGAGATGCTTCTTGTGATAATTATCAACAAGAAGGTCGACAACATGATCATGACGCGGTAGAATGCAAGGATGCTTGTAGTTATAAGGTTCATCCGAATTTGACAGACGACCACCAACGCGTATGACGCCGTGCTCATCGAGAAACGGCTTGAGCCTAAAAATAACGGGAGAACAAGGTACATTATTATTCAAATTTTGAATGTCGTTACTAAAATGAACAGCCTGTCCAGCTCGTAGTAACTTATATTCTGCAAATTCAAGGTCAGTACTTGAAACAAAAGTCCCATTAGGTAGGTGCCTAAGAAACCTACAGACATAAACGATGGCGCGGAGTAACTTAGACCACGATGACATGCGTAGTACGAGTGCATAGATCGGACATTCAGCAACCTCAACAATCACGGGATGAGAAACAGACTTCCGTTCGGGTACATCCTCGTCCTCTGCACTGTGGTCAAAGGGTTGCATGGGCCACTCTGACGGATCATGGGAAATCCAAGAAGGTCCACGATGCCACAATGGATGATGCAGAAGATTAAGTGAAGTAACACCACGAGACAGGCAATCAGCGGGGTTCTCAATACCCGCGACCTGATTGAAACAAGTAGCAGGAAAAAGTTCAATTAATTTACTAACGCGGTTGGCGACAAAAGTCTGCCAGCGGTGAGGAGAAGAATAAATCCAAGCGAGCACTATTTTGGAGTCAGAAAACGCGTATATTTAATTGATAGGGTAGTGGAGCAAAACTGCGTCTTGAACCTTGCGAAGCAACTGAGACAGCAGAAGGGCCGCGCACAACTCCAGTCTCGCAACCGAAATGGTTTTAATAGGCGAGACCTTGGACTTGGCACAAACTAACTGCACCGAGTAGTTAGAACCAATGCAGACTTGCAGATATACGACTCCGCCGTAAACACGCTCGCTGGCGTCAAAGAAACCTATTAAGTTGATGGTATATCCATCTACCAACCCAAGATGACGCGGAATAGTAATTTGATTGAGCGCGGTAAGCTCAATACAAAACTGGCACCAAGCGGCGACAATATGGTCAGGGGGTTGTGGGAGTGCATAGGTCATTGCCTCATGTATTGTATATGTATTTCATATAATGAATTAATAAACGCAAACTAGTTGGCATTCGAACTTCGTACGTTTCATTTCTCTCTACACACACAAAACACTACACTGGTGACCCCGATCGCCGCGAAGCGCGCCACGTCCGATTCGCAAAAACGTGGACGACGAAAATCGCGAGTATATACAACGCATTTTACACGAAATTCAAGAGAAATTTTAAAATGAATACACAATTCGGACAGGCCCCACAGCAACCAACTCACTTAGTACCGAAAACGGAGGAATCCACCGCTATAATTTCTACATTATCAGTGTCAAGTAAAATCCCGGAGTTTTGGCCAGAAAACCCACAGTTATGGTTAATAACATATATATATATATATATATATATATATATATATATATATATATTATTAATATAATAATAATAACAAATACTTTATGGTCGTAGCAAAACTTAGCAAAGACTTAATCCAGCAAGTAGCGGACATAGTCGCGAATCCACCGGACAACAACAAATTTGAAGCACTCAAAAATCGGCTTTTACAAATTTATGGAGAATCGGAAACTAGACAAATACAAAAATTGATTTCGGAAATCGAGCTAGGAGATCAGAAACCCAGTCAACTACTAAGAAGAATGAAGGAGCTGGCGAGAGGAAAAATAGAAGCGGATTCCCTAAAAATATTATGGCAAGGACGAATATTATGGAAGTTTACCTTCATCTGTAAGAGCAGTGCTCGCAGTGACGTCAGCAAAGGATTTAGAAGAATTGGCCGTGATAGCTGATAAGGTAATGGAGACCCACCAACCAGCGCAAGTCAACGAAGTAGCCCACAGCAACCAGGAAAAGTCGTCAGGCAAAGATAAACCTAAAAATAGCGGAAATGGATAGAGGAAGAAGCAGATATAGAAGCAGAAGCAATTTCAGAAACTCTTCACATTCACGTTCCCGGTCGAGACCACGAAGAACGCCAGAAAGTCCTAATTGGTTGTGCCCATATCACTTCAAGTACCGGAGCAGAGCCAGGAAATGCGTCGCGCCTTGCAACTGGAAGCCAAGGACCATATCAACCAACTCGGAAAACTAAGAAGACTACAACCGGTGGCGGGAAGTTGTGCAGTCAGGGATTACCGCCTTATCGTAAGTGACCGAAAATCGCATGTAAAATTTCTTATTGATTCTGGTGTATGCATTTCTGTAATTCCTAAATATGTAGTTAAAAATAAATGTGAGTTAGATTTTAATTGTAAATATAAACTCTATGCTGCTAACGGCTCAAAAATAAAAACCTATGGTACCAAAACGTTAACATTAGATTTAAAATTGCGTAGACCCTTCTCATGGACATTTGTAGTGTGCAATGTTAAACAACCAACACTCGGCGTTCATTTCAGCAATTTCTACTGTGCGTAAAGATCATACCATATATGATATATGAAATAAATATCCAGAGATACTCAAACCTATGTCATTTAAAGAGCCGCCAAAACACTCTGTTTACCATTATATTGATACGACGGGTCCTCCTGTATTTTGCAAGCCTAGACCGTTAGCCCCAGATCGATATAGAATAGCTAAAGACGAATTTAAAACTATGTTAGAGGCAGGTATATGTAGACCATCCCAATCAGCTTGGGCGAGTCCCCTACACTTAGTACCAAAAAAAGATGGACAATTCCGACCTTGCGGTGACTACCGAGCACTTAATGCTGTTACTAAGCTGGATAGATACCCAATCCCTCGCGTACAAGACTTCACATACTTCTTAGCTGGTAAAACAATATTCTCTAAAATTGATATAAAAAAGCCTATTATAATATTTTGATTAACCCGGATGATATATGCAAAACCCCAATTACTACACCTTTCGGTTTGTACAAATTTGAAAGAATGACCTTTGGTTTGAGAAACGCTGCCCAAACCTTTCAACGCTTCATGACTAATACAGTGCTATCAGGCTTAGACTTTTTATACTGTTACGCTGACGATATATTAGTAAGTTCAATTAATAGTAAGAAACATTCCGAGCACTTAGAACAAGTATTTTAACGGTTAAGCGAGTATGGTATTACAATTAACTTAGACAAATGTATGTTTAATACTACTAGTATAGAATTCGTAGGCTATGAGGTATCTACAGCTGGTATTAGGCCATTAGAATCAAAAGTACAGGCTATCATTGACTATCCTAAACCACAAAACGTCAGTCAGTTACGTAAATTTTTAGGTATGGTCAACTTTTATCGAGGTCATTTACCTAGAGCTATAGAATAATTAGATACATTAAATAAATACATTCACAAAGCTAAACAAAACGATAAAACAATAATACAGTGGACACATGATGCTGAACAAGCGTTTTTACAATGCAAAAATAGTCTCAGTAATGCAGTCACGTTAACATTCCCACTAATAAATGTGCCGTATGCACTTTTTGCCGATGCATCAAATAATTGCGTAGGAGCTGTGCTGCAACAATATGTGAACAATGAATGGCATCCATTAGGCTATTTTTCTAGAAAATTAACTGAAACTGAAAAGAAATATAGCACACATGACAGGGAACTATTAGCAATATATTTAGCCGTAGAACATTTTAGAAGTTTGTTTGAAGGACATGAATTAATTATTTTCACGGACCACAAACCCCTGACATTTGCATTTTCGAAATTGTGTAAAAATAACAACAAAGAAAGTCCAAAACGAATTAGGCAACTATTATTTATAAGTGAATTTACAACAGATATTCGCCATGTCAGTGGGCAAGACAACGTTTCACAGACGCATTATCACGTATAGATAGCATAAAATGTACATCTAGTTTAATAGACTATGAAAAGTTAGCTCTAGAACAAAGTCAGGATCTTGAATTTAATACCTTATTGCAAGATTCTAAATTTAAATTAAAAAAAAAACATTGTTCCTGGTAGCAGTCAATCTATTTTTTGTGAAGTTTCTAATGAAAACGCCAGACCATATTTAACTGAGAATTTTAGAAAAGAAGCATTCCATGCGATACATAATCTTAGTCATCCTGGCACACGCACGGCGCGCCAGATGATTAAAGAAAATTTTTTTGGCCTAACATGAATCGTGATATAGGGTTATGGACAAAGACATGTATAGCTTGTCAGAAATCTAAAGTAAACAGACATATTATTTCTAACTATGGTAAATATCCTCCTGTTGATAGATTTGATCATATACATATTGACATAATTGGACCGCTTCCAATCACATCGGATGATTATAGATATTGTCTAACGATAATAGATAGAGGTACTAGTTGACCAGAAGCTTACCCACTTAAAGAAATGTCAGCGGAAACGGTAGCGCATAAATTGTATACAGAATGGATATGTAGGTTTGGCTGCCCTGCAAAACTCACGAGTGACCAGGGTAGGCAATTTGAAAGTAAAGTATTTACAATGTTAATGTCGTATTTAGGTGTACAAAAAATAAGGACAACGCCATACCATCCGCAAAGCAACGGAACAGTAGAAAGATGGCACAGATGTGTAAAAGCCTCATTAATGGCACGTTTAAATAATAATAAAAATTGGACGCACGAACTACCTTGCGTAATGTTAGGACTTTGCGCAGCCATTAAATCAGAGTCAGGAGTTAGTGCGGCACAAATGGTTTACGGCCGCTCCTTACGATTACCAGGTGAATTTTTTGCCGAAACAAGTAATAATTTAGATCCTCATACAGTTGTTCAGAATATAAGAAATAACATAAAACAATATAAGCCAGTAAATATAACATCTAATAGGTCTACATCATTTTTTATTCATCCTGATATCAAAAATTGCACACACGTATTTTTAAGAGTAGATAAAATAAAAAAGTCATTAATATGTCCCTATGAAGGACCTTATAAAGTCTTAGAAAGATCTGACAAAGTTTATAAAATCCAATTAGATGATAGAATATTAACAGTTTCAATTGATAGATTAAAACCCGCTTATATATTAAAAGAGAGTGAATCTATACCAGTAAACAAAGATAATAATATGAAAGTAACGCGTAGCGGTAGAGTTAGCAAGAAACCTATAAGATTCTTATTAAATTAAATAGTTAATTAAAACTAACCATTATGTACTTTAGTTACAAAAAAAAAATTATAAGTAACGAGTGAATATTGGTAATAAACCTAGTATATAAAATATGATGACTAGAATTATTAATTAAACTAATTATTTGTTCATAAGTAATCAATTGCGTCTTTTGCTGAGCCAACGGAAAAAATTAGCTTGTAGTGTATGCGCGAAGGCATCATTATAACTTGTTATTCAGTTCAGTGAACTCGAGTCAAATATTATTTGCTTAAAACTTTATTAGTACAACATGGATAAAACATATAGTGTCGAGAAAAAAACCGAAGAAGTAATTATTGCTCAAAACGGAGCGAATAATGCATCCAATTCGCATTTTGAACAGACGTTAGAAAAATACGGTCTTATCGTATTTGCCATCGCTATAATAATTGGCGTGTATATCACATACAGAATGCTTAAGAAATGTAAACAAGGAGCTCAGAAAGCATTACGGAGAGAGATGACAGTTTGGCATAGCAACATGAGTATACCAATGGCTCAACAAATGACGCAACCACAGCATAGTGTATAATGCATATCTACTGCATAGTGTTTAGTGATGTCGTGATATGTAATAAAAAATATTTTTAGTGTTACGGTTTGAAAGTGCAAACTATATATAAATAAAAGTTCTAAAATATAAAATATTTGTGTATACTATAACTTCGCAACTTAATTGATTATTTCAAAACTTATATCTGTATTATAGTTATCAAAAAGTGTTCAGCTATATAAGTGTAATAAAACATCATACGGTTAATGTACTCGTAACACGATACTTGTACCTACCAGTTGTATGTATTGTAGACATGTGTGATAACATAAAGCATTATACCTAGTTGTCAAAATAAAACACCTGTGTTATACCTAATAAAAAATGTACAATCAAAGTTATGTAATTTTTTCAAACATTTATATGTAACATTTAAAAAAAAAAGGGGGGAATACTGTGGGAGTACATAGGTCATTGACTCATGTATTGTATATGTATTTAATATAATGAATTAATAAACGCAAACTAGTTGGCATTCGAACTTCGTACGTTTCATTTCTCTTTACACACACAAAACCCTACAGGTTGTTTCATCCCACTTACACTTTGATAACCAAAGTTCTTTGATCAAGAGCTTGGCGTACAAAATTGTGGGAGCCACAAAACTCATTATGTCCCATAGTCGAGCCACTGTGGACAGCATAGTGCGTTTGGTGTACTTATCATCTGGCGGTGAGACGTCAAACCGAAAACTATCACAGGATTTGTCCCAGCATAAACCGAGAACTTTATGCGGTACAGACTTCTCAAACTCAATGTCTGGAGAAGCTTTATGAGAATCAGGTATGCGTGCGAGAACCTCCTTTGAATTGCTTGTCCATTTGACAAGATCAAACTGGCCTCGCTTGAAAAGCTGAATAAGCTCTTCACAAAGTGAAATTGCTAGCAGAACGGATATGACACTACAGGCGATGTCATCCATATATAAAGCGGAAGTAGTAACAGCTGCTGCGGCGGGAAAGTGATCGCCTTCATCAGCGATCAACTGGCGAACAACTCGTAACGCGTGATATGGGCTAGACTTGAGTCCAAAACAAACACGATTGAACTGATACACGGATAAAGGCTCCTTATTGTCATAACGATAAAAAATCCGTTGAAATCTACGGTCAGATTCGCGAACGCTGATATTGCGAAATATTTGGCGGCAATCAGCTGACAGAGCGATTTGGAAAAGACGAAACTTTATTATGATGTTAAATAAATCACCCTGTAGATTAGGGCCGGCATGCAAAATGTCATTAATCGACTGACCCGATGTAGTCCTACAACTAGCATCTAAAACCACACGAAGTTTAGTAGAGGTTTTATCTTCGCGAACTACGCCGTGATGCGGGATATAATATGAGGGAAGAGAATTGCCCTCGTTGTTTACAACTACACTCAAAAAACCTTTCTTTAGGTAGTCACGAATGACGTCATTATAGGCGCCGCGTAACTTAAGTGATGCATCAAGTTTACGTTCTAAACAATGAAAAAGTCTAAGCGCAGCAGCGTACGAGTCGCCTAACGAATAAAGGTCACCATAGAATGGCAACGCCACAACGTATCTGCCACTGTCGTCACGAACAGTGGTAGCGTGGAAATGTTCTTCACACTCGAGATCCTTACGGCTCATCGAGGTCGGTGCGGTAATCTCTTCAAGCTCCCAAAATCGCTTGAGAAGAGAATCAATATTATTTTTTTGAAGAACAGAACAACAACAAGACGTAATATAATGAGAAGAATGTAACGTAGGTACGGTACCCATAATCACATACCCAAATACCGTCTCAATAGCGGGCGGTAAATTATATTGCTCACTACGTACAACTTTAGGTAGTAACAAGTGCGGAAATATTGAAGCTCCGATCAAAACATCAATATCTGCCGGATTCGCAAATTCCGCGTCTGCTAGCGGCAATGTCTCGAGATGTGTGAGTCGATACGTCCACATTAGCGTTCGGCAATGTGTCTGTAATACGCTCCACGATAAGCGAAAAAAATGTTAAAATTAATATCCCTATCAAAACGCGAATATATTTTAATATCTACGGACACCTCGCAATGTTTTTCTGACCCCCCGATCCCCTTGACTACTAAGTTAGTATTTTTAAAGTTATCCCACAGTCCGAGGCGTTTGAAACAATCAGAAGTAATAAAGTTACTCTGTGATATCGAGTAAACAACGAACTATGTGAGGTGCGTTATTAATATCATAAACGATAACTTGCGCTGTTGCTCATAGAACCGTTTTGGACGCCGTACACTGCGGTTTAGCATCGCGCTGAGCAGGACAAGCGCGCGAGGGTTGTCCGCCAGCGCAATGGACGTCGTACACAACGATACTTCGCACTGAGACGCGGAGGGGGCAGCCACCGTGGTACAGGCGGCCTACACCTGCGACGTAGGTGGGCTAGAAATTGGGTCAAGGTTACCGGATTGGCCCGACAACGGATAACTTTTATCAAAATGTAATAATGAGTGATGTCCTTGATTACATGAACGACACTTCGTCTTACTAGAACAATCACTCGTTTTATGTTTTATACTTAAACAATTAACGCAAGCTTTGTTTTCTTTTACACGTTTGAAACGAGCAGTTGGATTTAAATTATTAAAAGCGGGACATTTATAGAAACGGTCGTGTACTATATTACTGCACAGACACTTCTGTGAATTATTATTATTAGATTCCGAGCATGCTACGTAAGATTGCGGATTAGGGACCGAGTTATTATTGCTATTTCGCGATTTATTCGACTTTTGTTTGCTATTTTTATTATTAGACGAGCTAGATGAACTATACTGCGTATTATGAAATATTCGACACTGATCTTTGATGAAAGAAATGAAACTATCTAGTGTAGGTATTTTATGATTACGTTCAGTCATCTCGAAAGCACAAATTGTTTCAGTGTCAAACTTTTTTAAAGCGAGTTAAAGAAACATAAAGTCGGAAAGATCCTTTAATTTTAAGTTTTTAAGGGAACTAACTGCGGCAACAAAGTTGTCTATAAACAGCTGGAAATTCGAAACAGACGCGGCACCGGACAATTTAAGATTTAAAGCTTGATCAAAGTAAGTAGACGCTAGAACACGAGTATCTTGATATATCTATCAAGTAGTGACTGAAATATGACCTGATAGTTCTCAGCACTGGGTGTGACACCTGCAAATACGGACCGGGCCTTCAGTGACAGCTTACCTATTAAATAGTACAACCTGTCAGCAACTGTCAGAGAACCATTATCGTGCACTGTAGACTTAAAACTCGCATAGAATAAAGGCCAATTTTGTATATCGCCATCAAACAACATAAGCTCAATTGGCGATAATCTCGGCGCTCGAACCGCCGGTCCGGCAGAAACGGGCTGTGCGGAATATTTACCCTCCAATTGTGATTTTATGCGCTTGATGATACAATAAAGATCTTCGAATGAGGTGTACGCCTGATAATTCGGCTGTTCATCAGGATTAATAGAAAACAATCTTGCGTTATAAACGTCTAACAACTTATGAAAATCTGTTCGAATACTATCTACTGTCATACAATAACTAAGAAATGATTCACTATTAAAATCGGAAGTAGTGGCAGTTTTTGAGCGCTCGTAAGTGTTTTGAATACGCTCAAGTAAAATATTACGTTTAGCATCCAAGATTGTCAGCTCTTTTTCTTCCGACATGCATGGCTTCTTTTGTTGCGCCATGTTTACGTAGGTATAAGCTAATGAGACCAAATCAAAATAAGAAAACCTAAAGTACCTATTATTTTACCTAAGTAGGTGTTTATGCGGTAGTTATTCGTAAGTAGGCAACAACTTTAAGGCGGTGTAACTAAAAGGTGCTTGAAATATGGAATTTACAAGACAACTATGATAGTTCCAGTAATAATAATTGGGTATATATATCAGGTTAGTAGGTAGCTACATAAAAGTATATTACCTACGGAAGCGTGCGAAGTAACCACGTAATGACGACCGGTTGGCGCAGCGGGAGTGTAAGCGACTGCTACGCCGAAGGTCGCGGGTTCGATTCCCGCTCAAGTCAAACATTTTTGTGCATGAACATCGATGTTTGTCTTGGTCTGGGTGTTTCTATGTATAATATGTATGTATTTATAAAAAAAAAGTATATTATGTATGTTTATCCATTATCTAGTACCCATAGTACAAGCTTCTGCTTAGTTTGGGACTAGATGGTGTTGTGTGAATGTGGAAGAATATTATTATTATTATTATTAATGGGTATGTAAATGGACTAGGATAAGTGCTATAACTACCTAGGTAGGTACGTCTAGAAGATACCTACGCGAGATAAACGAGAGGTTACGTATAAACGCAAATAAATACGGCTCGTACGGATAAAAAAATGGGTTCTGCGTTGCACCGAAAGTATGTACTAGGCGATTTGGTGATATGGAAAAATATTAATATTGTGGACTGTATAAAGAATGGCTGGTAAATCGCCTAGAAGATGGGTGAACGGGCGATCTTATGACTATTGGAATTCATAGGAGGCACGCCTTACCTTGCAAGTCATTATTCTCTGCTTGACAAAATGGCGGCCGCCGGCGTCTTCGTGAGTCGGGCTACAAAACTGATCACTCCATTTGGATCTAGCCTGAAGCTGCACAGATCACTCCACTACACCCGCGGGCGGTTTAGTCCCAATTTAAAATATTGCGGTGCTGCATGTGTTCGTCGCGGCGCGGAGCTGCCCCAGGACGCAGCCGGTCGGAGGGACGGTTGATTTCGAACGGATCGCAGCGTCATCGAATTCCGCGACCAATTAGAGCGAGGCGTGCTTTTGGGAAGGAAAGGGATAAAAGATCGCTCGTTTTGACACTGCGGTATGCAAAGGAATTTATTAGCTAGGTGTTGACATAATTAACCATCAATAGAAAAGATAGATGGCTCTACCAGTATCTTATAGCCAAAGTTGGTCAAACCCATCCCAAAACGTCGGGGCATATAAAACGTATTTGACATTTAAACCTAATTATCACTGTTTGAAATTAAAAAAGTTTTATGATAGGTCAAGTCGATTATATCGATTTAGTAGCGTTTAGTTTAGTCTATTGTGAATTTTGACTATGGTCACACTGAACTGTCAACTTCCGCTTGCCTTGAAAAATTAACACGCCGTTTTTGGTCTCTCTCGCGTGGAATATTGTAATAAAATTGGAACCCGATTGAGTGCCGCTTCTTTAATCTTGCATCGGCATTGGCATCGGTTCATTTGTGATAAAAGATAAGCTGTATCTTAATGAACATTTGTGAAATATTGAACTTTGTAAAACACATGTGTGAATTCCTGTTTGGTGCCCGAGGAGTAGGACTTCACCGAATTGGACACTGTGGTATTTATTCGATTTTCTTGTTATTTTGGCCAAAATTATGAGTTTATCTTATAGGTCCACTCAAGAGCGACACCAGGAGACATAAGGTAAAATTTTCATGTACCTACTTAATACTTGTATTCGCTGTGCAGCACAGTGCATTGTGTCTGGATATATTGTCTATCGTGGTCAGGTAGATGTATTACAAACTTCCACTGCGCACCTCAGAACAATTTCCTACCTGCCTACGGTAACTCTAGACATAATTTTTGGTGCAGAACTGTAGTTGAAACTTAGCCGTTGATTATATCTGAACTCAGATTGGTGTTGTATGAGCTATATATCTCATTTGTAAACAGTGTTATAGTGTTCTCAGGTCAGTATTGTCTAAAATACATAATATTTAATTGTATAAGTTGACCTAGATAATTTGAAACACATTGTCATACATAACCTCAATCAGTAATTGTTTGACTTGTATTGTTGAAATCTAGCAAAAACCTGTTGTTGTTAGCATTAATAAGTCAGTTTGTTTGGACACATAACAGCTGTATGTATCAATAGATTTAGTAAATTTAGTTAATTGCATAATTATATTAAGTTGAAACATTATAACAACCAAACTTTTGATAAACAATTGTTTTGTTATAATATATAGATAATATTGTTAGGTAACACATATTCTGTGCTTACTTACTGTTGTATATCTCAAAAAACACAGCCAGTCTGTCTGTTGCAAGTAATTAATTAACTTATTTGAAGTTTCAACTTTTGTTAACTTTGACTTTGTTTTGTGTCAATATATATTGAAACTATTAATTTGTTGGACAGTAGATACCTGTCACTTGCCTGCACTTGCAGTAAACAGGCTAATACTTTGTTGGTTTCAAAGAATTGAGAAAAATTAAGTTTTGATTGTTAATATTATTTAACGCTTGTCCGGGCTCTTTTGAAATTTGATTATGTCAGCTATCAAGGACTTGCGTGCGGCTGCTGGTGCTATTGCATCAGATTTGCGCTGGTTTGCCTCGGCCAGTGCCTTAGTGAACCGGTCTGATCGCCAGCAGGCCTTACTACAAAGGTACGAGCGGATCGATGATCGCCTGGCAAGTGTGGAACAGCAATTCCGCACTTTCAGCACTTGCTGTCTCGAAGTGTCAGTTAATGACTTCACCGCTGACCAGCGAAATAAGGTCAGCGAAGACTATACCTTAGACCTCCCCCATTTTGATGGCTGCCTAGGAAGCCACCTGGGCTTCGTTAATTTGTTTGACAGCCTGGTGAATGATAGGGCTGACCTTCGGCCGGCACAAAAGTTGGCCTATTTGATGTCGGTTCTGGATGGGGAGACCAAGGGCCTCATCCAGCATCTGCCCGTGTCTGACGAGGCGTACCAGACGGCTCGAGAACTAATTACCCGTAGGTACCATAATAAGCGTGGCGTCGCCGACACGCACATCGAGCAGATTTTGGGATTGCCGACGCTCACCCGGGTCTCTGGGTTGCGCACCCAACTTTTGCACCCGCTTTTGGTGGCCATCAACGCACTTAAGTGCCTTGACCTGCCCGTGGACCAATGGTCCTATCTATTGGTGCACATTGTACTTAAAAAGCTGCCTGCCGACCTGAGGTCGCGTTTTGAACAGCGCTTTGGTGGGGATAGCGCGACCCATCTGCCCCCCTTTGCTGACCTGGAGAGGTTCCTGGAGGATGAGTGCCGGGTCTTGGACAACTCCGGTGGTGACACGCCGGCTAAGACGCAGCCGCCCAAGGTCAAGGAGCAGGCTCGCGTTCACACCCGAGCCAATGTTGACCGGCGCCCTCCTCGCTTTGCGGTCACGCAGAGCCCAGTGGAGTGCTCTTACTGCAAGGTCACGGGGCACAGAACGGCCAGTTGTAGGGCATTCTTGGACCTACATGTTGCCTCTCGTTGGCGCATCGCGAATGCCCGCCGCCTTTGCTTCTCTTGTTTGGGGTCCCACTACCAGCGAGACTGCCCAAACTCTCGCCCCTGTCCTCACTGTGGAGGACAGCATTTGGACATTCTCTGCATGAATGCCAGAGAGGTAGGCCGCTTGTCCAACCGGCGGATGTTTTGAAGGTGGCAGCCGAGGCTCACCGGCACGCAGTCGAGAGTCACCTCGCTTAATTGATCGCCACTCACCCCGCTTGGAGAACCGTAGCGTGCCCACGCCTCCTCTCTCTCGCGCACCAGAATGTGCAACCGTTCAACATCACCAGCACCATGACTGCTGCCCCAGGTATTCCCCTCCTTTGGCGGAGCGTCCCCGCCTTGACTCGCGCCCAACTTGTTTTGGGCGGGTGCGTCATTATGACCCCCCACAGATGGCGCGCGGATCAAGTCATCGCGCTTTTGAGGACTTCAAGCCGTACCCTCGTTTTGACTTGCCTAGTCCTGGCCAACGGTCGCCGCCCGGGCAACAATAGCTCATTGACCCCTGGCCTATAACGCCAACCTCCCCCATTGAGACCGTTATCCTACCAACAACGGTTGCTGTTAGGGTCTGGGGACCCACGGGGACCTCTGTTGTTGTCCGTGCTATATTGAACACAGGTTCACAAGGTTGCATTGTTTCCACTTATTTGGTAGGGCAGGTTAAATTAAATATGGGCTCTTTTCCAAATTGTATACGGGGCATAGGTGACGTAGCCTCTAATGTTGAAGGGCTAGTTAAGGTTTTGTTTGGCCCTGTTGAATCTTCAAACCCGAGGATTAAAACCTCGGCTATTGTGTTGAAGAATATTTTGGGTATGCATCCACAGAAACAGCTACCTGCTGCTGTGGTGAATTTGACATCGGGATTGGAACTGGCAGACCCCAAATTTGACACACCGGGACAAATCGACTTGTTGATTGGCTCTGATGGCCTTGGTGGAATTTTGATTGGTGGGAAACGGGTCTTGGTGCCAAATGGTTTGACTGCCATCCCGACCATATTTGGATTTGCTTTGATGGGACTTATACCAAGGGACCCCCCTCCACGCGAACTTGATAATTTGTTGGCTGTAGGCTCTGCTCTCTCTGATGCAGTTCAGAGGTTTTGAGAGATAGAGGAGCCTCCTCAAGCTGCTCGTTTGAATCCAGAACATGAGGAGTGCGAGCTGTTCTTCCAGAACAACACTGGTCGACTCCGTTCTGGCCGGATCATTACGAGATTACCTTTTCTGTCTGTTCGGCCTCCGGTTGGTGAGTCACGACCTTTAGCCGAAAAGAGATTGTTGGCTATGGAGCGCCGCATGGGTCGTGATCCGGAGCTCAGGCAGAAGTACATTAAGTTCATGAGAGAATATGAACAATTGGGACACATGTCCGTGTCAAATTTGGATTGGCGTTCGGTGGAGCATTACTTTCTCCCGCATCATGCGGTATTGAAGCCATCAACTGGCAAGCTGCGCACAGTGTTTGATGGTTCTGCACAGACTTCAACAGGCGTATCCTTGAACCAGTGCTCGCATTCTGGTCCCAAGTTGGTCAAGAACCTTTGTGACGTCATCACCAGCTTCCGACGACATCAGGTTGTCTTTGTAGCCGATATAAAAATGATGTTCAGGCAGACGATTATCCACCTTGATGACCGTCGCTTCCAGCTGATCCTTTGGAGAGTCTCCTCGTGATCCCATGGTCGTCTACGAGCTCAATACCAATTCGTACGGGTTAAGGTCGAGCCCCAACTTGGCAATACGTTCTCTTTGGGAGCTCGCAGACCGCGAAGGCTTACGTTTCCCACGAGCCTTCGCCATCTTGAAAAACGATATTTACGTCGAGGATCTGTCCTGTCATATTTTGGGCAAAATGCTTCTTGCAGAAGCTTTGGACAACAGGATTGACCTGGGACGAACCTCTACGCGGTACTCTTGTTGAGGAATGGACCTCTTTTGTATCCTCACTTCCTGCCGTCAATGAGATCTCCTTGCCTCGTCCCATCCTTCCTCCCGGGAAGTACAAGTCCACCCTTCACGGGTTTTGTGATGCCTCGGAACGTGGTCACGCGGCCGTGTTGTACTTGCGCACAGTCAGAGCCTCAGGTCAGGTGAGAGTTTCCCTGATCATGGCGAAGAGCAAGGTTGCACCCCTTCGGACATCTCTGACCATCCCAAAATTGGAGCTCTCGGGAGCAGCCCTACTTGTTCGCTTGTTGAATCACGTGTCTAGCACTTTGGGTAAAAGAATTTGTATTAATGGGACCTACGCCTGGACAGACAGCCAAATTGTACTTTGTTGGTTGAAGGCGTCTGTCCACACCTTGGAGGTATTTGTCGCTAATCGCGTTTCCCAAATCCAAAAATCCGAAGTCACGCTGGTTTGGAGACACGTGCCAGGTGAGCTCAACCCCGCTGATTGTGCCTCGCGTGGATGCTTGACGCCTAGTTTAATAGGCGATTCGCTGTGGTAGGGTCCAGAATGGTTGAGTCGACCAGAAATTGATTGGCCTCGAACGCCAGTTTTGAATACTTCCAATTTGCCGGGTCTACGAACACTCGCTCTTGAGAAGGTGGAATGCGCCTTCGACCCCGATTTCTTGTTTAATCGCTACAGCTCCCTTGACAAGTTGTTAGGTGTTACTGCTTGGATTAAGCGTTTTGTTTTCAACTTTAGGCACCCACAACAGAAACGACTGACTCCATTTCTTTCACCACAGGAACGACAGGAGTCCCTCACCTTTTGGGTTCGTTCTGTGCAATTGGCGCATTTTGAGAAGGAGATTGCTATCCTTAAATCAGGGAGATCAAAACTATCGGGAGCTGTATCTAAATTGAACCCCTTTTTGGACGATGCGGGTCTCTTGTGCGTTGGAGGGCGTCTCAAGAACGCCAACCTCCCTTACGGGGCACGTCACCCCCTTCTGTTACCCAAGGACGGTCATTTGGTACGCTTGTTGGTAACTGACCGTTACATTAAAAATTCGCATGCTGGTTGTAATGCGCTCTTGGCCATTTTGCAACGCGAGTTTTGGATCTTGTCTGCCCGAAGAATTATTCGGAGTGTAGTCTTTCGCTGCATCCCTTGCTATAAGCTCAAGGCTTCTACAATGCAGCCCTTGATGGGAGACTTACCAGCAGATCGCGTAACAGAGAGCAGGACGTTTGACGGTGTTGGCACAGACTTCGCTGGTCCCTTTTTGGTGAAAACGTCGACACTTCGAAACAGCAAGACTGTTAAGGCCTAGTTGTGTGTTTTTGTTTGTCTTTCCACAAAGGCCGTTCATTTGGATCTGGTCTCCTTGCTTACGACCGAGGCGTTTGTAGCCACATTTGACAGATTTGTATCCCGCAGAGGGCTGCCTTCCTTGATCCGTTCTGACTGCGGCACTAACTTTAAGGGCACTTATAATTATTTGAATGACGTTGTTAATTTCCTTGAAACCAACAAGGCTGATATAGGTGATAGGCTTGCCCGACGTGGGATAAATTGGTTGTTTTCCCCACCAAATTGTCCACACTGGGGTGGTATTTTTGAGGCCGCTGTAAAATCGGCCAAAACGCACTTGCGCAGGACAATCGGTGAATCTGTCCTTACATTTGAGGAACTCGCAACTGTGTTTTGTAAGATTGAGGCCGTTTTGAACTCTCGGCCATTGTGCCCGATCTCCTCAGATCCGAATGATTTGGAGGCCCTTACTCCGGGCCATTTTTTTTATTGGTCGCCCACTTGTCGCCTTGCCTGAGTACCCCTATATTGATACGAGACCTGGTCGTCTCTCGCGTTTTGAATTAGTACGCCAGATTACTCAGAGCTTTTGGAAACGCTGGAATTTGGAATATTTGCACATACTCCAGCAACGCGTTAAGTGGACCGACAAGACCAATCCACCCAAGATTAGTGACCTCGTTTTGATCAAGGAGGCTAACCTTCCGCCACTCAGATGGCGCAGGGGGCGCATTCTTCGTTTGGTAACTGGGGCTGATGGAGTTCCCCGATTTGCTGAGGTCTTGGTGGACGGTTCGATTCTAAGGAGAGCGGTTGCAACATTGTCACGTCTACCAACCGATTAGCGGACCGGTAGGCCGGTCCGGGGCGGGTGGATGTTTGTAATAAAAATAGTTTTATGATAGGTCAAGTCGATTATATCGATTTAGTAGCGTTTAGTTTAGTCTATTGTGAATTTTGACTATGGTCACACTGAACTGTCAACTTCCGCTTGCCTTGAAAAATTAACACGCCGTTTTTGGTCTCTCTCGCGTGGAATATTGTAATAAAATTGGAACCCGATTGAGTGCCGCTTCTTTAATCAGCTGGCATCAGTTTATTTGTGATAAAAGATAAGTTGTATCTTAATGAACATTTGTGAAATATTGAACTTTGTAAAACACGTGTGTGAATTCCTGTTTGGTGCCCGAGGAGTAGGACTTCGCCGAATTGGACACTGTGGTATTTATTCGATTTTCTTGTTATTTTGGCCAAAATTATGAGTTAATCTTATAGTCAAGGGCGACACCAGGAGATATGAGGTAAAATTTTCATGTACCTACTTAATACTTGTATTCGCTGTGCAGCACAGTGCATTGTGTCTGGATATATTGTCTATCGTGGTCAGGTAGATGTATTACAGACTTCCACTGCGCACCTTTCTGGCACACCGCTCAGCTTCGCACATTTGTGATGACAACGCAATCTAAGGGTGGTTGTAATTTTTACTACATTTGAGATTATGATGGGAATTATTCTGCACTTAGGGCACCGGACGATCCTATTTTGATTCGGACCCTTGCGAGTTAATCGGACTATTAGTGTCAAGGCTGTAGCGTGAAACGCAAAAAATGTGTATCGTGGTTAATGAAATTTGATTTCGTTTTACGGTGGTGATGGCACCTGGAATGCCAATGGTTTTAACATAATAGCAAAACAAGATACCACTTTTTGCACAATTAATAATATTTATAATCTGATTAAATGGTTTGTGAAAGGCACTATGTATAAAGTAATTTGTATCTACTTAAACTAAGATGTAGAATATTGCTAGAGTTTATTAGTGTAGTGATGGGATCGCTCTTATAGTATAAACATATGTTTATTTTAAATATATATTACAATCATATAAAATTTTAATCATGTTTCGGGTGTCAATGGTTTTCCATAAAACTGGTTCGACGATAACTGCATGAAAATAATAAAAGAAAAAAACATGCATTTTCCACACATAATTCCCCATACAACGATTTTTGGTCGGACCATGAAATCTATAGTAATTGTTTAGACACATTAACGCTTAAATAATTAAAAGGCATAAACGGAATATTTGTTCCATTGCAAAATTGTCGTGACAAAAACCATTACCTGTCAGGATATACGAGTATGTCACCATTACCTGTCATATAAAATGATTGATGATCTGACTACAGAGTTTGTGTTAACTTTATTTTATCTTATGTGACCAAGCGCACAAAGTTTTTTTTTTTTAATAATTCTGCACCCGTTAAACTTATGGTAATACTTCGTCGCAAATTCGTTGGTATTGAACATTCGTAAGACGTAACACGTTAACTGCCATAGCATAATTTTAAAGACGGCAATTTCTTTTTTGTGTCACAATTTATGTTGACTTCTAAATGCTCAAAATTCGATAGATTATTGCACGTGGACACTTAAATGATGATCGTTTCATGAAAATAATTATGATAATTGACCTTAACCCGCCACTGGTAACCTACGTGTCTGTGAGACCGGGTGACTTTAAAAACTCCAATAACTTTGTCTTCCGCCGTTGATTTGTTTTGAAATTTCGAGTAGTTGCCTCAATCCGCGTCCTGTACCGTTTGTAAAATTGACGTCACCAGTGACCTGCCACTGGTGACGTCACCTGGAATGCCAATGGTTTTAACATAATAGCAAAACAAGATACCACTTTTTGCACAATTAATAATATTTATAATCTGATTAAATGGTTTGTGAAAGGCACTATGTATAAAGTAATTTGTATCTACTTAAACTAAGATGTAGAATATTGCTAGAGTTTATTAGTGTAGTGATGGGATCGCTCTTATAGTATAAACATATGTTTATTTTAAATATATATTACAATCATATAAAATTTTAATCATGTTTCGGGTATCAATGGTTTTCCATAAAACTGGTTCGACGATAACTGCATGAAAATAATAAAAGAAAAAAACATGCATTTTCCACACATAATTCCCCATACAACGATTTTTGTGCAGTTTAAAGGTGCTGATAGTCTTGAGAATTCACTTGTAACAGAATATCAAGCATTTGCCGTTTTGACATTGGTCAAAGTGGACAACGAACAGAGACCAAACATCGCTTCGGTCTGTTTCATGATCTTTTTAGCAAATTTACTGTACTTTCGCTAACTTTTCAGTAACGTTTGAGACTATATCAATTACTTATTGTAGTGGCTTAGACATCCATTAGTTTATCTGATAAACTTGATCATATTCAACATTATTTGCGTATATTACTATATACTGTATCTCTCTGGTCACCAGCTTATGCATTTAACATAGATATTAATAGATAATGCACTGCACTCCCCAAAGTGGATACCTAAAACCATAGACATGTAGTTTTTTATTATGTACCTTTGAGGATTATTACATCAAGTCTCTGAGAATACATTTGTGAGTTGAAATGAAATATTTGGGTAAGGTTAGTTGAAGCTGCTTTGTTTCTTCAAGAGGACTGACCTATTAAAGCTTGATGTGGAGAGAAATAAGGCAAGCAAAATTTGCGTACACAATCGGATAGAAATAGTAATATAATATTAGACCATATAGTGATATTATGAAGCAAATTAGGAGAGTCATTTCTTTCCAGCAGCTGTCTTTACAACTGTTGAAAAGAATAAAATAGAAGGATAAGATCGAATTATAGATTTTTGCCATTATAAGTATTAACTTGGTCGATGGTGAAAATGTTACGACGCGTTTAGATAAGAGGTTTGGTGCCGGACTTCTGCCGCTCGACACCATATTATCAGTAGTCATCATTTTTCTTTTTGAATCAGTGTGACGCCAACTCTGATGTTGGCGTTGCAGATACCACCCAGAAGCCTCGGATATGGCCTTACAATTGAGGGGTCGTACTCTGCCGTCCTTACGAAAAGTGCAATAACTAGGTTAAACCTGATTTTGAGAAAAACGCGGGTAAAGATTTTATTTTTGTTTTGTTTGTAACTCCATCACTATACAAGGTATCGGATTGAAACTTTTACTACATGATGTATAACAATGTATAGAATATTATGTGATACTTAATGTTTGTTCCCGCATTTATTCCCGGTATAAAAACCAATAAATAAAATAATGTTAAGTATTATTACTATGTAGAAATAATGTTTACTAGTCATAACCGCAATAAGTAATCTACCTATTGCACTTATAGTTAGGAAACCAACATGATGCATTTTTGAGTAGCAATTCTTATTTTTTATTTAACTGGTTCCTAAACAAATGTGCATTAAGTTTCTTATTTATTGCGGTTTTCATTAGTAAGAGACAAATTTAAAACGACAAAGTTTTAACTTGTTACTATTAGAAAAACGGAGATGTTACACTTTTATGTCAAATACCTATTAATAAACAGAAGTTTGCAAAACATAATTTTTCCTCTCACCAATTTAGTATGGAACTGTTTTCGGTGAAGCCAATTCTACTCATCATATCTGCGTTTAGATGTGTTTTTAAAATAATGTGAAATCGGTTATAATTTTATGAATCAAATAAAATCTTTTTTATTTCAAACTAAAAAAGTACAATTACAATGTGAATCACTTTGCTATCTTACTTATTAATTCTGGTCTATTATCCAGTATTTAAAGTTCAACGGTTACTAATACTCTGTCAAGAAAGTACCGCGATTAAGATCAATAATACACAAACTGTTTGTTATTCATCCAAATTTATTTTATCACCTTCAAGGTATGCTCCTTCCGAAACGATACACTTACGCCAACGAATAATCCAATCATCAAAACTTTTTGAAACGCTGTTTCCGGAATTGAGTTCAGTTCTCGCCGCGAATTCTCCTTTATGTCTTCTACCAATTGAACACGGGTGACAGAAGTAGTACACGGGTGCCACGGGCCATATCTGGCGAATGTGGTGGGTGTTCGATGGTATTTGTTGAGTGTTTGGTCAAAAATTCGTTCAGAATGATGGCCTTGTGCAAAGGCCCATTATCGTGGTGCAAAATCCAAGAACTTTTTTCCACTAAAATGGCCTTTTCCCTCGAATTTTCTCTCTTAAACGCCGCATAATGCTCAAATAATATTCGTTATTTACCGTTTGACCTTCGGCAAGAATTCCACGTGCACAAAACCGCGATATTCAAAGAAAACACTTTGGCGTGGTTTTTCTGGTTTCGGTTCAGTTGGAAGGCGCCACTCTGAAGTTTGTTGAGTAGTTTGCGTGTAAAACTCGTAAACTCACGTCTCGTCACCAGTAACAATTCATTTCATGAATGTTAGGTCGGAATGGATTCGTTCTATCATGTCCTTAGCGACACTCATGCAATTGTAGTAGAGCCTTGCTGATTTCAGCATGAATGGGCCGGCTCGACCGGGGAAGTACTACCCTCTCACAGAAAATCAACGTAAAGTAACAACGTAAAGTACCTAAACTGTTGCGTTTCGTTCGGTGAGTGAGAGTACCGGAGGCCCTATCCCCTATCCCTTCTACCTCACCCCTCTCCTCATCCTATACCTTTTCCCAACCCCAAGGGGCGGAAAAGCACTTGTAACTCCTGTGGTGTTATTAAGCAATTTCCGCCGGGCACGAGGTGTTCCTCGTGCCCATGGGCGGCGGAAATTGCTTACCATCAGGCGATCCGTCTGCTCGTTTGCCGTTTATTAGTAGTTTATAGTTTTTGGAGAAAATCCAGCTCTTTTGGGACTAACCGAGCGGCAATATGTTTCATACCCAAATTATTAATTAAAATGATACGGATCGACTTGTGAGATACAGAAAATTTTGCGGCTATCTCCCTCAAAGTTGAATGAGGATTTTCGGTCACTGCGTCCTTCGCTTTTGCGATGTTAATTTCAGTTGCAGGCGTTGATGGCCTACCAGAGCTAGGCAAATCTTCCATCACATCTCGACCACTTTTGAACGCTCTGTACCACTCATAAGCACGAGTTTTTGATAAAGTCGATTCACCGTAAGCCTTCTGTAACATTTTCATTGACTCCGAACACAAAATTCCATTGGTAATGCAAGATTTAAGACAAACTCTTTTTTCGATGTTTTTGTCCATTATAAAATTTGCAATACACACAAGATATTATATAACTAAAAACAGCACTGTATTTAATGTAACTAGTAGATGCAACTCAAACTCCGCGCCAAAATGGAAAACAGTTGTGCCAATCTAATCTCTGTCTAATCTGTTTTATTTTTTGCACGAAATATTTTACTCCCCTCGTACCCCCTAACCTCCTGGTGCTTGTTATAATCGCAATAAATTGTGAATTTATTGCAATTGATATCGCGTAGGTATACTGTATTCATTTAATGGGGACTTTGCGAAAACTGCGGAACTTTCTGCCGATTGCCACTAAGATTGCACTTGCAAACTCTCTTCTATTACCTATCCTTGACTATGCCGATGTCAGCTATCTAGATCTCACTGAGGAGCAACTTGATAAGCTTGAGCGTCATCAAAACTTCTGTATTAGGTTCATATTTGGATTACGTAAATATGATCACGTTTCTAATTTCCGCAATAAGCTCAAGTGGCTGCCAATTCGGCTTCGGCGGAATACTCACATTCTTTCCTTACTCTATAATATTCTTTTCAATCCTTCTACTCCATCTTATTTGAAAGAACGCTTCAAGTTCCTTAGTGACTCTCATTCAAGATCGGGTCTTAGGTCATCGGTAAATTTGAGATTGGAAATTCCAATGCATTCCACTACTTTTTACGATGAATCCTTTACTGTACAAGCCGCACGGTTGTGGAATGCCTGTATCCATCAAACTGGCTCAAAATATCACATCTTTTAAAAACTTAGTGAAAAACCACTACTTAACTCTTTAACTTTCCATAATATTGTCAAACTCACACTTTCTTTCTCTCCCTTTTTTACTATTGTCTACTCCCATTACTTAATTCATTATATTGTTGTATGTATGTATATTATAGTATAATATATATTAGTGTATTTGTATAGTATAGTGTGTATTCGTATTTTTTATTTGGTATAATTTCATTGGTATCCTACTACGCCAAAACTGCCTTATGTCTGGCTCCTTACTTCTCTTTTCCTTATGGGTTGCCTGTAAGAGATTGCTTTTTAGCGATAAGCCGCCGTTTGTGCAATATGTACTTATATGTTGAAATTCTTATGTTAAATTTTAATTTGGTGTACAATAAAGATTATTATTATGTGTCTCTTTTTCACGGCTATTCTTCTAACATGGTGTTAGAAGAATAACCGGTCCTTTGGGAGGCTTACACGGGGATATGGATCCAACGTGCAGAGGCCCGTAGAGAACTTTAATCTAAAATGGGATGGGACACATGCCGCGGAGCCTCCACAACTGCACTACTGAGTACAGCTATGGACTAGCCGCAGCAAATGTAGGACTATTGTAATGATGTGGAGTCTAATTTACTGGTTTATGGGGATGGGTGTTAAATGGACTGGTAATAATGATACTATGGATAAAAAACGACACCTGCCAGTGATACCAGTGATACTCCTATAGCATCCGTCCGCGTGGCAGGTGGTGACTCGCCAACTCACTAGATGGGCCCTCTCTAAACAGCCGCCCAAAGCAAACAAACTCTGCTATAAAGGCAGCCAGAGGGCAACACCAGTGCGAGTGGCTAGGGGTGTCGAGCGGTGCGGCACCGGTTTCGTCATCGCGGGCCTCGTGACAACGGAGGCCCGGAGCGGGTTTCCCCGTAGTTACGCCCTTGAGAATGACACTTCCACCCCCAAGCTAATAGCTCTTGCGGCTTCCCTCTGGCCGGCCGACCAAGGCAAGCCAGAGTTGAGAGTCCTGCGGGCACTCTTGGAAATCCACTCCGGCCATTATTATTATTATTATTAATCTTCCTAGAAATAAATGCAATATATATCTACTTACTAAATCAATTTTATTATCCTTCCCATAATTATTCATAAGGTCCCTAAAGATAACTGCAATAACTCAAGCTTATTGTACTTATAACTAGTAAATGAGAATCACAAGTAACGGAATATGGTAATTATAAATGCAGTAACTCTACTTATTGCAGAAATAATTTGTACATTAATTAATACCGTAAATAAGGATCCTTATCATATCTGCAATAACTCAAACATATTGCACTTATAACTAGTAAATGAATATATCAAATGAAGAACTATGCTAATTATAAATATAATATACTATACTTATTGCAGATATAGTACGTAAAATTTCTTAATAGCGCCAGTAAGTTATTCCTATATACAGTTATTTCGGTCATGATATGTAAATCATAAAGCATTGACCTAGATATTGCAGTTAGGCTTAGTATTAAAATCGGCTGCGTCATAGATACGTAAAAAGAATATATAGATCTCGTTCTGCTGATTTCGAATATGTACTTAACTCAATTCGGTGCAAAACTCGAGTTATTGCACTTTTCGTAAGGACGGCAGTACTGCGCACGGACGATTATTAGGACGCACGTCCTGTATGCAGATTTTCCTCGCACCGCTCTTGCGCGTTGGGTTTTTATATGGTTAACCATAAGTGAAACTGTATGAAAGGGCCGTTAGGTTTAAAGATTGAAAGCAAGTTTGCGTCCATTGAAAAATGGGTGGAGATAAATATGTTGGATAAGTATTATGTTCAAATAATAGACAATAATAACTGCACTATAATATACACTCAGTTCATCATGTTATTACCACTGACTGCTTGTTGTGAGTTTTATCACCACATGGCAAAATTAATTAAAGAAAGAAACTTGGTGACTAATTAAAACATCAGAATGAACTCGAGGTCCGAAATACTATGAAGTTCGTTCAAATTCCTTTCAAGTACCATCAGTCTTTGATTGCGAGATATTCTTTCACAAACCTAGTTACTTTGTTTCTTCAAAGGATACTTTTGTTTGCCTAGTTTTCTTTGACGTTTAACAAACGTTTCGCATCCAATCAATTCAAGAGTTTATCTTACCCGACAAAGAATCATGTTGGTTTATTTTTCTTTTTTTATTGAATCACGCCTGTATCTCTCTAGGGGCAGGCAGAAGTATAATATTTCACCCACATTACGACATTTTGCATTTTAGGTTCCACGTAATAGGGGGTGAGCCTATTGCTGTTTTGCGGGCACATTGCTAGACTCCGTGCTGTTACTGAAAGTCGGACAAACTTAATATGGGAAATCGAACCCGGGACCGCATACCCGATAAGGAGACGCATTTGCTATCCACTGGACCTTGGAGGCAGAAAGGTATTTTTTTTTTGCCGCCAAAAAACAAATATAGATGATGATGCCGAAGGTAGAGAATATAATACTCCGTGTTCTAAATGTAAATCCTTGCTAGTCTTCTGCAGTAACAGTTTTGTAACTAAAATCCAGTACCAGTAAATAATTATGGCTCATCTTGACGGGGGAACAACCGCGCCTCCAGATTTAATTCAAGCATTTATTAAAAGTGCTTTCTTTACCTTGGCGTGTAACTTTATGGCAGTGACCGTCTGTGAAGGTAATTGGTAATAATGACTGTAAGACATGGCTGGTTTATCTTAGAATTAAGAAAGTGATGTCGAAGAAACATTGTAAAAGCAGGTTCAAACGATGGCTCATGATTTTTTTTGTTACAATTTATCTCATCAAAAACTGAAAAGTTAAATGAGAGCCAAGTTCAGAATATGTGAAGTTTTCAGTTCGCCGAGAAGTGAATTGAGATCTCTTTGTGAGTATTAAGTTATAAATTTCTTAATTTTAGTTACAAGAACACGTTATTCTGGCTCATTGTCAATTCTCAACTCAATTTGTCTTGGTTATTTTACACGTATACAGGCTATTTTATGTTTATCTAATCAACTTATCTTCGTTTAGTCATAGGCAAGTAAGCATATTTCCTATATTTTGGGTACTGTACTTATAATGTTAGGTTAAAATATTAACCATGTTATATTTTAGATTGCTGATTAGGTTAGTATTTTAGATAAATTGTATATTTGTAATACAAAGTAGGACAAATGGCTCCTATTCTCCTACAATCTTTTTGTGCATGGCCTACGTCCAGCAGTGAACCGCGAAGGATTGTAAGAAAACGTGAGAAATGGTGTATATGTGCAGGTTTGGATTTAGTCCTAATGCGGGAGTTGTCTTTTTACAAGAAAAAAAAAAGGTTAAATTGGTTTGGAGTTGTAACATACATGACACTACGTCGCCAGTTCTTTTGAACTTGGCTGAGCACTCTGCCGTATGTTTAAGTATTGAGGCATATATTTACAGATTATAATTAATTGCACGGCGTTGTAGCGTAAGTCACGTATAAGCTATTAATTCACGAAGACAACTAGTAAATTGTCAAATTTGGCTCAACAGGCTGTAGGAAGGTGATCTTTAGAAGAGTGTGCTATGTACTGCATAATATATATTATTATACAAGTAATTCTACATTATATTAAAAGTAAGATTTAAACTCAAAGTTGATTGAATCAGGCGTTACTTAGCGGCACACCTTTGTATATTAATGAAAAGAAAGTGGGGCTTACCATGCACCCGGATTCACCACCCTAACTGTTGCAATAGAAAAAGGTTGACAGTACCGAACTTCTGTGATGAAAAACGATAAAGGATATATAGGAACGGCATGGGTTCCAGGAAGATTCCTGACTTGCAGTATCCCGCTGTATGCGCCGACTATGTTTCGGCACGTGTCGCTCGCTCGACTTTCCCGCCTCTGCCTCTGTACGACGCATCCTCAGGAGCAATGGGCAACGATTTATATTCTCAAAGCTTATGCTCCTTCTATAACTTATGTGTCTGGTATGGAATCGACGATACAGAATTTCGTCCATCGAAGTGGACTTCATCTTACATTGCTCGTAGATAACGAGGGGGTTAAATTTTCCGGCGATAATTGATTTCCGTCGTGTGATCTATGTTTTAGTTAGTTAGTTAGTTGGACGTGGGTTTTCCGCACTTAGCCACCTATTTGGGCCATTGTGCGTAAGTGGCGACTTGATTGACGCCGACTACTCATACCACCTTAGCTCCTTCCAGAAAGCCATTAGTTGGCTGGTGTTTGTTCAAAGCCTCACACCTGGTTCTGGGGTTGTTTAGCAGCTTTGCCCGTTGATCGCTCACACTTGTGCAATGCAGAATGACGTAAGCGGGTGTTTCTTCAGTTTACATACAGCCCCTGCTCAGTGGGCCGTCCGTAACGCCTATGTAGAATAGGTCCTTGTTGAGTGGACAGTGGCCGGTTATTATGCCTGTCAGATGCTTAAGTGCTTTTCTACTTGAATGCAGCAGCTTGTGCGAGAGTCACTTGTTCAAGCAGGGGATAGCATCTTTTGTTTGTCTGCATTCTTTTTGGTCTGCCCACTGCTTTTCGTGTGCGTGTACGGTTCTCTCGCGTAACCACGTTTTGAGTTGGCTTGCCGGTATCAGGACAATCGGATCGGGTCCCATTATCATTGTGTCCGATCCTTACCGTGCCAGTTGGTCTGCGGCGTCATTGCCTGAGGAGTTGTTGTGGCTTTTAATCCACTGCAGCGTAACCCGATTCTTCTCTGCAATATTTTGCAGCTCTAGGTGGCATTCCATGATGAGACCGCTGCGAAAGCAGTTGCTGTCGAGAGCTTGTAGTACTGAGGCACTGTCTGTGATGATGCGTATAGACAGGTCACTTACGTTCCTAGACGCGATTGCTGTTGCGGCTCTTGTGATCCCAACACACTCGGCGTGGAATATGGTGTTAAGAGTACTAAGGGATGTTGAGATATTGATATTTAAGTCATGGGAGAATACGCCCGCACCTGTCCTATACTTTGTTTTTGAGCCTTCTGTGTATACTGTGTGATCTATCCTTAATTATATATATGCATATTTATAAGCACACATTCAAATTAAACAAAATATTTTTTAGTTTCCACCCAACTTTTAACCGATTTATGCCATTCTACAATTAAGTTGGCCTTGATTCGGTTTTAAACATTCACGACTATTTTGGACAGTGAAAGAAAATACAAAATATATATAATTGTGAAAATTAAATGGTCTTCATTTCTATACGTTTTCATTTCAAAATTTTACATTTAGAGATCTTGGCCCTCTGCAAAGGCCAGACCAATTTAAATCAAAACTAAATAGGTAGTTAGGATTAACGGATCATAACTAAAATTTACTTCTACATTACTCCGGACTGAATTGCCAAACTAATATGTTATTTTATTGTTGCGATTGTTTTATTATTTTTATACTAATAATAGCAAAGAAGGTTCTGTAATGCTTTATCCAGTTTTATTGACTGTTTTTTATTTTGATTATTTTATGAGGTCCTGCCTCCATGGTCCAGTGGATAGCGTATGTGACTGCTGATCGGAGTACTGGCTTTTTCCGAATACTCAGTAGCAGCCCGGAGTCTAGTGATGTGCCTGGTAACAATAGGCTCGCCCCCTATTACGTGGGACCTAAAAATTCATGGCGAAATGTGGGTGTAATATTTATACCTCTGCCTACCCCTTCGGGGATACAGGCGTGAGATAAATAAATAAACAGTAAATAAATTAAAGTAAATTAATTTATCATAATCTACAGATAGCCTAGTGAAAATACCAATGGACTGCTTTGCAGTAGGTATCGGGAACACGGCGCGCACCACTAACTAATCTTTGTTAATGATCGCTTGTCCCGTGCCTCGGAGAGCACGTTAAGCCGTCGGTCCCAGCTGTCATGAAGATCTTTGACAGTCCTTATAGGGACAGTACCTCTGAATAAACTGCCACTAGTCTAGACCATGGAATATCGCTATCCCTTCGGGTTGTGGAAGTCAGACAGGCAGTCGCTCTGTAGAAAAGCTACTATTCAGCCAAATCCGCTAACATAACATTACATAACTTCACACCTTTTATCCCCGAAGGGGTAGGCAGAGGTGATTTACACACCAACACTTCGCCTGTTATGTTTCGATCCCAATGTAATAGGGGGTGAGCCTATTGACTTCCAGCGGGCACATCATTAAGCGAGCGATAATTAATTTATAATGCACACATAACTTCGAAAAGTTAGAGGTGTGTGCCCGGAGTACCTGGGGATCGAACCCGAGACCGTTGTCTCAGCAGTCCGTTACGTACACCACTGGGCTATCACTGCTGTAACGCTAAGATAATAATGATAATAATATATACAAGCACAAAAATGTAAATGTCTGTGAAATTTAAAATCATATAGCCAGGCACGATATGCATATATCTGCTTAGCTTCCCTACATCAAAATAATTATTTTTTTATTACAAACTTAACTAGAAGTTGACCGCAGGCGCACGTTTCATTTAATTTCAACTGAAACGTTTCTTCCCAATGTTGCCATTTGGAAGAAACGCCTGGGGGGAATGTCGCGAAATCCCTTCTTGTCTCTCTTCTGCGCCCCCATAGCCTCCAAAGAACATATATGTCAAATTTCAGCTTCTTGTGTCCAATCGTTTTGGCTGTGCACTGTCTGTCAGTCAGTAATGGAAAATTTTGTACATATTTTGACGTTTGTTTCTATATTTAAAATATTAATATATTTTAAATAAAGAAACAAACTAAATTAATATAAAGTAAATCAAAATTGTCTTTATTTTATAAATCTGTTTTAATTGCCTAAAATTTCATAGTATCTACTTAGAGTAGCCTACTCTTAAATATATCTTAATCTAACTTCTACATTCAAAGAAATATGCTGAATTATATTTCATGTAATATTGTTAAATGCATCAGAGCGTATTGCGAACAATATTTTTTCGCTACAGCTAACATAACAGTCACAACTGTGGCCTACGAAGCGTGACGGGGGACAAATGCCCCTGATGGGGTCACAATCACAGAGCTTTAAATACGCATAATTATAAACTAATAGCGATGCGATCCGTTGTAGTTCCACTTGTACTGTTTTTATCTTGACAATACAATCGGTAAATACACTAGGAGTTGTCAAATTCAAAATTATTTCTTCATTTAGGCCATAATGATGCTTATGAATGACAAAATTTAAGTTAATTACTTAATGATTTTACATTTACATTTTCTGCCACATTTTTCATTCATCAAAACCTATACCCACCCGTTTGGCCAACGCAGTATAGTAGACCAAATCTTCGTATTCACTAACGATGCTACTGTGCAACAAATCAGGAAACCCTATTTCCAGCAGTGGACTGCGGAGATCTGTATGATGAAATAAACATAAATGTTTAGTTTACACGTATAAACTCAAATTGTATTAAAGTCAATAAACATAAGTGGGTTAAATGATAAGCAAGTATCTAAAGCACTTGACTAGATTGCGCCTACAGCTCCGCCTTCGTGAAACTCTCTTTAGGTTAGAAATTTCCAGAAATCCTCTATAAGTGCATATTTTTAATTTCATTCGCCCAGTAGTATCAGCTGTCCGTTGTCTGTCAGACAGTTAATAACGCAAGAATTGTAAATATACAATTCTTCTGTATTGATTTAAAATAACACAGCAGCTTGACTCATGTTTTAAGAATGCGGTGCAACATCTTCAACGTACAGATCCCTAAGGACACCTACGTTTCTCTAAGTTGCATTCCTTAGGTTCACTACCTTGTGGCTTTAGTTTTAATTCTGCGGAGTATCAGACAGACGTACATATAGCTAAACTACAGATATCTCTTATTATCTTATTTTTGCATATTTGTATTGTAGAAAAGAAGAGGCCACTTAATTAAATTTAGTTTATTATCGCACAATGAAATCGTCAGCAATTTTCGCAAGCAAATAAAAATATTACAGTAAATAGTATAAAGCCTATTTATTAAATTCACGATTCACGAATCTTTAAGATTTATAAAGAATGGTTGTAGTATGTTTGTAGCTGTACGTCCTTTATGACAAAACTGAGAAACATTCTAAACCTTAGCCAACAATTAAATTATGTTACTAATATGTAATCTATATGTTTTAAAATCTTGCATTAGTAATGATTACTGATTGATTGACAGGTAATCTGCAGCCAAAACTATTAGGTGCAAGAAGCTGAAATTTGACGTGTATGTTCCTTGGGATCCGTAGGAGTGCACTCAGAAGGGATTTTCTGAAATTCCCACAGCATCGGGCAGAAACATATAAATTAAAAAAAAAGTGGCCGTAGCTACGGGTATCCTACAGTTAGGTATTATAACTTATGATGTCGATCACAACATTGAATAATCAACCGTAAAATACTAATCCTTCAGTAGATACTCATCTATACTAATATGATTTATTCATAAGTCGGTCTTTCTGTCTGTTTCTCTGTCACGGTTAAGCCAATAAACAATTGATGAAATTTTGCTAGTTTAAAAGAGTGAGAAATCATACGCCTCAAAATTCGCCCCTTCATAGAAATTTGGCACAATTTTCTATGAAATTGTCAATTTTGAAGGGCATAAGGACGCTCACCCATTTAAAACATGTTTTAGAACACTGTTCAAAAACTGAGGTCCAATTGCCAGCGACTTTTTTTAATCTACGGGACCGAAAAAGACAGATTTTTCTAAAATTGGGCTCAAATCAATGTATTATATGGTTCCACAAATAGTACGCTTTTTATATACATACAATGTGAGTCAAGTCGCGTACACTACTAAGTCTGTTATTAAGTAAATTTCAATGTTGTAACCTGGCACCAAATTGGGTCCGTGTGAGGATCAATAGCCTAAAGCTTGTAATATATGTGTAACCTCGCATCCCTAGAGTGAAATTGTGAGAGTCAATCAAGTTCATAAACCCCAGGTTGAATTTATTAATGCGTATATTAATACGTACCTACTGGTATATATGACGAAAACAATTATGAAAAAATCCACTACAAATTTTATATTACGCCAGCAAAAAGACTTATGGCCGCGTATAAATTTTTGTAATGATACAAAAATGAAAAAGAAACCTATCTATAATACGTGCAACTGATATGTTGAATGAATTAATGCAAAGTTCAGTTTTTGATTTTCCTACGGTTACTTTCTAAGCCTGTCACCCAAACTATTCCAAGTACAAGCATTTAACTAAAAGATGTTCCCGGATTCCCATATTACGTAACCTAAAAACACCCTAACAACCTAATCAGCACAACAAACACGGAGATCAACTAAACGGCAGCTTATAAAAGGCAAAGCGTCCAAAAGTCGACATCCAAATCACTCCAACGCTGCCAGGGAATTAGTCCATTGGCTTTACAATCATCCCCGGCCTTAACCTTGCCCCTAATTAAACGATTCCATCCACAAAACAAAATCAATAAGGCCAGATAACAAGCGATTTCCACCGAGTAATTTGTTTATTCTTTTTTCCAAGGGTCTCGAAAACAAACGGTTTATTCTGATTGTTTATTATGATCGATGTTTACGACTTAAGCCGTTTGGATGACTGCCAACGTGTATTAGTACAGAAACACATGGGAGGAAGTTCGGAGCGGCCGCGGTGGATTTTGTCTGGCTTAAGTTGTGTTAGCTTAGTGGTAAGTTCAAAGTCAAAGTCAAAATCCTTTATTCATTTAGATCACAAAGTGACACTTATGAACGTCAAATTTAAAACATTATTACTGTATGCTTCTACATTCACATTTACTGCCACGTTCGCAAAGCAAGGGCGTAGAACCATGAGAAAGAACGGGCAGTAAAACTCACGGTCACTCTTTTTCATCGCCAGGTTTTTAATAATACAAAACAATTAAACTTTTGTAAGGTGCTGCAACTGTTATACCTTCTATGTTACTTGTATATATTTACTATATGTATCATAATACTCAAGAATAATCAAGTTAGATTTTGATGTTCATTATTTAGCCTCCTGAACATAGACATGGTGAAACAGGAGCAGCCACTTACATTATGCACCTAACAATGCAGGCAATCCGCGCAAATGTTCAGAACCATGATGGAAATGGTGAAGTTAAATATAAAAAAAAATTATACCACCCCATAAGACCGCCATCGACCAGTCATCGCAAGTAGCACCTGTTCACGAGTATGACCAAGTATGACGCGTGTGCCAGCCATCATCCCATAGTTGAGACTCGCTTGGATCTTAGTTAGGACGTACTTATCTCTGGACGTCATTCAAGCCCACTGCTCGACACGTACGTATTTCAGTCGTTAGTTTTGATGCACTTTCGAAATATACATGTAGTTTCTGGTTGTTTATTAGTAACTATTTTAACTTATTTAAAAGTATGTAAATTCAACTGTTTCAATGTACCCTTGAGGAAATGTTATGAAGCGTATAGTGTTTGTTTTTGTTTGTTCATAACCGTAACTCATAACAATATAAATTTATACTATTAGGAGTTAGGAATGACAAACAAAATGTAACTAGAATTAAATATAGCTCGTCG
Organism: Euclidia mi; assembly: GCA_944739405.2. Lineage (NCBI taxonomy): Eukaryota > Metazoa > Arthropoda > Insecta > Lepidoptera > Erebidae > Euclidia > Euclidia mi. The sequence continues at coordinate 56,147,285 of OX123187.2, forward strand.
CTTGATAAGCTCGCTTTTTTGCAGAAAATTTGCAATTTACCGAGTTTCTACCCCTAACAGACACAAAAATCTTATATTGCTGCCTTAGGTTTTCATGGCAGCAATAAATTATAGGTACGATATCTTATATCGGTATTAGTATAGCGGATAAAAGTTAATTTAATCGTAAATGCATTTTAATATTCTAATTCTTATCTTACGATTAACTTTGTTCTTAAAAAGGCAACTTTTGCACTAGGATAAATTCTTTCGCAGACACGTAGACTCGGAACAGCTAACATTTTAGTATCACACAAAGTTTTGCCTTGTGTTGGCATCAAACCCACCACACATTGGTAGTAGTGTAGATAATCACCTAGACACCATACGGGCAATCAATACTTTTGTTGCGTTTCCTCTTCCGTACGCTTCGCTGTGTGTTTTTACAGACACTAGCGTAGTATTAAACTGTAATGGGACCTAAAATATTGAAATATATTGTACTTATTCTGCCATTTGCTTCTGTATTCTATATGAGTATATAATGGACTAAGTTATAAAGGTACTAAGTACATAATCATCATATTTTGTTGAGAGGCACAAAAGGACTGAAATGTTCGAGGGAAATAATTTGGTCTGCAAATGAAAGCAATTTAATTTTTGCGGAAAAGAAGAAACGTGCAAGGCATGACATCTACCATGAAAGGATGGTAGATGTCATGCCTTGCATTTTCTGTCTAATATTTTCTTGGGTTTACGCGAATGTTACACATTGAAATTAAACTACAGTTTACGGATTTTATCACGTTATATTACTTTTACTGGTTATTTGTTATTACATTTAAACCGAAAGATCTAGAAACTACATTTTTATTACTAGCCGACGTTTCGAATTCTTTACAGGATTCATGTTCACGGCAGACTGAGGTGATATTTGTCTTTGTCTTGAATTTAAAAGTTATCTCAAAGTACCCGAACATTTTTCAACTATTGGTGTTACTATCTACGCAGAATGTGCTCACTGTGTCTAGATGTCTTCTGGTGACTTTGTCCTTTTTGGGTTTCATTAGCCTGATAACAGGGTCCCAAGCTGGAGGTACATTCCAACCATCTTCCCTATTGAAATTAGGATGTTTTTTAATTTCAATAGCTTCACGTATCATTCTTGGAATAAAGCGGTATTCTTTTGCGAGTATCTGTGGTTTATCAAATCGCAGGTAATGGTTGGTTCCTTGTTCTACATGTGCACACACAGCAGACTTCGTCGAGCGTTTGTGTTTAATGTCAGCTATATGTTCCTTTAGTCGAATGCCTATGCTTCTCTTGGTTTGTCCAATGTATGAGAGCCCACACTCACAGTCTATCTTGTAAACCCCGGCCTCTTGTAAGGGTAACTGACTCTTGACAGATGGTAATAATTGGCTTATCTTCGTTGGCGGCTTGTAGAAAGTTTTGACTTGTTGTTCTCTATTAGCTTCCTTCTAGTTATTTACCAGCACATGAATGTATTGAAATAACTAGAAGGAAGCTAACAGAGAACAACGTGCCCGAGGAATATGCAGAAATATTAAAACACTGCTTAACAACCGGCTATCTGCTATGGGATGAGAAATACTACATACAAGTAGACGGTGTGGCAATGGGCTCTCCAGTATCGCCTGTTGTTGCTGACATCTTCATGGAGGACTTCGAGGCGCGAGCCCTGCAGACTGCCACCATCACACCGAGGTTCTACAAGTGGTATGTAGATGACACTTTTACAATTTTACCAACAGATAGTGTTAATGTATTCCTAGACCATCTTAATTCTATTAATAACAACATCAAATTTACAATGGAATTAGAGGCAAACAATTATTTAGCTTTCCTAGATGTACTTGTTATCAGGAACAAAAACAACTCTTTGAGCCACACTGTGTATAGGAAAAAGACACATACAAATAGGTACTTAAATGGTGAATCTCACCACCATCCTAAACAGTTAGCTACCGTAGGAATGTCTTTGTTTCAGAGAGCCCGGGGGATCTGTGACAAGAAACACCTGGACGCCGAGCTTCAACATGTCAAGCAAGTTCTGCAAGACAACAAGCTCCGACCACCGCGCCAACGTCACAGATCCCCGAAGAACAAGCCAGCCACAGTAGAGAGACAACCTGCTGTCCTCCCATACATCAAGGGCGTGACCGACAAGATTGGCTACATCTTGAAGCGAGCTTCAGTGAAAACTTTCTACAAGCTGCCAACGAATATAAGCCAATTATTACCATCTGTCAAGAGTCAGTTACCCTTACAAGAGGCCGGGGTTTACAAGATAGACTGTGAGTGTGGGCTCTCATACATTGGACAAACCAAGAGAAGCATAGGCATTCGACTAAAGGAACATATAGCTGACATTAAACACAAACGCTCGACGAAGTCTGCTGTGTGTGCACATGTAGAACAAGGAACCAACCATTACCTGCGATTTGATAAACCACAGATACTCGCAAAAGAATACCGCTTTATTCCAAGAATGATACGTGAAGCTATTGAAATTAAAAAACATCCTAATTTCAATAGGGAAGATGGTTGGAATGTACCTCCAGCTTGGGACCCTGTTATCAGGCTAATGAAACCCAAAAAGGACAAAGTCACCAGAAGACATCTAGACACAGTGAGCACATTCTGCGTAGATAGTAACACCAATAGTTGAAAAATGTTCGGGTACTTTGCGATAACTTTTAAATTCAAGACAAAGACAAATATCACCTCAGTCTGCCGTGAACATGAATCCTGTAAGGAATTCGAAACGTCGACTAGTAATAAAAATGTAGTTTCTAGATCTTTCGATTTAAATGTAATAACAAATAACCAGTGAAAGTAATATAACGCGATAAAATCCGTAAACTGTAGTTTTCTGTCTAATTTAGCGAATAGTTCGAAAATCTGTTATACTTTTTTAATATTAACGTTTGCCTACGATGGAACTTGCGGCAGCCGGCACAAAAAATAATTATGTATGTGCCTTTTGTCTTTACCCTGATAGATTATAATATATGAACAATTAACAATATTCGTGCTGGCTCGAAGTTTAAAGGAACTTATTGAAAACCAATAGAGATATTTTTAAATAAACGAGTATTTTAGTGTTATCGTATTAATGTATAAACTAACACGCTGTTAAAGTGTGTGGCAAGACTAAGACAGTGTAGTTGCAGTCCTGTATAGCTTGGAGTCGGTGGGCCATGGGTCCTATAGCAAGATCACTTTTTAAACATCTGGTAAGGCTCGCCGACCGCGACGCCTCGCGCATCGCGTAACCAAAATAGAAACTTGTGTCTGACAAAAAAAGATAAACTAATTTATTCAATTTGATAATACTGCCATTCTTCAGGGCATGCTTCCCATTGACTACGTTATAGAGAAATTTTATGACACTTTTTAAAGATTAAGCTATTTCACCTACATTTATATTATGTGTCCTAAAAGAGCACGGTTAAGTTATACATATAATCCAGATCTATCCGTATAGAGCTAGCATCCGTATGCCATAATTACCGTGCTTAGCAACCGAATAATTAGTGACCAGAGAAAGTTAATTGAATGTAGAGGAATACTGCCGCTTGTAATAATCCCTTGCTCATCTGTTATGTCCTAATTATGAAAAGAATACAGGTTCATATGGTATGAAATTGAATGCAGGAAATCTTTTGATTTATACATGCTCCTCGGCATAAGGTTAAGCATTGATACACAAACAGTATTTTAAATCATTTGTCTAATGTCTTAAAATAGATAGCACGGTTGGCGTAGTGGTTTAAGCGGCCGCCTCGCGGCTTGACACTGCGCCGAGTGTTGTGTGTTCGATCCCCACACGAGACAACACTTTGTGTGCTTCATAAATTGTTGTTTCGAGTCTAGATGTTCAATGCGTCCGTTAATTGTATGATTGTAAAGTCCCCCGCGACACAGGATTTAGTCCTAGTGCGGGAGTTATCTTAAAAAAAACAAAAAAAGTAACAATTATCTAATAGTCATTTATAAATAATATGTTGTTAAGTCTATAATACTTCATTATAAAATAAAGTCTCCGCCACGCCCTGTCTCTCTCTGTGATCACGATAAACAGCTCAAAATATACCCAACGAATTTTGTGTACATTTTTCATTAACAGATGGTGTCATTTTCGAGGCAGGTTTATGTGTATAATTTATGGAAAAAAAACGCGGGCGAAATCTTGTAATTTATAAAATGTTCCTTCACAAACACTTTTCAATTTTACCTCGAACTGAAAGGCGTAGACCAACTCATCTGAGTACCCTCAGTTTATATTTAAAGAACAACCAAACCGATTCCATGGGATTAGGTATCCTACCAGCGTTATCTAAACAATTTAAAAAATGGATGAGAGTGAGTCATACGTATAATATAGGTATAATCTTCCGAGTCAGCCAGTCGGATCTATATCGATAGATATATGGTACGTACGGTATGGCTATAATCTGCCGCTGTAAAACTTTGAAATGAGATAGAATATCAATTTGTTGATCAAAACGTGATTTTAGCAAGAGATGAGAAAACGATTTTTGTTTTTGCCTTATTGTTTACGCCAAATCGGAAAGGTTTCACAATAGGACTATTAATAAATATAATAATGTATTTTTATTTGTTTATTTTTAAATGTATTGATAGCCTGTAAGTTGTCCGTGTATAAAGAAATCTGGGTCAATGTCGAGTAAATTAGTAACTATAGGTATTGTAGAAATATTGACTGCATGGATGGCGTGGTAGTTTAAGCTATGGCTTGGTAGCTTAGCACTGAACTGAGTATTTTTGGTTCGATTTCAACACAAGACAACACATAGACTTTGTGCAATCATGTTCGTTCCGAGTCCGTTTTTATTTATATATGTCGTGAAGACCACCGCGAAACAATACCATTATTAAATGTATTTATAAAGTGCAAGAGTTTAAAAAAGCTTTATTCTAATTAATAGTTTCCAGTGTAGATAGAAAACTTGCTGAAATTTTCTAGTATTTTGACCCAATGACACGTTTCATCGTTTAAAACAGCTTTTAAATAGGATCTGAAACAATATTGAAGTAACCCTATGGAGCTTATAAGAAACAGGTGGATCTCAAAATCGACTTGGTTAACATAAGGCTGGCCTTAAATTTCACAGTTTATGCCTTTGATTTCTTTATAAAGAGGTTTTTTGTACCCGTTCGGATATATATGTGAAATTGGAGCTTACAAATTGATTGTAGGTTTAATATTGTATAATATTGTAGTTTTGAAGCCTTTAAAGTATTTTATTCAGCAATTGCAGATAACAAGAGAATATACATCAATTGTTTTTGAGAATAAAAGTATATCAAATTTATGTATACAAACAAATTAGATAAGATTAATTAAAAATAATATATTCTGTTGTCGTACAAAAATAATGCTCTTTAATTGCCACGTTGACTGAGCTATGGGTATTTTAAGAAAAACTAGTTTCACGACTACGGTTTTATACAAATTAATGAACTATGTATAATTAAAAAAAAATATAATATTAAAGTTTTAAATTATCTGTCAACCTACATAGATCGCTGCAAATAAGCAACTGTTACAAATTGTATCAAATGCAATTATATTAATCTATGGGACGTCTAAATTACCGCACTACAATTTTTTCATAAGGAAGCATCTGTCTATAGTTTCCTAATCTAAAATTCTAATCTATTGTCCGCCAACCGAAACTACAACTCAATAAAGCCTCAAGCCAAACTATCAATATTAAACTGCCACGACATTATTGTAAACGAGATCATAACAAATTGCTGTCGTAAACCGTCCAATGTTGGTCATAAATATTGCCACATAAAATAGAGTTGGCTATAATCGACACTAAAAGCCTAATGTAATTGTTTGTTCGGATCAACATTGGTCAAACATAGGCCAAACTTAGCTGTGAGGATATTTGATTCATGAGGTGCTGTCAATAAACGCATTGGTGAATTGGAAGTTTTGCAAGCATGGGCATTATTGGAGAAAGTGAAACATGTTTAGATTCTTACATTTTAGAAGTCATCGTCATTATTCTAAAGTGACTTGACGTGTCATGCAAAATTGGACGGCAAAGTTAAGCAACGCTTGCACAGGTAACATTTGTACCAGAGCGCTACCGTTCTTCGGAGGGCACGTTAAGCTCCTGGCTCCAGACCTTATCTCAGAATTAGAATCGTTAGGCCATGACGGAGGCCTGCGGGTGGCCTGAAAACTTCGATAGCAAAGTGGGTACTCACACGAAAAAAAATCTAGCTATATTTTGGTTTCATGTAAGACTATCCTTCGAGTTCGTAGTTTGTCCTGTAGTCTCACTAGACTTTGACTTGTAACTACAATATTCTGACCCATCACTTCCAATGATATCATGGATGATGCCAGCTTTGCGATTATACTGGACCGAACCTAACTCGGGAATATGCAGACTGTCTACGTGGGCTCTTAAGGATGCGCACTTCCTCTAATACTAATATATTAGGCTGGATAATTTGTTTGTTTGTTTGCTTGAACGCGCTAATCTCAGGAACGACAGGTCCGATTTGAAATTTTTTTCAGTGTTAGATAGATCATTCGTCGAGGAAGGCATCGGCTATATAGCATTACACTATGAGTAACGGGAGTGGAGCAGTACCCTCAAATAACGCGGGTGTAACCGCTGGCTCATCTAGTATGTTATATAACATCACGTTATGGCCACGGGTGGGCAGCGGTAGCCCTAAATAACACGTGTGTAGCCGCAGGCTTTGCTAATATTCTATAAAGTGATGCGAACTATTTATCACTGGCTCGTTTTGTCATCCCTAGTACTCCTGCTTATTGTCGTGTTTTATGGTGTTCGGTAATCTTCAGTAATGTTCGGCTCCGTTCGACAGTTTCATCTGTTTATGTGGTTTGTGTAATCCGTTAATCCATGACGTCAGGGACAAGTTAGAGGGTCCATAAAGTGTACAGACGTTCCGGTCCGTTAACTTCAGTGTTAGTCTGATTTGGAGGTAAAACGGACACTTTACTTTAGGTACGGGAAGGTTAGTTTGGTTTGTTGATTGCCGATATAAGCTCAATGTATTATTATCTATGCAGAGGATCTCAGTCGACGTCACGGCATGGGTATTATACTAGCTATCAGGTGATGAACATTTCTGAATCTACTGGACTATATAATTTGATGTTGTGAATATTTTAATTTTAATTCTTAATTTAATTTAATTTATTACTTTATTCAATCTTAATTTTGTCATGCTCTTTAATTTAATTTAATTCAGTTTAATGGAGTATTGTGTATTTTAATGATTTATATTTTTAACATCTAATTATTGACATGTGCATGATTATTCATATTGTTTTTAATATCTGAATGTATACATTTCGACAAAAAATATCTTTTGTTATGAAATTATAATAAATAAGGTGCATAGGGTTCCCACCAAGAACTTAGGATCCCAAGCCAACCTCACCTTCAAGTGCCGATCAACGGACGAGGCTCTGGCAAACAAAATGTCCCAGTAAGCGGCAATAGGCTCGCCACCTATTACGTGGGATCAAAACACTGGCGAAAAGTGGGCGTTTAATATGCCTCTGCCTACCCCTTTGGGGAAACAGGCGTGAGTCTATGTATGTATGTATGTAAAAAAAAATATCATTTACTATGTTCATAAATCGTGAAATGTTCAAAGTAAAATATGGACTGGACTTACGAATGATAAATGCAGCTTAATTGTGTTATTATTTTGTTATTACCAAGTATCACTACGTCTATTAGCACCATCCCAAGATAGATCTTATTTTTCAGATAAATTCATAACGCTGTTTTGCAGACAATGCGGTGGTTTCGACAACGGTCCTAACGGTCAAGGCATGCGATGGATAGGAGTGCGGATTTCACCAGATGTAACGTAAAAAGGACCTTTCAGGTGTCCACTGTTACGTTATCCCTACTAGGGTGTGTTTAAATGATAAAACGTGGTTAAATGTTACAATAAAAATTGATTTAATTCTCAATTAATTTTAGACATCATTTAGCAAGCGAAAAAATTAGGAATTAATAAAAAATTACACAGGGGCGCGTGATTCGGCGATGGGGTGAGATTGATGTTGAGAATCCCGCTGCCGGTTCGTCCAGGAGAGTTGGTTAACTTAACTCGTCTCGCAGCCGCCAGAAAAAGGGCCGAACGCGGCCAGCGCTTCCATATTTATAGCCCGTTGCAGGGCGCGGGCGGCGGGGTCGACCGGGCCGAGTGATGCGTCAAGAATTGACGTCACACACTCCCCCCATTAGGCCAGAATTTTCCCAGAGGGAAAATTCTGTGGCTGGTAGGTGGCAACAGCATTCCGGGACTCTGAAACAGATGAGTGGTAGTGGTGTCAGTAGGTTAAATACAAGGCAACTATTAACCCTGAAAGAGGAAAAAAAACAAGTATAACCCTCGGCCATTCATACGTCACCAAGCATTGAACGTTCCTATAACCTGGCATTCATCACATTCAAAAAGGCCTACACACAATCATACGCATGACATTCATTCACGATGCGAGTCGCATTCATTATAATACACGACGCACGAAGAGGTATTATACGTGAGTTTTATAGCAAATAGTCACCCAGTCTATGTTGGTAGGCACCACCTGACCACCCATATTCGATAAGTGAAATTAATTGAAAGAGTATAAGTCGTAAACCATATTACGATCTTACTATATTACGATACTAACAATCATACGATTAGTTGGCAGTATCACAAACAAATTGCTCATTAACGCGCTCGATGCGAATTGTAAAAGCATAAAAAAAGTGTTCATTATAATTAAGTATAAAGTATATACAATGTTTTGAGCCGAGTGATCAGCTGACGTAAACAAGTGAGTCATCACTGCGCGCTTGGCGCCGGCCGCATTCCATTCTCGCGGACAAATAACTGGTTTCTGATTATGATACAAAATCGACAACGGCAAATACACAATTCGGAATAGGCAGGAGACAATCGATGACATAGTGTACACAACCATAGCCAAAACCACAAAAAAAATATTCGCGGCAAGATGTAATGCATAGTACATCGTCGAAGGAGACTGTCGACGACATAGTACACACTACCATAGTTAAAATCACAAAAAAAAGTATTCGCTGCAAGATGTAATGTATAGTACATCGTCGAAGGAGACTGTCGACGACATAGTACACACTACCATAGTTAAAAACACAAAAAAAATTCGCTGCAAGATGTAATGTATAGTACATCGTCGAAGGAGACTGTCGATGACATAGTTTACACTACCATAGTTAAAAAGCACAAAAAAAAATAAACACAATCGAGAATCGAACCACAGACCGATCCGACAACAACCTTTCAGCCACTGAGCCATAAGGGAAATTTTTTTTTTATTATATTACGATCAGTCATTACCAAAGCTATAAGTAACAAGATATATGGGTACATGATTTAGCTGTAATTAGGAGTTAAAGATTTTTATATTATATGTAACGAAGTGTTAAGTTATTTTAGTGATTAGTTCATTAGTGATGAGCATTAATCAGTACATTCTTAAACTTTGTAGTGAGTTAATTTAAGATCTTTTATATGGCAATCACCAAGCGAAACATATCTGATATTTATATAGTTAGATAGTAATCTGATGTTTCGATATTTAGTTAGATAAATAACAGATTGTGCAACAATATTAAGTTTGGAAAACCTCTTCAACAATTTATAACAGTAACAATTATTCATGTTTTATGTTAGCATGTTTATATAAATCATTAACACAACACAATGCATTATCTTGTGAGCTTCGACTCATTATGTAGGTAATTATAACTTTGTACAGACATGCGTCTTACATTGTTGTGAATGAAACTGTACCCAATCGATTATAAACACATTGATGCTATAATAGAATAAGATTTAATTATTTTATTCAGCTTTTAGGTTAAAATAGTTGATTGAGAAATACGAAAGGGTATTCTTAAACTTGTACATCAATTAATTCGCTTTAGTTATTAAAGTATATAAATTATTGATTTATGTATAAGTACCCACATTAGTTATTTAAGTATTGAAATTATTTATTAATTTGCGTGTAAACAGCCACTTTAGTTATTTAATGAGGTATAAATATTATTATTTGATTCATATGTAAATAGGCACTTATTTATTCAAGAAAAGAAGTTATTGATTCAATTTATGTGCAAATACCCACTTTAGTTAAAGTTAGTTTCAATTCAATTAAGTTTGATAAATTTAGTTTGATATAATAACATTTGCGTAAACACAAGAACACATTATAACCAGCACTATTTAAAATGGTTTAGTAAAACCAGATGTTAGCATTTTGTATAAAGGAAACAAGTTACATATTGACAATTAAGTAGTTTTCCGGCCGTCAGCGGCTTAATTTTACCATTTATTTATCATTATATGTTTTATATATTTCAATAGAAACCAGACATTGAAAGAACAATCCTAGCGACACAAAACATTACAAACAGAACATAATTCAATAATTGTGGCGCAGGAATTTTATGTTTGAGTTCACAATGAACAGTAAATGCATAAATAGATGCATTTGCAAATGACATACCGATAGGCAGTAAAAAGGAGATAAAATCGAAGACCAAAAACAACGATTGTAGCATAATAAACATTTGATAAAACGAACAACTAATAATTCTACGATGATATTCGTATTTCTATACCAAATAGACAATAATTACATTCGTTCATTATTGTTAGTGAGCAACCTGCACGTGACACGTGTACATTTTATTAATAAATGAACGCGGAATTCTAGCTAGATACCTAGTATATAATACGCTAGCATCTTTAGGTACGTTCATTCTCAGCCAGTCCAATTATAATAAGTAAACGTGGCATAACAAACATGCAACTTTCTTAGTAAGAAAAATAGTTAATTTTAAAAGATAATCGCCGTAGTAGGCGGTAAAAGTATAAAATAATACCGACTATATAGAAATATATCGCCGTACAAAATCACTAGCAGAAGGTTATAGTAGAAAATAGAAAGAAATGAAAAAGAGAAGGGTGTGAATTCGTTCCATAAGTCAGCCAAAGCAGATTATTAGCAATAATTACCAGTAGCACTTAATTACCTTAGTGGCATTCAAAAAAGTTAATCGCGAAGCGTACGATCATCGAAGGTGACTGGTAGCGCCATCTACCTTCCTATATATAACTAATCGCATCAAGATCAATCGTTCCACGTCTAGTGCGTGCGATTCCATATTTCCATCCCGCTCTATCCCTCTCCCTGGAAGAGGCACTGCCTTCCGCCTGATTCGTCGACGCGAGTGACAGTTGAGAACATTCCTCCCGCTGAGAACGCCGTCTCGATACCGCTCCGCGTCGCACCGCTGTATGTGATTTGCCGCTTCCACCAAGGAAAACCCGCTCGTGAGTGAAGTGAAAACAAGCAGCTGCATCACGAAACCACCAGGAGGAAAAGAAACGAAGAAGGCTGTATAAGGTAAGTGCCTTCCATCCTTGAAATATCCTATACCCACTCAATCACCTCCTCCCGTATCCATCTCCTCTTCCCTTATTCCGTTCTAGGCGACCCAGAACTCGCCCTAATACAGTCCATCCATTAATCCTTCCCAAGTCGCTTAGAACCCCACGGTTTCGGTGTAAAGCCGAACCATTTTTTTTTTTATCCATACGAGTCGGATTCATTTACGTTTTTATACGTTATATCGCTATACCTAGGCAGTTATAGCACCTAGCTATACTCCTGATATATTCACATAACCGTCACATGGTTATTTCCGCCCGCATTAGTAGGTAAACTTTTATGTAGCTACCTACTTATTAAATTATTATTTCTGCAACTATCATAGTTGTCTTATAAATCTCATATTTCAATCAAATTTTATTTCCTCAGCTCTAAAGTGTTGCCTACTTAGGTAAAATAATAGATACATTAGATATTCTTATTTTGTTTCGTTCTCATTAGCTTATACTTACGTAAGCATGTCACAACAAAAGAAGTCACGCGTGTCGGAAGACAAAGAGATGACAATCTTAGAAGCGAAACGCAATATATTATTTGAGCGCATCCAAAACATATATGAATGCTCAAAAACCGCATCTATGTCTGACGGTAATAGCGAAGCATTTCTCAGTTATTGTATAACAGTAGATAGTATTCGAACGGATTTTCATAAGTTGTTAGACGATTATAACGCAAGATTACTTTCTATCAATCCTGATGAAAAACCGAACTATCAGGCGTATACCTCATTCGAAGATCTTTATTGTATTATTAAGCGTATATAATCGCAATTGGAGGGTAAATGTTCGGCAGAGCCCGTTGCCCGCAAACCGAGATTACCGCCAATCGAGATTATGTCGTTTGACGGAGATATACGAAATTGGCCGTTATTCTATGCAAGTTTTAAGTCTACAGTGCACGATAATGGTTCTCTGACAGATGCTGACAGGTTGTACTATTTAATAGGTAAACTGTCACCGAAGGCCCAGTACGTATTTGCAGGTGTCACACCCAGTGCTGAGAATTATCAGGTCATATTTCAGTCACTACTTGACAGATATCAAGACACGCGCGTCCTAGCGTCTACGTACTTTGACCAAGCTTTAAATCTCAAACTGTCCAGCAACGCGTCTGTCTCGAATTTCCAGCTGTTTATTGATAACTTCGTAACCGCGGTTAATTCTCTTAGGAATTTAAAATTAGAAGATCTTTCCGACTTTATGTTGCTTCAACTCGCTTTAAAAAAGTTTGACACTGATACAATTCGCGCATTCGAGATGACGGAACGCAATAATAAAATACCTACACTAGATAGTTTTATTTCGTTCATCAAAGATCAGTGTCGAATATTTCATAATACGCAGTCGGGTTCACCTGGCCCGTCTAACACTAACAACAACAAACAAAGGTTGAATAAATCGCGAAATAGTAATAATAACTCAGTCCCTAATCCACAATCTTACGTAACATGTTCGGAATCTAATAGTAATAATTCACAGAAGTGTCTGTGCAGTAATATAGTGCACGACTATTACTATAAGTGTCCCACCTTTAATGAATTAAATCCAATTGCTCGTTTTAAAAGCGTAAAAGATAACAAAGCTTGCATTAATTGCTTAAGCATAAAACATAAAACGAGTAATTGTTCCAGTAGAACGAGATGTCGCACGTGTAAACAAAAACATCACACACTGTTACATTTTGATAAAAATAACCGGTTGTCAAGTCAAGCCGATAACCTTGACACACTCACGCAAGTGCAGAACACGGTAGCTGCGCCTTCCACGCCTCGCAATAATGAGATATCGTTGTGTACGACATCCATTGCGCGGGCGGCACGCACGCGCGGATGGCCTTCGTGCGCTTGTAGTGATCAGAGCAGTGCTAGGCCGCCATGTATGGCGTCTAAGACTGTTCTGTTAGCGACAGCGCAAGTTATCATATATGATGTCAATGGGTCGCCGCACATGGTACGTTGTCTGCTAGATAGCGCATCTCAGACCAATCTAATAACATCGGAATGCTTCAAACGCCTCGGATTATGGAATAACTTTAAAAATACTAACTCAACCGTCAAAGGGATAGACGGATCAGAAAGGCATTGCAGGGGTTCCGTAGATGTTAAAATACATTCGCGTTTTGATAGGAACATTAATTTTAACATTTCTTCGCTTATCGTGGAGCGTATCACGGACGCATTGCCGAACGCTAATGTAGACGTAGCATCACTCACTCATCTCGAATCATTGCCGCTAGCCGACGCGGAGTTTGCGAATCCGGCAGGCATTGATCTTTTGATCGGAGCTTCAATATTTCCGCACTTGCTACTAACTAAAATAGTACGTAGTGAGCGATATGATTTACCGCCCGCTATTGAGACGGTACTTGGGTATGTGATTATGGGTACCGTACCTACGTTACATACTTTTCATTGTATTACGTCTTGTTGTTGTTCTGCTCTTCAAGAGATCAAGGTGGGTGCTAAAACTGTGTGTAAGATAAAGCACTAATTAGCTACGCTATGCTACGCTACGCTACACTATACTATACTACACATCCGCTTTGTATATAGATGACATTGCCTGTAATGTCATACCCGCTCCGCTAGCAATTTCGCTTTGTGAAGAGCTTATTCAGCTTTTCAAGCGAGGCCAGTTTGATCTTGTCAAATGGACAAGCAACTCTAAGGAGGTTCTCACACGCATACCAGATTCTCATAAAGCTTCTCCAGACATTGAGTTTGAGAAGTCTGTACCGCATAAGGTTCTCGGTTTACGCTGGGACAAATCCTGCGATAGTTTTCGGTTTGACGTCTCACCACCAGATGATAAGTGCACCAAACGCACTATGCTGTCCACAGTGGCTCGACTATGGGACATAATGGGTTTTGTGGCTCCCACAATTTTGTACGCCAAGCTCTTGATCAAAGAGCTTTGGCTATCAAAGTGTGAGTGGGATGAAACACCCCCTGACCATATTGTCGCCGCTTGGGGCCAGTTTTGTATGGAGCTTACCGCGCTCAATCAAGTTTATTCCGCGTCATCTTGGGTTGGTAGATGGATGTACCGTCAACTTAATAGGTTTCGCTGACGCCAGCGAGCGTGCTTACGGCGGAGTCGTATATCTGCAAGTCCGCATTGGTTCTAACTACTCGGTGCAGTTAGTTTGTGCCAAGTCTAAGGTCTCGCCTGTTAAAACCATTTCGTTGTGCGCGGCCCTTCTGCTGTCTCAGTTGCTCCGCAAGGTTCAAGACACAGTTTTGCCCCACTACTCTATTAATAAATATACGCATTTTCCGACTCCAAGGTAGTGCTCGCTTGGATTTATTCTTCTCCTCACCGCTGGCAGACTTTGTCGCCAACCGCGTTCGTAAATTGATTGAACTTGTTCCCGCTACTTGTTTCAATCACGTCGCGGGTTATCGTACTCGTCTTCAGGAAGAACTTTCCATAGATCATATTGGCTGGAAGTTTAATCCACCAGCATCACCACATTTCGGTGGATGTTGGGCAAGCATGGTCAAAGTAATTAAAACGCATCTCTTCAAAGTTATAGGTCAACAGATCCTCTCTTACGAAGAGCCTTTAACTGTCCTTGCACAAGTCGAGGCACTGATAAACTCGCGTCCGCTTCCAACTCAGTGAGATCTAGCCTGAAGTTGGACCTACCTCTTAGTTTAAGTATTTAGTTAGTAGTTTTCGCTATTATTGCGTTTGTAGTTTTCGCTAAAGTTTAGATTAATTTTATTGTCATATCGCTGTCTTAGCCTATTGATGGGTTATGCGGTAGTACACCCAACATAGCTAAGTTCAATTCTATTTTTTTTAAAGGCAACCCTTTAGGGCCGGGGGGATATGGTAGTGCCATCTACCTTCCTATATATAACTAATCGCATCAAGATCAATCGTTCCACGTCTAGTGCGAGCGATACCATATTTCCGTCCCGCTCTATCCCTCTCCCTGGAAGAGGCACTGCCTTCCGCCTGATTCGTCGACGCGAGTGACAGTTGAGAACATTCCTCCCGCTGAGAACGCCGTCTCGATACCGCTCCGCGCCGCACCGCTGTATGTGATTTACCGCTTCCACCAAGGAAAACCCGCTCGTGAGTGAAGTGAAAACAAGCAGCTGCATCACGAAACCACCAGGAGGAAAAGAAACGAAGAAGGCTGTATAAGGTAAGTGCCTTCCATCCTTGTAATATCCTATACCCATTCAATCACCTCCTCCCGTATGCATCTCCTCTTCCCTTATTCCGTTCTAGGCGACCCAGAACTCGCCCTAATACAGTCCATCCATTAATCCTTCCCAAGTCGCTTAGAACCCCACGGTTTCGGTGTAAAGACGAATCAGTGACCTTAGCACGTCGTTAGTGGACATGAGGCCATAAATCGCAAAATACAAAGAATGCGATCGACGAATGTGACCTTAGCGCGTCTTTAGAGGACACGTGGCCGCAGTCGAACGATTATAACTCGTTACTTATGCGGTTGATACACAATAATTATCACACGCGGTAACAGAAAAAGTTATAATATAAAAATGCTTACCATGCGTAGTAAGACAAAATTTGTCTGTTGTGACCGGCTCAACACGCCCGACCTTCCGAGCACAACAAAACAAAAAGAGAAAATGTCTATTGTGGCTGGCATAACACCACCGACTTCCCGTCCACAATAAAACAAGCAAAAAGAAACAATAAATGCCACTAAAATAATCACAAACTGCTTTGGAACGACTTCACACATACACAGTTAAAACCCTACCTATAATATTCCCGTGGGCGCCACTGTAACGTAAAAAGACCTTTGGGGTGTCCTCTGTTACGTTATCCCTACTAGGGTGTGTTTAAATGAGAAACGTGGTTAAATGTTACAATAAAAATTGACTTAATTCTCAATTAATTTTAGACATCATTTAGCAAGCGAAAAAATTAGGAATTAATAAAAAATTACACAGGGTCGCGTGATTCGGCGATGGGGTGAGATTGATGTTGAGAATCCCGCTGCCGGTTTGTCCAGGAGAGTTGGTTAACTTAACTCGTCTCGCAGCCGCCAGAAAAAGGGCCGAACGCGGCCAGCGCTTCCACATTTATAGCCCGTTGCAGGGCGCGGGCGGCGGGGTCGACCGGGCCGAGTGATGCGTCAAGGATTGACGTCACACAGACTTGTCTCCGAACAGGACGGTGACGAGGCATCTCACTTGGAGGATTACTAGTGCTTCCAGGTAATTATTATCATTTAAACTGAAAAAATGCAAGTAATTCAAAAGGATTAGGTACTTTTCGCTAATCACGGGATATTTCACGCGATTAAAAACGTGCAAGTAATTTTGAACTTTTTAATTGTTTGGAAATTATACACAGTAAATCACGTCGTTTTAAACTACTTATACACTTTTAATGTTTGTAAAATTGATATATTTTACGCATCTAAATTAGACATTTTCTAAAAATGAGTTCTCTTTAATTAATCCAAGCAGATGATAAAGAAAATACATATAAATTACAATCAATGCGAGCAAGTAATGGTTTTATATGAGAAAATATAGCTTGCAGGATTTTTTCCAAGTATTAACCTTACAAATAGTCTGAAATAACAAACTTTATATTGCTCGCAAAATTGTATTGTTTTCTAAATATACGTTTTACTTTTCCAAAACAGATTCGAAGTACAAAAGTACGAAAATAAACCCAGTCAAATTAAAAAGTTTCCCTGCATTGAAGGCATTACGCCATTTTCAATATTCGATCCATACATGGATTTTGAGATTCGAGATTCGTGTTTGACATATTTTGTATGGAGCTTATGTCAAAAAAGAATCTAAAATTTACAGATCTATCTATAGATCGGATATTGAATTCCGTAGTTAGACGCTTAGCGAGTGTTTGATCTGTTTTCGACCACAATGCAGACGAACAGTGCCATTGTAGGAACTAATTGTGTACGCACTATATTTAAATTATACCTATTGAATTTCATTTATTAATTTGCAGTATGGTTTTAGAGCACGTGTAGATTATAATAATATCGATTTTCCAAGAATATTGAAACATAATAATCAATATTTAAAGGCTAAATTGTTCATCTCAAAAATGGGCAATAGATAGCGCGAGTATAACCGACTGCCACCCCGAAGACCGCGGATGCGATTTCCACTCAAGTCATATAAATAACTTGCTGTTTTTATAGCAAGTTTTCAAGAAACGTTCTAGACCCTATTTTAATCCCCTAGAATAAAAAAATCCAATCTCAGTAAGTACTCACGTGTACTCACTGTGTAGCCCAATTTCTTACAGGTCATGGCAACTTTAAGAGCAAGTTGTATTCATTTAAGCTAGTTGATTCACCGTTATGCCAATGTTTAACATCTGGCAACAATTATGAACAATCTGCTCATCACATTCTATGGGAGTGTGGTCTTTGGCAAATTGAACGTAATATCATGCTTAACGAATTAGAGGTAACTTCTGGAGTAGTGTACTATACGGATCTTGTGGCAAGTAGGACGAATTTCCGTGCGTTTAGGCGTTTCTGCCATACATATTACTGGAAACAGGCATAGTTCACAATTTAGGCCCCCTTAATGCTCATGTCCGTGGTGCTTATATTTTCTCATCACTATATCTCTTCGTTGCTTGTCTCCCGCTTTGCTAAGGAGGGAAGTGGATTATTCATTTTCCAACTCCTCCAATATACTTCTGATTAAGTTCGTTACGGGTTCCAAGACAGTTTAACTTTCCCCGGGACTTCACGAGTGTCAAAACTCGTTGTCATCAATGGTCACTGCTGCTGAACTTGGCTACACAGGTGACACAGTAGTGGGAATGAGGGCGGGATTAGTCAAAAAAAAAAAAGTACTCACGTCATCAAAGGAATTCACAGTACAATGGAGTTCATCAGTCTCTGCGATGATAATTTATGTTCGTCAGTACAAGTAATTTTATGTATATGTATTTATGTATGTTGATGATGTTTATAAAATATTTTGAAAGTTTTTTTGTGTATGTACTCTATCCTCTTGTAGGGTTACATTTTCAGTAATTTAGTTGAAATTTATTTAATACTCTAAAGAGAGCAGCAATTTTAAAAAGAAAATCTAGTTCTTATCTTTTATCTTTTGTTTCTAACATTAAATAAAGGTGATTAAAAAAGTATTCAGGTAGTTGCTCTCAGATATGTTAAATACAACAGAAATGTCAAATTGTAGTAAATCAAACGTTTCAAAGATTTTTTGGGAAGAAATGGTGGAATTTGACAGTATATGATACTATTCTGATGTAAGCCACTACTTAGCTAAGAGCAAAGGGTCGTAGGTCTGTTCACGGGACAACACTAAGTGTGATCCACAAGTTGTCGAGTTGGTAAAGTCCACCAACAATTTTATGCGGGTTTTTATTTTATAAAACATAATAAAAAGGTTAATCAAGCACTGGCAAGGTCAGCTAGAACCTAAGGGTAGGTTTAAATCTAATTTTTCAAGAGTAGAAAGTAATGTTTTTTTTTCAAGTGCTCTTGTATTATTGATCTGATTAGTCCGTATTTTCGCTCCTACCTTTAGTACGCTTCATTTGAATCTCAGCTCCGTGAAAAGTTTTAATTGAGTTTTTCTGTAACACAAACAAATGTAAAGCGCTCGTTCCGCTCCTATTGCCAATTTAAAAATGTTTGTGAAGGTATTTTGTTCAACTTAGTGACTTAATTAATGGAAAAGGCAAACTTTCTAGACAATAACAGAAACATCACGGCCCTCTTTTCAAATTATGACAGAGTTTGCCTTGAATTATTTTATTAAACTTTTAAAACTTAAATGTAATTATCGATTTGCAGTATTTAGCAGTGGTTTAGTGGTCTCTTCTCCGGGGTTAGTAACGCATTTAATGTTTTTAATTCATAAACGTCATTAATATAAGATTACTACGATGGTACGCAAGTCTGTTGTATCCTGCATGCATTTAAGAAACAGTCTAAATGTACGGTAAAATGATTAACAGTAACTACAGAACTCAAAAAATAAAATAAAGCGTATCATCTTGTCATCTACAATTTATGAAACCGCAGTAAGCATATTATAGACGATATTTACCTTTTGAATAAAAATAAAAGCAGAAATATTTACTTGTATCACTTTGTATCTCACCTAGAAACCAACGGAACAAAGTTGGCATGAGCATCTCGCATCCCCAGCTGAGTTACATGAACGCATGGCTCAAGACGTGGGCGAGATGTGGCAACCCCAACACCACCAAGCATAGCAGCAGAAACCAGGAGAGCCAGACTAAGGCCCCTGAAGTTCACAATAACTACTCCAAACGCCTTAAACCTGAGGTAAGTTTTCATATAAAGGTTACATATTCAGGGACATGTATGACCATGTTTCACTGTCTGCAAGGATCGGGTCGATCAAGACGTGTTCGCGATGTGACCACTCAGACACCAGCTAGCATTGCGGCGGAGACCAGGTGAACGAGGAACAGGCCACTGAAAATTACCTTGCCTGCTCCGAATGCTTTGACCCTGAGTTAAGTCGAGACGAATAAACATGTAAGGACATTTATTTTACTATTATATTTACTCATTTCGACGAGGTAGCATTATTTTGATTCTTAAGTTAATTAAAGGCAATTAGAAGTCAAATGTGCTGTGATAAGTGATTATATTGCAAATGGGTAAACTTGCTATAACCCACCACTTTAATCAAACAAAATGATTACCACTTAGCTTAATCGCTTTAGTTACTACTACAAAATTTAATATTATTGTACTATGCTCTTACAAGCAATGATATAAGCGTCTATTTGTACTATCAAATCCTGTTTTCTATGCCTATTTTAATACTTAATTTGACTTGCTACCATTAGAATTGGAGTCGAAAACGCAAATTGTTGGCTTAACGGGGAACGGAAAGATGTTAGAGCAAAATTGTCGATTGCTTCTTCCGCAATTTCGAAACGGCCTCTTAGCAGTAAAGATACAAAAAGTCATAAAGATAAAATGCAATCCTATAGTAATCGCTTTTCATAGGGCCATTAGCCCTCTATTGGCCTGCCATTGGACGGCCACTGGGCTGACATCTTTGTTTATTCGGCGTCTACAATCCATAATTCCTTTGGGTCCTATTCTTGTAATTAAAATTGCCACTTGGGTAAAAATGTATCGATATCTGTGAAATCAATTTCAATGGTTGAGTTGACGGAGACTTGATTTTGTAACAGATATATTGAAATTGCTTGTGCTTGATTGATGAATAAATTGGTGCAAAAGTTGCATGTGTACATGCAACTTTTGCATCAATTTATTCATCATTTGATCCCTAATCGATAAACACATTTATATGTATTGATAATACTTGCTTATGGACAAATTATAAGTGAGCGCTAAATGGGTTTATACAGAGTTGATATTTATCTTGTAAAACTTGTTTTATTTTTCATACTTATGAGATCTACTCGTGCGTAAAAGAATTCAAGAAATTATTCTCAATGTAAGATTTGACTTTCAGTAGACATGATACAATAATAAATGTGTACACGAGAACTGTGATTGAAGGTTTTATATGGAAATTGTATAAGAAGTTGTATTCAGAAATAGTTTTATCATAAATTGAAATCGAACGAGTAATGTACTCTAAGATAAGCTACAGATAAAAAGTTTTGGATGCAATCTGACTAACGCTAGGATGATGATGAAATGACTAATTTTTAATTACGCGATTGGTATTGAATGCCAAATTCACAGTGTTCATACTCACCACGGTTCAAACTAAAAATATCTCATTGCTTATATGAAAGTAATTATTAGGGACAAGCACATATACACTGACTCTATAATACTTCATACCAGTAGCCAATCATCTTATGCAATCAGAATCAAGAATTTTTCGACACCGGTACACATCTATACTAATATAATAAAGCGGAAGAGTTTGTTTGTTTGTTTGTTTATTTGTTTGTTTGTTTGTTTGAACGCGCTAATGTCAGGAACTACCGGTCGGATCTGAAAAATTCTTTTTGTATACGATAGCCCAGTTATTCCGGAAGGCTATAGGCTATATAACATAACGCTTCGACCCTTTGGAGCCGGGCAAAAAGCTAAAAAGGCTAAAAGATAATGTCGGCTAATCTCAGGAACTAGCAGACGGATTTTAAAATTTGTTATTGCCTATGATAGCCCAACTATTCCGAAAGGCTATAGGCTAAATAAAATTACGCCACTACTTTTAGGGGCCAGACAAAAGTAATGAAATGGTCAAACGAGAAGGGGGAGGGTTGTGCCAAAGGCAAAAAAAGGCTAAACGAATAGGATACAATCTATATGGGTATCGTTTTCGCGATTTTCGGGACGCTCATTAATAATATGAAATTTATTTAGTGATCCAAGATGGCGGACGGGAAATCAAAGATGGCGGACGAGAAAATTAAAAAAAATCAATATGGGTATCGCCTTCGGTATTTTAAGGGGTGGGGAATCCAAATACAACATCTATTTTGTGATTCAAGATGGCGGATGGGAAATCAATTTAAAAATCAATATGGGTATCGTCTCTGATGATTTAAGGGATGGTGAATCCAAATACAACATCTATTTCATGATTCAAGATGACGGATGGAAAATCAAAGATGGTGGATGGGAAAAAATTTAAAAATCAATATGGGTGTCGTCTCTGATGATTTAAGGGATGGTGAATCCAAATACAACATCTATTTCGTGATTCAAGATGGCGGATGGGAAATCAAAGATGGCGGACGGGATTTTTTTTTAAAGTCGATATGGGTATCGTCTCCGATATTTTAAGGAATGGGGAATTCAAAAACACCATCTATTTCGTGATCAAAGATGGCGGATGGGAATATTTTTAAAAATCAATATGGGTATCGTCTCCGATGTTTAAAGGGATGCTGAATCCAAATACAACATCTATTTCGTGATCAATGATGGCGGATAGGAAATCAAAGATGGCGGACGGGATTTTTTTTGAAATTCGATATGGGTATCGTCTCCGATATTTTAAGGAATGGGGAATTCAATATTATATCAAAATCTATGTTTGCTTGTTCATCATTTACAGACTCTGAAATGATAAGAGATTAAGCGCTAAGTCAATGGTAACTATGCTAAAGGGGCTTGGAAAAAAGGTAATTAAATAAAAACTCTTAAAAAGGCGATACGGAGTTCGCTTGGTCAGCTAGTTATTTATAATTTCATATTAATCACTATCGTTGCAACATATATAAAACATCCCTCGTGCTAAATTCGGGGTAACACAAATCGCCTTTATTGTTCGGCTACTTTATTAATTTTCGTTTTAATTCTGTTTATACTTAAAAGAAATATAACTGCAATAAGTATTTATTACATTACTTTAATTAATTTCTGTAAGCAGTCCTTTTAGAGTTCCGTAGACTAAGAAGGGATTTCCTGAAATTCCCTCGAGAACGGGAAGTAACAGTTAAAATAAAATATTGGGGCGTAGCTGCCGTCATCATCTAGCAAAATAAATATCTACATAAATTTGATTCCATAACAGCAAGCCGGGTATCTAGATCCAATTTTCATCTGCTAAACCCTAATCACGTCCAGATGTTTAGAGAAAATTTCACGATGATAAAGGCTACAATACTTAATAAAGGCCCAGCCAGATAGGATCGTCCTATTGTTATGTATGGCAATAAACTTACGATAGTCTATATTAAGGTTGCTGAAGTTTCAGGAAATGATTATAGGTAGTTTATTTTTTTATGTATGTTTATATTTTTATGTATCATCACGATAAAATATTTGTTAAAATAAGTGTTATAAGGTTTTCATTTTTATTCAATTTTTTGCCAAACTATTGCAAGCAATATTCTTGCAAAAGTGTTTTATGTAATGCGTTAAAAAAGAGTAAATTCAAAATACTGGTATTTTTTTAATGCTTTCAATACGATTCGGTGAGTCAAGCGAAGATACGAATAAACTAAAAATTATCTGTGGCAGCAAGTAATGATGGATTTACTCCAAAATATAAATATTAAAAAAATGTATGTGTTGGCGTAGCTGGGGAAATCTAGTTCACATCATCTAGTTTGTCAAAAAATAATGGCCAGTCATGACAATGCCTAATACACGATTCCACTTCTGTGACATCATATGATTAAGGCAGATCAAATAACATGGCAAGCCATTTAATAAATTGAACTAGGTAATAATAGTACAATATACGATCTCATTTGCGCAGTATTACCATGTAATTAAATAATCAGAATACCTCTTAGCATTATTACGAGTAGTATTACGACAAATATAGAGAGGAATTTTGATTTATACTCATCGAATTTGGGATTCTGAACTTACGTAATAAACCAATGGAAGTTGGCAAAGATGGAACTCTTAATACTGTAATATAT
This sequence comes from Euclidia mi, assembly GCA_944739405.2. Taxonomy (NCBI): domain Eukaryota; kingdom Metazoa; phylum Arthropoda; class Insecta; order Lepidoptera; family Erebidae; genus Euclidia; species Euclidia mi. The sequence continues at coordinate 56,171,183 of OX123187.2, forward strand.
TGAGCTCACATTCAGACGTTTTTTCGGAATAGCCTAAAAGAAAATCCAATAACACTGCTAATCTATGTCCGTTTTGAACAATGTTTTCGACATTCGCCTAAAAAGAGTGCGTCAACTAAATATTTTGTTAAGTTTACTCGAATGTTACACATTGAAATCAAACTATGGTAGGAAAAAATGCTATCTTAGTCTACCGTGATCACGGTTCCTGCAAAGTAGCGAAACGTGGGATTACCTATAATGAATAATGATGTTATGTTATATCATCATCATTGTCTTGCCCTGGTCCCAATTTATTTGGGGTTGGCGCAGTATGTCCTTCGCTTCCATACTTCTCTGTCACCAGTCATCCGATCGTTTAACCCTTTCTCTTTCATATCCATCCTCACAAAGTCCATCCATCTTTTCCTTGGCCGTCCTCTCCCTTTTCGTCCTTCTAAATGCATATTCATCACTTTTTTACCTACATACATCTCATCTCTCCGCATAACATGTCCATACCAGGCCAAATGATGTTATGTTAGATTATTCGGTTTAAATGTGTTATGTCAGTAAAACCAATATATCGTGATAGAATCCGTAAACGGTAGTTAGATTTCAAAGTACGTTTACTTACAAGAACACCCAATACACATGTTTTTACTAGTGAATCAAAATTGGACACAGAACTTGGAACAGAACAATTACCGCAAACTTATGCCTCAACAAAAAAGACATTTCACACTGTGACAAAATCAAAATGTCTTTGAAATCATATATCGTGACAGTCAAAACTGGCATAAATAATTATTATGCCAGTTATTACTTAACCTGTAAGAAAAGTCACACTTCAGAGAGCGTCGTCAAACTTTGGGAAACTCTCGTTAAGAAATTTGCTCCTACATTTTAATGAGCGTTGAAACTCTGAGTGGAATTTTGTCAAATGTTTTCAACTGTTGTATCCATTTATCATATAAATGTTGAAGGACTTGATAATAAAATGTTGGTTTTGAGTTTCTAAAGATGGTAGCCACGGAAGCGGATAATTGGTTATTAAGTTAGAGAGTATGTGTGATGTATATACTGTGTGCATATTGTATATTATACAGTTCGTCGGAATTTCCTTACGAAAAGTCTATTGACATTGTCTTTAAGAATATTATGTTTTGGGTGCATAGGGTTCCCACCAAGAACTTAGGGTCCCAAGCCAACCTCACCTGCAAGTGGTGCACCTGCCGATCAACGGACGAGGCTCTGGCAAACAAAATGTCCCAATAAGCGGCAATAGTTTCGCCACCTATTACGTGGGATCAAAACACTGGCGAAAAGTGGGCGCTTAATATGCCTCTGCCTACCCCTTCGGGGAAACAGGCGTGAGTCTATGTATGTATGTATGTTTTTAGCAAAATCATAACATTCATATTAGTTTACATACACTCAAAAATCACTAACGCCTACACCCTCTTCCACTTTCAGAAATTCCTAGCAACATCTAGCTTTAGTCTATTTTTAGGTGTCAGTAATAGTAAGCTTATACTGCAATCCTTATTGTTTTGACATATCTATCTTGGGTACTGAAGTTATCAATAGTTTAGCAAGATTATTCTTTATGAAGTATTTTGACTTCGCATTAAAACTTAAATATAATATTGGAAAAGGTTCAGGATACCCCTTTATAATGTTACCAATATGAAACATTTATTTATATTATAATTATAATAACATGAATATCACTCTAGTATGAATTTCAGTCCAGCAACTAGGTTTCTTCAAATTATTTCACCCTAGACCGTTAGCGAAAAACACTTCCCTCAAATTGATCCTACTCCATTACATTTGTATAAATTAATTAAACCAGAGCGACTTCTAAATGAACATCATAGCGATAAATCGGTTATCCGAAACATATTCGTATTAACAGTGGTCCCATAATCCATAGTGACATAGGTCGGTACAAAACTTTGCGTTTTAACATAAAATTTGATATTACAAAGTTCCCTGTATGAACCCTTTGAATGATAATAACATAAATATGTAGATATTATTTGAGATACATGTAAATGTCGCTAGAAGACTTTCTGGGGTATTGTTGATCCTCTTTTTGAGTGACAGTTTCTTGTGATTTCTTTATCAAATTTGCCTTGAGCTGGACACCATTAACTCACAAAGTATTGATATACAGCGATTTTTATAAGAGAGAACATGAGTACACAGCTTACTATTGGTGCAAACATCTGACTTTATGTATGTACGCCATGTACGGCTCAAATCGAGGATCGCCGATCTGTTCCCAAGGGTATAATCCCAGCGATCCTGCGAATCATGCGCTGACGTGCGCTCATCTATAATTTCATCTTCACTCTCCATGCTACTTTTTTCACTTTCATTTTCTTCAGATTTAGTTTCTGTGGTCTTTCTTGTTCTTTTTTATCTACTTCCTCTTTTTTATTGTTACTTACCAGGTCAGTCAGAAAGTATTACGAGAAAAAGTTTTTATGTACGTGAGACTGGCCAGTTATAATTTATTGAAAAATATGATTTCTTATAAGTAAAAATAGGTACGTTCTAAATTCAAAACCGCCCTCCACATTTTTTGCAAGCTAATTAAAATTACCGTGTCTCATTGAAAAATGGATTTGCGTCGAGAACATTTTCACGCTATAATTTTTTACGAATTTAAGTGTCGCCTGAAACCGGACGAATCGTATGATAGACTTCAAATGGCATTCATGGATGAAAGCCCTTCTAAGGCAATCGTGTATCGTTGGTATAATGAATTTAAGCGCGGTCGATTAACTTTGGGGGATGAAGAAAGAAGTGGTCGCCCTTTGACGGCTGTTACGGAAGAAAATGTGCTAGCAGTGAAAAATTTGATCAAAGACAATAGACGAGTTACATACCAAGAGATTCAGCATATACTGCAAATTGGATCAGGAAGCCGTGTGGTTGACGGCATAGAATACAAGTGTCACCACCCCCTATCTTCCCGTGGGTGTCGTAAGAAGCGACTAAGGGATACCACGATGCAAATACCATCTCTGCGTAGACATACCCATACCCATTTACTCACGCGGGCACACCGGTTTTCCCGCTATTATTATTCTCGATTATGCTCACCGATGCGCGGGCACACCGGTGTTCCCGCCGGTGCGATGCATTTAAAACCCAATTTTTTAATACAGTGAGTTAATTTTTAATTAACTAGTAAAAAAATTAATTTTATTAATTAAAAATTTGTATCCAACTAACTATGTGCCTGCTTATCCAAGTACAACAGCAGACCATAAAAGACACAGTGTTTTGACTCTCTTTGAGGTCCCGGAGAAACTTCCTTGCATCCTACTTACATATATTTGAGGATTTTGATAATTAGCAAAGTGGTAGATGAAAGTCAATAATTGTTATACCTAAATACGATAACCACGAAGGACATGATCAACAAGGAGGGCTTACTTACCAGCTGTATCTGATTTACAGTAATATGTATTGTAATATGAATTTACAATAAACAATATAGGCAATTGGGTGAAAATTTACAAGTTGCTTATTTTCTTATCTAGCGTTTATCCTTCATTTTCTACTAAGATGGTTATTTTTAATTAGGTTAGAGGTAGGTACTAACTTCCTATGATGACTGTCAAAGATCATAATTACTGCTGGGACCGACGATTAAACGTGCTCTCCGAGGCTCGGGCAACATATGAAAATGAAACCAATAAACTTGTCAACTTAAAACTTTCAATGGATTTTAAGAGAAAATTACTTTCAATAGTAATTATCATTTAGTTGGACCCTGGACTTCAAAAGACTCAAATTATATCGATGAAGCCATTATTATCTTCACGAAAATATAAGTTGCTCGTGAAAGTGATTAATGACAAACAATTTATATTAGATCCCAAAAGGGTAAGAAGATTTATATTAAACCACCGTTTTGGTATCAATATTTTAGATTCCACGTTAAATACAAAGAATCTATTACAGTTATGAAAAATTTCGAAGTAAGATAATGTACTACTTTAAGCATATATACATACATACATATTATTATATTTTAATATAATTCTTTTTTCAAAATAAACTAAAATAAAATACAGTATGTTTGGAGTTCGTGCAGTTACAGAGAATTTTTCTATAGAAAACTCGATAAAATCAGTTAAAGCAGCCAATAATCATTGACGAACAAGAGCGGAGATGGCCTAGCCATGACAGTTGCTTTTTTTTTGAACAAGTGACAAAAGTCGCCATGACTGTGTTAAAATTCTAAAATTGATCAGATCTACTTGTGATTTTTTTATCCATTATGTAAAATGTATGGATACTTTCATGTAAGTTGAGTACTGAATTCCATAAACGTACATACATACATAGACTCACGCCTGTTTCCTGGAGGGGTAGGCAGAGACTACCTCTCTTGCTTCATTCACTCCCATCAAGTTTCTCATGCATGCTCTTCTGTTTAGGGTACTTCTGACCTGTCCATTTTTAGAACGTCCTCCTAGGTCTTCCCCTTCGTCCTGTCCCATTCACACTTGCCTTATATATCTTCTTTGTCAGTCTTTCGTCATCCATCCTCTCCATGTGCCCAAACCATCTTAACATGCCTTTCTCGATGCTTGTCACTACATCTTCTTTTACCCCACACCACTCTCGTATCACACAATTCTTTACTATGTCGGTCAAAGATACACCACACATTCTTCTCAGTGCTCTCATTTCTACAGCATTTATTCTACTTTCAAGTCTCTTCTGCCATACCCAACTATCACTACCATACGTAAGAGTAGGTACTAACACCCCTCTATGCACAGCCAGACGTGCCTTTTTGGACACGTTTTGACTGTTCATAAACGCCTTCAGAGCTCCATTTACACTATTACCTACATTAACTCTTCTTTCAATATCTTCTTCATTCTTACCATGTCTTGTAAACAACGTACCTAAGTAAACAAATTCATATTCATACATTCACTTGTTCCACTCTCTGTCCATCGATCAAAACATTACAAGCCGTAACGCATTCCTCTTTTTCAAAAACCATAACTTGCGTTTTACTTACATTCACTTGCATTCTTTTCCTCTCTAACGCACCATGCATGATTGTTACCATCTCCTGCAACTCCTCCGCTGTGTAATGGTGTTGCTCGCTACACCAAATTAAATAATGATATAAAGTCCTTAGGTCGCATACTTGTTTCCACATGTGTTTGTCTTATCGCTACGATGGCGCCAACGTTCTGCAATTAGTAAACTCATAAATTCTAAGAGGTTGACAAATTTATAAGAGTTATGTGATAGGCATATGAGTAAAGAAATAGCCATGAAATATGAGAAAACATTTGCACTGTAGTGTCCACATGCGATATAGTTGAGGATCATAAAAAAGGGACCAACCACAAGAAACGTACCCTATCAGGTAGTAAGAGGTCAGGGGCGTTGCCTTGGGGGTGTTTGACTGGACAGTCGATCTTAGGAGGCGGAGCGAGTCGGGTCCCAGGAAAGCGTGGCGTGGTAGTTGAGGATATATGAATAAGGGTAGGGACAGTCAGTCTCAGGACGCGGAAGAGGGCAGATCTCGGGAATGCGTAGCGTGGTAGTTTAGGAAATACGGAAAGAGTGGTGTTTCGTGAGGCAGTTGGTCTTATGGCGCGAGAGAGATCGGACCTGGCCTAGCGCGAAAGAGTTTCAGTGTAGGTCGATAATTAGTGGTTAGTGATATCGAAGAACAAAGCGAGCGGCTTCAAGAGAAGGTGATCAGCACAGGGCAAGGGGTAAGTTTGGCAGCGACGCAGCTAAAAGTCCGGTGACGAGTGTATGTTATTCACTTAACTGTCATTTATTGCATGAACTGTCTAACATTATAACTCTGTTGTGTATCTATGTCTATATCACACCATATATATATATATATATATATATATATATATATACACCGCTATTTTTTAATTAGTACAAAAACTTTAAGGACAGATTAGCGAAGATATTATTATCATATATGTGACGTAAGAATTTCATAATATCAATAAAGAGCAAAGTTATTATCATTTGTTTATTGTAGAAAATCTCACTTAAATCATAGTCATATTTTACAATCCATTCACTAATTCATTGATAATATTCCATCCTGCTCATTCGCATTCTCTCTGTCGCACTTATGATGTAGGTAGCAATAGAAAATAAAATGAAAAAAAAAAAAAAATGTAGGTAGTTATTTTTTAATTTTGTTAGTTCTACCCTCTCCCTTATACTTTATTCGGGCGTAGGACCGGTAAAATTTATCGTTTAACAAGTAATTAAATACGGAGGTATGTAATTAGAAAGCAAACAAATATCAAAATAAAAGATGGTGTTCTGGACTAAAAGAAAAGAGTAATTTTGGCGTATTTATGAAGTTAGAATCATCTGCTATTTACAAATTATTTTATCGTTATCATGTCAGCCTAGAGACGTCCACTGTTGAACATAGGCCTTCCTCAAGGTGTGTGGAGAACACAGACCGATTTTGAGGCGCCTGCATCAAATTTTTATTTACTTAAGTACGTATTATTTACTAAACTTACAAGTATTTCCATTGTCCTTCGAAATGTCCACCACCGTTGTCAAAAGCATCCAATATGCACTGTTTTAATTGTTTGACACTGACCCGGTCACTTTTGTACACTCACAATACGATGTCCATGGGTACACAGCTGCACTCGCGATTTTTCCACTCAAAAAGTACGCACGAAGCATAGCTACATACTCCGGTGATATGAACTGATATGATAGGCCATCGCGTCGGGCAAACGTAGACAAACAATTAAGTTTAGCAACGAAATTAGATACGCTGACTTTCGCTAGTAATTTAGTACTGTTGTCGCATCGTCGGGGCGTGGCGCAGGCGCAGAGGGGCGGGGGGGGGGGGTAATTTATCAATGGTATGATAGTACACGGGTCAGTCATAGTATTAGTATTGCATTTACCAATTATCACGTATTTTTGTGGACAGTTTTGAGACAGTTTTGGGACTTAGTGTTTTTATTTTTCAACTACATAATTATGATCAGTTAAAGATACTTAGTGCCCTGTTAAATTTTTTGTACTAATAAAAAAATAGCGGTGTATATATATATATATACCAGGCTGACTAAAATATAAAGTTCTCTATGAGATATTGTACATAGTTATATTATTAATAACCGCATGTACCATTAGTAGTGGTTCGTACCTTGTTGATGATGGATGTGAAGACGAGCGATGTATGATGGGAGTCTCCATAGGAGTAATATCGTAGCAACAGGAGTCGAACCCGCTATTTCAGTAACTTAGTGTAATAAATCCCAACAAAATATTAAACACTATTTATATTTAAATAATTCCCCCTTGTTATATACAGGTATCGAACACGCTATTAATAATACAGCGACTAGTTTGTTGAAGTTGCACAACAATATAGTTATCGTCACAGACATTGAATATTCTGCTGTGCATTATACATTAATCTCAAGCCATGTTAATATCCTACACAAGATTTACTAGAAAAAATAATCTAAATAATATAAAATCCTTCTCTTTCCTTATCTAAAATTAATTCTAACCATCGCTAGTCCGCATCACGAATCGGACTAAAACAGCGAACCTGATACGCAAGTGCTTGTAACCAATAATAAGCTTATTATTGAGAGTCGAACTCGAGATATTTAAACGTAAAACATTTTCTGTAGCCAATAATATAACCACTGTCGAGAATCGAACTCGACATACAGTTTAACTAATGTGCATGAGCTTTAGGTAAAGCGCTTGAACCTATGTGGTCAATAATATGTTTACTTTCGAGATACGGCAATGTTATGAGAGGAACCGCATTGCCATTAAGATAAATAACACGTGCGAGAGTGTGGCATTTAGGCACAATATCGCCCCCCTCGGACTATTAAATACTGAGATAATTGCCGTGACTTAAATATTATTTCGTCTTTCTAAAATGAACATGATCGCCTATCGATTATTAAATAACAAGTTGTGCTAAATTAGATCGATATTTTCCTACGTTGTGTATTGTTATTTCTCTACCTTTTGTTTGTATTTTTCTACGTTGTTTATTTATTTATTTATTTATTTATTTATTTATTTATTTATTTGTTTCACAAGCAAGCATAACAAAATTATGTACAATTTTAAATGAAAACATATAGTTAGCTACAATATATGTGCGGCTGGTACTTAAAATAGGAGAACCTGAGCCATAAGTACCAGCAACCTTCTAATGACACAATACAGAACTTACATAATAAAGCATTGAGACAGTTTTAATATAAATATTGTAAAACAATTGCCAAAAATAGTTAGTTGTGATTATATAGTAACCTTTTAGTTTTTCCTCGTTGTACTGAACTGAATCAGTACATTTTATGCCAAGGATCCTGGTCACGGCACCAAATGTAACGGAATCCTGTGGACCCCAGACTGATTAAAATTTTAGTTTTCTTACTAACTGGGTTTAAAATATCAAATTCAGCCTGCCAAGTAATTTGTGGCCAGGTTCCTGCGCCCCTCCCCGCGCAGGACCATGGAATTCGTCCTTACTTTATATTCCTCTGCTGACAGCATTTACCAAACGTAAATGCTTATAATTGAATGAAAGTGGACATCAAAATACTAAAGACAGCGATATATTAGTATTGGTTTGTCATCACAAAATCTCTCTCCATATATTCATGCTTCGCATATTGGTACTTGAGTACAAGGCAGCGTATCTCAGAGACGGCAGCTCCAGGGAGGCGAAGACCACGATCCAGGTATATTAGTCATATAGTATTATCGGCGCCGAGTATTTCAGCGATATCCAGTGTATAGTTCTGAGACTTTTACTGTACGCTCAATACTATACACTGTATGTGTATACTGTATAATCACAACGTAGAAAAATACAAACACAAGGTAGAGAAATAACAATACACAACGTAGGAAAATATCGATCTAATTTAGCACAACTTGTTATTTAATAATCAATAGGCGATCATGTTCATTTTAGAAAGACGAAATAATATTTAAGTCACGGCAATTATTTCAATATTTAATAGTCCGAAGGGGCGATATTGTGCCTAAATGCCACACTCTCGCACGTGTTATTTATCTTAATGGCAATGCGGTTCCTCTCATAACAGTGCCGTATCTCGAAAGTAAACATATTATTGACCACATAGGTTCAAGCGCTTTACCTAAAGCTCATGCACATTAGTTAAACTGTATGTCGAGTTCGATTCTCGACAGTGGTTATATTATTGGCTACAGAAAATGTTTTACGTTTAAATATCTCGAGTTCGACTCTCAATAATAAGCTTATTATTGGTTACAAGCACTTGCGTATCAGGTTCGCTGTTTGAGTCCGATTCGTGATGCGGACTAGCGATGGTTAGAATTTTTTTTTTTTTTTTTTTTTTTTTTTTTTTTTTTTTTTTTTAAAAGACAACTCCCGCAGTAGGACTAAATCCTGTGTCGCGGGGGACTTTACAAACATACAACTAACGGACACAATGAACACCCAGACTCGAAACAACAATTTGTGAATTACACAAAGTGTTGCCTCGTGTGGGGATCGAACCCACAACACTCGGCGCAGTGTCAAGCGGTGAGGCGGCCGCTTAAACCACTACGCCAACCGTGCAGTCAAGTCGAATTCGGTCAATTTATTTTAGATAAGGAAAGAGAAGGATTTTATATTATTTAGATTATTTTTTCTAGTAAATCTTGTGTAGGATATTAACATGGCTTGAGATTAATGTATAATGCACAGCATAATATTCAATGTCTGTGACGATAACTATATTGTTGTGCAACTTCAACAAACTAGTCGCTGTATTATTAATAGCGTGTTCGATACCTGTATATAACAAGGGGGAATTATTTAAATATAAATAGTGTTTAATATTTTGTTGGAATTTATTACACTAAGTTACTGAAATAGCGGGTTCGACTCCTGTTGCTACGATATTATAAAAATGTTTTCAACAAACTTACTGAAATAGTGGGTTCGATTCCTGTTGCTACGATATTATAAAAATGTTTTCAACAAACTTACTGAAATAGCGGGTTCGACTCCTGTTGCTACGATATTATAAAAATGTTTTTAACAAACTTATTGAAATAGTGGGTTCGATTCCTGTTGCTACGATATTATAAAAATGTTTTCAACAAACTTACTGAAATAGCGGGTTCGACTCCTGTTGCTACGATATTATAAAAATGTTTTTAACAAACTTACTGAAATAGCGGGTTTGACTCCTGTTGCTACGATATTATAAAAATGTTTTCAACAAACTTACTGAAATAATGGGTTCGAATCCTGTTGCTACGATATTATAAAAATGTTTTCAACAAACTTACTGAAATAGTGGGTTCGATTCCTGTTGCTACGATATTATAAAAATGTTTTCAACAAACTTACTGAAATAGCGGGTTCGACTCCTGTTGCTACGATATTATAAAAATGTTTTCAACAAACTTACTGAAATAGCGGGTTCGACTCCTGTTGCTACGATATTATAAAAATGTTTTCAACAAACTTACTGAAATAGCGGGTTCGAATCCTGTTGCTACGATATTATAAAAATGTTTTCAACAAACTTACTGAAATAGTGGGTTCGATTCCTGTTGCTACGATATTTGAAAATGGTGTCAACAAACGTATTAAATTACGAAATCTAGCAATAATATCTATCTTATGCATACGCATTCTTTGGACAAGCATCTATTAGTTTATTACATTGGTTGAGTTCAGATTCTTACAGAATGCATATGGGGTTTTATTGATGAAGTGTACATGAGCTTTAATTGACAAAAGGATTATTCTTAGGCCAAATATCAGTAAACTTAGTTTTCTAACGTGTTACTAAGTAGATAAGGGTAATGTTAGCCCACTGCAGTATTTTGGTATACTTTATAAAAGCTCTAGATTCGATTTCTGAGCATTGGTGAAAGTCGGCGGATATTATACTCATGTACCTTATGATCGGCGTCGGCTTTATAGAAGTCGTTCAATGTGATTTTAAATATTTTGGATTCGATTCCCAAATATAAAAAAAGAATGCACACTATTGTTGAACATGAAATTATTTTGTTGATTGTTGTTATTATTGTCTGGAGCTGGGTTTAGTGGCCATTGTTAGAAAATGTTTTGTTTTAAAATTATTTCCCAAACTAGAAAAGCAATGCAAAGGGCTGACATCTGGCAAATGTTGTTTCAAAATGTTAGCATTAGAAAAAAAAAGGATGAAACAAAAAGGTAAACAAATTTTAGATGTTTATTACTTAGGGGAAAGAAAGCTATACAGGAAGCACTGTTCTTTTGTATTATTAATGTGTTTTGTCCAAGCGCGCCAACGCGCACGTGAAAAGGTCAAGCTCGCGTACTTTGTTTAGATATCATTGCACATGTGGCGCATTGTTTTGAGAAACTTAATGGCTTTTTTAAGTCATTTTCGCCGTCTTTAGGGTGGGTTCGATTCCCACCGTGAAATGAACTATTGTTCTTTTGTATTATTGAAGTGCTTTGTCCAAACGCGCAAACGCGCATGTGAAAGGGCCCGGCTGGGCTACTTTGTTAAGATTTGATTGCGCATATGGTGCATTGTTTTAAGGAACTGAATGGCTTTTGTAAGTCATTTCGCCGTCTTTGGTATGGGTTCGACTCCCGCCGTGCGTCATATGAAATAGATATTCTACACGTGTTAATTCTAAGCATCAGTATTTTACCTAACTGTTACAGTTTAGGCTATCTCAGAATTGGGTTTGGCTTAGTATTTACAATACTTATTCATCTGTGTTACAATGTGATTGCCAGTGGCAATGATGTATGTATTTGTTATGCCTGATATGTACACATACCTTTTAAGAGCGCTCAATGTACCAGGGTTCGAGCCCAGGTTTGCTTAGAGCTTGACATTAAGTTCATATTTCTCATGAGATTCGAGAGGTGTGTAAGTAGTATGCTAACAACGTCTTGATACATACTAGGCTCATAGACATAGTTTAGCCCTATCGTGTGATATTCGTAAACAGCTATCTTGATTCTGGAGTTCAAATAAAAATAATATTTTGTTGCTAGACTCATGCAAAATACTACGCATCCGTACTGGAAAATATTCATTGGTGATCCGCATCACATTATCCCATCATCTGTTAGTTTGTATCCGGGTTTAGCACACAAATAGAAGTCGTATGTTATATGACTAATCTTGGAAGTTTGATACTCGTGCCATTTCATTTAAAATTCCAGGACCCTACGTCATCTGCCGCACGTGGGGTACCGACCGTGGAGCAGTGATTACAAAGGAGCGGCGTTCCAGTAAAGTGCAAGATAGCTGCAGTATGCGTCGAAGGACATATCTCACATCGGATCATCGTATACAGATCTAAGTTCCATTATCTTCACTAACTATAAACGCGAACATCGAGTACCTTCAAGCAACTGGACTCCCTCTGATCCGAACACACAGATATACAATATTAAACGAAGGTTTAAGTTGCATAGGCTCTTATGTATGTCGTTCGTTACGTAGGATTTTCTTTATGACATAATATATCTGGAAACTGCATCCAACTGCACGAGTAATAATAGTAATTGTTATTTAGGTTAACTTAAATCAGAGGCTTAATAATGAAGCAGATATCATGTCGATACGTTTGATGATCCAAATGAAGAACTGATTGGCGGCCATCTCGCCGGACGTTGTGGGTTCGATCCCCGCGCGTACAATTTCTAGCTAAGTGGGAATAATTCCTAGTGTGGGACCGAGTTGAGAATTGTTTAGTTGTAGGGACTGTCGAGCTATCAACTGGGGAAAACGACTGCTGCACTATACTATTGTTTACGACTATTTAGCTCATTATATAAAACTATTGCAACTACTTGTCTGGCAAATTTGATAAGACTAGTGTCTTATACGAGTGTGTGCGAACTATTTCAGCCACTGCTACCTGACGCTATATACACCTACTACTGAACCCGATTTCGTCGAGCGTTAATGGCGAATCAGGTACCTTGATCATACCACGCTGCCCGTTTATCAAGAAGACATCTGATATGTACACATCCATTCTAAGCATGGATAGGATGTCTTATAGATTATACTACTATTTTGAGAATTTATTGCTAAAACGCCATCTGGCTTATTGGAATACATAGGTTACGGGCAAATGGTGATCTTGGTTATGTGTGCTAGTTCTAATATAAAATTTTGGTCTGGTAGGAGAAGTAGTACATATACGGATTAGAATATTTTCAATTATTTTTCATAAACTTTAGATGGTAAACGAGGTTGAGGCAACAATTGCAATTAGATTCCAATAAGTGTCAATGTTGTCATAGTATAGGGATGGGCGGAGTATAGTTAGTTAGTGTATCGTACGGTGCGGCCTTAGCAAGGGTATAGTAGGGTTATTATTATCAATCAACTATAAGTTAGGATAAGTGGTATGAAGCAATGGATACTTATTGAAATTTGTATGATATTTGCCGGCAGTTATCTTTAGTGAAAGCTCATACGCTATGACTTAGTCTACGCGTCTGATTTTCAGAGGGGGGAATGTAATGGTGTTGCTCGCTACACCAAATTAAATAATGATATATAGTCCTTAGGTCGCATACTTGTTTCCACATGTGTTTGTCTTATCGCTACGATGGCGCCAACGTTCTGCAATTAGTAAAGTCATAAATTCTAAGAGGTTGACAAATTTATAAGAGTTATGTGACAGGCATATGAGTAAAGAACTAGCCATGAAATATGAGAAAACATTTGCACTGTAGTGTCCACATGCGGTATAGTTGAGGATCATAAAAGAGGGACCAACCACAAGAAACGTACCCTATCAGGCAGTAAGAGGTCAGGGGCGTTGCCTTGGGGGTGTTTGACTGGACAGTCGATCTTAGGAGGTGGAGCGAGTCGGGTCCCAGGAAAGCGTGGCGTGGTAGTTGAGGATATATGAGTAGGGGTAGGGACAGTCAGTCTTAGGACGCGGAAGAGGGCAGATCTCAGGAATGCGTTGCGTGGTAGTTTAGGAAATACGGAAAGAGTGGTGTTTCGTGAGACAGTTGGTCTTATGGTGCGAGAGAGATCGGACCTGGCCTAGCGCGAAAGAGGTGTTGGTCGATAATTAGTGCTTAGTGATATCGAAGAACAAGACGAGCGGCTTCAAGAGAAGGTGATCAGCACAGGGCAAGGGGTAAGTTTGGCAGCGACGCAGCTAAAAGTCCGGTGAGTGTCTGTTATTCACTTTACTGTAATTTATTGCATGAACTGTATAAAATTATAACTCTGTTGTGTATCTATGTCTATATCACACCATATATATATATACCAGGCTGACTAAAATATAAAGTTCTCTATGAGATATTGTACATAGTTATATTGTTAATAACCGCGTGTACCATTAGTAGTGGTTCGTACCTTGTTGATGATGGATGTGAAGACGAGCGATGTATGATGGGAGTCTCCGTATTCGCGATCAGGTGGTAGAATGCAGGACTTTCACAATCGCTGTCTAAACCTGTGTACAGGTCAGTACATAGCAGCTGACAAGGTTTTAAAGAGCGAAAGAAGAGCCACCTGTCGGTCACGCGGTAGCCGTAAGTCCTGGCGGCTAATCTAGCGGCGATTGTAACTAGAGCTTCCCTGCAAACTATGCGCGATGGCTTAATACGTTTTAATTGACTATGTTTGTATGGGCTCCAATGTTGTGACTTGCGGCAAGGAGGCGTTTTGTGACATCAGTTCTGAGACTGTTACTGTACGCTCAATACTATACACTGGATATCGCTGAAATACTCGGCGCCGATAATACTATATGACTAATATACCTGGATCGTGGTCTTCGCCTCCCTGGAGCTGCCGTCTCTGAGATACGCTGCCTTGTACTCAAGTACCAATATGCGAAGCATGAATATATGGAGAGAGATTTTGTGATGACAAACCAATACTAATATATCGCTGTCTTTAGTATTTTGATGTCCACTTTCATTCAATTATAAGCATTTACGTTTGGTAAATATTGTCAGTAGAGGAATATAAAGTAAGGACGAATTCCATGGTCCTGCGCGGGCAGGGGCGCGGGAACCTGGCCACAAATTACTTGGCAGGCTGAATTTGAGATTTCAAACCCAGTTAGTAAGAAAACTAAAATTTTAATCAGCCTGGGGTCCATAGGATTCCGTTACAGCTGACGATGCAAGTATTACCTGATCATCAGCATAAAGGAGGGCATTTGATGAGTAACCCTTTCATCCTTAATCCGCTGTCACTATGTTTTAAATCTTGCAAACATAAACGTATTTTAATAAAATCAAATGCGTCTAATTGTTTTGATTATCACCCTTAATAAAGTACCAAATAAGTCGAAAATAAGAAAACAACTGAGAAATACGCTGCTTAATATTAAGTTTATGACTTCTATACTTTGCTAATATGAAACGTAAAAAAGTACTATAGTAATATTAAAAGTAAACAAACAATTTCTTCACCATTTTGCTGCACCCGTCCCGTTAGCTCGGCTGGCTTAAAATTGAAAGAAATCCCATATGATTATAGTATAATTATATTAAATACCTAATTGGTGATACAGACTCTAAAAAAGCTTGGAGGCTCAAAAGACGCACGATTTATGCCAATAGGTTTCAACTTTTCTAAATGTATTACTTACCGAAAGATAGTAAAGAGCGCATTATACGCAAACGCTTAAAATGAGGAACACCAGTAACTCAAAAAGGTACTGTAGATAGAATTGACACTACTCGTTTACAAAGTCAAAAAGTAAACCATCTCTTACACATTTCGTTTACGTATCATTCAACTTACTTTATCAGTTTGTTGCAGGTTTTTGGCCAACCGTAAAAAGGGAGGTCACTCTCTGCCAACGCGATGGCGTATGAACAGAAGGCTACGAAGGTCTTGGGTTTGGTCTTCTTCACCTTCGTGTTATGCTGGGCGCCTTTCTTCCTACTCAACATATTGTTTGCCGCGTGCCCTGCATGTATAGTACCAGGTAAACACCATCCTTGCAGTGTCATCCTAGCGGTCCAAGATCTTCAACTTAGAGTCAGAGGTCTGCTTGCGAGTCTTACCAGATTTGGCGATAATTATATCAGGTTACTATAAAAGTAATCTAACAGCATACATCAGTAATTTAATAGGAGTGAATGAAACAAGAGAGATATGTCAGGATCGTTGCAAATGGCGTGCCGTAGTGTCTGCCTACTCCTTCAGGAAACAGGTTTTTTTGCTGACATCCCACAAAGACTGTCAAAATTATTTTATGACAGCCTGTACTGCGCGCCGTTAACCAGAGATGCTCTGCCTGGCAGCGTTTTGGTGAAAATGGGGCACTGGGTATAATAACTATATTTGTATAAAAACCATAGTCCCAGGTAATATTTTAACAAGAAAATGGAAACAGTAACTCAATAATATCATATTCAAAGAGCGATGCTGAACATTGAAAAGCTTTTTGGAAACTGCACTTTGTTTACCATTTATTTTGGCAAAACATAAATAAAGTGATATCGTAAAAACAAACAATATGTGTATATTTTTAAATGTGTGTACTGAAACATTAATGTTTTCTTATTGATTCATCGAAAATTAATCTACCCTAATAACAATACTGTATAGAATAGAAAAGATACATGAACAAATGAATTCCATTTGTCGAACGAATAAGAACATTTCGTATTTAGGGCAGAACAGAGACTAGTGCGAAAAGAAAAACATTGGACGTCTATTGCGTAATAGTACCAGGTGTCTGCACTTAGGCCATCGAATAACGATGCATTTGAAATGTTTCATAACCGAGTCATCAACCTTTATGCATTTTTTTATACATAAGTTCGTGTAAAAATAATAACTGATAATTTATTATTTCCCAAAGACTGTATCCACGGGCCAAGGGATTTATTAACGTTTGCTGATCGTGATTCCCGTCTCATGCAAAATTGTTACAAAGTTTTGCCAAATTTTCAGTAGCATTATGGAATCTGGCGATATGCCCGGTAACGGCAATAGGCTCGCACCTTACATGGAATGTCAAATTAGTAACATGGCAAAATGTGTGTGTAATATTACAACACTGCCTACCCCTACGAGAACACATGCCTATAAAAATACAAAAATGAATGATATATATATATGATATATATAAAAATAAGTAATATATAACTGAACTAAATTATTATTATTTGCAAACTAACCTGTCCCACTGTTGAGCAAGGGCCTCCCTACCCTCTTTAAACATCTCCTTATCCAGAGATGTCGTTATCCATTTTTATTATAGTTTGAAATTATAATTACTTAATAAATAGATAGATAGTTAGTATAAATAGATAGTTAGTAGTAAATAGATAGTTAGTAGGCAGAGGTTTTATATTATACCCACATTTCGCGATGAAATTTTATGTCCCACGTAATAGAGGGCGAGCCTATTGCCGTTACCAGGCATATCACCAGACTCCGTGCGACTACTGAGAATTCAGAAAAACTCAGTAACACTTTTGTCCGACCCGGAAATGGAACCCGAGACCTCCGATCAGCAGTCGCATACGCTATCGACTGGACCACGGGGGCAGTCAATACTTTTATTATTATAGCTTACTACTTACTCTTTATTTGCCAGAGCACGTAGTGGACATCTGCCTGTGGCTGGGCTACGTGTCGTCCACCATCAACCCCATCATCTACACCGTGTTCAACAGAACCTTCCGCGCCGCCTTCCTGAGACTGCTCCGGCGCTATTGTACCACGTAATAATAATCATCATCTTTATTGTACAAATGCCAAAGAAATTTACAATAATAAACCTTAAGAAAAATAAGGGAAAGCACAATTGGCGGCCTTCGCTCTGTTATACCCTGTCTGTGTACCCCTTTATGCCAGACATAAGCTAAGAATGCTGACCTAGCATTTATTGTGTATCATGTAGTTTGTAAGTACATTTAGCCATTTTGTAAGACAGTCGAGTCCCGAGATCGTAACCATTCGGTCGGCTGCCAATATAAATCCTTGTATATATTTTCTATGAACAATACATACTATTTTAACCTTGTAAAATATTCTTTTTTAAAAACCTAAATTTCGGGTCGCGCATAACATTGGTGGCAGCGTTAAAGGATTGCTTAAAAAGCGATCCCGGCACGTCTCCGTATACTTACAGTCCAGTGCGAATCCAGTACCAGTGACTCGGTCAACTTTTGTGAAATTCGGTGGTTCCGTGTTGAGTGGTATACGCCGCCCGTCCGTGGTAACCTGCAAGAAAACTGTCCATACTCACCGTGTCGAAGACGAGGGCACGTCCAGCCATAGATCCATCCAGTCCAACACCGATTGGGCCAGCCTTGTCCAGTATCCTGCAAGAGAAACATCTCCGTGATAGCCCGCCACGTATATCTTCGGGCATTGCATTCGTCGAAACATTCGCCGGCAAATACGTAATACCGCGAGTGAATAAATATATCCAAATAAATCTGTGCGCATAAAAAGTGTTATAGTGCCTTATCAGTGTGCTCAAGAATCCTGAGAAGCGTCTTATCGCTTCCGCTCTGCAGCGACGCTCGAGATGTTGTTTTGTCTGGTGCTCGCCCACATCGTACTGTGAGTTACTGTTCTATAAAAAACCCGCCAAGTGCAAGTCTTTCTGAACTTTATAATATTTGTTTTGTTCCTTACCTTGTGTTATTTTATACTAGGTTTATAACATGTCGAAACCAAAGGAAGAATCTATGTACCCTAGCGTAGTTGATCTGAATGTCCTCATCAAATTCATAGGCACCTTCGATGGTAGCCGAGATAAGTTAAACCCTTTTCTGACCAACTGTCGAAATGCTATTAATCTCGCAACAATAAACCAACGGGACATTATATTTAAATTTATACTAAGCCGACTAGAGGGCAGAGCCGAAGCGGCTTGCTCAATAAAAGAATTTGAGGATTGGTCAGTATTAGAAGAATTTTTGAAAACTCAATTCGGTGAAAAGAAACACTATACCTATTTATTATCAGATTTACAGGACTGTAAACAAAGTAGCTCAGAATCAGTTAACCAATTTTCCTTACGTGTAGAAACGTGTCTAGCCAAGTTGTTAACAGAAATTAACATATCCATCCCTACTAAGAAAAAGGGTGAACTTAGTGGCCGTGTCGCCGCTATGGAAGATCTTGCCCTACACACCTTCATGATAGGGTTAAACGCGAACCTATCCACAATTATTCGTTGTAAAAATCCGGAATCGCTTAACGAAGCGATTAATTTCGCTGTTGCCGAGGAAAAAATTTTGAATAAAATTCACCAAGGACAACGACATAGTCTCGGTGACCGATCACGTCCCTCAACGAATCCTTCAAATAACCACAGATTTTCTTATGATAATAGTAGACCTTCTACAAGTCCTGACGCCTCGAAACCAATGGCGTCTAAACCTAACCCGCCAAAACCTTTCACGCCTAAACCGGATTGGCCAAGAAAAACCGTCACTCCTAACCCACCTAAACCCGTCCAAACTAATAGGCAAGAACCGTTTTGTCACTACTGCAAAACTGCAGGGCACGTGTTAGAACATTGCCAAAAACGAGAATTTAATAATCGTAGATTCCAAGTTAACTTTACGTAATCTGCCAATATCGATGAGGAATCCCGATGTGTAAACAATGTAGAAGATGAGCAGTCTCCTGATTCTGACGTCGATTTAAACGCTTAAGGGACTCACGACGGTGTCACGTGAGACCCGTATCCAAATTCCAAAATGCATCCGACACCCATAAAACTTTGAATCCTTCAATATTAGTTACAACCACACTACAGGGTAACCAGCCCCAAAATAGAGGTATAACTCACGATTCAACATCCTCTAAGACCACACAACAGGGTAACCAGCCCCAAACTGGAGGTCTTACCAACAGCGCCAAACTTGGCAAGATCACACAGCAGGGTAACCAGCCCCAAACCGGAGGTCTTACTAATAGCGCCAAACTTGGCAAGGTCACACAGCAGGGTAACCAGTCCCAAATCGGAGGCCTTACCAACAGTGCCAAGGTCATACAACAGGGTAACCAGCCCCAAAACGGAGACCTTAACATTTCTAAACCCATCAAGGTTCATGAGATCACTTCAAATCCGAATAAGTGCTCATCACCTCACGTTGTAATCCAATCCACAATTTCTGATATTCCCTTATGCCTATTAGTTGATTCAGAATCAACTGTCAGCCTGCTGAAGGAGTCTTGTTTGCAAAGAAAACCTAAACTAATCAATGATACAATCAGACTCAAGGGTATCGACCCTGTAGATGAGGCTACCTCGACCTTAGGTCATTTTCCGCTTAAACTTTATATCTCAGACTCTAAACCTATGAAATATTTGATCCATAAATTCCATGTAGTGATGAATATTGATTTACCATACGACGGCATAATAGGCAATGACTTATTAAGTTATTTCAATTGCAATATTGATTATACTCACGATATTTTAAAGATAGGAAATTCTAAATTGAAACTGTATTTTTCCGATCCTATATATATCATACCGCCTAGAACTGAAACGGTCATCGAATGTTCCGTATCCAACCCTGAAATAAAGGAAGGGTTTATATTAGATCAGAGTTATTCTGAAAATTTATTGATTGCAAATTGCCTAGTTGCGGTGAAGCCTAACAATAGAGTAAACTTATCAGTGGTAAACACATCGGAACATCCTATTGAATTAAAATCTAACCTTAACTTAGAATAGAAACCTATTCCTGCCAACTTTTCTGAAACCACAAATACCGTACATAATTGTAAAACAAATCCTGCGTCTAAAAATAGCTTTCAAAGAACCAGAGATGTTCTCAGTCAATTACGCGTCTCACATCTGAACGATGAAGAGAAAGAAGCCCTCTACCAATTATGTTCTGATTATTCAGACATATTTCACTTAAATGGAGAGTATCTAACCTGCACAGATGCCCTCGAACACGAGATAAAAACCACAACCGATATCCCCATCCATACAAAATCGTATAGATTTCCTGAAATCCACAAGGCCGAAGTTAGAAAACAGATAGACCAGATGCTGAGCCAGAACATCATTGAACCCTCTGACTCCCCTTGGTCGTCCCCTATTTGGGTTGTACCAAAGAAAATGGACGCTTCAAACACTCAAAAGTGGCGAGTCGTTATCGACTATCGGAAACTAAATGATGTCACGATAGGTGACACATACCCAATTCCACAAATAGCAGAGATCCTGGATCAGTTGGAGAGCAGTAAATACTTCTCTACGCTCGATTTAGCCTCAGGGTTCCACCAAATTCCCTTAAAAGAAACCGATAAAGCCAAAACAGCCTTTAATGTGCCCGAAGGACACTTTCAATTTACTCGTATGCCTTTTGGGCTGAAAAATGCCCCTTCAACCTTTCAGAGACTGATGAATACAGCGCTATCTGGCTTGCAGTGCATTCATTGCTACGTGTATCTCGACGACGTCGTTTCGTATGCATTCGATTTGAATTCAGCCATTTCTAACCTAAAATCAGTGTTCCAGAGAATGAGAAATTTCAATTTGAAACTCCAGCCCGACAAATGCGAATTTTTAAGGCGTGAAGTCGGCTACCTAGGGCATATTATCACCGAAGAGGGAGTGAAACCCAATCCCGACAAAATAAAATCCGTGACAGAATTTCCCACTCCTAAATGCCAAAAAGATATAAAATCCTTTCTTGGGTTAGTCTCATACTACAGGCGTTTTATCCCAGATTTTTCCAAGATTGCTAAACCCCTAACGAATTTACTTAAAAAGGATATTCCCTATAATTGGGAAAACCAACAACAGGTTGCATTCGACACATTAAAAAATAGGCTTACTAACGCACCGTTACTTGTATATCCTGATTTCATGCAACCATTCATACTTACCTGCGATGCCTCTAATCATGCCTTAGGGGCCGTACTTTCTCAAGGAACTATTGGGAAAGACAAACCCATAGCCTATGCATCGCGAACTCTCAACAAAAGCGAAACTAACTATAGCACGACTGAAAAGGAGTTGCTTGCTGTATTGTTCGGATGTAAAACGTTCCGCCCTTACCTATACGGTCGCAAATTTCTCATAGTAACAGATCATCGCCCACTTAGGTGGCTTTTCAATCATAAAGACCCAAGTAGCAAACTTCAGTGATGGCGCCTCCGTTTGGAGGAATACGATTACGAAATTGTTTACCGGAAAGGGCAACTAAATTCTGTAGCCGATGCATTATCCCGATACCCGGTAAATCCCATATTTCCAAACCCTGAAGATGCTAGCCTGCCAGAAGAGCTCATTGAACTCGGACCTTTAGAATTAAGTCCTCATTCTAGTGAATTAAACCTTGACTTTGATAATTTAAGTATTCCTTCCTTTCCTGTAGACGACGAGAGACAGAGTCGAGATATTGTCATTGAAGAAAACAATCCTAACACCCGAAGTACTCCTGACTTACCTCAGATAGCGATGAGTCCCTCCTCTACTTCGCCGAGAGCAGTGGATGACTATTCCCAATTTCTGAAATGTAACCTGGAAAAGAACAAAAAATTTAATACATGTATCAAAGAACACAATGAAAGCCTTACTAAAGCCCAGTGTAGTGCGTCCGTAGATCTCGATGAATCCTGTCCGTATATCCCTGAAATTATTGGAAACCTTGCTAATCCAGATGATGTTCTTAATGCTGAAAGAGAACTTCATACATTTAAAAGATTAACTGTACAAAACAAAACCGTTTGGTTGCTATTTGTTAAAGTCCACCACTTTGACCAAACAGCTTATCCCGATCTCTTCAAGATCCTGAAAGAAATAAAGAATTAATTAGTAAAACACGAAAATGTAACAGAAATAGCAATTCCTGATTTTAAAAACCCCTATGAAAGCTTATCTTTTGTTAAAATTTATAATATGCTATCATACATATTCCATGACACTGGAATTATTATAAATATTTACCATAATAGTATAATGTATCCATCATTAAGTGAAATTAAAAAGATACTTACCGAAAACCATGACTTACCTGTTTGCGGTCATTTAGGCTCTGTTAGAATGTATAACAGAATCAAAGAAAAATATTACTGGAAAGGTATGAGGAAATACATTGAAAATTATGTAAAAAATTGTTCAGCTTGCCAAGAAAATAAAGCCTTCCGTAAACTTAATCGGGCACCGATGCAAATCACTTCAACATCCACTGTCCCTTTGGAACGCGTCTCACTCGACATCGTCGGCCCCTTACCGGAATCTGGAACTGCAAAACTTAAATATATACTTACTCTGCAAGACGACCTCACAAAGTTTTCAGCTGCATATCCTATGCGCAGTGTATCTGCAGAGGAAACCACAGATTGCCTCATACATTTCATATCACAGTTTGGGATTCCTAAAACGATATTAACAGACCAAGGCACCAACTTCACAGCGGATTTATTTAAGAAAACTTGTCAGTTCCTAAAGGTTAAACAGTTGTGGTCAACCCCATATCATCCCCAAACACAGGGCGCCCTTGAGAGGAGTCACTTCACGCTCAAGGAATACCTGAAGTCCTTCGCAAATGATAACCAGGATAACTGGCCACGGTACATTTACGCGGCAATGTTGACGTACAACACTTCCGTACATACCACCACAAAATTCACACCCTATGAGTTATTATTTGGTCGAAAGCCATTCATCCCAGATTCCATATATAGCTCTAATGTAGAAACTACTTACCCAGAATATCTGAAGATGTTACAGCATAGATTAACTCATTCGAGAAACAAGGCAATAGAAAACCTTATTGCGTCTAAAGAAAAGTCTAAAAAGTATTATGACGAGCATACGCGTCCAGTCACTTACAAAGTAGGAGACTACGTATATTTAAAAAACCATTTGAGGTTGCGTAAAGCCCTTTCGCCTATATGGAAAGGCCCATACAAGGTCATTAAAATAAATGGGAGGAACACCCTGACCTTGCTTATTAATAGGCGACATGTTATACACCATTATGATGAGGTCAAACTTGCCTCTAGACCAGATGTTCCTGACCAAAGTAACATCGAACAAGAAATAGTAGATATAATTAGTGACTAAGGATAAAATATAAGACTTAGATATAGCAATTGAATTTTTGTTACAGTAACCCTTCACTGGGGCAACAGTTCGTCGAACAGATTGCAAATAACCCTGGAATCTATTTCGACCCTTTAGGTTCTGTAAGTCTAGTTGATAGTTATCTTAGCGTAGTAATACCGGTAGACGTATCGTATATTTATCCGCATATAAATAATATATATAAATTTCTTAATAACTCTAAACGTCTTTGCGAGAGGAGTGTCACTTTTGATTATGTAGAATGCAATAACCTTTTTTGGCCACTTATCACCCGATACGAAGACATGACTCGCGACAGTGAAGCCATTTCTCATCTTACTTCCCGTAGATCGAGAAGGTCAGCCCTTCTCGGAGTAGTAGGTACTATATCTAAAAAGCTTTTAGGCACCATGGATGAGGATGACGCTATCCGCTACGATCCACGAAGTTCAGTCTGATCAGAAAAAACTAGCTACACTTGTAAAAGAAAATATTTTAGTCACCACTTCTATTCTTAAATCATTCAACGATACAATCTCTAGAATTAACTCCAATGAACAGGAAATAACAACAGCCATTGCATCATTATATGAAGATATTCAAAATTTGACATATGTCTCCCAAGAATTAGAACTAAGATCACGTGTCTTAGAATTAGTAAATATGATAGAAAATTGCCTATTGACATTATCTTTTAGAATCGAAGATACTGTTAACTCGATTATGTTTAGTAAGTCTAATATATTGTATCCCACGATCTTAACCCCTAAGGAACTCTTTAATGAGTTAGTCAACAATTACAGATTTATACCGAACTCTAAACGACTACCTGTGCTCTTAAGCTTGAATAATGTACATATTATTTTAAACATATCCACTATATCTAGTTACCTAAATGAAAATGAAATAGTTTTCGTTCTTGAAATTCCATTAATAAGTACTACTCAATTCGATTTATATCATAGCTTACCTAGTCCGGCACCTCACGATATCGATAACCCAACTTCCTGTTCCACTATTGTCCCCTCTACTAAATACATTGGCATAAGCAAGGACAAATCAACATATTGCAAACTGGATGACCTGCATACCTGTAAAACAATAGACAGTGATACTTACCTTTGCAATACTCCTATATCATACTCTTCACTCAACACCCCCATCTGTGAATCGGAAATAATAGGTAAACCACTCACCTCTATACCAGCAATATGTGTAACCAAATTCTTCCATGGCGACGTTCATATCTGGCAGCCACTACAAAATAACAAGTGGTTATTCATAATATCTGAAAAGTCTAAATTAATTATAGAATACAACGTAACACAATTTTTAGAATTAGATATAATAGGTAACGGTATCTTATACTTACCACAAGGATCAGTAGCTTATTGTAAGGATACGAGATTAGTATCCAAGAATAATGTAAACTTAGTTTTAAAACCTGTAATGACTAAATTAGATATACTTAATGACTCCTGTTGTAACAAAGTTAATTATGTAAACGTAGCTCCTGTTTTACCAACGGTAAACTTAAAAAACATTGATTTGGACTCCGTTGCTTTTGACAACCCGGAAATGTTAAAGAGTTTAGAGTCTATTATAGAAAAACCCAATATTATAATGTATACAAACTACTATACTAATATAGTAATTATATTAATCTTAAGTTTAATTATAATTTTTATTTTATTTAAAGTATGTAAAAAGTCTGGCATACTCGGGAAACTGTTCCCTCTGAAATCTCCAGAAAATCAAAATTCTGAAACAGATTCTGGCGTTGAAATGCCCCAAATTATCCCATCACCTACTCTTCGAATTGGTTGACTTTTCCTTGAAAACTTTATTAACACATAAACTTCAGTTATTACCTGAAGTTTATTCTTAATCGGGGGGTTGTTATACCCTGTCTGTGTACCCCTTTATGCCAGACATAAGCTAAGAATGCTGACCTAGCATTTATCGTGTATCATGTAGTTTGTAAGTACATTTAGCCATTTTGTAAGACAGTCGAGTCCCGAGATCATAACCATTCGGTCGGCTGCCAATATAAATCCTTGTATATATTTTCTATGAACAATACATACTATTTTAACCTTGTAAAATATATTTTTTTTAAAACCTAAATTCCGGGTCGCGCATAACAGCTCGTTGCTATTGATTAATCTCTTACAGGTAACCTTAGGATGGACAAGAACAGCATGGATTCAGAACTATATTATATTTTAAATCACCAATCAGAAAATAAATGGTTCGTCATCAGCTTATCGTTATCTTGGGTGCATCCAAGACTTTCGCCTTGGAGCCCATGGTCAGATTTTTACCCGCGCTGTAAACAAATACATAAAACAATCCTCATCATCATCAGCTCTTTAAACTGTCCCACTGCTGGGCACGGGCCTCTTCTCACTATGAGAAGGGTAAGACCATAGTCCACCACGCTGGCCAAGTGCGGGTTGGCAGACTTCACATGTCGTTCGAGAACATTATGGAGAACTCTCAGACGTGCAGGTTTCCTGACGATGTTTTGCTTCACCGTTTAGCAAGCGATAATTAACAATTTAATACGCACTTAACTTCGAAAAGTCATTGGTGCGTAAAACAATAGCTATATTATTTATCACATCACGAATGGTGTTAAGGGTTAACCCCTTAACACCATTCGTGGGGGACTAGAGGCATATTATTATATATAACAGGCATATTATTGTAAATATTATTTTTAATTTAAACGTTACGCGCTTGAGGCTCAGGGTATTTTCGTGATCGACCGAAAGGATGCAGGGTGCGGAAAATGGTTTGTGGTTCCCGAGATACGTGTTACTCCGGGACCTAGGTCCCTCACGCGTGTAGTTACGTAAGCAAAATTTCCTGATTATTTTTACTTTTTCTTTTTTTGAGCCAAATTTTATTGGAAAAAATCTTCAATAGATCTTAAGAGTCTTTTCTATAAAACAGAGTTCGATTTAGGTGGAAATAAGGAGATATTTCTATATAAAAATTGTGGATATGCCTGCAATATGAATGCAATTGATCAACAAATAAACCTGTTGTGATTTTGCATGTTATTTAAATTATTCCAGGCAGTAGAGCTTTGCTGATTTCAGCATAAATCGGCCGGCTTGACCGGGGAAGTACTACCCTCTCACAGAAAATCGACGTAAGGTAACAGTACCTAAACTGTTGCGTTTCGGTCGGTGAGTGAGAGTGACGGAGGCCCCATACCCTATTTCTTCTCCCTCTCTCATCCCGCTTCTCCTCCTATCCCTTTTCCCAACCACAAGGGGCGGCAACGCACTTGTGACTCTTATGGTGTTGCTTGTGTCCATGGGCGGCGGTAATTGCTTACCATCAGGCGATCCGTCTGTTCGTTTGCCGCCTTTTAATATAAAAAAAATATTTTTAAAAATCCAAATATTATTCTTGTTTTTTAATTTTGGTTAAATGTCTGAAAGGAAAAAAGGACTCGTTTGATTTTTATATTTAACTTTTACCTGTAAACCTAACTTTAAAATATGTTGATAAGAAAAGTTAATTATTTTGTTAAAACGTAACACGTGCTTATTATTAATTTTATAAAAATAAATCCTTATAAAAATTATGAATTCTCTATTAAATAAATAAGGAATATTTTGGGGATCCAGACCCACGAGTATTTATGTGTGGCTTGAAATAGCGAGCGCAGCTAAGGGTTAAGACAGTTAACAGGATATGTAAGAGCTATTTGGGCAAGTCTGTTGAAACTTTTAACGAGTTCATGCAACATATACATGGGTCAATGTGTAGATGGGACGTTTTGCAAATTGTTATATCCCGATATTTCAGCACTATTCTAAAAGTCAAAATCATAGTTATGCTAATCATCGCACCCCTTTCTTCATTTATATTATACCTTTATAATAAGATACACATTATCAAAAAATACTACGAGATATGAAATATTAAAAGAACAGTTAAAATGTCAAAGAATAATCATTTCATGGACATTTCTATAAAGATTGAAAGCAGTAGATTTCATTTACGGGTAATTCAACAGTGATTTTGAAAAATCCTCGCGAGATGCAAGTAATTGAAGTCTTGGGTCGAAAATGTGTTCCGTTTGAACAAATGACTTAGAAGAAAAGCCCTACGGGAAATACCGGTGAGCAGAAATGCTGTTTAGAAACAAAAAAGTTTTAAAACAAACCAAGAACACGGCTCAAATAGCTGTTAATTTAACTTGTTAAAGCGTGAAAAATAGTAAAATGTTTGTAAATGTTTCCAGATGTTGTGTGAAGATTTTAGAAGTTGTTAGACAATAGTAAGGTTATAATAATAAAAGAAGTTTCACCTGCTGCAAGTTGTTTCGTTTTTTACTGACAACACCGATCGATGGGCTGTATTTTTTTTTCAAACATAAGTATTTATCGCAAGATCGTGTGGCTGCAGAGCTGCTCGTATACGATCGATTTTATATGGAAAATTATAACCATTAATCCTCCATAATTGATACCAGAACGGGTCAAGAATTAACAGCAATCTGGTTGCTATACAATCAACCGTGTAAAATTTATCCGTTTCTTTTACCTACGAAAAAATATTGACCGATAGTAATATTTCTGTAACAGTTACGGGTCTATATCGCGTGATTATTTGAAAATATAATAGTATACCTTATATTCTCCTCGACGATTCGTCATGGGGTACAACAGCCATGGTCATGAGATGACATTGATTGAGTCAACTCGAAAATACTTTACGTAACCTGGTAACAATATCCAATTCATCTACTAAGTTTTACAACCCTGAATTCTCTGCACTAAATAATAAAACTATGCACTTACTATTGAATCTCTATCATCATCATCAGCCTGCCATAGTCCACTGCTGCATATTGGCCTCTCCAATGGCTCTCTCTCTCTCTCTCTCTCAATAGAATCTCCATAAAATATGCTTTGTATTTTATAAGTAGATACTTCGGCTAAAACAGAACAAACGAAAATTAAATGAGAATAATTTTATGTATGATTATTTAGTTCTAAATAATGTCTTCTGCTTGCTTGTTATAACAGAATATATATTCTGAATAGATGTTTTAATGAATAAAACCTTTTAGCGGTTATAGTCTTTAGCAATCTTTACTAAACTAATGTGTTTGTATATCATTTCAATCTTTACGCGTGTGTGTGTGTGTGTGTGTGTGTGTGTGTGTGTGTGTGTGTGTGTGTGTGTGTGTGTGTGTGTGTGTGTGTGTGTGTGTGTGTGTGTGTGTGTGTCAGAGTATATTACTTTTATAGTTATGTAAAGATTAATTTATTAAATAGTAGAAGTACAACGAATTATATATTTGGGACAGAATGCTTTAAAATATAATATTTTTAGTCATTACTTCTTAAAAACTAGTATAGTAGTAATTACTGTTTTTTTTGGTAATTTTATAGTGTTTTCACATTCATTGATATTATGTCCGTATATTACTCAATTATTAGTAATATAAACCCCAGTAAAAAAATACCAAAGATAGTGCAAAATTGTCCCACGCATGAAATAAACATAATATATTTTATTAAGCTATATAATCCTATTTTTTTTTAACTTGCTATGTCAGAATTTTTTGTTTTCAAACCAAGCAATCAAAATAAGTAAATAGAGGTAAATAGAGAAAATATATTTTATAAAGCTATAAAAGTAAAGCATGTTAATAAAATTGAAAAGAGACTACGACTACTACGTACGGATAATTAGTTATACTGCCGAAATATAACAGAATATAATATAATACAAGCGTTAAAACAATAAAACTAGAAACAAAACTATTTAGCCACGCGTTGTTTCGATTATATTTCGAATTAATGTTAATGGAACATATTGTCATGAAAATGTGCCCGGAATGCATTGTCGAAAATGTGCTGTGTAGCAACATAGCATGCAAAAATCAGGCTCATGTAATAATTATGGAAATGCTGATTACTAACAAAGAACAGAATACAAAACGTCCGGATGCAGAGATATTTTAACGGCAATATTTAGTACACTAGATACAAATATAATAATAAAACTAGCCATTATTATTAATTTAACTGTTAACTGAAATGCTTGAAAAGCTAAATAGCAAAACAGCATATAGATAATGATCGAAATTATGCAAAATGACAAACGCAAGCTTTCACAATCGTGCGACTTCCTTCATCTCTATAGTTAAATAATAATTTGGACTGTATAAATAAAATGCTTTAAATGTTTTCTGTACGAACGGTAAAATTGCAGTGATCTGTCAAACCTTTGTGTTTTTTGCTTAGAATATTAATTACAAACTAACTCTTTTAAAATTGTACTATGACCATACCAAAGATTAACTCAGAAATAAGTATAATGTTTGCCGTAAATAGACCTATTCCTTAGAATAGGTCTATTTACGGCAAACATTATACTCTATATCATTATACTCTATACTATAATGTGCTCTGCAATCCTTTAATGTTCTGGGGACTGCTGTAGGAAAATCATTTGAGATATCAGAATTCATAGAGCGAAAAAGCGATTTTCCTCAGAATTTACTCATCAAAATTGTATATTGGCACTTAATCAGACCCTATGCCTGGCTCATCTCAAAGAACGAGGACACAGTTATAGAAGAAAAATTGGTTGCCTGTAAAGTCGGTATACGGGCGAAAGTTTTACGTGACAACGACTTTGAGTGGTAAAATAATTTTAATGTGAATATTCATTCGTATAGTAGGAAGAAGGATGAAAGACGCGTGCCTTTCACTTTTTATGTCTGTCTCTCTCGCTCTTAGGCGGGACGCGTGCCTCTCACTCGCTCTCATTGTGAGCGCATAACGTGAGCGGAGCGTAACGCAGTTTCTTGAAGTGTCACCCGGCAAACCAATTTATAAGACGTTGTCACGTCAAAAACATAAAAATATCCAAAATACAACAATAATAAAGATTTAACTGCAGGTGATGAATACTGTGGGTAGTTGGCTTAGCAAGTACAAAAAGTTTTCACTCCCTTTTATTAATTATTTAAAAATAGTAAAACATATTATTTTATTATTTAAATGTCATTATACATATGGTAACCTAAAGTACCAACCAGTTTAGTGTTGATTCCTGCTGAAGAATTCCATATTGCACAACACTTAATATCATGGACAGTGCACAAGACAAGAAGGCATCTTTCATCAAAATAATGGCTGTTATCGAGGAGCGCATGACAAATTTCGAGGCAGAGCTGCAGAAAAGTACTAAAAATCCAAACAGTGCACCCAGTTTGACTAGTCTTGCAGCTGATTTTGCATCTTTCCGGACGTTTGCAATTGAGACAATGGGGGCCTTCCATAGGCAAATGGAGTTGCTGGCGCGTGAGGTGGACAGCATCGAGATGCGCAGCCGTCGCAAAATGTTGTTAATCCACGGCGTAGCAGAACAGAAGAACGAAGATCCTGGTCAGTCTGTCTAAGGCATCATGAAGGATCTCCAGCTGTCTGATATTGTCATCGATGACTTCAATCACTGTCACAGAATGGGTCGATCTTCAAGCGGTCACAAACCTAGACCCATATTGGTCAAGTTTCGGCACGTTGCGGTGCGTGACAAGGTCTGGTTCTCCAAGACGAAATTGAAAGGAAGCGGCAAAACGTTGTCTGAATTTCTGACCAAGGCTCGGCACGATGTCTTTATGGCTGCACGAGACCAATTTGGAGTCACAAGTAGTTGGACACGGAAGGGCCATATTTTCGTCGTGGACGCCGAAGGGAAACAACATCGTATTTCGTCGCTCGGCGAACTGAACCGTATTAAGTCTGGCACTCAGAAGACACTTATTACTGAGAAACCTACGGTTCCGAAGTCGAAACGCGCCGCAGCCACGAAAAAGTAATATGTACACAGCTTTCATAGTGATTGCAGCATCCGCGGGTTTGTTTACTTTTTATGTATATTGTATCACAATATCACTATACCCTGTCGTTATTGCACAAAAACTTTACTTATACCCCGTACTTCGTAACTTTTGCATTCACTTAGCTTATTTCCGATTTCCGTATTAAATATTAATTCATACCTTCGATTTACTTGCTTAAAATCAACGATTAGCTTTATAATTGTTTTATAACGTGTTAGCCAACGTTGTCAATAATACCCACAGAACTAGGATGATGATTCTTGGTCCAAGCCACAGAAGAATAGCTTGATAATACAAACTTCAAACTTCAAACTGATTTATTGCGAAGATGGGTACATACAATTAATTGTGATGACAAACAATACAGAGTAAAATAGTATCTCCATATTCAGCCAGAAGGCATGCAATTTTAAAAGTAAAATATTATTAATTAGTTATACAACAGGCAATCGAATCGTAATGCTATAACAGAGGGACTATTAAAATTTATTTTATTTTATTAACAATAATGTCAATGTTAATAATAATCTCGAAACATCAATTATATTACAATGTCAATATCATTAAAATAATAGTTATGTCAATAGAAAAACAGGCATCAGTATAATTATGTCAAAATATAATAGGTAATGCAATAAAAAATGGATTGTCAATACAGTCACAATTCTAATATCATAAGGATGTACATAGTTTATAATAGCATACTTGTTTTGATGTCATTTAAAAAATCATTTACGCTATAATACACTTTTTCTAGTAGAAATTGCTTGACTTTATGTTTAAATTGGTTTATGATAATTATTTCTAATAAATTGTTCGGTAGGTGATTATAGACCCGGGGTGCCATACAAAAAACACTATTAGTCATCATAGCACTTTTGTGCATAAGCTTGAGCGCCTTCAAAACTTTTGTATTAGATTTATATTTGGATTACGCAAATACGATCACGTTTCTGATTTCCGCGAATTGCTCAAGTGGCTCCCAATTCGCCTTCGACGGAATACTCACATTCTTTCTTTACTTTATAACATTCTTTTAAATCCTTCATCTCCGCCTTATTTAAAGAAACGTTTCAATTTTCTATGTGACACACATTCAAGGTCGCTGAGGTCATCTGTGAATTTAATATTGGCAAGTCCAATGCGTTCAACTTCTTCTTATGACAAGTCATTCAAGGTACAAGCCGTTCGCTTGTGGAATGCTTTGCCTATATCCATAAAGCAGGCTCAAACGCTAACTACCTTTAAAAAGTTATTAAAAATCTACTATTTATCTATTTAATCTTTTCTAGGCTATTGTCAAACTCATACTTTGTTCTATCTTTCATTTCCTACACCTTTATGTATGTATTATATATTTTAATAATTATTTATGTATGTTTATGTAGTATATTTTTCAGTATTTTATGTGTGTATTTTAACACTATGTATGTAAATATTAGTTTTTATTTTTATTGTGTTTACTGTAAATAAATTGTATAAATCATCAGTATCGCCAAAGTGCCCTTTTTCCAGGCTCCTTGCTTTTCTAGTCTATCCAAAGGTTGCCTGGAAGATATTGCTTATTAGTGATAAGGCCGCCATTTGTACCTTAACCTTTATTTTACAAATAAGTATAGTAAATTGTATTACTTTGGTGTACAATAAAGATGATTTGTATTGTATTGTAACTTTTAATTTTTGGCTTTACGGCAAGAGTTTCACCAAATTTGTAGAGAATTAAATTTGCAATAAAAAGCTTTTTCACATATTCTTTGTGCGGCCATAGTTTACCAGATAATCAAGAAAAACTATCTGAACTCTCACTCTTACCAAGATGGTGGCCAAGGGACAAAAGGTACGACCCCACAATATTGGACCAAGCTTTACACTAGCTCTTCCTGCAGATCTGTAAAATAAAATTGCGTCCTCTGATAAATGCAACCCCAAATGTAACTTTTCAATGGACTTTTAGTAAAGTGCTCTGCCTCGTTGGTTTCGCGGCATAAATATGCGCGTGGGATTGGGAGGTCTTGGGTTCGATGCCCGGGTCGGGCAAAGTGTTATTGGGTTTTACCGTTAGGAAATTCTCAGTAGCAGCACGAAGTCTGGTAATGTGCCCGGTACGGCAATAAGCTCGCCCCCTATTAAGTAGGACTAAAATAAATCTGGCGAAAAGTGGGTGTAGGCGTAAAATACTTTGAACCTTGACTTTGTCCAACGATTTTTCAAATTGTTTTCGTTGGCGTAACTCCAAAGCAGTTTGTGATCTGACAAGCTTACTTAGTTTCGTGGTTTTCACTGTAAGTTTTGTAAAATCTTTTAACTGAAATGGATATTACTTTTTTATGTATATTTAATTCGAAATTTTTATCCACTCTTTCTAAGTAGTTCTAAGCATATTGGTTGGGGCCTGCTTTAAATTTTGCCACTTAACTTGATCTCATGTTTTGACGGCGTTTCTGATCAGGTCTATATCAGGCCTCCATTCTGTGACCGTTTTGCCTAACAAGCTATGTTAACGGGCTATGTTCTATCTAGTCCACTGATACTACAGACCAAGCAAAATCCGCTCTGATACTGGAAATGACGCGAAATAAAACTGTTTATTTCATAATTTATAATAATTTGACACCATATTTAAGATTTGGACAATGCAATAGTGATAAGAACAGAATTGTAGCACCTTGGATAAGGAAGTTCGAATCTAAACAAACTTAAAATATGCAAAAATTTAAAACATTGACATTCTATATATAAATGACAAAGAGCTGACAAAATAAAAACAAAAGCTCACAACGTTAAAAAGAGTTCTAAGCGAATTTGAATTATCCTCATGTGCGTTGCCCAGAGTCAAGAATTTATGCGTCCCTGCGTTTGTTTTAATTAATAAAAAAAATATTTTGCGTTGCATTATTAAAACCTTGTGAAATATGAATATCTCGAGGTCTCATGTAGTATTTTTCAATAGCCATATTAGTAATTTATTCATATCAGTAATCAATCTGTTGTCCACGCCACGCGCATACCGCGACCGGAGTCAAAAAAGTCGTTTCTCAGTGTTAGTTACAATACTCCTCCGAAACGGCTGGACCGATTATATTGGAGCACTTGAAAAAGTATAGAAGCACAATTTTTCACTAATATTTACGAATAGTAAATAATATTAATCAAAATATTCAATTTAAATCACTACTGCATATAATTTATCAGTACATTTATAATTCGCACTAGTACGAAACAAAACACTTGTTGTGAATGTAGAAAATAAAAACTTCTCCCTTGAGAATTGTGTGTCTCATATGTGCGCGCATCGTAAAGTTTCACTCATATTTTTTTCATAGCACGCCTAAAGAAGTATAACTTCAAAAAATTTACACAGTAAAACGATGCCGAATGATAATTGGACCAATTATATTATACAAATTTCGTCGCTGTGCGTTCACAAATCGCTATGTGTTTTGGAGCTACTTTTCAGGAACAACAATAAACACGTTTACTCTGGATATATTTGAGATAAGTTAAATTCCGTTTGTCTGATAAATTAAATAAATTATTAACATGCCTTAAGACTGATTTCATTTAAATAACATGCATAGTACCGTTCCTAAAAAACTAAATTATTAAAATGTACACATGGTGTTAATTTAATGTGTCATAAATAGTCGTCATGTGCCTGAAGGACACATAGCTACTACTAAATAACACAGAATTATAATAATTTGTCCTATTTTGTGGCATATAGCTATTTAATAAAATTAAATTGGTTATACAAAACGTTTATTAAGTAATTTAGAGATTCAAATGCACAATTAAAAATTAGAACATAGAATTTGAACACATAATAATATAATTATAAAACATCAGTCTCAAAAATCAGTGAAACCTAACCATTTTGTGTAATTAAAATTTTTGTACTTTAATATCAGAACGAGATCAACTTAATGAGACAAATTATCAAAGAATGGATGGTAATCACGATGCATGTATTGCTTTAGACTTTGTAAATGTTTATATTTAGTAGCATCGATTTTCAATGGATCATTGTAAAGCCTTACTGGTTCCGTGAAAGGCGTCGTATTTATTCGTCTTCGTGGCATAGACTCCCAGTCATCGAAATGGCGTAATTTATATTGCACTTCACCATTGACATAAAGAAGTCCTCTAATGTCTGTCACAGTTGCATCACCAACTCTTCTACCAGGTCTTATAGTAGAAAAATTACCAGGTACTGCCTTGTAATTTACAAAAAAAAGTATAGTCAAGGTAATTTACGATGTACGGCTGTGACGGTCTAGCTTGTCTCATTCGAGAGACATAGTCAGATGGAGAAAAAATTGGTGCTTTAAATTTTTTCTCTAGGGTCGAATGCACACTATCCACCTCCATCATAGTATGGCCCTTTTCTAGTATAATTTGTTGTATGGTAAGTCCTTTTAAAGCACTAAGATTTGCTAGTGCACTACACAATATTTTGTTTTTGTTTTGATAGGCACATCCGTCGGATATCAAAATCACTTTCTTTTTACCGATGCAATATTTTGACAAGAAGTCCACAATACAGCTAGTAACATTATTCGCTGTTACTCCTCCATCACCTTCATGCCAGACGTATAGGTATACATCTATGGTATTTTTTACGTGAAATGTGTAATTATGAAGTGCGAATTTCATTTTATAATATTGTTCTGATACGAGAAGCTTTGGACATAGTAGTACACTTTGCATATCCATAGATACTACTATTACATCATCTGATATTTCGTCTATAGCAGCAGCTTTTGCTACGCGAGCTTCGTCCTTCTTTATAATGTGTAGCTGGTAGATATCTTCTGGAATATTGCCTTGCTTGTAACCAAAACACGTATCGCACTAATCTTTACGTGGCTTGAAAATAGATATTTTCTGTGCTTTCAAAATCTCTGTAATTTTTGTCTCTGAACGGCGTATGCATTATTTGCCTGGCACCAGGCCATATAAATAGAGTGCATGTGAGTAAAATATTCGATTGATTCTTCAATGTATATCCTGGTACTATTTGCTCGACAATAATGACTTGGTACTTTTGGTATAACATCAAGCCATTTCTTAACAGACTCGGACTTAAGATTTGTGTTTGTAGAAAAATTTGCAACTCCATCGATTTTTCGGACAATGTTATCTTCACCACTCTATGTTAAATTTATGTTAGATCGGATCCATAGCTGTAATATATCTTTCTTTAAATCAAATGTTGCAAGAAATAGTTCTTTACGAACACGTACCTTCACACCGTTCATGCCAGGTAAATAGCAATCAAATCGAAAGATTTTTTTGTACATCAGTAGATGTTTTTCTTCGGCGTATGACCTTTCGTGCCTGGATGAGTCCATTTAAGTAAGACTTTTTTGCTTCCCATGAGGGTAACTGCCAGAAATATCGAAAAATATCGAACCGTGTTTCTTCATTAATAGCAGCACAGGAATAGCTTCTGTCCGTTTTCTTCGCAGCTCCAGGGCCACAAGGTTTATCTCAAATTTGTCTACCCGGTTTTGACACTTCTTCTAATACGGTATTCTCGTCGACTTTGGTAACTTTATGGCCTGAATATTTTTTCCCTAAAAGCCTCAATTCCTGATTCTTCTTTCTCTTTCTTTTCTCTCCTAGAACCACTACATCTTCTTGAATGGTATTAGAAACATTTTCCTTTTCAATGATTTGTTCAAAACAACCAGTTTGATCGTTCAAGTAAAGCATTACATTAGAACAATCCGGTATGGAACTACTGTATGGCTCAGAGTTATTTTGTACTTCTATGCAAGATTCAGGATCAATCAATCCTATAATAGCTGTTGTGGTTACTACACTTTGAGTTGTACTTGTAATTCCTGTGATTGGTTCCTGATTGGCTGTCGTAATAATATTAGTGAGGTCGGCAAAAGTATTAATGGCATCTGTGTTTTCACATACGCTCTTCTTTTGGGATATTGTACTAGGTGGAAATAACATAGAAGATTCTGCTTCCAGCCGTAAAGCCAGCTCACGTATCGACTGTTGTGGATCTTCTTTGCATAACGATACAAGACGTTTACTTCTCCAAAACTTAGTCATTCTTATTGTTAATCCTAAAAGAACAAAAATAAAGCGTTACTTAAGCAATTAGCGTTAGTTAAAACGCATTTTGTTCGTTAAATTATAATACCAAGAAGTTATTAGGCACTAAGAAAACAATGCACTCCGTTATTATATATAATTATTAAGCTAGATTAAAAAAATATTTTTATCTCAGTATACCACTAGGAAGTTTAGTTTCGGGCACAGGCAAAGCTACGAGTGTAAACTATTAATTTATAACAATGACTGAAACTAGTACAAGCTTATTGCAGTTATAATCCATTCACCAACGAAACAAAACCAACTCAAACATAAACCTTGTCTTAAGTTAATATAAAAAATCATAGACACAAATTATTGACTTACTTGTATTGATCTCAACTGGTAAAAACAAACTCGTAGGTATCAACTATTAAGTGAATCAACAATTATAGCGTTTTACTTAACGTACGTACGTGTAATCTTGCACACTATTCGAACAACACTGAACAATCCTATAGAAAAATTAAGTTATGTGACATTTGACCTGAGCGTTGCACGAACAAACACGTCTTAACGCGTACGAAAATATCGCTATGTGTCAAACTGACACATAGCGGGCGCAGTTGATGAGTATGATGTAATAGTGAATTTTTATAGTTATGTGATTTTAAGTACTTAGTGATTTTTAAGAGCATTCAAAGTATGAACGTCACATAACTATTTTTTAAAACTTCATTATTAGGAGGTTTATTCACAAAACTGTTTTTGGACTTTGTGTGAAATGATATAAGGATCGAAATAGCATCAAAAACCAAAAATAGAAAAAAATCACATAGCGACTTTTGCAGGCGCAACGACAAAATTTCATACAAATCGGTCCAGCCGTTTCGAAGGAGTATTTTAACTATCACTGTGACACGAGAATTTTATATAAATAGATTACGTTACTGACTGACTAGCAGACAACGCACAGCCAAAAGCTATTATTTGGCATGCATGTTCCTTGGGGACCGTAGGGGCGCACTAAGAAGAGATCATCCAAAATTCTCACAAGACCGGCTAAAAACTCTTAAATAAAAAGCACGTGCACTCTGAGTATAACTTTCGTTTTCTACTACACTTTTGAAATGATATTCTGTAGTAATTCAATGATAAATTGTTATTTTCACCACAGCAGCTCAAACATGCCGCTTTTGCTGCGAGACAACAGTGAACAAAACGCGATTTTGATTCGAGCGTGAGGCAAAGTAGCTTTTTAAATTTTTCAATCTTCAGTGCCACGAATTGACATTGTTCAGCCATAAATTTGAAACATTCGAATTATACTGTGCTCTGTCTCTTTCACGTGCATATAAAAAGTGAGTGAAAAAACAAACCCCTTCGAATTCGAAATTCGATTTTGGAATTCGACCTCAAAGAAAACACCTTTGGAAACGCAAATAAAAAAGATATTTGTTATAAAGAAATTACTTTTTTTATATGTTATTGTTTATATGTTTAATTTATTATTGGATTTTAATAAAAATAAGTCTAATTAATAGTATAAAATTAGTATTTAACCAATACATTTTTATTTGGAATTACAACATTAATACATTTGAAAAATAAACGTCAGGGACGCGGTATTAAAACGCGATTTAAAAAAGTAGCGGGAATAAAAATTTCGCTGATGCTGATACAGTATAGCGTAACGTGTTAAATTATATTAATATATAAAATAATCAAAAAGATGAGTGAAACTAGCGATGATGACTGTACTTTAATACCAGAAGAGTTAAATCAACATGTGATTAATGCATAATTCAATCTATTCCTGTTCATTTCTATGTCTCCTAAGTAATATGACGTGTTTTCACTGCTGTGGTGAAAAATTATGTGTGCTACACGAAAGCAAAGCTTTTTGTATCTCGTGCTGTTGATTCCCTCTCTACGCTCAGGATTCTAACTTTGATTCACTCGCTACGCTCGTGAACCAATCATAGAATCCTTCGCTTGCTCGGGACTCAAAATCAGCACTCGAAACAAAAAACAACTTTGCTCTCTTGTTGCACAAATAACTATTTTTTAATATATTATTAGCAGTTTGTACACAGAACACTGGTCTTGGAGAGCTCACCGTTGTGCATATTTGTCTTTACTCAACGTTTTTATTTGGCGCACACGGCAAAGTGGTACCTGCAAACCAATTTGTGGAATGGTTCAAATGTAGCAATAAATTAACAGTAATTTTGCACCACTAAAATACATCGAACCACGTAAAGTAAACCGTAAGACCTTTCTATGGGAACTTTCAATAATTGCTAAGAGCATTGGTTTATTTTAAAGACAAAATCTTTTGGTGAATCATGATATGTGCACTGTTTTTAACCACACAACATAAAAAGTCAATTTATAGTATTAATAAAATAACGAGTAACCTGAAAGTACAGCGTGCACTTTCGTGAGTAGTGTATAAATTTATACGGATAAAATACTAATAATAATACGAATCATGTAATCCCAAAGAAATCATAACGTGTGTCAAAACAAGTTAAAAAGGCTTTGGCGACACACCGTGTGCGATATTACAGGCACCATTTCAAATACTTATGACTCCTTTACATCTCAAAGTCTATTTAACTTACGCACCTAAAATTTGGCGTATTTATTAACCCTTAGCTACACACGCTATTTCAAGCCACACATATACACTCGTGGGGGAGCTAGGTCCCCAATAAATTCCTTATTTATTTAATAGTGTAGCATTAATAATATTTAAATCCTGTACGCGCGACGTCGGCTCCCGCGCGCCGAGCGCCGCCGCTGCTCACGGACCTTGCCGAGTGCCTCCGACGACGCACGACGGGCCGCCCGGCCGCCTATATAAGCCGTCCACACCGCCAGTACGGGGAGTCTGCCTCGGCTCGCGTTGCTTCCGCATCGGAACAACCACAGCTCTAAACGCGCTAAGGAGAGGATACGGCCGGTGCTACGTATCGTACACCGTTTCGGACCGCCTTATATTTTCTAAGTTAAATTGTAGAGTGTTTACTGCAAATATATATTGAAGTCCTGGTTGCCGAGCGTCGTTTTATTTACTCTTCCGCTACAAACTGGCGCACAACGTTAAGGCCTACAATCTACGACCGCTACCGAGAAGAATAATGTCGGTTAACATGACGGAAGACCAACTGCACCGCCTGGTGTCTGCTGTGGGGAGCCAAGGACAGAGGCAGGGATCGTTTGCGTCCTTCACTGGGAAGTACGATGGTACCAGAGATACTGAGAAGGTGGAGTCGTTTCTTGCTGCGGCCGAGGTGTTCAAATCCATCGAGAACATTACGGAGGCGAATGCAATAAGGAGCTTACCCTTGATTTTAACGGATGAGGCTGGTGCTTGGTGGACTGGCATCAAGAACAAAGTTACGACTTGGGCTGAGTTTGAGCGACGTCTTCGCGATGCATTTGCTCCAAAGCGACCAGCGTACCTCATCTATGAGGATATTGCGGGCATTAAGCAGGCGGAAAATGAGCTCACCGAGACTTTCATTGCTAAGAAGAGGGTTCTTTTCTCACAGCTTCCTCAGCCTGAGCATAGCGAGTCACAGCAGATCGATATGCTGTACACTGTGCTTCGTTTCAAGATTCGAAAGCGAGTACCTAGAGAAGTTGTAACCACATTCGACGATCTGTTGACGGCCGCAAGAGGAGTCGAACGCATGTTCAACGAGATGTCTTCATCTAGCCTGGATCGTCCTGGGGGGAAACTAGGAGCGAGACCTCGCTGCCACTTCTGCAGACACTTCGGGCACACTATCGAAATGTGTAGAAAGAAGGCCAAGGCTGACGTGGCCAGCAGTGCAGAACATAAGCCCATTAGTCCCAAATCTAAGAGGGAGACTGCCGTAGCTGAGACGCAAGCTCCATCACCGTCGCAGTCGAGGTTTAGCTGTTATGGTTGTGGCAAGCCTGGTGTGGTCAGGAGCAAATGCCCGAACTGCACTGTAGTAAAAGCTGAGAAAATGAGCTTCTGTGCCGTCGGAGTGCGGGTTGACTCTCGCAAGCGACCAATAGTGGGCATAGGCATCGAAAATACGACAGGGACAGCATACATTGACACATGTGCCAAGTCAAGTATAGCCTCTTACGAATTATATGCCTTCCTACAACGCATGGGCTACTTTTTCAATGAAAGGCAAGCAACAGTGACCCTGGCTGACGGCGTTGCGAGAACACAAAGAGTGCTTTCGGTTGACGTAAAGGTGAAGCTTTGCGACCGCGTAATACCGACGAATTTCATTGTGTTACCGGAGTCCCGAGAAAATCGCACGTTGCTCGGTGTTGGATTCATACAGGATGCCAACATGATTTTGGACATACCACAGATGACGTGGCACTTCATCGATCAACCGGAGTTAATCTATGACCTAAAGGAAGAAGATGACTCGGAGGATACGGTGCTACACATCGACAACATGGCAACCCTGGAAACATACATCGAAAACGTGCCTCGAGCTACGAATATTCTGGAGGAGATGCGGATGCAGACACAAGTGTCGCCTATGGGTGCCACCCCAATCACGGACCGTAGCCCCTGCATAATGGAACCATCACTGCCGGAAGGAATCCAAGAAGGGGGAGTCCAATCGGAGCCGGCAACACCAACCAGTTCAAACACCGGGAAAGCCCCAAGCCCGGCCTTGCCTACAACGAGCGCTGCCCAACCATATCATCTGATCCCCA
Organism: Euclidia mi; assembly: GCA_944739405.2. Lineage (NCBI taxonomy): Eukaryota > Metazoa > Arthropoda > Insecta > Lepidoptera > Erebidae > Euclidia > Euclidia mi. The sequence goes on from OX123187.2 coordinate 56,213,922, forward strand.
TCGACTTGTCATCACCGGCCAAGCGAGCGCGACCCCTCTTCGATGGTTACTTGCCTAGCTTCATCGACTTCATTTACAGGGACGCGCGCAACAACATACTCGATGCGGAAGTGGATCTGTCTCCTCACTCCAGAGCATTATTTCGGAGTGACAGCAGCGGTGACAACATAAAACTAAACGCAGTATCCGTTGATGATATCCAATCTCAAATATTGGATGAGCAACAGATGATGCAGTTAAAATATATGCTTACTAAGAATGCGAGTGTGTTTGAACCTAGCCACAAGCCAACGACACTGACTGAGCATTGCATCGACACTGGCAAAAACAATCCAATCGCCGTTCCTCCCTATCGCTTGTCACCTCCACGTCGTGCTGTTCTTCAACAAGAAATTGCCAAGATGCTGGAAGAAGGCATTATAGAGCATCCTTCTTCACCATGGGCAGCTCCTGTAGTAATGATTCCCAAAAAGGATGGTGGAGTTCGGGTGTGTATAGATTATCGTAAGCTCAATGCGATCACTGTACCCGACGTGTACCCTATACCACGGATCGATGACCTCTTACACGCAGCCAAACCTAGTCCTTACATGTCTGCCTTAGACCTGCGTGCTGGCTACTGGCAAGTGAACGTTCGGGTAGACGATCGAGACAAGACAGCCTTTATCACACCATTTGGAATTTACAGATTTAAACGAATGCCGTTTGGATTACGAAACGCGCCATCTACATTCCAACGGATGATCGATAGAGTTTGAGTGAGCTTGGGCGATGTCCAGATGCTGGCCTATCTCGATGACCTCATCCTATTTTCCACCAGCTTTGAAAAGCACCTGAGCGATCTAGACAGAGTCCTAAATAAGCTGAAAGAAAGCAACCTGTGTGTCAACTTTAAGAAATGCCGTTTCTGTTGTTCTACGATTAAATACCTAGGCCACTTGATCACCCCAGCAGGATTGCAAGTAGATCCAGAGAAGATTACCGCCATCACGCAAATACCGACTCCGAAGAACATCAAACAACTGATGTCTTTCTTGCAAACTTGTTCGTGGTATAGACGCTTCATATGTAATTTCTCCATGGTATCTGAGCCACTTACGCGCCTTACGAAGAAGAACGTTTCTTGGGTGTGGACTGAGGAACAAGAAAAGGCATTTGAAGACCTTAAAAATTACCTGACCACAGCGCCTGTTCTCCAACAAGCTGATGACACGAAGCCTTTCATCATTAAGACAGACGCAAGTAGCTTTGCTTTGGGAGCAGTTTTGGTCCAGGGGGAGAAAGACACTGAGCATCCCGTCGAATACGCCAGCAGACTACTAATGCCGGCTGAAAGGAATTATACGACTACGGAAAGGGAAGCCTTGGCCGTCGTATGGGCCCTTAACAAGTTAAGAGGCTATATAGAAGGCGTACCGGTAACCGTAATAACTGATCATCAAGCTCTGAAATGGCTTATGACTCTGAAAACTCCCACAGGACGCCTGGCACGATGGGCTCTTCAGTTACAGGGCTATGATCTCACCATCAAGTACGCACCGGGCAGAACTAATATAGTCGCGGATGCCTTGTCACGACCTCCATGTAGCAAGTGTGATGAAACCGGAGATATACCTGATTGCACAGTCTGCAGTACTGTGATTGATATGCCGACTCGCAGCACTGCTGAGACGCGAGTGGAACAAATGAATGACGAAGAATTAGCCAGAATTATTCAAGCTCTTGAGACCTCTGAACGCAACGAAGATACCGTATATTGGAGTAGCAAGGGATACATTATGAATAATGGTCTATTGTACCGATATGACCCGGCTGGAGATAACGAAGAAGCACAGTTGGTTGTACCACAACACGAATGGTCTAATGTTCTCGCTGCATACCATGATCATCCACTTGCTGGATACTACGGTTCAGATAAAACCTACCAAAGGATCGCAAGAAGGTACTATTGGAAAGTTATGCGACGTTATATCGAGGCATACATACGAAATTGTCTTCCATGTCAGCGGTACAAACCCTCGAACCTGAAGCCAGCTGGCCTGCTACAAACATCTGCGACAAATCAACGATTTGAAATAGTAGCCTTCGACCTATTTGGACCTCTACCTACTTCAAACAACGGCATGAATTGGATTTTGGTCGCCGAGGATGTTGCTACTGGATGGGTGGAATTATTTGGCCTACAAAGCGCTAATGCTGAAACCTGCGCCAATATTCTAATAGATGAAGTTTTCCTGCGCTATGGAATACCCAGGCGTCTCATCAGTGACAATGGTCCGCAATTTGTTAGCGCAGTCATGCAGCAAGTCACTCACTGTTTAGGCATCATGCATAAATTCACTCCCGTGTATCATCCTGCTGCCAATCCTGTCGAAAGGAAGAACCGCGATCTAAAGACACAACTTGCGATATTTGTCGAAGAGGATCATCGAGCATGGGATATGAGGCTATCGTGTATTAGACTTGCCATGAACACAACAAATAGTCTTACTACCGGATATACGCCCAGTTACCTAACTTTCGGACGTGAACTTAGGACACCGCACGATAACTACAATGACCTACGTCAAATCATATCTGCGGAAAACTTCATTCCAGAAATAACGCCCAAATTGCTTTCCTTAGCAACAACTTTGGCCAGAGCACAAGAAATACAGAAGAGCAAAGAAGAGCGCAGAAAAGAATACGCCGATCGTTTTCGCCGAGCAGATCCGGGTTACAAACCCGGAGATTTCGTTATGGTCACTTCACACACTCTTAGTAACGCTTCACAAGGTGTCAGCTCTAAATTCTCACCCCGTCGTGATGGGCCTTACGTAATCCTCCTGCAGCAGGGGGCTTCTTCTTATGTGATTGCAGATCCTAACAAACCACATCAGCCAGTAGGGGTTTACCATACCTCCGATTTAGCCCCGTATCGAACGGAGGATGTTGGCGCGGCTCTACCAGCACCTGTGCGCCCCTTGAGAAAAAGGGGCCGACCAAGAAAGACTCCTGCCTGAATGATTGCTGTCTCTTCGTCGGGACACCTTCAGATCCAGAGGGGGAGATTGTAGCATTAATAATATTTAAATCCTGTACGCGCGACGTCGGCTCCCGCGCGCCGAGCGCCGCCGCTGCTCACGGACCTTGCCGAGTGCCTCCGACGACGCACGACGGGCCGCCCGGCCGCCTATATAAGCCGTCCACACCGCCAGTACGGGGAGTACTCCCGCCCTGGCTGGAAGACTGGAGACTGACGGTCAACGTGGCGAAGACCCAGGCAATCTCCATGGGTGGACGGAGACTGCCCCCGCCTCTCACCATGCTCGGACACCACGTCGACTGGTCCCCGACGGTGAAATACCTCGGCGTGACCATAGACCGTCGTCTCACGATGGCCCCACACGTGAAGAACGTTGTTGGCCAAGCGCGAACCGTGCGAGCTCTCCTGCGTCCTGTCTTGGCGTCCGGACTTCCCCTCCGTGCGAAGCTGGCTGTCTACAAGGCATACATCCGCATCCGCCTCACCTATGCCTCCCCAGCGTGGTACGCGCTGGCTGCGGAGACCCTCCGCAAACGGCTGCGTGCGCAGCAGTCGCTCGCCCTATGCGCCGTTGTAGACGCCCCTCGCTACGTGAGGAACGACGTCATCTCCAGGGACCTACGCATGGAAAGCCTCGACGACTTCATCGGTCGCCTGAGCGCCAACATGTTCACCCGCGCTGACGGGTCATCCTTCCGCCACCTGCGGGAGCTGGCGCCATACCATCGGCGCCCACCGGACCGACCACTGCCGCGGGACTTGATCCCCGCAGCAGTCACACCGGATTGACTCCAGCTCGCTCACGTCGGCTGACGGGCGCTTGTCGGGAGCCTCCCCCAGCAAGCTCGACCTCGCCAACGTAAGCGAAGCCCCCACCGAACAAGCCGCCGCTGGCTCGTAGATCGCTCACCGGACGTTCCCCTCCTGGGAATACTGCCGGTGGGGTCAGGTCTCGCTAGCGGCGTGAAACACACCCGAACTAGACCCCCGGATACGACGCCAGTGGCAAGGACCACACCCCCGTGACCCGTCTGCAGCTGCAGGCGGCGGCCGAACCCACTGAGACAGTCAACCACCTGCATCAGTTTCCCCCCGGTTCCCTTAGGGGAATCGTGAGAAGACCCGGAAGTACGGGGAGTCTGTCTCGGCTCGCGTTGCTTCCGCATCGGAACAACAACAGCTCTAAACGCGCTAAGGAGAGGATACGGCCGGTGCTACGTATCGTACACCGTTTCGGACCGCCTTATATTTTCTAAGTTAAATTGTAGAGTGTTTACTGCAAATATATATTGAAGTCCTGGTTGCCGAGCGTCGTTTTATTTACTATTCCGCTACAATAGAGAATTTAAAGTTTAATTCAAAAATGTCCATTTGCTGTTTTAAGTAAATAAGAAACATTTTTTCACCTCAGCAGCTCAAACATGCCGCTTTTGCTGCGAGACAACAGTGAACAAAACGCGATTTTGATTCGAGCGTAAGGCAAAGTAGCTTTTTAATTTTTCAATCTTCTGTGCTACGAATTGACATTGTTCAGGCATAAATTTGAAACATTCGAATTTTACTGTGATTTGTCTCTTTCACATGCATTATAAAAAAGCGAGTGAAAAAAACAAACCCCTTCGAAATTCGACCTCAAAGAAAACTCGTTCGGAAACGCTTAATACCGTAAAATTTAAAGATATTTGTAATAAGTAAATTACTTTTTTTTTAATGTTACTGTTTATATGTTTAATTTATTATTGTATTTTAATGAAAATAAGTCTTATCAACAGTATAAAATAGGTATTTAACCAATACATTGTTATTTGGAATTTCAACAATGATACATTTGAAAAATAAACATCAGGGACGCGGTATCAAAACGCGATTTAAACAAATAGCGGGAATAAAAACTTCGCTGATGCTGATAGGTGGAGCAATTATTATACTGATAGCGTACCTATAGCGTAACGTAAATAGAGATAAAGTTTAAATAATATAAAACGATGAGCGAAACTAGCGATGATGACTGTACTTTAACACCAGAAGAGTTATAACAACAAGTGATTAATGCAGAATTAAGTTTTTAATCTATTCCTGTTCATTTATATGTCTCCTAAGTAATATGTGTTCTCACTGCTGAGGTGAAAAGTTATGTGTGCTACACGAGAGCTAAGTTATTTGCTTCTCGTACTGTTGAGTCCCTCACTACGCTCAGGATTCTAACTTTGATTCACTCGCTACCCTCGTGACTCAATCATAGAATCCTTCGCTTGCTCGGGACTCAAAATCAGCACTCGAAACAAAAAACGACTTTGCTCTCTTGTTGCACAAATAACTATTGGTCAACATCTTTTAGAGATAGGTTTACGGGTGAAAATAAAAGTTAAAAATAAATAGATGTATTAAACGTATCCTTTTCTCTTTTCAGACATTTTACAACCAAAATTTAAAAACAAGAATAATGTTTTTATTATTTTGAATAACAGACAAAATCACAATTTTGTTTCTTTATCAGTTGCATACATATTTCAGTCATATCCACTATTTCTGTATGAAAAAATCTCCTTATTTTTACCTTAATCGAACTCTGTTTCATAGAAATGGCATTAAATCTATTGAAGATTTCTTTCTAACAAAATTTGGCTCTAAAAACAAAATATATAAGTATAATACGTAAAAATAATCAGTAAATTTTGTTTACGTAACTACACGCGTGGGGGACCTAGGTCCCGGAGTAACACGTATCTCGTGAACCACAAATGTCAGTTCTACCATTTTCCGCACCCTGCAACTTTTCGGTCGATGATGAGAAGACCCTGCGCCACAAGCGCGTAACGTTTAAAATAAAAATAATATTTACAATAATTTGCCTGTTGGGGTACCCTAGTCCCCCACGAATGGTGTTAAGGGTAAAAACCTCTTAATTTACCTAAAATACAAAAAAGAACATAAAATAATGTAGCTCAAACAGTTATTCGCATAACGTGTGAGTTTGCTTTATTTTTGACGTAGTTCATCAACTACGTCAAAAATAAAGCAAACTCAAAATAAAACTAGCCGACATTAAATTTCTAAGCAATTATTCATGTTATTGTCGATCACTTTACCCTTTGTAAAATTAATCAAACCGCTAAATATTCGTGCATGTCATTAAATAGTTATTACATCTTTGCGATCTGAAATGATTGATAACAATATGGTACGATTGGATAGCGTGCTGCTGCAAAATATACGACCAGTGTAAGTTGAGCCAGGATTTCATTTTTAATACACCGGTAGGCAGTTTTTGGTTTTCACCATTTTTGATAGATTATACAATATTCATAGATTTACTATCGCTTTTCAAACGCTAAAGAAAAACATCGCAAGGAAATATGCATGTCTGAGACTTTACCATTACTTATTGCTCTCGAAGATATGTGACCTCACCTATATACTGAATAACATGTTGGACTACGGCCTTGAAATTTTCTCTGTGAGAAGAGTAACAATTGTTGTGCAGTATACAGGTTTTTAAAATAATATTATTAATAAAGTTATACTGGAACATCAGAAGGGTTTATTTCTCCTGGATAAAGTGAAGTGAAGCCGAAAGTGTGAAGTCGATCACAGTTCACCCGTTTATATGTACTATGAATGGCTCTCTACAGACAGTGCGATTTAAGGAATCACAATTCCTGCCCAAACAGCAAGGATTTCGAATTTCACCGATCTCAAATAATTTTTTGTACGATATTTGTTCCAATCTAAGCTTGAAGTTACAGTAGATTTTTATTTTATCCAAAATAATACATATTGGAAGCAAGGAATTTACAATCGCTACGTAGCGCCTATACTTTATAGTAAAGTTACGTACTTATAACTCTGTAAGTTAACTTTACTATAAGTTCGTATCAATGATTTAATTCTAAAGGAATTTAACATAATTATCTGTTAAATTGATGGTAATTATATCAGAAGTAAACAGTCGAACCATGAATAAAACCTATGTCACGGTAAACTTTACAAAAGTTTAATCAACTGACAAAAAGAAAATCCAGACTTCAAACAATGTTGTGCATCACACAAAGTGTTGTCTCATGTGGGGATCGAACCCATAGCACACAGCACAGTGACAAACGGCGGGGCGATTACTTAAACCAATACGCCGTAAACGCAGTCAAAATTTAATTCGCCTTTGAAATATACTAGTCCAATGACTTGCCAGCTCATAAAATACAGAGTTCAACTAAAACTGGTCACCATTATATTCTATTAGCAAATACACAGAACGACGTATCTACGATCTGCGAACGTGACTAATCTTGTAACTATCGTAGTACTATTGAAAACAACTCTAATAAATCAATTTTATTCTGGAACTGACACAATGAAAAGGCTTGAACAAGAATTTAAAACATTTTTGCATGAGAATAAGCTACTCTTGCCGAAACAGCCGACTCATGATGTAAGTATTCCTAAAAATATACATTTTTAAAGCAATTTGAAGAAACTTCTGCGGTTTTATATAGATATACAGAATGTTTGAACAACTGCTTATTCACGACCATTTGTCTACGTAAATAGCACTCATGCATGCAGCTTTCTAATCTGGCTACGTCATTATCAGCCCTGTACCTATAAATATCTCTATATATAGCTCTTAAACGTAGTAAGCCTAAATTAATAATATGACAATAGCAACATCAGCCCTCTTTGTCAAATCCTTCTTCCATACCTGGGAATGAGTCTTTTATACTATTGCTTAAGCCATAGTCCACCACACAGGCAAATTAGCAGTCAACTTTGCCTTCAAGAGCGTAATAGAAAACTCACAAAATTCCTTGCATTATTTAAATTGGCCGCCGAGCAAGCAATGATTAACAATTAAGTCATGCCAGACGTATTGTCCATGGTGCCAATCCAATACTCTGATATCCAAAATAATAAGGCACTCCAACTTTTACAGAACACTTTTTTTACCATTAAGAACACATATGCAGTCGTACCTATTAGTCATAATACTCTTATTACTGTCCTCTAAGCATAGTCAACCGCTCTACAAAGTTTCAGATAGCTTAAATGAAAGCGCGCCATTTATTCCCAACAATGTCAAAGTCATCGTGACCAATAATCCGATAAACTTGTTTACTGACCTCGAAACAAAGATTAGCCCTGAAAGAAGACAAAATAACTCAAACACTTTAATCTAAAACAATCATAGCCTACTTTTTCCTTTGCGTTCGTTCCGTAATATGTTTTTTTAGTTGACACATCAATTTATTGTTAGTTTTTTAACCCTTGATTTACCCGGTAACTTCAGACATATACACAATTTACCTGGCGGAGTCCTCAGGACTCTCGGATATATAATCGTAAATTTAACATGAAATAAAAACGTGTTAAAAAGAAAACTCTAGTTAAATTTGTATAATATCTATTTAGTTTTACAATTAGATAGGTTTTCACTTAAAATTATGGAGATCCTCCTCCTTGCGTCGTTTATCCTCAATGCTGAGGGTCGTGGCTTTTTAGGATAACTTTTTCCCGGACTATTTTGCGCCAGCTCACTCTATCTTCGGCAGCATGGATGGCATCGTAGACCGAGGTGTTCAAAGCAGAGCGGATCTGGTCAGACCAGCGCAAGGGGCTTCTGCCTCTGGGTCTCTTCCCGTCCACCTTGCCCGTCATCAGCAGCTTTTCCAAGTTATCACCTCTATTTCTGGCAATGTGGCCAAAGAACTCAAAACTCCTCCGTAAGCATGTTGTGCTGAGTCTCATCGGTAGCTTAAGCTCGGCTAGAATAGATTCATTGGTACGGTGTTCTGTCCAAATGGATATATATATATGGGATATATATAGGGATATATATATATTTTTTTTTGTATACTTTATTGCACACCAGAATAAATGTTTACAGTATAGGCTTAAAAACTACGAGTAATGCACAATCGGCGGCCTTATCGCTAAGTGCGATCCCTTCCAGGCAACCTTTCTTCACCTTGTCGTGGTGAGGGGGGCTCAGTTGCCGTGGCCTGGACACCCACGATGAAACTTATCAGGATCCCGGGAGTGGACGCTCCACGTGGGCTTGGGTGAGGCTTGCGTAGGACACATCCAAGGGTGCGGGGGACAGTTCTGTCTGTCCCTCGCAGTCAGACGCGGTAGCGGGAGGAGAGGTGTGTCGGTGTTGCGTTGCCGCGCGCCCTATGTCCCGCGACCAAATAGGGGCGCACCATTTGCTGCGTTGTGGTGCCGCAGAGGAAGAGGAGATGCGGTGTTGTCAGGTTGCCCTCTTCTCTATCCTATGCGACCGCTGGGTGTTAGTACCTGCGGATGGCGAGCGCTGGGGCTGCTCCTCGTCCACCAAAAGGCAAGGAGGTGGCGTAGTATCCGCGCCGCCTCCCAAGTAGCTTTGAAAGATGACGACGGCGCCCGCCAACACCAACGGTGAGGTCACGGAAAAGTCTGCTTTCCGCGAATGGCGTGACCCCGGCACTACACGGGACCCGTAGGGACACCGCGATGGTGAAGGGGCATACCCAATAAAGGGTATGCCCCGAACGCAAAGGTGGCGAAGTTCCTTCGCCAGTCCCCAGCCCGGTCAATCAAACTCTGGCCGGGTTGGCTTAGAGTTGACTTATAAGGAGACAAATGGCTCATAAAGAGAGTTTTCATCGTAGTCAACAAAAACATATAGGTTAAACACAAATAGGGCAACTATACGCAGTCTTTCGCTGAAGTTGAGTTGTGGTCTGAAAGCTTACAGTCATCCTCGGATTCAGACACTACCTCATCAGGTTTTATTCTTCTTGGCTGATTCAACACTATAATTATTTTGTTGATGCCCTTAATCCGCGTCAGCTTCGCTCAGTTGTTTGAGACATTTTCCACCACAGACTCAGCTCCTTCATCCAGGACATTTATGGTACTAACAGATGGCATCATATGAACTGGAAACAAAAAAACATGCACATTGCACGATAACAGTACCGTAAATACATCAAAACTATAGCAATAATATCCCAGTGAAGTCCCATGGACTCCACTAGCCTTCTTACTTATCTATCGGAGCCGCGCACGTCAGCTTCCACTCTACCCTTCGTCTAGCGCGTCATAGCATGAAGATACTGGAACGCACAACTTGTTATTCCAAAAACTAACGGTTTTATTAGCGCTGAAAGTTTTTAATGGAGTCTCAGGGACCTACCGGGTAAATTAAGAGTTAAGACAGTTTTTATATGTATAGATCATAATATGCATAGTTCAATTCAATTCAATTTATTTATCAAAACACACAGATACTTAAGGCTAAGCGGTTTATTAATAAATTAGAAAGAACACCACTCCTGTACTAGTTAGAAAACTGTATCACAGTAAGTGGGTTCTCCCTTTACAAAAGTCTTGTTATGTATTTTAAAAATACCACAAAATAATTATAATATTCGTAAACAAAAATAAACAGGTAAAGCATTAAAATCAGTTTCTAATTAATAGGTACATACATATAACATTGACGCATTTATTGTATTGTGCATTTTGTAGAAAACTTAAGTGTACCATATACAACTACAAGTCAGCCGAATCGTGAACAGTGTCAGTGTGTTAGTAATATTTGTGTTTAGCATTTATTTATAATAATTACATAATGTGCGTTTATCCAAACTCGATGAATTTACAATATAATGTTAGTAGGTCACTATTCTAATGAGGTTCTGTTAAGTTTATAACTAATATTGAATGATATAATTATGATAACCAAATGACATGAAAGTTAGTTAAAGCGAGTTAAGTATGTAGCAAGTGAAGTGAAGCCTAAGTATCTCCATAATCAACGGTGTTGATATATCTCCTCTGTGCCATAATTTTCGCCGGACAGTCAATATAGAGCCTGTGTTGTGTTTGCTTGGCTTTTTGTAGTGCATCTTAATTATAATTAGATACATAATAATTAAAGAGATTAACAATATTTTGGTTTTCTTTCTTATTCATTTTCAACTGTGGTGAAATAGATTTTTAACATCATTATAATCAATTCTTGTAAACAGGACTTCCTCGATGTTATGGACAAGGTATTCCATTTCTCTTGTCTGTTCGGCGTGTTGGGCTCCAAAAGGCTCATATGTTACATTTGGAGTGCAGTAGTGTTCTGCACACTTCTCTTCATAGAAGCAAACGCTATCTGGAAGGTGATAAAGGCTCTGGCTGGTTGGGCCGTTGATATGGTGGGACATCGTGAGTATACGATGAGAAAAATTATTTTAATTTTTTTAGGACTTCGACATTCCAGCGATATCTAGGATGAAATGCGTCGACCGCTAGGTAGAAACAAACTTATAAGCAAATTCAGTTCATAAAAATGACATTCAAGTTACTTTTTAAATGTCAGATGTCCATACAGCATTCAACCCTTATTTGCGCCCTGATAGTAAAGGGATATTAAGTAATGTCTTTAAATAATCTTACTTACAACATCATCAATGTAGTTTAGACTAATGAGTTGATGCATTACTTGGGGCAAATAATGATATAATTACGCATGTATTGGTAAGGTTTATCCCTTTTCTTTTGCGAGAAGAGAAACACATAATTAGGTCATGTGTTTAATTGTACAAAATATAAATATGTTGTGCATTATATTTATACTACTCGTTATATCGTTCTACCACAGTTGGCTAGGATTTTGTGTGTTGTAATAAAAGTTTTGAAACTCCCCTAAAATAGCTACAGTTTTATTGAGCTGGCATAGCCATACGAATATGAAGACAAAATACAAACATATAATAATATTATAACCTTGTTCTTATTTATTTGTCACCTGATATGTTCATTTATTACGTTTCCGTTGAAATCGAGATGGCACTTTAGCTTCAATTATATACCTGCTTCCCGAAACAGCAATCAACTTTCCAACAAACCGTTTGTATCTTTACGAAAAATCTAATAGTAAAGTTGAACGTAATTTAAGGAAACTCTCTATGAGCCGTCTAGACGCCGCCACTCGGCCATATAGTGTGATCGATCGAGTTGAGGGTTGGCAGTGGAGGTGTGTGAAGCTCTCCTTTAAAGTCTCTCGATGCTCACAAAAACCACCGCGCTCCCGTATAGTATCGCGAGGTCATGCGGATCGCGGTTAGCATATTTTACTGTAACACGGCCGGATTCGACCCGCCGTTTGGTGCTGACAAAGCTTGGTTGTCACGCTGGTTATAACTAGGATTAGAACAAACATGACGGATGTTTGTTCTAATCCAATTTGTTTCTATTTTGATATTGAAACACAAATTATTGTATAGCATTCTATTAATTTTCATTTTCGCAGGCAGCATCACTGCACGTTTTGCAGGAACCATATTCTACTCGATATCAATCGTGTCCATGATCTTGGCTTCAAGACTAATATATTCTTGGGAAGACTTGTCAGCGGCTTGGACGAAGGCAGAACGAAGTATGACGATTAAAGTACCTGTTGATAAGACATTGAAGAGACGAATGTATCTCATGGCTGGGTTTATGTTGACTTTTGCTCTTCGTAAGTTTGCTATAGTATTTTTTAGGAATGATTTTGATAATAGCTGTTCCTCGGTGGATGAAGGCAATGTTTGAAGCGATTTTTTTAAACATAATGTAATGTAAACCGGTGCTATACTGAACGGTAATACCGAGACTTACAACAATTGTAGTTTATTTTTGTTTTGGTAAGCTCCACCAAGTGTCTCAAGACGAAAGTCTTTGACCAGTGTGTGTTGCCAGTGATGATCTACGGAGCCGAGACGTGGTCGCTAACTATACTTGGAAGCTCAGGGTCACTCAGAGGGCGATGGAGAGACCTATGCTCGGAGTTTCCCTGCGAGATGGAATCAGAAATAAGGAGATCCGCAGGTGAACCAAAGTCACCGACATAGCTCTCCGAATAGTCAGGCTGAAGTGGTACTGGGCGGGGCACATAGCCAGATGATTGGAACAAAAAGGTTCTGGAGTGGCGACCACGCACAGGACGTCGTAGCTGAGGTAGGCCTCCCGCAAGGTGGACTGACGATCTTGTTGGGATCGCGGGCAGCGAATGGCTACGGGTGGCTCAGGATCGGTCCATGTGAAGAGTGTTGGGGGAAGCCTATGTTCAGCAGTGGACGACTTTCGGCTGATACGATGATGATGATGATGAAGCTCCACTATACGGTGGTAGGTGTGTCAGACTTCCCTAAAACCTACTCCGATATTAACCACTGCGATTACCTCGACTTGCCTTGGCCATGGGGTTACATTAATCTACCACAGTGAAGAATAGCTTTTATGACGTGACCCTTTGTACATTTTAATCGAGTACACACTCAAATACAATCTCGCCTAACAAGAGAGACTCTATATTTTCTTCCACACATTGAGCTTATTTTTAAACCGGCCTACAACAAAGGAGGTTATTTTTTTCCACATTCACATAACACTATCCCAAACTAAGCAGATGCTTGTACTATCTATTAAGATACATATTTAATTTTGTAACATTGCAGTAGAAAACACCATGAGCGTGATTTCCGTGATAGGACTTGACTGTCCACCGGATCAGATACTGCGTCGATATGTCCTTTTATCACATGGATTCATGATTTTGAGAAGTAAGTACCTAACATTCAATTTACTTTAGACTTACACTAAGATTGATACAATATCTAAGTATAAATAATATTTTATCAACAAAATAAAAATACTTCGTGATAAGATTAGGTGAAGCGAAAGAAATATACTTTGAGTTTAACTATTTACGCATATCAGAGGGATTAGCGGCGGATCTCGACAAGTAGAATTTGGAAGAAGAGGCATTTGCCCATCAGTGGGACACAAATTAGGCTCATGATCATAATTAACATACCTTCTTGCAGCAGAATACTCAGAGTGGTTCGGTATACCATTATTCATCATCAGTACCATGGCCAGTCTCCTGTGGAACTTCCAAGATATCCTCCTAGTTCTGATCAGTCTTGGCCTGGCTTCTAGCTATTATCGACTGAATCACTGCCTAGCTAGAATCTGTGCTCTAGATCATAGACAAATGGCAATTAACAAAGTGAGTATAAGTCATCATGTTTTTAGGTCATTTAAGTAGATTATACAATTTATCCACCACAAAGTTCATCGACGATCTGGTTAAGATCGCAGGAAATGGTTGGGAGCGGGTGGCTCTAGATCGATCTGTGTGTAGAAGAGGTCTAAGGGGAGGGCTATGTCCTGAAGTGGACGTCACTACTCTATATCGCGTATGTACTTGTGAGTCGGTCGAAACTTCTTGCCAAAATAAGGCGTATATACCGTTCATATAAGCGATTTTAACCAGAAAATTACATACACATGTTCACAGCCTTACGCAGTCCACTGCTGTTCGTAAGCCTCCCCTAATTTGTTTCGCAGTAGCACTGTCACTCGGAAGGAGGATTTGTCCTACAAAACCACGCTAATCAAAAGGGTTGGTAAACGAGGTAAATCAATATCGCGTTTTTATTTCATTTTAAATAACTGAAATGAAAACGCTTTTCTTCATCAGCGATAAACTGTTTTATTCTTTCTTATCCCTGTGATATTATTTTTTTAAATATTCCACATAAATTACTAGTGAGATAAAATAACAAACACATTTAATTTTGATTACAGTTAGGACGGTAAGTTAACAATTTGAAGATGAAGTCATTTTCAATATCAAATCTAGAAGATTCTTTAAGACGGGGTAGCCTTACCTGGTCTGGTCATATACATTTCAGACTTACGGTTTTTTGGGGCACATCTATAAATGTTATGTATTCTAGAGCGCAGTATGGTGTTTCCCACCATGTTTTATAGTTATACTCTCAAGATAAAACCCTAGCTTGAAGACAGTTGAAAGATTCTTCTGATCTGCTGCCAAAGACGAAGATATTAAATATAGCATTACGATTATAAAAGCTATCAAAATAGTCCTTGGAGGCGAATAAACAGAATTAAGTTATTATCAAGAGAAATGTGACAATACTAGTTTACAATGTTGAAACATGTGTAGTAGAATTCTATTTTTGAAGTTGCACAAGTGCGATCTGCTAGCGGTTAGCCTGATTTCCCTTGAGCGGGATAAGATTTCATACGACCTAGCTTATGTCTAGATTATAATAATCTATAACATATATGTTATGGCATATTAAATAACTGAAATGAAAACGCTTTTCTTCATCTAGATGATGATGTGTGGAGAACGGGAAAATGGCCGACAGAGTGGACAGAATCAGTGTTCATTCCCTTACACAAAATAGGTTCTAAGACTTGTGGCAACTGTAGAACCATCGCATTGATTTCCCATGTGAGTAAAATCCTCCTGCACATCATTAATGAATCATCATTAAAAAGCGCCTCAACCACTTTCTCCGAAGCCAGATACCGGAAGAACAGGCCGGTTTTGTGAAGAGCAAAAGAACAAGGGAACAGCTTCTTAACATCCGCCAAGTTATCGAAAAGAGCAGGGACTTCAACTGTCCAGTAGTGTTATGGTTCATAGATTACACAAAAGCTTTTGACTGTGTGCAATGGGATAAATTGTGGAGTATGTTAAGCGACATGGGAGCTCCCGAGCATTTAATTGGCTTGATACAACAACTATATGTTGAGAACCGCTCTTTTGTCGGAATCAGCACCGATTGTTCTAATGTGTTCGAACAAAAATGGGAGTGCGACAGAGCTGCATCCTATCCCCGACCCTGTTCAATATATACGGGGAGTATATTATCCGCAAAGTACTCGAAAACTGGGACAAGGGATTTCCAATAGGAGAAAAGCGGATATCGAACCTCAGATATTCCGATGACATAGTCTTTTTAGCGAAGTCTATGGAAGATATGCAGGAGCTGTTTCAGAGACTCGAGACTGAGAGTAACTGCATGGGCCTCGCAGTAAACAGAAGCAAGACGAAGTTAATAGTAGTTGACCGTGCCGAAAAAGTTCCCAGCTCGCTTCCCAGTTCGCAACTAATATCATCCCAGGGGTTGACATCGTTGACCACTATATATACTTGGGCGCACTAGTCTACAATGATGGCAGTTGCGTACCGGAGATAATGAGGCGTATTGGTATGGCTAAGGACGCGATGACTCGACTCAATGTCATCTGGAAGAAGAGGGGTATTACCAACACCACCAAGACCCGTCTAATACGCGCTCTAGTATTCCCCACATTCTTATATGGTGTGGAAACATGGACAATACGAGCCAGAGAACGGCAAAGGATTGATGCATTCGAGTGTGGTGCTGGAGACGCATGCTAAGGATACCCTGGACCGCCAAGCGTACCAATACCAGTGTATAATGACCTACTTTGGTCACATAATGAGGAGGGATGAAGAGAGCCTTGAAAAGCTGATCGTTGTTGGGAACACGGAGGGTAAACAAGCCCGGGGACGGTCCCCAACCAGATGGAGCGATCAAGCGAGAGGCCCATCATCAACCATGTTTTGCTCTGTCACCCGAGAGGCGATGAACAGGCACCGGTGGAGGCAGATCATCGAAACCAGGTGCAAACCATCCATATCCGCCGTTGACCACAATCCTCAGTCATGAGGGACCGACCACAGAGAGAGAGAGAGATGACATAGGAAAGCATTGCTTACCTTTACCTACTTATTATAAAATGAAGTCTATCCTGCTGTTCTGTATGTCTATGAACGCGATAATGTCAAATAGTACGGAATGGAAATTTGTACGGTTTTCCTCAGTTGAAATATGGCCTGAAGAAGGTGTATAATTACCAAATGGTTTTTGACGGATGACGTAGTTGTTTAAGCAGTTGTTTTGCCTCTTAGCTCGGTGCTAAGTGTTATGGGTTAGATACCATCCGAAACCACATAACATAATTGTATGCTTTATTACCTTGTGGGGGACTACCCCTGCTGCGTCGTACGGTACGTGGTTGCCACTCCAGAACCCTTCTGCCCCAACGGCCATCGGTTCTTCGAGCTATGTGCCCTGCATGGCCGCTTCAGCATAGCCTATGTCCAGCAGTGCACGTCTCTATATATCTATATCATGATGATGACACTTTATCAGAACGCTAGTTGTCAGTACCGGAAAGTCGCCCGCAATTTACGCTTTCTTCAAGCCTTTAAACAGATATGCCATGAAAATTCTAATGAAATAAATTTTAAATGATAGCTTTGATATACGTTGTCCTCAAATTAATGTAGGTACTATTCTGTTCTTTAAATATTATACACTACGATGTATCAACCACTGTAAATCAGATACGAAAAGTTCGTTACCTTGTTAATTTTATACTTTATGAATATTATTAACAAACTTTAAAATTAATCCAAAGCAAAATGGGTCCTCTATTCACGGAACAACGTGGGATGCATCTCTACAATGTTTGTACACAACTTAGCCCATGAAATTTGCAAGGAGCTTGGCACAGACTGGTATTGTACGACGTGGCTGGTAATGGAAAAGCCTATTTTTAGTAAAGATAGTCGGAAAAATGTTACATGGAAAATAGGTACATGGCACGAGATAGTGTAATCTGAGCTCAGTAAGCCAAAGCTAAAGGAAATTATTAATTATTATGGTTTTATCTAACGGCACCAAGATCTCATAGTCACCACTGAATATTCTCGACTATGTCTGCATATATTTCCGTAATGTGAAGATTTTAGGCTACTGCTCAAGACTAGTGGTTCATAGCGTAATATATATATAATATAATATATCCTCAATTAATGAGCTATCCAACACAAAAATAATTATTCAAATCAGACCAGTAGTTCTTGAGATTAGCGCGTTTAACCAAACAACAAACCAACTCTTTAGCTTTATTTTACATGTCATATAATTTATTTCAATTCAATTATTTTACAACTAATTACATTTTTACTAACTATTACTTAATTACTATTTACAGCTAAAACTATACTTATAAACCTATAACTAAATTAAAAAGAAAATAAAATAATATATTCTCACAAAACGCAAAGCTTTATTATATCATAATAGATTAACGACAATAACTCCTTTGGGGTTACCGCCGATATTCATTAATGACACCATGTTTCATATAGAAAACTGAATCAGTCAGGCTGTACACTTGGCGTAAACTACGAGAGGCATATGTGAGGCAAGCTGTTCTGGTGAGAAAAATGGATGCAGCTGTCGGCGGGCTGGTTATACTATCAGCTACGTGCAACTTTTACTTTATATGTCTGCAGCTGTTCATGGGGATCACGTAAGTTTTCACAACTAGGAAGCATATTATGCTTTAGCATATTGCTGTTCTTGCGACACCCGAAAACATGTTGTTTTTTCGCGCACTAAACGTTGAAATAAAGGACCTATCTGAGTCTTATCCTAGACGGAACTAACCCTGAGTACAATTTCCTGAGAAATTGGTGCACGTATAAGTACGGAATGGCGTAGATTTGGTGGTAA
The DNA here is from genome assembly GCA_944739405.2 of Euclidia mi. Classification (NCBI taxonomy): domain Eukaryota; kingdom Metazoa; phylum Arthropoda; class Insecta; order Lepidoptera; family Erebidae; genus Euclidia; species Euclidia mi. Next base: position 56,232,336 of record OX123187.2, read on the forward strand.
CTCGAACGCAATGTTAAATCGCTAGCCGTACCCATATGCTCAAATAAATTTTAATATGTCCTCGGACTTTTTGGCTGTGACAAATCTGCCAGATCATTACTCATGTATATTCAGGCTGTGGGTATAAGTATACATAAATGACAGCGCTGGAGAACCAACCACTCTCTTATCCTGCACTTTTCACTCGTACCAAACTGTTAGTACGCCAGTCGTGTGGATATAATCCCATAACTTCAGCTGCACACCTAAGAAATTTGTGAGCAGTGTATTCGCGCACACGGCAAAGTGGTACCTGCAAACCAATTTGTGGAATGGTTCAAATGTAGCAATAAATTAACAGTAATTTTGCACCACTAAAATACATCGAACCACGTAAAGTAAACCGTAAGACCTTTCTATGGGAACTTTCAATAATTGCTAAGAGCATTGGTTTATTTTAAAGACAAAATCTTTTGGTGAATCATGATATGTGCACTGTTTTTAACCACACAACATAAAAAGTCAATTTATAGTATTAATAAAATAACGAGTAACCTGAAAGTACAGCGTGCACTTTCGTGAGTAGTGTATAAATTTATACGGATAAAATACTAATAATAATACGAATCATGTAATCCCAAAGAAATCATAACTTTACGTGTGTCAAAACAAGTTAAGAAGGCTTTGGCGACACACCGTGTGCGATATTACAGGCACCATTTCAAATACTTATGACTCCTTTACATCTCAAAGTCTATTTAACTTACGCACCTAAAATTTGGCGTATTTATTAACCCTTAGCTACACACGCTATTTCAAGCCACACATATACACTCGTGGGGGAGCTAGGTCCCCAATAAATTCCTTATTTATTTAATAGTGTAGCATTAATAATATTTAAATCCTGTACGCGCGACGTCGGCTCCCGCGCGCCGAGCGCCGCCGCTGCTCACGGACCTTGCCGAGTGCCTCCGACGACGCACGACGGGCCGCCCGGCCGCCTATATAAGCCGTCCACACCGCCAGTACGGGGAGTCTGCCTCGGCTCGCGTTGCTTCCGCATCGGAACAACCACAGCTCTAAACGCGCTAAGGAGAGGATACGGCCGGTGCTACGTATCGTACACCGTTTCGGACCGCCTTATATTTTCTAAGTTAAATTGTAGAGTGTTTACTGCAAATATATATTGAAGTCCTGGTTGCCGAGCGTCGTTTTATTTACTCTTCCGCTACAAACTGGCGCACAACGTTAAGGCCTACAATCTACGACCGCTACCGAGAAGAATAATGTCGGTTAACATGACGGAAGACCAACTGCACCGCCTGGTGTCTGCTGTGGGGAGCCAAGGACAGAGGCAGGGATCGTTTGCGTCCTTCACTGGGAAGTACGATGGTACCAGAGATACTGAGAAGGTGGAGTCGTTTCTTGCTGCGGCCGAGGTGTTCAAATCCATCGAGAACATTACGGAGGCGAATGCAATAAGGAGCTTACCCTTGATTTTAACGGATGAGGCTGGTGCTTGGTGGACTGGCATCAAGAACAAAGTTACGACTTGGGCTGAGTTTGAGCGACGTCTTCGCGATGCATTTGCTCCAAAGCGACCAGCGTACCTCATCTATGAGGATATTGCGGGCATTAAGCAGGCGGAAAATGAGCTCACCGAGACTTTCATTGCTAAGAAGAGGGTTCTTTTCTCACAGCTTCCTCAGCCTGAGCATAGCGAGTCACAGCAGATCGATATGCTGTACACTGTGCTTCGTTTCAAGATTCGAAAGCGAGTACCTAGAGAAGTTGTAACCACATTCGACGATCTGTTGACGGCCGCAAGAGGAGTCGAACGCATGTTCAACGAGATGTCTTCATCTAGCCTGGATCGTCCTGGGGGGAAACTAGGAGCGAGACCTCGCTGCCACTTCTGCAGACACTTCGGGCACACTATCGAAATGTGTAGAAAGAAGGCCAAGGCTGACGTGGCCAGCAGTGCAGAACATAAGCCCATTAGTCCCAAATCTAAGAGGGAGACTGCCGTAGCTGAGACGCAAGCTCCATCACCGTCGCAGTCGAGGTTTAGCTGTTATGGTTGTGGCAAGCCTGGTGTGGTCAGGAGCAAATGCCCGAACTGCACTGTAGTAAAAGCTGAGAAAATGAGCTTCTGTGCCGTCGGAGTGCGGGTTGACTCTCGCAAGCGACCAATAGTGGGCATAGGCATCGAAAATACGACAGGGACAGCATACATTGACACATGTGCCAAGTCAAGTATAGCCTCTTACGAATTATATGCCTTCCTACAACGCATGGGCTACTTTTTCAATGAAAGGCAAGCAACAGTGACCCTGGCTGACGGCGTTGTGAGAACACAAAGAGTGCTTTCGGTTGACGTAAAGGTGAAGCTTTGCGACCGCGTAATACCGACGAATTTCATTGTGTTACCGGAGTCCCGAGAAAATCGCACGTTGCTCGGTGTTGGATTCATACAGGATGCCAACATGATTTTGGACATACCACAGATGACGTGGCACTTCATCGATCAACCGGAGTTAATCTATGACCTAAAGGAAGAAGATGACTCGGAGGATACGGTGCTACACATCGACAACATGGCAACCCTGGAAACATACATCGAAAACGTGCCTCGAGCTACGAATATTCTGGAGGAGATGCGGATGCAGACACAAGTGTCGCCTATGGGTGTCACCCCAATCACGGACCGTAGCCCCTGCATAATGGAACCATCACTGCCGGAAGGAATCCAAGAAGGGGGAGTCCAATCGGAGCCGGCAACACCAACCAGTTCAAACACCGGGAAAGCCCCAAGCCCGGCCTTGCCTACAACGAGCGCTGCCCAACCATATCATCTGATCCCCATCGACTTGTCATCACCGGCCAAGCGAGCGCGACCCCTCTTCGATGGTTACTTGCCTAGCTTCATCGACTTCATTTACAGGGACGCGCGCAACAACATACTCGATGCGGAAGTGGATCTGTCTCCTCACTCCAGAGCATTATTTCGGAGTGACAGCAGCGGTGACAACATAAAACTAAACGCAGTATCCGTTGATGATATCCAATCTCAAATATTGGATGAGCAACAGATGATGCAGTTAAAATATATGCTTACTAAGAATGCGAGTGTGTTTGAACCTAGCCACAAGCCAACGACACTGACTGAGCATTGCATCGACACTGGCAAAAACAATCCAATCGCCGTTCCTCCCTATCGCTTGTCACCTCCACGTCGTGCTGTTCTTCAACAAGAAATTGCCAAGATGCTGGAAGAAGGCATTATAGAGCATCCTTCTTCACCATGGGCAGCTCCTGTAGTAATGATTCCCAAAAAGGATGGTGGAGTTCGGGTGTGTATAGATTATCGTAAGCTCAATGCGATCACTGTACCCGACGTGTACCCTATACCACGGATCGATGACCTCTTACACGCAGCCAAACCTAGTCCTTACATGTCTGCCTTAGACCTGCGTGCTGGCTACTGGCAAGTGAACGTTCGGGTAGACGATCGAGACAAGACAGCCTTTATCACACCATTTGGAATTTACAGATTTAAACGAATGCCGTTTGGATTACGAAACGCGCCATCTACATTCCAACGGATGATCGATAGAGTTTGAGTGAGCTTGGGCGATGTCCAGATGCTGGCCTATCTCGATGACCTCATCCTATTTTCCACCAGCTTTGAAAAGCACCTGAGCGATCTAGACAGAGTCCTAAATAAGCTGAAAGAAAGCAACCTGTGTGTCAACTTTAAGAAATGCCGTTTCTGTTGTTCTACGATTAAATACCTAGGCCACTTGATCACCCCAGCAGGATTGCAAGTAGATCCAGAGAAGATTACCGCCATCACGCAAATACCGACTCCGAAGAACATCAAACAACTGATGTCTTTCTTGCAAACTTGTTCGTGGTATAGACGCTTCATATGTAATTTCTCCATGGTATCTGAGCCACTTACGCGCCTTACGAAGAAGAACGTTTCTTGGGTGTGGACTGAGGAACAAGAAAAGGCATTTGAAGACCTTAAAAATTACCTGACCACAGCGCCTGTTCTCCAACAAGCTGATGACACGAAGCCTTTCATCATTAAGACAGACGCAAGTAGCTTTGCTTTGGGAGCAGTTTTGGTCCAGGGGGAGAAAGACACTGAGCATCCCGTCGAATACGCCAGCAGACTACTAATGCCGGCTGAAAGGAATTATACGACTACGGAAAGGGAAGCCTTGGCCGTCGTATGGGCCCTTAACAAGTTAAGAGGCTATATAGAAGGCGTACCGGTAACCGTAATAACTGATCATCAAGCTCTGAAATGGCTTATGACTCTGAAAACTCCCACAGGACGCCTGGCACGATGGGCTCTTCAGTTACAGGGCTATGATCTCACCATCAAGTACGCACCGGGCAGAACTAATATAGTCGCGGATGCCTTGTCACGACCTCCATGTAGCAAGTGTGATGAAACCGGAGATATACCTGATTGCACAGTCTGCAGTACTGTGATTGATATGCCGACTCGCAGCACTGCTGAGACGCGAGTGGAACAAATGAATGACGAAGAATTAGCCAGAATTATTCAAGCTCTTGAGACCTCTGAACGCAACGAAGATACCGTATATTGGAGTAGCAAGGGATACATTATGAATAATGGTCTATTGTACCGATATGACCCGGCTGGAGATAACGAAGAAGCACAGTTGGTTGTACCACAACACGAATGGTCTAATGTTCTCGCTGCATACCATGATCATCCACTTGCTGGATACTACGGTTCAGATAAAACCTACCAAAGGATCGCAAGAAGGTACTATTGGAAAGTTATGCGACGTTATATCGAGGCATACATACGAAATTGTCTTCCATGTCAGCGGTACAAACCCTCGAACCTGAAGCCAGCTGGCCTGCTACAAACATCTGCGACAAATCAACGATTTGAAATAGTAGCCTTCGACCTATTTGGACCTCTACCTACTTCAAACAACGGCATGAATTGGATTTTGGTCGCCGAGGATGTTGCTACTGGATGGGTGGAATTATTTGGCCTACAAAGCGCTAATGCTGAAACCTGCGCCAATATTCTAATAGATGAAGTTTTCCTGCGCTATGGAATACCCAGGCGTCTCATCAGTGACAATGGTCCGCAATTTGTTAGCGCAGTCATGCAGCAAGTCACTCACTGTTTAGGCATCATGCATAAATTCACTCCCGTGTATCATCCTGCTGCCAATCCTGTCGAAAGGAAGAACCGCGATCTAAAGACACAACTTGCGATATTTGTCGAAGAGGATCATCGAGCATGGGATATGAGGCTATCGTGTATTAGACTTGCCATGAACACAACAAATAGTCTTACTACCGGATATACGCCCAGTTACCTAACTTTCGGACGTGAACTTAGGACACCGCACGATAACTACAATGACCTACGTCAAATCATATCTGCGGAAAACTTCATTCCAGAAATAACGCCCAAATTGCTTTCCTTAGCAACAACTTTGGCCAGAGCACAAGAAATACAGAAGAGCAAAGAAGAGCGCAGAAAAGAATACGCCGATCGTTTTCGCCGAGCAGATCCGGGTTACAAACCCGGAGATTTCGTTATGGTCACTTCACACACTCTTAGTAACGCTTCACAAGGTGTCAGCTCTAAATTCTCACCCCGTCGTGATGGGCCTTACGTAATCCTCCTGCAGCAGGGGGCTTCTTCTTATGTGATTGCAGATCCTAACAAACCACATCAGCCAGTAGGGGTTTACCATACCTCCGATTTAGCCCCGTATCGAACGGAGGATGTTGGCGCGGCTCTACCAGCACCTGTGCGCCCCTTGAGAAAAAGGGGCCGACCAAGAAAGACTCCTGCCTGAATGATTGCTGTCTCTTCGTCGGGACACCTTCAGATCCAGAGGGGGAGATTGTAGCATTAATAATATTTAAATCCTGTACGCGCGACGTCGGCTCCCGCGCGCCGAGCGCCGCCGCTGCTCACGGACCTTGCCAAGTGCCTCCGACGACGCACGACGGGCCGCCCGGCCGCCTATATAAGCCGTCCACACCGCCAGTACGGGGAGTACTCCCGCCCTGGCTGGAAGACTGGAGACTGACGGTCAACGTGGCGAAGACCCAGGCAATCTCCATGGGTGGACGGAGACTGCCCCCGCCTCTCACCATGCTCGGACACCACGTCGACTGGTCCCCGACGGTGAAATACCTCGGCGTGACCATAGACCGTCGTCTCACGATGGCCCCACTCGTGAAGAACGTTGTTGGCCAAGCGCGAACCGTGCGAGCTCTCCTGCGTCCTGTCTTGGCGTCCGGACTTCCCCTCCGTGCGAAGCTGGCTGTCTACAAGGCATACATCCGCATCCGCCTCACCTATGCCTCCCCAGCGTGGTACGCGCTGGCTGCGGAGACCCTCCGCAAACGGCTGCGTGCGCAGCAGTCGCTCGCCCTATGCGCCGTTGTAGACGCCCCTCGCTACGTGAGGAACGACGTCATCTCCAGGGACCTACGCATGGAAAGCCTCGACGACTTCATCGGTCGCCTGAGCGCCAACATGTTCACCCGCGCTGACGGGTCATCCTTCCGCCACCTGCGGGAGCTGGCGCCATACCATCGGCGCCCACCGGACCGACCACTGCCGCGGGACTTGATCCCCGCAGCAGTCACACCGGATTGACTCCAGCTCGCTCACGTCGGCTGACGGGCGCTTGTCGGGAGCCTCCCCCAGCAAGCTCGACCTCGCCAACGTAAGCGAAGCCCCCACCGAACAAGCCGCCGCTGGCTCGTAGATCGCTCACCGGACGTTCCCCTCCTGGGAATACTGCCGGTGGGGTCAGGTCTCGCTAGCGGCGTGAAACACACCCGAACTAGACCCCCGGATACGACGCCAGTGGCAAGGACCACACCCCCGTGACCCGTCTGCAGCTGCAGGCGGCGGCCGAACCCACTGAGACAGTCAACCACCTGCATCAGTTTCCCCCCGGTTCCCTTAGGGGAATCGTGAGAAGACCCGGAAGTACGGGGAGTCTGTCTCGGCTCGCGTTGCTTCCGCATCGGAACAACAACAGCTCTAAACGCGCTAAGGAGAGGATACGGCCGGTGCTACGTATCGTACACCGTTTCGGACCGCCTTATATTTTCTAAGTTAAATTGTAGAGTGTTTACTGCAAATATATATTGAAGTCCTGGTTGCCGAGCGTCGTTTTATTTACTATTCCGCTACAATAGAGAATTTAAAGTTTAATTCAAAAATGTCCATTTGCTGTTTTAAGTAAATAAGAAACATTTTTTCACCTCAGCAGCTCAAACATGCCGCTTTTGCTGCGAGACAACAGTGAACAAAAAGCGATTTTGATTCGAGCGTAAGGCAAAGTAGCTTTTTAATTTTTCAATCTTCTGTGCTACGAATTGACATTGTTCAGGCATAAATTTGAAACATTCGAATTTTACTGTGTTTTGTCTCTTTCACATGCATTATAAAAAAGCGAGTGAAAAAAACAAACCCCTTCGAAATTCGACCTCAAAGAAAACTCGTTCGGAAACGCTTAATACCGTAAAATTTAAAGATATTTGTAATAAGTAAATTACTTTTTTTTTAATGTTACTGTTTATATGTTTAATTTATTATTGTATTTTAATGAAAATAAGTCTTATCAACAGTATAAAATAGGTATTTAACCAATACATTGTTATTTGGAATTTCAACAATGATACATTTGAAAAATAAACATCAGGGACGCGGTATCAAAACGCGATTTAAACAAATAGCGGGAATAAAAACTTCGCTGATGCTGATAGGCGGAGCAATTATTATACTGATAGCGTACCTATAGCGTAACGTGTTAATTTATATTAATATATAAAATAATATAAAACGATGAGCGAAACTAGCGATGATGACTGTACTTTAACACCAGAAGAGTTATAACAACAAGTGATTAATGCAGAATTAAGTTTTTAATCTATTCCTGTTCATTTATATGTCTCCTAAGTAATATGTGTTCTCACTGCTGAGGTGAAAAGTTATGTGTGCTACACGAGAGCTAAGTTATTTGCTTCTCGTACTGTTGAGTCCCTCACTACGCTCAGGATTCTAACTTTGATTCACTCGCTACCCTCGTGACTCAATCATAGAATCCTTCGCTTGCTCGGGACTCAAAATCAGCACTCGAAACAAAAAACGACTTTGCTCTCTTGTTGCACAAATAACTATTGGTCAACATCTTTTAGAGATAGGTTTACGGGTGAAAATAAAAGTTAAAAATAAATAGATGTATTAAACGTATCCTTTTCTCTTTTCAGACATTTTACAACCAAAATTTAAAAACAAGAATAATGTTTTTATTATTTTGAATAACAGACAAAATCACAATTTTGTTTCTTTATCAGTTGCATACATATTTCAGTCATATCCACTATTTCTGTATGAAAAAATCTCCTTATTTTTACCTTAATCGAACTCTGTTTCATAGAAATGGCATTAAATCTATTGAAGATTTCTTTCTAACAAAATTTGGCTCTAAAAACAAAATATATAAGTATAATACGTAAAAATAATCAGTAAATTTTGTTTACGTAACTACACGCGTGGGGGACCTAGGTCCCGGAGTAACACGTATCTCGTGAACCACAAATGTCAGTTCTACCATTTTCCGCACCCTGCAACTTTTCGGTCGATGATGAGAAGACCCTGCGCCACAAGCGCGTAACGTTTAAAATAAAAATAATATTTACAATAATTTGCCTGTTGGGGTACCCTAGACCCCCACGAATGGTGTTAAGGGTAAAAACCTCTTAATTTACCTAAAATACAAAAAAGAACATAAAATAATGTAGCTCAAACAGTTATTCGCATAACGTGTGAGTTTGCTTTATTTTTGACGTAGTTCATCAACTACGTCAAAAATAAAGCAAACTCAAAATAAAACTAGCCGACATTAAATTTCTAAGCAATTATTCATGTTATTGTCGATCACTTTACCCTTTGTAAAATTAATCAAACCGCTAAATATTCGTGCATGTCATTAAATAGTTATTACATCTTTGCGATCTGAAATGATTGATAACAATATGGTACGATTGGATAGCGTGCTGCTGCAAAATATACGACCAGTGTAAGTTGAGCCAGGATTTCATTTTTAATACACCGGTAGGCAGTTTTTGGTTTTCACCATTTTTGATAGATTATACAATATTCATAGATTTACTATCGCTTTTCAAACGCTAAAGAAAAACATCGCAAGGAAATATGCATGTCTGAGACTTTACCATTACTTATTGCTCTCGAAGATATGTGACCTCACCTATATACTGAATAACATGTTGGACTACGGCCTTGAAATTTTCTCTGTGAGAAGAGTAACAATTGTTGTGCAGTATACAGGTTTTTAAAATAATATTATTAATAAAGTTATACTGGAACATCAGAAGGGTTTATTTCTCCTGGATAAAGTGAAGTGAAGCCGAAAGTGTGAAGTCGATCACAGTTCACCCGTTTATATGTACTATGAATGGCTCTCTACAGACAGTGCGATTTAAGGAATCACAATTCCTGCCCAAACAGCAAGGATTTCGAATTTCACCGATCTCAAATAATTTTTTGTACGATATTTGTTCCAATCTAAGCTTGAAGTTACAGTAGATTTTTATTTTATCCAAAATAATACATATTGGAAGCAAGGAATTTACAATCGCTACGTAGCGCCTATACTTTATAGTAAAGTTACGTACTTATAACTCTGTAAGTTAACTTTACTATAAGTTCGTATCAATGATTTAATTCTAAAGGAATTTAACATAATTATCTGTTAAATTGATGGTAATTATATCAGAAGTAAACAGTCGAACCATGAATAAAACCTATGTCACGGTAAACTTTACAAAAGTTTAATCAACTGACAAAAAGAAAATCCAGACTTCAAACAATGTTGTGCATCACACAAAGTGTTGTCTCATGTGGGGATCGAACCCATAGCACACAGCACAGTGACAAACGGCGGGGCGATTACTTAAACCAATACGCCGTAAACGCAGTCAAAATTTAATTCGCCTTTGAAATATACTAGTCCAATGACTTGCCAGCTCATAAAATACAGAGTTCAACTAAAACTGGTCACCATTATATTCTATTAGCAAATACACAGAACGACGTATCTACGATCTGCGAACGTGACTAATCTTGTAACTATCGTAGTACTATTGAAAACAACTCTAATAAATCAATTTTATTCTGGAACTGACACAATGAAAAGGCTTGAACAAGAATTTAAAACATTTTTGCATGAGAATAAGCTACTCTTGCCGAAACAGCCGACTCATGATGTAAGTATTCCTAAAAATATACATTTTTAAAGCAATTTGAAGAAACTTCTGCGGTTTTATATAGATATACAGAATGTTTGAACAACTGCTTATTCACGACCATTTGTCTACGTAAATAGCACTCATGCATGCAGCTTTCTAATCTGGCTACGTCATTATCAGCCCTGTACCTATAAATATCTCTATATATAGCTCTTAAACGTAGTAAGCCTAAATTAATAATATGACAATAGCAACATCAGCCCTCTTTGTCAAATCCTTCTTCCATACCTGGGAATGAGTCTTTTATACTATTGCTTAAGCCATAGTCCACCACACAGGCAAATTAGCAGTCAACTTTGCCTTCAAGAGCGTAATAGAAAACTCACAAAATTCCTTGCATTATTTAAATTGGCCGCCGAGCAAGCAATGATTAACAATTAAGTCATGCCAGACGTATTGTCCATGGTGCCAATCCAATACTCTGATATCCAAAATAATAAGGCACTCCAACTTTTACAGAACACTTTTTTTACCATTAAGAACACATATGCAGTCGTACCTATTAGTCATAATACTCTTATTACTGTCCTCTAAGCATAGTCAACCGCTCTACAAAGTTTCAGATAGCTTAAATGAAAGCGCGCCATTTATTCCCAACAATGTCAAAGTCATCGTGACCAATAATCCGATAAACTTGTTTACTGACCTCGAAACAAAGATTAGCCCTGAAAGAAGACAAAATAACTCAAACACTTTAATCTAAAACAATCATAGCCTACTTTTTCCTTTGCGTTCGTTCCGTAATATGTTTTTTTAGTTGACACATCAATTTATTGTTAGTTTTTTAACCCTTGATTTACCCGGTAACTTCACACATATACACAATTTACCTGGCGGAGTCCTCAGGACTCTCGGATATATAATCGTAAATTTAACATGAAATAAAAACGTGTTAAAAAGAAAACTCTAGTTAAATTTGTATAATATCTATTTAGTTTTACAATTAGATAGGTTTTCACTTAAAATTATGGAGATCCTCCTCCTTGCGTCGTTTATCCTCAATGCTGAGGGTCGTGGCTTTTTAGGATAACTTTTTCCCGGACTATTTTGCGCCAGCTCACTCTATCTTCGGCAGCATGGATGGCATCGTAGACTGTAGAGGTGTTCAAAGCAGAGCGGATCTGGTCAGACCAGCGCAAGGGGCTTCTGCCTCTGGGTCTCTTCCCGTCCACCTTGCCCGTCATCAGCAGCTTTTCCAAGTTATCACCTCTATTTCTGGCAATGTGGCCAAAGAACTCAAAACTCCTCCGTAAGCATGTTGTGCTGAGTCTCATCGGTAGCTTAAGCTCGGCTAGAATAGATTCATTGGTACGGTTTTCTGTCCAAATGGATATATATATATGGGATATATATAGGGATATATATATATATTTTTTTGTATACTTTATTGCACACCAGAATAAATGTTTACAGTATAGGCTTAAAAACTACGAGTAATGCACAATCGGCGGCCTTATCGCTAAGTGCGATCCCTTCCAGGCAACCTTTCTTCACCTTGTCGTGGTGAGGGGGGCTCAGTTGCCGTGGCCTGGACACCCACGATGAAACTTATCAGGATCCCGGGAGTGGACGCTCCACGTGGGCTTGGGTGAGGCTTGCGTAGGACACATCCAAGGGTGCGGGGGACAGTTCTGTCTGTCCCTCGCAGTCAGACGCGGTAGCGGGAGGAGAGGTGTGTCGGTGTTGCGTTGCCGCGCGCCCTATGTCCCGCGACCAAATAGGGGCGCACCATTTGCTGCGTTGTGGTGCCGCAGAGGAAGAGGAGATGCGGTGTTGTCAGGTTGCCCTCTTCTCTATCCTATGCGACCGATGGGTGTTAGTACCTGCGGATGACGAGCGCTGGGGCTGCTCCTCGTCCACCAAAAGGCAAGGAGGTGGCGTAGTATCCGCGCCGCCTCCCAAGTAGCTTTGAAAGATGACGACGGCGCCCGCCAACACCAACGGTGAGGTCACGGAAAAGTCTGCTTTCCGCGAATCGCGTGACCCCGGCACTACACGGGACCCGTAGGGACACCGCGATGGTGAAGGGGCATACCCAATAAAGGGTATGCCCCGAACGCAAAGGTGGCGAAGTTCCTTCGCCAGTCCCCAGCCCGGTCAATCAAACTCTGGCCGGGTTGGCTTAGAGTTGACTTATAAGGAGACAAATGGCTCATAAAGAGAGTTTTCATCGTAGTCAACAAAAACATATAGGTTAAACACAAATAGGGCAACTATACGCAGTCTTTCGCTGAAGTTGAGTTGTGGTCTGAAAGCTTACAGTCATCCTCGGATTCAGACACTACCTCATCAGGTTTTATTCTTCTTGGCTGATTCAACACTATAATTATTTTGTTGATGCCCTTAATCCGCGTCAGCTTCGCTCAGTTGTTCGAGACATTTTCCACCACAGACTCAGCTCCTTCATCCAGGACATTTATGGTACTAACAGATGGCATCATATGAACTGGAAACAAAAAAACATGCACATTGCACGATAACAGTACCGTAAATACATCAAAACTATAGCAATAATATCCCAGTGAAGTCCCATGGACTCCACTAGCCTTCTTACTTATCTATCGGAGCCGCGCACGTCAGCTTCCACTCTACCCTTCGTCTAGCGCGTCATAGCATGAAGATACTGGAACGCACAACTTGTTATTCCAAAAGCTAACGGTTTTATTAGCGCTGAAAGTTTTTAATGGAGTCTCAGGGACCTACCGGGTAAATTAAGAGTTAAGACAGTTTTTATATGTATAGATCATAATATGCATAGTTCAATTCAATTCAATTTATTTATCAAAACACACAGATACTTAAGGCTAAGCGGTTTATTAATAAATTAGAAAGAACACCACTCCTGTACTAGTTAGAAAACTGTATCACAGTAAGTGGGTTCTCCCTTTACAAAAGTCTTGTTATGTATTTTAAAAATACCACAAAATAATTATAATATTCGTAAACAAAAATAAACAGGTAAAGCATTAAAATCAGTTTCTAATTAATAGGTACATACATATAACATTGACGCATTTATTGTATTGTGCATTTTGTAGAAAACTTAAGTGTACCATATACAACTACAAGTCAGCCGAATCGTGAACAGTGTCAGTGTGTTAGTAATATTTGTGTTTAGCATTTATTTATAATAATTACATAATGTGCGTTTATCCAAACTCGATGAATTTACAATATAATGTTAGTAGGTCACTATTCTAATGAGGTTCTGTTAAGTTTATAACTAATATTGAATGATATAATTATGATAACCAAATGACATGAAAGTTAGTTAAAGCGAGTTAAGTATGTAGCAAGTGAAGTGAAGCCTAAGTATCTCCATAATCAACGGTGTTGATATATCTCCTCTGTGCCATAATTTTCGCCGGACAGTCAATATAGAGCCTGTCTTGTGTTTGCTTGGCTTTTTGTAGTGCATCTTAATTATAATTAGATACATAATAATTAAAGAGATTAACAATATTTTGGTTTTCTTTCTTATTCATTTTCAACTGTGGTGAAATAGATTTTTAACATCATTATAATCAATTCTTGTAAACAGGACTTCCTCGATGTTATGGACAAGGTATTCCATTTCTCTTGTCTGTTCGGCGTGTTGGGCTCCAAAAGGCTCATATGTTACATTTGGAGTGCAGTAGTGTTCTGCACACTTCTCTTCATAGAAGCAAACGCTATCTGGAAGGTGATAAAGGCTCTGGCTGGTTGGGCCGTTGATATGGTGGGACATCGTGAGTATACGATGAGAAAAATTATTTTAATTTTTTTAGGACTTCGACATTCCAGCGATATCTAGGATGAAATGCGTCGACCGCTAGGTAGAAACAAACTTATAAGCAAATTCAGTTCATAAAAATGACATTCAAGTTACTTTTTAAATGTCAGATGTCCATACAGCATTCAACCCTTATTTGCGCCCTGATAGTAAAGGGATATTAAGTAATGTCTTTAAATAATCTTACTTACAACATCATCAATGTAGTTTAGACTAATGAGTTGATGCATTACTTGGGGCAAATAATGATATAATTACGCATGTATTGGTAAGGTTTATCCCTTTTCTTTTGCAAGAAGAGAAACACATAATTAGGTCATGTGTTTAATTGTACAAAATATAAATATGTTGTGCATTATATTTATACTACTCGTTATATCGTTCTACCACAGTTGGCTAGGATTTTGTGTGTTGTAATAAAAGTTTTGAAACTCCCCTAAAATAGCTACAGTTTTATTGAGCTGGCATAGCCATACGAATATGAAGACAAAATACAAACATATAATAATATTATAACCTTGTTCTTATTTATTTGTCACCTGATATGTTCATTTATTACGTTTCCGTTGAAATCGAGATGGCACTTTAGCTTCAATTATATACCTGCTTCCCGAAACAGCAATCAACTTTCCAACAAACCGTTTGTATCTTTACGAAAAATCTAATAGTAAAGTTGAACGTAATTTAAGGAAACTCTCTATGAGCCGTCTAGACGCCGCCACTCGGCCATATAGTGTGATCGATCGAGTTGAGGGTTGGCAGTGGAGGTGTGTGAAGCTCTCCTTTAAAGTCTCTCGATGCTCACAAAAACCACCGCGCTCCCGTATAGTATCGCGAGGTCATGCGGATCGCGGTTAGCATATTTTACTGTAACACGGCCGGATTCGACCCGCCGTTTGGTGCTGACAAAGCTTGGTTGTCACGCTGGTTATAACTAGGATTAGAACAAACATGACGGATGTTTGTTCTAATCCAATTTGTTTCTATTTTGATATTGAAACACAAATTATTGTATAGCATTCTATTAATTTTCATTTTCGCAGGCAGCATCACTGCACGTTTTGCAGGAACCATATTCTACTCGATATCAATCGTGTCCATGATCTTGGCTTCAAGACTAATATATTCTTGGGAAGACTTGTCAGCGGCTTGGACGAAGGCAGAACGAAGTATGACGATTAAAGTACCTGTTGATAAGACATTGAAGAGACGAATGTATCTCATGGCTGGGTTTATGTTGACTTTTGCTCTTCGTAAGTTTGCTATAGTATTTTTTAGGAATGATTTTGATAATAGCTGTTCCTCGGTGGATGAAGGCAATGTTTGAAGCGATTTTTTTAAACATAATGTAATGTAAACCGGTGCTATACTGAACGGTAATACCGAGACTTACAACAATTGTAGTTTATTTTTGTTTTGGTAAGCTCCACCAAGTGTCTCAAGACGAAAGTCTTTGACCAGTGTGTGTTGCCAGTGATGATCTACGGAGCCGAGACGTGGTCGCTAACTATACTTGGAAGCTCAGGGTCACTCAGAGGGCGATGGAGAGACCTATGCTCGGAGTTTCCCTGCGAGATGGAATCAGAAATAAGGAGATCCGCAGGTGAACCAAAGTCACCGACATAGCTCTCCGAATAGTCAGGCTGAAGTGGTACTGGGCGGGGCACATAGCCAGATGATTGGAACAAAAAGGTTCTGGAGTGGCGACCACGCACAGGACGTCGTAGCTGAGGTAGGCCTCCCGCAAGGTGGACTGACGATCTTGTTGGGATCGCGGGCAGCGAATGGCTACGGGTGGCTCAGGATCGGTCCATGTGAAGAGTGTTGGGGGAAGCCTATGTTCAGCAGTGGACGACTTTCGGCTGATACGATGATGATGATGATGAAGCTCCACTATACGGTGGTAGGTGTGTCAGACTTCCCTAAAACCTACTCCGATATTAACCACTGCGATTACCTCGACTTGCCTTGGCCATGGGGTTACATTAATCTACCACAGTGAAGAATAGCTTTTATGACGTGACCCTTTGTACATTTTAATCGAGTACACACTCAAATACAATCTCGCCTAACAAGAGAGACTCTATATTTTCTTCCACACATTGAGCTTATTTTTAAACCGGCCTACAACAAAGGAGGTTATTTTTTTCCACATTCACATAACACTATCCCAAACTAAGCAGATGCTTGTACTATCTATTAAGATACATATTTAATTTTGTAACATTGCAGTAGAAAACACCATGAGCGTGATTTCCGTGATAGGACTTGACTGTCCACCGGATCAGATACTGCGTCGATATGTCCTTTTATCACATGGATTCATGATTTTGAGAAGTAAGTACCTAACATTCAATTTACTTTAGACTTACACTAAGATTGATACAATATCTAAGTATAAATAATATTTTATCAACAAAATAAAAATACTTCGTGATAAGATTAGGTGAAGCGAAAGAAATATACTTTGAGTTTAACTATTTACGCATATCAGAGGGATTAGCGGCGGATCTCGACAAGTAGAATTTGGAAGAAGAGGCATTTGCCCATCAGTGGGACACAAATTAGGCTCATGATCATAATTAACATACCTTCTTGCAGCAGAATACTCAGAGTGGTTCGGTATACCATTATTCATCATCAGTACCATGGCCAGTCTCCTGTGGAACTTCCAAGATATCCTCCTAGTTCTGATCAGTCTTGGCCTGGCTTCTAGCTATTATCGACTGAATCACTGCCTAGCTAGAATCTGTGCTCTAGATCATAGACAAATGGCAATTAACAAAGTGAGTATAAGTCATCATGTTTTTAGGTCATTTAAGTAGATTATACAATTTATCCACCACAAAGTTCATCGACGATCTGGTTAAGATCGCAGGAAATGGTTGGGAGCGGGTGGCTCTAGATCGATCTGTGTGTAGAAGAGGTCTAAGGGGAGGGCTATGTCCTGAAGTGGACGTCACTACTCTATATCGCGTATGTACTTGTGAGTCGGTCGAAACTTCTTGCCAAAATAAGGCGTATATACCGTTCATATAAGCTACGCGATTTTAACCAGAAAATTACATACACATGTTCACAGCCTTACGCAGTCCACTGCTGTTCGTAAGCCTCCCCTAATTTGTTTCGCAGTAGCACTGTCACTCGGAAGGAGGATTTGTCCTACAAAACCACGCTAATCAAAAGGGTTGGTAAACGAGGTAAATCAATATCGCGTTTCTATTTCATTTTAAATAACTGAAATGAAAACGCTTTTCTTCATCAGCGATAAACTGTTTTATTCTTTCTTATCCCTGTGATATTATTTTTTTAAATATTCCACATAAATTACTAGTGAGATAAAATAACAAACACATTTAATTTTGATTACAGTTAGGACGGTAAGTTAACAATTTGAAGATGAAGTCATTTTCAATATCAAATCTAGAAGATTCTTTAAGACGGGGTAGCCTTACCTGGTCTGGTCATATACATTTCAGACTTACGGTTTTTTGGGGCACATCTATAAATGTTATGTATTCTAGAGCGCAGTATGGTGTTTCCCACCATGTTTTATAGTTATACTCTCAAGATAAAACCCTAGCTTGAAGACAGTTGAAAGATTCTTCTGATCTGCTGCCAAAGACGAAGATATTAAATATAGCATTACGATTATAAAAGCTATCAAAATAGTCCTTGGAGGCGAATAAACAGAATTAAGTTATTATCAAGAGAAATGTGACAATACTAGTTTACAATGTTGAAACATGTGTAGTAGAATTCTATTTTTGAAGTTGCACAAGTGCGATCTGCTAGCGGTTAGCCTGATTTCCCTTGAGCGGGATAAGATTTCATACGACCTAGCTTATGTCTAGATTATAATAATCTATAACATATATGTTATGGCATATTAAATAACTGAAATGAAAACGCTTTTCTTCATCTAGATGATGATGTGTGGAGAACGGGAAAATGGCCGACAGAGTGGACAGAATCAGTGTTCATTCCCTTACACAAAATAGGTTCTAAGACTTGTGGCAACTGTAGAACCATCGCATTGATTTCCCATGTGAGTAAAATCCTCCTGCACATCATTAATGAATCATCATTAAAAAGCGCCTCAACCACTTTCTCCGAAGCCAGATACCGGAAGAACAGGCCGGTTTCGTGAAGAGCAAAAGAACAAGGGAACAGCTTCTTAACATCCGCCAAGTTATCGAAAAGAGCAGGGACTTCAACTGTCCAGTAGTGTTATGGTTCATAGATTACACAAAAGCTTTTGACTGTGTGCAATGGGATAAATTGTGGAGTATGTTAAGCGACATGGGAGCTCCCGAGCATTTAATTGGCTTGATACAACAACTATATGTTGAGAACCGCTCTTTTGTCGGAATCAGCACCGATTGTTCTAATGTGTTCGAACAAAAATGGGAGTGCGACAGAGCTGCATCCTATCCCCGACCCTGTTCAATATATACGGGGAGTATATTATCCGCAAAGTACTCGAAAACTGGGACAAGGGATTTCCAATAGGAGAAAAGCGGATATCGAACCTCAGATATTCCGATGACATAGTCTTTTTAGCGAAGTCTATGGAAGATATGCAGGAGCTGTTTCAGAGACTCGAGACTGAGAGTAACTGCATGGGCCTCGCAGTAAACAGAAGCAAGACGAAGTTAATAGTAGTTGACCGTGCCGAAAAAGTTCCCAGCTCGCTTCCCAGTTCGCAACTAATATCATCCCAGGGGTTGACATCGTTGACCACTATATATACTTGGGCGCACTAGTCTACAATGATGGCAGTTGCGTACCGGAGATAATGAGGCGTATTGGTATGGCTAAGGACGCGATGACTCGACTCAATGTCATCTGGAAGAAGAGGGGTATTACCAACACCACCAAGACCCGTCTAATACGCGCTCTAGTATTCCCCACATTCTTATATGGTGTGGAAACATGGACAATACGAGCCAGAGAACGGCAAAGGATTGATGCATTCGAGTGTGGTGCTGGAGACGCATGCTAAGGATACCCTGGACCGCCAAGCGTACCAATACCAGTGTATAATGACCTACTTTGGTCACATAATGAGGAGGGATGAAGAGAGCCTTGAAAAGCTGATCGTTGTTGGGAACACGGAGGGTAAACAAGCCCGGGGACGGTCCCCAACCAGATGGAGCGATCAAGCGAGAGGCCCATCATCAACCATGTTTTGCTCTGTCACCCGAGAGGCGATGAACAGGCACCGGTGGAGGCAGATCATCGAAACCAGGTGCAAACCATCCATATCCGCCGTTGACCACAATCCTCAGTCATGAGGGACCGACCACAGAGAGAGAGAGAGATGACATAGGAAAGCATTGCTTACCTTTACCTACTTATTATAAAATGAAGTCTATCCTGCTGTTCTGTATGTCTATGAACGCGATAATGTCAAATAGTACGGAATGGAAATTTGTACGGTTTTCCTCAGTTGAAATATGGCCTGAAGAAGGTGTATAATTACCAAATGGTTTTTGACGGATGACGTAGTTGTTTAAGCAGTTGTTTTGCCTCTTAGCTCGGTGCTAAGTGTTATGGGTTAGATACCATCCGAAACCACATAACATAATTGTATGCTTTATCACCTTGTGGGGGACTACCCCTGCTGCGTCGTACGGTACGTGGTTGCCACTCCAGAACCCTTCTGCCCCAACGGCCATCGGTTCTTCGAGCTATGTGCCCTGCATGGCCGCTTCAGCATAGCCTATGTCCAGCAGTGCACGTCTCTATATATCTATATCATGATGATGACACTTTATCAGAACGCTAGTTGTCAGTACCGGAAAGTCGCCCGCAATTTACGCTTTCTTCAAGCCTTTAAACAGATATGCCATGAAAATTCTAATGAAATAAATTTTAAATGATAGCTTTGATATACGTTGTCCTCAAATTAATGTAGGTACTATTCTGTTCTTTAAATATTATACACTACGACGTATCAACCACTGTAAATCAGATACGAAAAGTTCGTTACCTTGTTAATTTTATACTTTATGAATATTATTAACAAACTTTAAAATTAATCCAAAGCAAAATGGGTCCTCTATTCACGGAACAACGTGGGATGCATCTCTACAATGTTTGTACACAACTTAGCCCATGAAATTTGCAAGGAGCTTGGCACAGACTGGTATTGTACGACGTGGCTGGTAATGGAAAAGCCTATTTTTAGTAAAGATGGTCGGAAAAATGTTACATGGAAAATAGGTACATGGCACGAGATAGTGTAATCTGAGCTCAGTAAGCCAAAGCTAAAGGAAATTATTAATTATTATGGTTTTATCTAACGGCACCAAGATCTCATAGTCACCACTGAATATTCTCGACTATGTCTGCATATATTTCCGTAATGTGAAGATTTTAGGCTACTGCTCAAGACTAGTGGTTCATAGCGTTATATATATATAATATAATATATCCTCAATTAATGAGCTATCCAACACAAAAATAATTATTCAAATCAGACCAGTAGTTCTTGAGATTAGCGCGTTCAACCAAACAACAAACCAACTCTTTAGCTTTATTTTACATGTCATATAATTTATTTCAATTCAATTATTTTACAACTAATTACATTTTTACTAACTATTACTTAATTACTATTTACAGCTAAAACTATACTTATAAACCTATAACTAAATTAAAAAGAAAATAAAATAATATATTCTCACAAAACGCAAAGCTTTATTATATCATAATAGATTAACGACAATAACTCCTTTGGGGTTACCGCCGATATTCATTAATGACACCATGTTTCATATAGAAAACTGAATCAGTCAGGCTGTACACTTGGCGTAAACTACGAGAGGCATATGTGAGGCAAGCTGTTCTGGTGAGAAAAATGGATGCAGCTGTCGGCGGGCTGGTTATACTATCAGCTACGTGCAACTTTTACTTTATATGTCTGCAGCTGTTCATGGGGATCACGTAAGTTTTCACAACTAGGAAGCATATTATGCTTTAGCATATTGCTGTTCTTGCGACACCCGAAAACATGTTGTTTTTTCGCGCACTAAACGTTGAAATAAAGGACCTATCTGAGTCTTATCCTAGACGGAACTAACCCTGAGTACAATTTCCTGAGAAATTGGTGCACGTATAAGTACGGAATGGCGTAGATTTGGTGGTAACTCGAACGCAATGTTAAATCGCTAGCCGTACCCATATGCTCAAATAAATTTTAATATGTCCTCGGACTTTTTGGCTGTGACAAATCTGCCAGATCATTACTCATGTATATTCAGGCTGTGGGTATAAGTATACATAAATGACAGCGCTGGAGAACCAACCACTCTCTTATCCTGCACTTTTCACTCGTACCAAACTGTTAGTACGCCAGTCGTGTGGATATAATCCCATAACTTCAGCTGCACACCTAAGAAATTTGTGAGCAGTGTATTCTTCTCAATATCGATACTCATTATATTTATAAAAATCTTTTAAACATTAAATACTTTTCTAACCTACTTCACCGAATGTAAGAATGGTAGTGAAGGTCGTGCTTGCCTCTTGTCTTTAAAAAGATTTAAATTCATTACACGCGGTAATAATACCGAGTGTAATGGATTCAAATCTTTTTAAGGTCAATTTCGCATTATTCACAGTTATGATGTTTCAAATCAGGCTGGCTTCATAAAGACCTGTCTGTCGAATGTAGTTTACAGCCCTATAAAAATATATTTGCAGCCAAGCTCCAGTAAGCACTACAATCAGGAAGGTGTATTATTTCGTGTCCCTGGCATGGTTGTGCACCCGAGTCACCAGTGTAGTGATAGCTGCCTCTTCCATAAATGTCAACTCGCAGTCGGCGCTGAAGAAACTGTACAATTATGATACGAATTGCTATAATATTGAGGTAACTTTATTTCAGCCATTTTCTTGCAGTACTTCATGTCCATCATTACATGCACTTTTTTATTTTACCTCTGGTTTTGTCATATATAAAAACAACGACTAAATTCCTGCCTATATCAATCAATCAGCCTATCCCAAACCACTGCTGGACATAGGCCTCTCCCAACATGCGCCACAGAATACGGACCTCAGCCTTCCGCATCCAGTCTGTACCAGCCACCCGTTATAGGTCCTGTCTATATAATTTAATGAATTATATCTGTATCTTTTATTAAAAGCGATACAGTAGTTAAACCATCAAAGCATAGTAAAAAAAATTAAATACTTAGTTTACTTTGCAAGCTGACCACGCACTGTCCGTTCACTTACGAAATTGTACTCAAACAGTTTTTTTTTTTTTGTATAGTAATAGGCGGCAAACGAGCAGACGGATTGCCTGATGGTAAGCAATTACCGCCGCCCATGAACACCACAGGAGTCACAAGTGCGTTGCCGCCCCTTGGGGTTGGGAAAAGGGATAGGATGAGGAGTGGGATGAGGGAGAAGGAATAGGGGATAGGGCCTCCGGCACTCTCACTCACCGAACGAAACGCAACAGTACCTAAATACTGTTACTTTAGGTCGATTTTCTGTGAGAGGGTAGTACTTCTCCGGTCGAGCCCATTCATGCTGAAATTAGCAAGGCTCTACTACCTTTAAAAGTACTTGTACAAAAACATGTACAGAACACTTATTTGCTCGCTTTAAAGTAGCTCAGTATGCATCAAAGCAAACAATGAAAACAATTCAGGCGAAATTGCTCAAGATTTCAGTTTGAGAAACTATGTTTTGCTATATTGATTCCGTCCAACGAGACGTGACTCAATACAGTGAGGTCATAATGAAAGGGTTTTAAGATGCTTATAAATAGGTGAATGAAAAATGCTCCTAGAAATTGGATTTCCCGGTATGGTTGAATAAAAATCTACAAGGTCTCTTTTATGCAAAACTACATTTAAATGAAACTTACTCTTTCACCAAAAATTTAATTAACTAATTTTAATGAAACTTTGTAGTAATAGATGTAAAAATCGTCAAAATATAACACAGACTATCTTTCGTCACAACAAGTAATAATCACGCGGGCTAAGTCAGCGAAGCTAATATAAAACATTTTTCAAAGTAACTATTGTATTCTTTCTTTGTTATACAATGTCACACACGCAACATCGAAAACTATCGTAGCATGTTAGTTACAATACTATTCGCCATTAATTAGGGTTCTAAGCAAGCAACTAAACACAAACATCCAACAGACAGTACAAAAACAGAAACTAGTGCAAAAAAGTTTAACGTTCGGACAATTTTCAGCTCATTTGGTACCGCCTTAACCTTTTTACTTCAGGGTAACCGCAATTAGAGTTATTTTCAGGTGGAGAGGCTTCAGAACCAACTCACGAAAGATTACGTTGCGCTTAGCGGAATGGGTTTCTTCTATCTAAATAAAACTATCTTACTTCAGGTTTGGACACTATTCCTACTTTATCTCAAATACATTTTAGACTTTAACATGCTAAGGATAAGTACGCATTTGATTTGCGTGTACAGTTTGAATTAGGGACGAAGATGAATGTCTGGAGAAATTTCGTGGCTGATTTATTGCGTATAGAAGTGGAACCGTATTGAATGAAGGGATAGTGAACGAAACGTTCGTTAAGCAAAGAGATATTTTTGCTTACCAAGCAAAAAATATTTCTTTGTTTCTCTTCGGATATACCTACGAAGTTCGCATATCTACTTATATGAAAATACCTAAAGACATAATATCTAGAAAGTAAGACAACACAAGTTCTAAACATCGTGATATGGTTCCATCAACAGTTCGTCTAATCAACTCTGACATAACTGTCTTGTGTTACTTGTTACAGATGGCAGCCTCCATAATCACTTACGAACTTGTACTCATACAGTTCGACGACAAAGGGACGGATGATAGTCTACAACTAAATACAACTGTAATTTAATTGTGATATGTTGTTTAATTTTAAGGTAGAATCCTGTATTTTTGTGTGCAATAACAAACAAAAAAAAATCTAGGTTAATTATTATAATGATTCGATTTCTGCCAATTTTCATTGCCTATATACGTTGATAGTTTATAGATAAATGTATTATTGGTGCATAGGGTTCCCACCCAGAACTTAGGATCCTTAGCCAACCTTACCTATTCATCCTTATTAACGGCAATGGACTTGCCACTTATAAACTAGGACCAAAACACTGGCTAAGAATTGGGCATTTAATATACCTCTGTCTACCATTTCGGGTAAATAGATGTAATTTTTTTTTACTGACGTTGTACTATCCTCTCACACAATACCGAGTATTTATACCAATTTTTTTATTCTCTTCTCGCGACATTATATCTGTTGCGAGGTCTCCTCTCCAGAACTTGAAAGTCGGTGGATAGGGACAGTGAGTCTTCCTAGGCATTTAGACTTACTCATTAAAACCACAGCAGTATCTTTTGGGATATTACAGAAAGAACAATTTAAAATCAGTTTTAATGACCATGAAAGTTAAAATTCCTATAGGTATAACACAGCAGTATTGGTGAAGTCACTACTTTAGTAAGTCAATCTGTGACTCTGAAAGTAGTCATAATCCGAATAGAGCTGTCGGCGCCATGACTGCATCAACTTTCATGACGTTCGTTTTTTTTTAATAAATGCATCCTTTGCATTTGTAATATTACCTGTATTGCAATACACTACAAAACAACGGAGACAATGACAATAATATTTCTACCAATATACAGCGAAGACAGTGGCCACCTGATGGTAAGTTACCTGATGCTACACACGTACATAGCGTCGATATGAAGGCGATAAACTTAAAAACTACCGAACGGATTTTTGTACAATTTTCACCAATAGATAAATAATCAATAATTATGATTATTGCCGAAGGTTTAGGTGTACATTAAAATTCACACGGGCTTTCTACCGACGAAGTCTGTCGTATTATAAAATAAATTCCCATGGCCGTCCTGTCTGCCTGTATGAACGCGATAAACTCAAAAACTACCGATCGGATTTCTGTGCAGTCTTCACTAACGGATAGTGTGATTCGTTACAAAGATTTGGATAACGCGCGGGCGAAGTTAAGTGCAACCATATGTATATTACTTAGTCAATTCTACTCACAAGGTTACTGGCACTTATAGCACAAACAAAATTATGTTTATGAATAGTATTTAAACTCTATTCAAGACGAATACAAGCTAACTTTCAAACGATTCTACTATACCATATTTGTATGGGTACCTCTAAATTAACACTTTATGTCAGAGCAAATATAATATCTATATTTACATACACATACATACATACATAGACTCACGCCTGTTTCCCCGAAGGGGTAGGCAGAGGCATATTAAACGCCCACTTTTCGCCAGTGTTTTGATCCCACATAATAGGTGGCGAGCCTATTGCCGCTTATTGGGACATTTTGTTTGCCAGAGCCTCGTCCGTTGATCGGCAGGTGCACCACTTGCAGGTGAGGTTGGCTTGGGACCCTAAGTTCTTGGTGGGAACCCTATGCACCTATCTATATTTAAAAATAACTTATTTCAATACGATGCCCATATACCATCCTGGTTCGGCGTTGCACCGAAAGTATGCACTAGGCGATTTGGTGATATGGAAAAATATTAATATTGTGGACTGTATAAAGAATGGCTGGTAAATCGCCTAGAAGATGGGTGAACGGGCGATCTTATGACTATTGGAATTCATAGGAGGCACGCCTTACCTTGCAAGTCATTCATCTCTGCTTGACAAAATGGCGGCCGCCGGCGTTTTCGTGAATCGGGCTACAAAACTGATCACTCCATTTGGATCAAGCCTGAAGCTGCACAGATCACTCCACTACACCCACGGGCGGTTTAGTCCCAATTTATAGTATGAAATAGCGGTATAATATTGCGGTGCTGCATGTGTTCATCGCGGCGCGGAGCTCCCCAGGACGCAGCCGGTCAGCGGGACGGTTGATTTTCAAACTGGATCGCAGCGTCATCGAATTCCGCGACCAATTAGAGCGAGGCGTGCTTTTGGTAAGGAAAGGGATAAAAAAGCGCTCGTTTTGACACTGCGGTATGCAAAGGAATTTATTATCTAGGTGTTGACATAATTAACTATCAATAGGAAAGATAGATGGCGCTACCACCATCCCTTGTATTCCATTATTCGATCTTGGTTTCGTTAGAGCATCCTTAATGCAGCTCCAAGGATAGATATTTCAAGTGCCTTTACGCTTTTTAATTAATAAATGCTAGTTTTATTTTACAGATTTTATAGATGAGGACCTGTATAATCTGCAACATTAATATGGCTGGCTCATCAATTAATATATTATCGATAACTATATTATTGCTTTTCACCTTACAGGATGTACTATATAGGTAGACTGCTTCCGTGGTTCAGTGAATAGCGTATGCGATTGTTGATTGGAGGTCCCGGGTTCAATTCCTGGGCGGACAAAAGTGTTATTGAGTTTTTTTGAATTCTCAGTGGCAGCACGGAGTCAGCTGGATCATTAACGGCAATAGGCTTGCCCCCTATTACGTGGGAACTAAAAATTCATGGCGAAATGTGGGTGTCATATTACACCTCTGCCTACCCTTTCGGGAATACAGGCGTGAGTCTATAAAAGTAAAAACAAAGTTGTATAGTTATCATCTGGAAAAAAAACAGAGATCACCTTCGTTAGTACAAATAGTTCAATAAAAATTGGTCTGTCAACTGGATTCCTTCAACGTTACACGGCTTTTTACCAAAATAGCAAGAATTAAATATTAACTGTTTATTTTTTATTTACCTATCTTATATTTGTCATGACGCCTTACAGCTAGAATATCAAATTTTGCATAAACATTGTCGATCCCAAATTATTCGTTAAATGGTCAGAAAGTTAATGAGAACATAAATTAGTGTTAATTTCCCTGGGATGTAAAAAATTATGACTTGCCAATTTATTATTGATATCTGAAGTATCTTATAACTATCACACAATTAAAAAAATCATCATCCTCCTAGCGTTATCCCAGTTTCAACCCGAGGTCCGCTTTCTATTCTAACCGGATTTGGCTGAATATTAGCTTTTCCACGGAGCGACTGTCTGTCTGACCTCCGCAACCCGAAGGGATAGACATAAAAAATGGAAAATTCCCCGCTCAATTCTGATCAGTTCGCCGTCCTCCTGGATCTTTCAACATTCTTCTTCAGAGATGTAAAAAATTATGACTTGCCAATTTATTATTGATATCTGAAGTATCTTATAACTATCACACAATTAAAAAAATCATCATCCTCCTAGCGTTATCCCAGTTTCAACCCGAGGTCCGCTTTCTATTCTAACCGGATTTGGCTGAATATTAGCT
The DNA here is from genome assembly GCA_944739405.2 of Euclidia mi. Classification (NCBI taxonomy): domain Eukaryota; kingdom Metazoa; phylum Arthropoda; class Insecta; order Lepidoptera; family Erebidae; genus Euclidia; species Euclidia mi. The sequence continues at coordinate 56,259,749 of OX123187.2, forward strand.
TTTCCACGGAGCGACTGTCTGTCTGACCTCCGCAACCCGAAGGGATAGATATAAAAAATGGAAAATTCCCCGCTCAATTCTGATCAGTTCGCCGTCCTCCTGGATCTTTCAACATTCTGGGTAGCTAAGATTCGTATTCCATTGCCCCATTGTAACAAAGTGGACCTACCAGGTGTCCACTGTAAGGTTGGACTACCTTGGGGTGTGGCAAGAGACCACAGGTACCAGCCACAGAATTTTCCCTCTGGGAAAATTCTGTGGCTGGTAGGCGGCAACTGCATTCCGGGACTCTGAAACAGATGAAAGGTGGTGTCAGTAAGCTAAGTACAAGCAACTACTAACCCTGGAAGAAAAGAAAACTAAGTATAACCCTCGGCCATTCATACGTCACCAAGCATTGAACGTTCCTATTACCTGACATTCATCACATTCAAAAGGCCTACACACAATCATACGTATGAACAAGCCAAGATTCATTCCCGATGCGAGTCGCATTCATTATAATACACGACGCGCGAAGAGGTATTATACGTGAGATTTAGAGTGAATAGCCACCAAGCCTAGACAACACCTTGCGACCCGGGCTCGATAAGTGAAATTAAATTGAAAATGTATAAGTCGTAAACTAATATTACGATCTTACTATATTACGATACTAACAATATTACGATCAGTTGGCAATATCACAAGCAAATTGCTCACTAACAAGCTCGATGCGAATTGCAAGGACAAATTGTATTCATTTAAAATGAAATAAACAATGATTACGGCGATGGAAAGTTTGAGCCGGTGAACACGTGAGTCATCACTGCGCGCTTGGCGCTGACCGCATTCAATTGCTGTAAGTCATTATCTAGTTTCTGAACACGATACAAATTCATTAACGGCAATTGCACAATTCGTAGTAAGATGTAATGAATAATATATCATCGCAGGAGACGATCGATGATATAGTATACACTACCATAGCTAAAAAAAAACACAAAAAAAATTCGAAGTAAGATGTAATGAATAATATATCATCGCAGAAGACGATCAATGATATAGTATACACTACCATAGTTAAAAAACACAAATAAAACAAGCGAGAATCGAACCACAGACCAATCCGACAACAACCTTTTAACCACTGAGCCATAAGGGAAAAAAGAAAATTTTACATTACGACCAGTCATTACAAAAGCTATATGTAACAAGATAATTGGGTACATGATTTAGCTGTAATTGGGAGTTAAAGATTTTTATCCTATTTGTAACAAAGCGTTAAGTTATTTTAGTGATTAGATCATTAGTGATGAGCATTAATCATTACATTCTTAAACTTTGTAGTGAGTTAATTTAAGATCTTTTATATGGAAATCACCAAGAGGTTTGCCAAACATATCTGACAGTTTATACACAAGGGGAGATTTTTTTGCCACGATTTTACATTTAATAAATTTCGGTGCTAGTTTTTTGCTGAAATACTTATCCTTGTCGCTCAAATAGAAAGTTCTTTTCCAAACCACATCACCAACATTGAAATCAGCCGATATTCGGCGAAGATTATAAGAATGCCTATTCCTCTCATGAGCATTGTGCAATTCTGCATGCACCTTGTCAAATATGGTAGACAGATGGCCAAGCGTTTGGGCATATTCATCCCGCGGCTCAAATACAATATTGGGGTCCGATTCGTGATGAAATATAATGAGAACCACAAGTAACCAAATCGCGACCATAAACCAAGAATGATGGGGTAAAAGCGGTCGATTCGTTCACCGCACAGTTGAGTGTAAATTGTATCTTTGCTAAGTTCAAATCCCATACGCGGTGATCGCGGTCTATAAAAGTTAAAACAGCTGTCATAAAAGTTTTGTTATATCTTTCGACCGGATTAACGTGTGGGATATACAGCCGTGTGTAATGCAAGTTAGGAACCTTGTATTTGGATAATAAATTTTTAAAGGTGGAGCTGATAAATTGCTTACCGTTATCTAAGACAATGGTAGACGGAATACTATGAACAAGGAAAACATTTTCTTCTAGAATTTTGGTTATAATTTCGGTAGAGGCACGCCTAATTGGAAAAAGCAAACAATATTTAGAAAAACAACAAGACACTATGAAAACATACGTATTCTGCTTTCTTGAGGGGGGTAAAGATCCGACGAGGTCTATGCTCAACATCTGAAATGGTCTATGACACGACTTAGATTGACCCATATGGCCGAGAATGGAGTGATTTTGGTGCTTGTGGGCCGTACAAGTATCGCACGCATGGACGGCTTTAACGACATCGCTATATATACTTGGCCAGTAGTAGGCCAGCGATAAACGCTTGTATGTTTTAAAAACGCCGAGATGGCCAGCAGTGGGCAAGGAGTGATTGTCGGATATGATGCTTGGTCTCATTTCCAACGGTATTACCTCCTTCCACTGAAACTCCCTGGTAAGTGGGTTTAATGACTTTTTAAGTCTATACAATTAATTATTAATTATTTGATAGTCAACAAAAGACGATGGCCTCTTTAAGCAACCATTAAATACGTTTAGATACCAAGGATCATTAGTAGAAACTGGTACAACTGTATTAGAATTATTACTATTATCCTGCGAACCGTTGATAATAGCTGAGACAGGTACAGAGCGAGACAGAAAATCAGGCAAAACATTATCTGAACCACGACGATGTCTAATTTAAAAATTATAACAAGAGAGACAAACACCCCATCTGGCTAAACGGCCTTTGGGATTATTTAATTTTAAAAACCACTGCAATGCGGCGTGATCAGTATAGACAACAAACTTCCTACCATTCTCGATATAACAGCGCCAATGCTCAATAGCTGAAAAGACTGCTAATGCTTCGCGCTCAGTGGCACTATAATTCTTTTCCTGGCTGGATAATGACTTGCTGTAATAGGCAATTATCCTTTCTTCACCCTTTAACACTTGACAGAGAACGGCTCCTATACCATAATCGCTGGCGTCCGTGTGAATCTCAAAAGGTTCAGAAAAATCGGGACAGAACAAAATCGCTGGGGAGGCCAAGCTTTCTTTTAGTTTTTTAAATGCTTGTTCAGCCTCAGTCGACCAACAGAAGGGCGGCGCCTTTTTGCTTGAGAAGTTAGTTTGTTCAAGGGTGTTGCAATAGTGCTGAAATTGGGTATGAAGCGCCTATACCACGAGGCCGCGCCTAAGAAACGACGAACCTCCTTTCTGGTACTAGGAGTCGGGTACTCTTTCAGGGAAGCAATTTTATCTGAGTCGGCATGAAGACCCTTAGAATCGACAACATAGCCAAGATACTTTAACTTATCTCTAAAAGAACTTCATTTATCGAAGTTAATGGTCAAGTTAGCAGATTTAAATTTTTGTAAAACGCGTAGTAAAAGCGAAATGTGTTCAGAAAAATCGGAACTAATACAGTGTATATCGTCGACAAAACAGAACACCTTGTTCTCAAATTCAGGCCCATAGAACAAAAAATCAGCCAATCTTTGTTGAGTTGCAGGGGCATTAGTAAGCCCAAAAGGCATTTTTTTAATTGAAATGTTCCGCGAGATGGAACGTAAAAGGCTGTTTTACAACGATCCTCTTTTTTTATTAATGTCTGCCAGAAACATTTAAAAATGTCAATACTAGATAAATATTTAGCATTACTAAGGTTATCAAGGATCTCTGAAATATAAGGCAAATTATAAGCGTATTTCCTCGTCACCGAATTTAATTTTCTACTATCCAAGCAAAAACGTAGATCACCATTCTTTTTCGGAACCAAAATTACAGGGTTGGACCAAGGACTCGCCGCCGGCTCGACAACATCCTCTTGAAGCATCTCGTCTAGTTGTTTAATTAATATACGTTGTTTATCGGGAAACATACGATAATAACGCTGACGAATAGGGGGAATGTCACCCGTATCGATCGAACGGGTAATTAAATGAGTATAACCTAAACCTTTAATTTGGTAGGATATATTTTTGAATTTTGAAACAACGTTATCGGCGATACGTCTCTGTTCTGAGGTCAAATTATCGTAGGGGATAATATGACTAGAACATGTAGTGGTGTAAAAAAAGATGTAGTGACAAACATTGAGAAAGGCATGTTAAGATGGTTTGGGCACATGGAGAGGATGGATGACGATAGACTGACAAAGAAGATATATAAGGCAAGTATGAATGGAACAGAACAAAGGGGAAGACCTAGGCGGACGTTCTCTGACCAGATTGGAGACATCCTGAAAAAAGGACAAGTCAGAAGTACCCTTAACAGAAGAGCATGCATGAGAAACTTGATGGGAGTGAGTGAAGCAAGTGAGGTATGTCAGGATCGTTGCAAATGGCGTTCCGTAGTCTCTGCCTACCCCTCCGGGAAACAGGCGTGAGTCTATGTATGTATGTATGTAGTGGTGTTTAACTCAGCATCAGACTTATTTAAAAGTAAGACGGAGTCCAAATGATTTGGGAACAAACCGAAAGCTCTCCAGAAATCCGTACCCAGGTTTAACGAGTTCTTGATGCCAGGGACTGTATGAACTATTAGGGGAACTACTTTATTTTTAAATTCAAAAGTAAGGGAAACCGATCCAGCAGAAAACAACCTTTCACCGCCTGCGGTAATAAGTTTCAACGGTTGAGAATCCATCAACTGGCAACCATTGTCAAGTAAGAATTTGTGCGAATTGTTACCCAGAATAGTGACGCACGAGCCAGAATCGAACAAGCCCACAGCACGCTTACCATTAATATTAACTGCGATATAAGGATTACATTCAACATTAATTTCTCGGATGGAAGACAAGTGATAACAATGAAAGAATTTAGCAATATAATTCAACCAGTTATGCCAATCACGTTTATCAAAATTAGATTTTTTATTTTTATTACTCCAATCCGATTTAATAAGTTTTTTGGACTATTTTTTTTATTTTTATTGTTGCTAGGAGTTTTACAATTGGGGCAATTAGTAGCACGATAACCCTTCAAACCAAACTTAAAACAAATCAACATATTGGGTTTATTACAAGTATTCAAGGAGTGCGAAGATGTTCTACAACGAGGGCAGAATTGATTACCAGAATTAGGGGATTTACTTACAGCATTAATTATCGGTTTTTCTTTGTAATTATTTTGATAGGAATGATTATTTCTGTTTTTAAAATTAGAATAATTTTGATATGAATTTTTATTAAAATTGGGGACAGAACGACTAGGGGAGGTATGATTATCCAAAAACTCAGGAGGTAAATAGTTAGAAGAAGAAGAGGAAGGACCACGATCCCTACTACGGCTGTCCAGCTTCTCAAATTCCTAGCACACAGCAACCAAACTAGGAATGTCGACCACCTTAGTAGTAAGTTAACAGTTTGTGTAACAAGGTTTAATATAATTTAAAATTATGTCTAATTTCTGCGCCTCGCTAATGGGGTCATCTAAACGAGAGAATAGACCCTTCATTTTTGCAATGTATAAAGTAATATTTTCATTATCGCCTTGGTGATGAAGTCTAATCGCCGACATAAGTTTGTAGTCGTGGTTACGAGGGCTAAAGTCTCTTTTTAAATATAAACACAACTGATTCCAAGAATTGACACTATCTTTAACGCTGCGGTACCAAGTAAGTGCGTCGCCAGTAAAAATTTCAAACGAGAAAGCGAGAATTTTTTCGTCGGGAACCGACCTACAAACCATAAACTCGCTGACCTTTTCTATAAAGGCACGGACACACGTTTTGCCATTATATTTGAATTTAGATAACTCAGAAAACAACTTACGGTCGTAAGAAAAAGCGTTAATAGATGACTCGTTTGATATAACGTGTGAGCAACTTGTTTGTGGCTTAGGTGAAATAGCTCGCAGAGCCGATAATTGACCGCGGAATTCTAACCAAAGATTATCTAAAACACTGGCATCGTTAGGTTCATTCACGTTCACTCTATTCAGCCTGTGATATAAGTGGTGCAACAAAGATTCTGTACGCGAGAACAAATTATTTTCAAACTCGATTTGTAGTATTTTTAAATTATTAACTATCTTTATGAGAGTTAGGTATTTTTATGCCTGATATGTCTTCAGAAAAGGAAAGATGAGATTCGCATATAGTCTCAGCCGGGGCTTCCGACACTAGTTTGCCGATTTGCTTACGCAAATCGGCAACTGTAGCCGACGGCTCGACACCTCGAATTGTGACCTCATACTCTAGTTCGCTCTTTTGAAGTAGTAAGTATTTGATTTCAAAAGACATCGTCGCAATATACAGTAGAAATTTCAATAATATCGACTATAAGGTGTGACTTGACCAGTCAATGCCGAACAAGGAGGGTCATACGAACAATCAAAAATTGTAAAAAAAAAAACAAGGGGTATGAATTCGTTCCAAAAATTAATCCCGAAGGGCAGTTGTTAAAAGAAAATAATTAGTAGTAGTAACCAATTACCGTAGTAGGCAATAAAAAAAACTAATCGCGAAGTATACGATCAACGAAGGTGACCTTAGCGCGTCGTTAGAAGACGCGAGGCCTTAAATCGCAATACAAAGAATGCGATCAATGAATGTGACCACAGCGCGTCATTTAGTTGACACGTGGCCGCAAGCAAAACGATTATAACTTGTTACTTATGCGGTTGACTAAATTAATTATCACACGCGGCAACCGAAATAGTTATAATACCTTACCAAGCGTAGTAAGCAAAAACACATACCACTAAAACACTAACACTGCTTTGGAACGATTTCACACATACACGGTTAAAAAAAATAAAAAGGACTTACCCGAAAATGGATTCCCAACAAAACCCTACCTATATATTCCCGTGGGCGCCACTGTAACAAAGTGGACCTTTAGGTTTGGTTTAAAATGAAAAATGTGAGTTGAATGTTACAATTAAAAATCGATTTAATTCATCAAAGAACCTAATACATCCTTTAGCAATTGATTTTACTTAGGTAAATTTACTAAAACCTGTGATTTAAAAATATATAATTCGGCGATGGTAAGGAGTCCTGTTGGGGGTCCACTTCCGGCGTCGGTCAGTGTTGCAGAGTTGTACTTAGCTTCTCAGTGTTCAGACGAATGCAGCCCAAAAGAGACCGGGTGCTGCCAGCGCTTCAGTATTTATAGTAGCTCGAGGTGTGGTGTCTGAGGTGTGGGGCGAAGATGCAGGCGGCCGGGTGGACGGTGTCATCACGACGTCACAGCGACGTCACACCATACATGTCTTTAAAAAGGTGCGTAGAGTAGTATTTACTTTATACAACTCAAGCACCCTCAAAAGCCATGTATGCGGTACGGAGCCATACGCTTTCTTATAATCTGTCCAACATGCCGCTAGATCCTTTCGGTTACGGCGAACTTGCTGGCTAATGGCTATGTCAATGAGGAGGAGCTCCTTAGTACCACGAGCCCCCTTCCTACATCCATTCTGAGAGGCTGACATGATTGAATTAACTTTAACGTGTTTAGCTATTTTAGCTCTCAGAATAGATGTAAGAAGTTTATAGACCGATGGTAAGCATGTAATCGTTCTATAATTGCCGGGCTCGCTAATACACCCAGTCTTATGGAGCAAGTGGGTAATGCCAGTAGTTATAAAAGCTGGTAACATCCCAGAATCTATGGCTAATTGAAATTGAGATGCCAAATGGTCATGCGAACTACGTAGCCACTTGAGCCAGAAATTGTGCAGTCCGTGCAGACCAGGAGATTTCGAATTAGCTAATGAACGGACTGCATTTGTAACATCCCGGCTAGAGATGTCCACGCATTCAATTTCCGGGATATTTTTGCATGCAAGTTCGACATCTCGCATCCAATCGCCTTCAGTGTGGCCAATGGGCACCGATCAGATGCTACGCCAAAACGTGGTTGTGGTGTCCCCGTCCGGTCGGCGCATATCAGTCACACATAGATCTGGTCGCTCCCAGCTTCTATATACTCTACCCGTTTTTTAAATCTACGTATTTGGTTAGCCCATGCATAGACTTTCTGTTTAGGAAGTCAATGCGCTCTGTGACACGAGATATACATATAATCGTGAGGACTAATATTAGTCCCTACGAAAGCCCGTTTCACAAAGCGCATTACCCTGGGGCGTGTATTCCCCGCCCTAAACCAGATAAGCTTACCAATAAGTGCTCTAGTCTCGGCAATACGCCGCTCAATCCTGCACTGCCACGCCGAGACAGCCAATCTTTGTCGTACAGCAGTGTCAACTACGTGTAGCTTAACACCTGCTACACGACATGCCGCCACGGCAGCACAGTACAAAATTGAATGGGTATCGCCAAGGTCCAGGCTATCCTATAGATAACTAGACAATAGCGAGTCAAGAGCACTTACCGGCGCTATATTTCGTCTATGCATAGGCAAACGCGGTAGACGGGGCCTAATCATGGGTGCCACGTACTGGTATTCCCGTATCGCACATTCCAAAGCGTCCTTTACCTCCTCATTGCACTGTATACTTACATTATTAACCATGTCACCCTCCTCCGCAATGACGTTAATATCTGAAGGCGTCACATTCGGTATTACTGACCCAGTACTCGTTTGAGTGGGGATGGCATGCTTCGAAGGTAAGTACTCTGAGCGAAGCCTATCAAGTACAGCTTCATCCAGCTTGCTACTGCGCTGGATAACGCGTACCTGAGCCGATAGACGTTGAGTAATGACGTGAGGTTAGTGCCTCTCTCTGTAGCCCCAAAATATGCGCGCATGACGTTCTCATTGATCGACATTGACCACCTCATGCGCTGCACATTACCACCGGCGGCGGGGACCCTGTTTGGGCCGCTGGGCCCCGAGATCCCAAGCACGCTGGCCTCCCCCACGCCACCGCACAGGTGACGGTGTCGACAGCGGAGAGAAATACTCGTCGCTGGAGCTCGACGCAGCTGCAGCCGTCAGCGTTGGCGGCGCAGATTCCGACGGCTGCGAGGCGGAGCTCAGCGACTGGTCCGGGGGTGTTGGGTGTGCTCTTAGTTGTTTGTTTCTGGCCCTCGTCAATATGCTAATGTATTAATTTCATTTTCATTTTTGTAAATATTGTTGTTGTTGACATATTTTCTTTGACGGCTGTCATTGTATATTTACATATTTGCTCCTTGTTTACACTTTTCACTTTCTATATTTAGGTATCGTGGTTTTTTCTTGGTATTTTCTTCTGTTATTGTAGTTTTATATTGTAATTTATATTAGCTACACTTTTAAACTATGGATGTAATGAGATACGTAAAATATTATTATTTAAAATTCTTATGTGAAAATGCAAGTTGACATTAGTGGTGTTGCTAGATGATGTTATTATTATAATTATATGATGTAACAAAAAATTTGCGCTTTTCGTAATTTTTCCTTTATCTGTGCTATAAGACATTGCTTCGTACCAAATTTCAAGATTCTGAGTGCACGGGAAGTATCCTGTAGGTTTTGATTCCCTTGCAGTTTCGAAAATTTGCGGAAATTTGCAGCATAAACAGCTGTATATTTTGATTGCGTTGGTTTAGAAGCTTGATTTTTTCACGGCTTCATGGGACGGTAGACTTGACTATTTGATATAAATTTTAGTTTGATACCTTCACGTATTTCTGAGAAAAAGGGTCTTGACAGACGGACGGACAACAAAGTGATCCTATAAGGGATCCGTTCCTTAATTTAGAGGTACGGAACCCTAAAAATATTAAATATGATTATTAAATTATAAGCACCTGTGTAAATACTAAAACGATGCGATATACTGCAAGTTAAACACTTTAATTACTACCATCAAAACAATGTTTCAATTATTTGTCATAAAATGCTGCACACGATACACATGCAAACATAAATCCTATTTAAATATTCTAACCTTTGTCAATAAACGATGATAGTATCAACAAAAGAATAATTATTGCCTCTGAACAAATTGTAACAGTAATAACGAGAAATATTCACTAAATTGTTTCAAAGTATCACTCTATTTGTATATGAAAAATTACTACTTCAAACTGCACCCAAAAATCGACCATATTGTCTGCTATATAGAAGTGAAAATGCTATGTACACCGTTTTACTAGACCACTTTTATTCCACAGCATTTCAATAATTGGCCCTAACATGCAATTTGGGAGTATAAAGCAATATTTTCATATTAAATCAGGTTTATTTGAGACTAAGTGATAAAATGTTTTATAGAAGTTTCTGGAATATTAAAGTATGTAAATGAAGGCTCAGTGTATCAAAAATGTACAGGCAAACGGCAGATTTCGTAAAGCTGTAGTTTCGACTTAAGAAATTGGATTTGAGTGCGACTTTATGTAAGTTATTCATTTACTACTTAATACTGGATGACTTCATTTGACATTCGCTTAGTTGAAAGCTTCAAGTATACCATTTAAAATTCATGTTGTCCACGTTCTGAAACTTAGCAAAGATATTTATTAAGGAGAGCATTAACGCTAAGCCTTATTATAACTCTTGATTTCTAAGTGGTACTAATCTAAACATAAAATATATACTTAATGATCATCGCTCTATGAATTATTTGAACATGTTTAATAAAAGAAGTACCCTTAACCGAAGAGAATGCATGAGAAATTTGATGGGAGTGTATGAAGCAAGAGAGATATGTCAGGATCGTTGCAAGTGGCGTTCCGTAGTCTCTGCTTACCCCTCCGGTAAACAGGCGTCAGTGTATGTCTGGATGTATGTATGTATGTCTAATAAAAATCCTGTGATAAAAATAAGCTAATTATTTTACACAAAGTACTTAAATAAAAACTCCGAGTTGGAACGAGCACTCAATGAGCTGTAAAACATGTCAGGAGACAACTTATTACTAGTAAGAATGTCGGAGTCAACTTAAACTTTAGCTTCAAGTATTCTGATAAAAGTCACCTAATTAAAATACTTCTTTTTCAGCAAGACAAATTCGGATGGTGGTGAATTATTTTGCTATCTAATATGAAATTAAATTCTTCCAAGAATTATGATGCCACGAAAAAATATGATGTGAGATTTTACATTTTATCATTCTAGTAGCCTTATGTTTGTAGGATTTATGTTGCTTAGCTTCTTTTAAAATCGCAAATTACATTTGCTAAATGTAATTTGCGATTTTAAAAGAAGCTTTCGTATGAATTTCATTACATACCTTATATAGAGTTGACTGTATTTTTCTGCTTAAGAATTGCAAGGGGCTCGGGGTTGTACGTCTATATGTCTCTAAAAGTAAGATACATATCATTCTCAAAATGTTGAATCATTCGTCGATGATTAATTATTGAAACAACTTGTATGCGATCGAATACATTGCATGAAAGAACGGTAATATAGTAAGATTGGGTTCTAACTGAATCATATACATTATCATCATCATCATCAGCCTTTAACAGTCCACTGCTGGACTAAGCATCTCCTTTGAAAGGAGAAATTGGCCTACTATACCACGCTGGCCAAACGGGTTGGTATAGGGTTTGTATCAAGTTTTCCTTCTCTTACAGTGCTGTTCTCTGCATAATATGCTCCCTTTGTCGGCTCTTACGACACCCATGGGATGATATGGGGTGGTGACAACCGTATTCTTAATCCGTCACCACACGGACAATCAAATCGAATCATATACACATCTATCTATTATCGCTTACTTAATAATGTGCCCGGTAGATGGCAATAGGCTTACTCCCTATTACATTGGGACTTAAACATAACTGGCGAAATGTGGGTGTATAATACACCTCTGCCTACCCCTTCGGGGATAAAAGGCGTGAAGTTATGTTATGTTATGTTTTATATCTATACATGATTGGTATGTTATGAACTTATGACTTTCAAATCTGAATTTAATTACTTGGCTAAACATTCGCAGCTTCCTGTAGACCAATATTTAGTTTGACTGTAATTGGTTTTATATATTTCCAGGATTTCCTACCAACTTTGAATAGCATTTTCAGGAAAGCTCGTTATTTCGGTATTTCCAGTTACGGGTTGACCTTACCGTTTTGTTGGACTCTCACACTCTTTTCTATGCTTTTCGTTTTTGAAACGTATGCTATCTGGAAGATTGTGAAACTATTAGGTGGATGGGCTACCAATGCTTCAAGTAAGTGCTAAAAATATTGATGGTGGAAGTTAAAACTGCATGTTTTAATAAATTTTTATTGCCCAGTATTTTACAAAACTAGTTTTCTGTTTAAATATTAATTTCGTTTCAATTTACGTCGCTTATCATATACTCTTTTACAATCAATTGTTTTTAAATGAGATTAGTTTTCAGGTGGCTTGATATCTCGTCTTTCTGGTTCAATATTCTACGGTAATGCCTTACTATCTCTCTTACTATCTTCCAAGTTTGTACATTCATGGCAAAGCCTCTCAGCATTTTGGCTGAGTTTAGAAAATTCAACTGGACTTAAATTCGCGCCAGATATCAGAATAAGGAGACGTACTATTTTTGTAGCAAGTCTGGTTGCTACTTTTGCTATTGGTAAGTATTCCTGTATACTTAAAGAAGTAAAAACATATTAAAAGTAGACAAGATTTTTTTATTTTATATATGTTTTACGTGGCTGTTAAAAGGGCAAGACCCAAGTAACCTAGCAGTTCAATAACAAAATTGATAAATATTTTGATTGTCTCGCAGTTTTTAAATAAGTAAAATTGTTTTAAGTATGAGTTTGACATCTAACAATCGTTATTTTTATAGTAGAACACGTACTTAGTATGATATCAGCAACTGGCTTCGACATTCCTCCTGAAGAATATTTTGAGAGGTATATTGTATCGTCTCATGGATTTATCATACAGCCACGTAAGTTAAAAGCGCCTAAAGGCTTATAATTGTATTATCGATATAATATATTAATACATTACAATACTTGTAATAAATATTTGTGTCTGAGATACTGCTAAACGAAACTACCTGTTGAGTCTATTATATGACATTCGGCATAATCATGCACGTCCGTATGTACCTACTTTATTACCAATTACTAAATCAGGTTCAGTTTCTTTTCAGTTGGAATATTGTTGTGTTTTCTGTTCGGAAATGCATTTAACGAACATTTTATTTGCAGATGAGTACAACTTATGGTCTGCTCTTACAATATTCGTATTAAGCAAGCTAGCTACTGCGTTATGGAACTTTCAAGACTTGATTATAATTTTGATAAGTATGGGTCTTACTTCTCGATATAACAGACTAAATTTATACGTTTACCACGTTGTTAGAGTTGAGAAACGAAACAGGGATACACAAAAGGTTTGTTTCTATAGTATTATTTTGATATACAGTATAATACTAGGGACTAGGCTTCAAGCGAAGCATATAATTTAATATAGATAAGCTGAAACCCGCTTTGCTAATGAGTCAACCATTATAGGTACACAAAGTATTTAGACATAATATGTCTAAGTACTTTGTGTACCTATAATGGTTATCACATAAAATAAAAAAATCAAATGTATATGAGGCGAACAGAATTTCTCTTTCGAGCCCATCGTTTTTACGCGTATGTAGTTTTCGAATCTAAGAAGCTTGAACAGCCGAACACAATAGTCATTGCATGTCACATATTTGATTCATTTTTGAAGAAAAACGATCGTAGCGAATGCTACTAACGTAGTAGTTACGTAACTAACAGAGTACTCGATTAATTTAGATTTTATTTAATAATAATTAGAAAAAAACCAGGTAACCCAAAACCCAAAAGGCCTAAGTCTATTTAAGTTAACACCTCCTCCGTAAATCTACTTCTACGACTTTTAAGTTCTAAAGCTATTTAAACCTTTGCAGTTCGGCACCGAGCTATACCTGAGGACCCAAAAATGGCGTCGGCTCAGGGAAGCGTACGTCCACCAAGCGACCCTCGTCCGTATGGTGGATAGAAAGCTGGGTCCTCTAGTCCTCCTGTCCAACATCAATAACTTGTACTTCATCTGTTTGCAGCTCTTCTTTGGAATGCAGTAAGATTCAAATTGGTCTTTCTTGCTGTATATTCTTTAGGACTTTATTTCTATAAATATTTTTTCTTCGAGTGCAACTTATATTTCATTTTTAATTATTAAAGAAGTCTACAGAATATTAATTATTTATTTATTTTTATTTATTTTCAGCCTGTAGTGTCCCACTGCAGGGCAAAGGCCTCCCTCTCCTTTTTCCATAGGTCTCTATTTTGTGCTAGCACAGGCCAGTCCTTCCTATACGAGTCCAGTTCGTCCCGCCATCGTCGTCTCGGCCTTCCACGTTGTCGCCTAGCACCTTCGGGGACCCAATTAGTGGCAATTTTGGCCCAAAGGTCTTCCGGCATGCGGCAAACGTGGCCTGCCCAGTCCCATTTGAGTTTGCAGGCTTTGTGGGTGACATCGGCGATTTTTGTTTTGGAGCGTAGTATTGTATTTTTTACGCGGTCTGTTAAACGGACTCCTAGGATACTACGCTCCATTGCTCGCTGGAAGACCTCGAGTGCGGACCTCTGTTGAGCAGTCAAAGACCATGTTTGTGCACCATACGTGAGAATGGGGAGAACGCATATGTCCATGAGTTTACGCTTGTGACATAATGGGAGATCTCCTTTCATTAGGTCTTTCATCGACCAGTAGCTCTTCCAGGCGTTTTCTATGCGACGCATGACTAGAATACTAATGCAATACTAAAAATATTGTAAACGAATTTATTTGTGGCAAGAGACAGTGAATATTAAAAAAATATTTAGTGAATTAATCTCGGTAAGTAAAATAAAATTTACTTAGGTATATCATATTGATTGTAGGATTTTTACATAAACGACTGCGTAATAAAGACTATAAAACCTGTGATAAATATGATAGTAAATTTTGAAGAATTAAAGATAGAGTAATGGGCTAAAAGTACGGTCATTTTCGATAAGATTTCTAATACACTACAATATACACAGAGCGAGAGATCTATAAAATCATTCTAAAGAAACTAGACCAGCAGATCCGATATAAATCACTTGAATTAAAAGCAATATAATTATACTCGTGAGATAGATATCCAGTAGTAGAATACGAATACCATTTTCACAACAAATTTAGCCGAGTGTTTATAGATTTATCTGCATAATAAGTACACAAAAAGATAAAGCAATATTACGGTAAACTACTTTAGAGCTGTTCAAAATATGAATAGTTAAAGTCAAAGTCAAAATCTTTTATTCAAAATTAGCTTGTAAACAGCTCTTTCTGAACGTTAAATTTTACAATAGACAGTCCCCCAAAAAGCCCAACCCGTCACAAGAAGAGATCATAAGAAAAATACATTACAATTTATTCATTAAAAATTTAATTATATAAAAATGGTTTTAAATACCTAAAAATATTGTTCTAATCCATTCAATGAACCTCTTGCCCAGGTCAGGGTATATATTCCCCCCCCCCCTCCGTGGGATCTCCACCTTGTCGTAGTGGGGGGGCTCAGTAACCGTGGATTGGTCACCCGCGGTGAAGCTAAGAGGGATCCAGGAGGGGACGCTCCGCGTGGGCTTGGAGGGGCCTGCGCAGGATGCGTCCAACGGTGCGGGTGCGGGGGACAGTTCTGTCTGTCCCTCGCAGTAGGGTGCGGTTGCGGGAGGAGAGTCGTGTCGGTGTTGCGTTGCCGCGCGCCCTATCTCCCGCGACCAAATGGGGGCGCACCATTCGATGCGTCGCGGTGGGGCCGCAGAGGAAGAGGAGATGCGGTGTTGCGTTGCCGTCCTCCCTATCCTCTGCGGCCGCTGGGTGTTTTGGCGGCGGAGCCCAACACCTTAATCCGCCGCCAAGGGGGTTTTGTTCGGGGCCCGCCTAACCATCTGGTAGGCCAATGCCCGTCGGAGGGTGGCGACAAATGTTTCGGCGATGCCCTACCCTCCGACACACGGGTACATGAGAAAGTCGAGGTGGTTTTTAGTGGAGACGCCACATACTCCGGCTCTCATTTCCCCCAAGAGTCGGAGATCCGAAGGGATTTTCGACCTCGTAAAAAAAAATGTCTCTAAACCCACGAGCGGCAGCGAAATACTAAATTCTATTTACTCACATACACTTACACACTACTGACACACTACTATCGATATTTTATGCATATTTAAACGTATCGCTCGCATACAAAATTATGCACTAAATTTATTAGCAACTTTTTAAAATCTGCTATAATATTGTACATGCGATGCGCGACTTACTATTACACGATCCGAAATTTTTCATATTTTACACACCGCTGAGCAAAATGCCGCGAATTGGGAAATGCCGTAATGAGAGCATATCGTATGGATATTTTGCTTCGTCCATTGCTTACACAGTAACCCTTCATATTTTGTAGAACACTGACTTTTTGCAGTACTTGGTATTTCATTATTTTCCTTCATATAGCTTTTTATTTTGCACTGAATCTTGAAAATAAAGCTATTTTCTGCGGGCTTTTTAAGGTAGTTGGGTATTCATAAGTAAGATTAAAATGAACTATTTTAAACTTTCGCGATTGGTATATAGTAGGGGAGCTCTTGAGCGGCTTTCGGGAGTTACTCGAGCGCGACAGATATTGATAGCATCCATGTCCTACGTATCTATATATATAAAAGAAAGTCGTGTTAGTTACACTATTTATAACTCAAGAACGGCTGAACCGATTTGGCTGAAAATTAGTGGGGAGGTAGCTCGAAACCAGGATAAACACATACATATAGGATACAATTAGTTGTAAAAAAATAATCTGGGAGGGATTTTTGAGAGGGTCGAAGTTTGTAGGGACAAACCTACTACCTATTGACAGTAAGAACGCATGCACTGTAATAATTGAGTGCTGCGCATGTGCAATCGTATATCTGTCAGTACTGTCACATTATACATTGTCATATGGTGCACTGTCATTACTTCGTTCGCTTACGTAACAGCCTTGGCTAATCTCTACTAATATTAGGAATAAATGCGAAAATGTGTATGTATGTATGTACCGATTTCACGCTAAACCGGCTGAACCAATATTCTCTACTCATAAATGCGAAAGTGTGTATAGAGAGATATATCGGACCATGGCTTTGACATTTGACTGTATGCAAAGTGATGTTGTTGAGCACCTTTCGGTAGATAACGTCATGAATACTGACCATGTTACTTCGTACCCTATAGAGTTTCTGAACTCCTTAATTATCAGGAGTACCTTCACGCAACTTGAGACTGAAAATTGGTGTTCCGGTCCTGTTAATGCGGAATTTTATTGCACCAAAGCTTTGTAATGGCAAACGGCTACAAGTAACACCTAGGACGAAACACTATAAAAGCTATTCGCTTTTGCGAGTCAGACTCGCTCACGAAGGGTTCGGTGGTGGAGGTATTCTCTTACTATAGCCATTATCTTAACTATTAATAGTATTTGTATAAACGACAAAGCTATATTTGCGATTTTTAAGATGTGCTTTATTTCAAGAACTGCTGATTACAAATCGTTCAAACCAATTTTCCTTGGAAGTTTTATAACGATCTACAGCATATATGTTTTTTAGATTTGTCACTCACTTACTTTAAAAGTTAGAGGGACACACACACCCATTTTACCACTTTAGAACCGTATTATCTTTCAAACGATTGACTTTGAGAAACAATGGTTTTAGGAACCTCAACGTAATTTTTAACGACCCATTTTCCACACCAGTTCCATGTATGAAGAGACCCCCTTTACATTCAATATTTTTTATTTTCTATAACGTCGTAAAACGGTTCACAGAATACATCTACCTACCAATTTTCAAATGTATAAACTGATTAGTTTCGGCATAAAGTGACTGGGACATACGGATAGACTGACAGACATAGTGCGTCAATAAGGATTCCGTGTTTAGCCATTTTTGACTACAGAACTCTAAAAATACTATTTACAGAAATGTTTTAAATACTTCTTGCGGTTATATTTCTTATTAGTCTCTATGGAACATTAAGGATTGAACCCAATTTCATGATCTATACCTTAGATCTTCGCACATTCTAACAATTAAAACACACAATTATACTAATTCTAAATGTGCAACACTTACTAAGTGGGCAAGGAATATGTGCCACTGCCATACATTACCATGTGGTTCGCACATCGTTGCCAAAAACGATTTTCGGAATTATTTACCGCGCATGGCTGACACTGAACATAATTACTGGTACTTCTATACAGAATTTTGTTGCCAGTACTGTAAGAATAATTTCTTCGCATTTTTGTTTATGTGTTTATTTGATAAATTTCTTGTATTTTCTTATTTCAACATTCAATTTAGCTGCTGTATGAGCAATATCGCAGCTACATTGACTAAAATATTTGCAATAGCTAACGAGTTATGTGCTATTACTATTTTAATACACCTAACTATTTGTTGGCATCCAAAATCTCGTTCTCTCTCTTTCCCTTTCTCTCTCTCTATCTTTCTCTCATGTACTACTACATTTTGAATAAGTTGACACTATCTTTAATTTGCAAGTTATTTTATTATTAAGTGATTTTATTTTGACCAGTCTGATTGCTCTATGACGATGTACGCAGAAGTGGCTTGCAGTGGCTGGATACGAAGAGCCGGCAATGGGCCTCAGTAACGTGCCATTGGAGAGGCCTACAGTCAGCAGGGACTACGGCAGGTTAATGATGATAAAAAAACTCTAATGTTTAGTGACCCTAACCACTAAGCCAGGCTTCATAGTTTTTTGTATGCCTTCTATTGCTCACAGAGAGCAAATCTCTGTGTGCTTAATAATATGATTTATTCTGTGTCTGGGTGTAATTTATTAGTACGTTTATCAGTATCAGCTGTCTTCGATGGCGCAGTGCAAACTCCACCATTTTTAGTATCTGATCGCTAACTATGAATAGTTTTATTGTATTTTATCATATCATATCAGCCGAAAAACGTCCACTGCTGGACATAGGCGTTCCCCAACGATCTTCACATGGACCGATCCTAAGCCACCCGCATCCATCCGCTGCCCGCGCTCCCAACAAGATCGTCAGTCCACCTCGCGGGAGGCCTACCTCTGCTACGACATCCGGTGCGTGGCCGCCACTCCAGGAACCTTCATTTTTATTTATTTTCCAGCAAAGACAAAGGCAGCGCCATCAACCGGGGCTATTATCTCCTCTCAATGGGCTGGCTGGTGTTTCGAGCGTGCAGCGTCGTGTTAGCGGCAGCTGACGTACATTTGCACTCGCAGAGGGCTCTCAAGTTCTTGTATGCTTGTCCTAGTGCTGTTTATAATATTGAGGTAAGTATATCTAAGCTCTGATGTAACCGCCTTGCAAAGATAACCTATTAAGATGTTCCAAGTGCTATATACAGGATTTTAAATAATATTTGAAAAAAAAAACTGGTTTTATAAAACAATTTGTCTATTCTATGTAGTTATGCACGCAAGTGCAATATTTACTGTAGTAATGAACACATGGTAACTCTACTGTTAATCGAACGAGGCGACGTAAAAACTGGCTTGAAATATATGCCTAACAAAATTTCAGACATATTAAAAAAGACATGTTTATGTATTATATGTAATAGCTGTGCTTGTAGGTTAATGGGTATTGGTTGTATTGTGAATTATGTACCTAACTGTTTGTATTGTATTTATATGTGTCAATAAACGATTTACTTACTTACATGCCATGTATTGCTTTCCAAAATAGATTGCATATAATTCTTTCAAGAAACAGAAATGGCTGCCAAGTCTGCCACTTTAAAATTCAGCTTGCCTAGAATTCAACCGCATTGGAGCCAGCCCGTGTTTCACAGCAATTTCAACTTTCCCATAGCTCATATTTGAATTCTACTGTCAAGATGGCCGTCATATGTTTGAAGTCTTGGAACGACTTTACGAATAACAATTGGTGAAACTTTTGTGATACGTATAAAATCAGATTTTTAACATTGTTGAAAACAATTGGCCATTTGACTAAACAGTGAAGGAAAATATCGTAATGATGCTGATACATTTGTGCATTCACATGTAATGACCATTCTTGCGAATGTTACAAAATAGAAAAACAAACGAATTGTTGAACAATTTGCTTAGAAGTTTTTGCAGAGCATTCGCTAAAAAGATCGTGAAAAATGTTGTAGCAATGTTTGGCTCTGTTCATTGTTCAGTTCAACAAAACAAAAAACGGCGAATGCTCGTTGTTCTGTTACAAGTTCATGCTCGGGTGTATCAGCACCACAAGGATACCTGCATGTCCGTACATAGTCCATAAAATCCGCCAAATCGCACTTGCCAAAGTGCCCAGCAGTGGGACAGACTAGCAAAGTAAGGCGCTCCAGTACACCCATGTATTCGGCCAGCACTCGTATAAAGGTCTGATGATGATGAAATAACTTAAACTTTCAGGTCAGACGACTCATATATCAGTTGTCTCACGACTACGTAGCATTATCTGGCAGTGGTTTCTTCTCACTCAGAAGAGGATTACTTTTAGAAGTACGTAAATTTACCAACATTACCATGAATGTATACAAAAAAAAGTTATGTAAATTGAAGAAATAAACTAAATAACTTATTTGTAAATGAGTTTAGGAGTATTTAATATGAATTCAAAATAGTAATTTTGCGTGCATATAACTTTGTCTAACTCTAAGATGGCTTTTAGTTTGAGCTGATAGTAAGAGAGATTGTCCACTTGCCGTGAAAATCACGGCGACTTTGCCGTGAAATTCTGCGGCTCAATGAAGAATATCAAGCACGAATTATTATTTACGGATAAGAAGATTTATGTTACTTGGTAACG
The DNA here is from genome assembly GCA_944739405.2 of Euclidia mi. Lineage (NCBI taxonomy): Eukaryota > Metazoa > Arthropoda > Insecta > Lepidoptera > Erebidae > Euclidia > Euclidia mi. The sequence continues at coordinate 56,280,454 of OX123187.2, forward strand.
GCGTCACTGTTGTAACTTATCTGTGCCACTGAGTCTTTATGTGTTTCAAAGACTGAAACTTATTCTCATAGAGCCAGTTTCACAACTGTCTAATAAATTCCGATTCAATTACTTGCGATAATTTTAAATTTAAACAAATTTCGTTCTGATTTTGAATTTACCTGGAAGATAACGCTTATCAAGAGGTGGTGAAACAGGGCCTTATATAGTTTTTTTTCATGATGGCTTGTGGACGTTGGACATATTAAAAATGGAGTGTTATTAAGTACATAATGTATATAAATACTTTTCATATTAATACATACAAGACTGAAATCTCATAAAGCCTTCCCAGCAAGAAGTTACACAAATATTTTGTACTGCAGCGCGGCGAGCTCGCCCTACCGCGACTGAAGTAAATCTGTGCCGTGTACAAGATCCCTAAGGGTCGGTACATATCTGACGGAAAATGCGTTTAGCGTATCATCGGTCGCGTCTGTTCCGTCGAATGGGTGGGTACATATCTGACGGAAAATGCGTCAATTGTATCTGCATCGGTCGCATCTATTCCGTCAAATAAGACTTGCCACATTACGCGTCTAGTAAGTTTTTGCGTTCAGCATCTACAGTGCGGTTGTGTTGTGTGATACTGAATTTTAAAACGCCTGTCAAAATACACGACGGTGCGTGGTGCGCGCAACGTCGACCGACAATGCGTTGACGTAAACGGAATAGACGCTGTACGCTCGACGCACGAACGCATCATCGGTTAGGTGTGAAAGGTTGAATGTTTTATTATATATTTGTCTGTTTTGCCGTAACGCGACCGATAATACGCGCCGCATTTTTCGTCAGATATGTACCGACCCTAAAACTCTTTTTAATGTCAGTCAACTCCTCCAACCTAACTAATTATTCATTTCAGGTGGCTGCTGCAATTATAAAATACGAATTAGTTTTGATACAGTACGATACTTAAATAAATTAAAGTTTAGTAATATTTTCAAATTTAACGAAATTGTAAACTAAATAAAGATTTAAATTAATGCGTGTGTTTTATTGGAAGCGATAGGTGTGAATGAACTATTCTTTGGGAAAGAAAACTGCGTGTATACCACCATTATGTACGGTTCTGCAATTGCCCTACCTTTCTAATAGTAGGGGAGCCCATGATGCTAAATCAAGATTTACTCGAGCGTCATTGAGAACTATTGGGTTGCAAAGCTTACTTACTTACTCCAATGGCTCATCGACCCGAAATGTGCCTTAGCCTCCAATACGAGAGAAGGCCACTTCACCCTAGGGTTGCAAAGCTAAGATGATAACAATGTAAATAATGTAAACATTATACCTTTTCATCGGTGGGGGGAGCGGCTATAGATTTCCAAAACTTAAAAAATAACGGTTGCACTAATCCCTCCAGATAATCGTCAGATTATAAGAAAGCACGTCTAGGACGTTAGGATGAAGCAAACATATATATTATCTTAATCTGACGCGCATGAGTTCTTCAAAATGGCGAATTCGTTTTGCACGTTTTCATAGTGACCACGAGTTTGCGTCACACCCAAATCGTCAGATTATTCAATGAGAGCCTTTTTAGGTTCATTTAGAAATACCCTTAGAAAATCTGACACGCTCGATTAATTTTCTTTTTTTTGGCATTTTAAAATCTTTCTTACGACCACTTCCACTATGCAAACGATCAGAATAACATTCCTAATTTATTAAAAATACGTAGGACATAGATGCTATCAATATCTGATGCGCTCGAGTAAATCCCGCAATCCCTTCATGAGCTCCCCATATTTTTTTATTTTTTTTGTTCACTACGATGGAAACTCTCCTTATGAGCTATCTCAAATCAACGCCAACCCGGCCAGAGTGTGTTCGACCAGGCTTGGGACTGGCGGAGGAGCTGTGTGGATGCTCTCCCCTATAACGAAGCATACCCACTAAAACCACCGCGGTGTTCCCTGGGGTCCCGTGTAGTGGCGGGGTCACGCGATTCGCGGATACTTACTTTTCCGTGACCCCGCCCGGGATTGGCCCGTCGTTGGTCTTGGCGGGCCCCGTCTCGTTATGACTTGGAAGGCGACGCCTAAAACATATTTCGAGTTTTGAGTAGGTGTTGGAAGTGTTATCTAATTAGTATTTTTTTTAATAAATACGGAATGGGCCGCAAGTGTTTTAAAATAAGACTTTCAAAGTAAATATTACAGTATAACATCCGAGTGCTTTCACCGCAAAGCTTAAAAGCTATACAAGTGTCACTGCTTGCCAATATATAAAAATGACTCATGACAGAGTTAGCTACAAAGCAACTCAGTGAATTGATGGTGTGAAGGCGATTTACCTATATAAAGAGATTAAATAGAAAATTCTTATAATTATATAGAAATACATGAATACTAAATACTATACTTGTCCGTGTGGTGACGGATTAAGAATACGAATTGTCACCATCCCATATCATCACGTGGGTGTCGTAAGAGCCGACAGAGGGAGCATATTATGCAGAGAACAGCACTGTAAGAGAAGGAAAACTTGATACAAACCCTATACCAACCCGTTTGGCCAGCGTGGTATAGTAGGCCAATTCCTCCTTTCAAAGGAGAGGCCTAGTCCAGTAGTGGACTGTTAAAGGCTGATTATGATGATGATGATGATGACATGAATACTAAATTGTATTATCGGTTTAGCATATTATAGTCTTTGACATATGGATTAGATTTTTGGTAAATAGCATTGTATTACTATTTTTGTAAGCTTCTTACAGATATTGGATCAGCTAAAAGGCCGTACTGCTTGTTACAAGAATAAAACTGATAATATTATCTTACATGGTTGAAATTATGTTCGAAACTAGATACAAGGTTCTCTTTCCTCTATAGGAACTGAATCCTTTAGATCTTATCGTCACTGTCCGAACATTATCCCGGTAACATTTTCTTCTGGAGCTTAGTGAATTTGCATAGTATGGTCATAATTTTAAAAATTAATGCTATTTTTATTATGTTTAGTATGTAAGTTTGAAATTCTACACAATATTTTTTGTAATGAATAAATAACTAATGACTTTTATTAATTCATCATGTTATCTCTTTTATCTTTTAGCTAAGCGGCAAAGTACACCGTGTCATGAAGAACCCTAGCGATTTTCAAAATGGTCTTGTAGGACTTGGGAAGTGTGCTGTCAAAGTTTTTAGACCGCCTGAGGCCACCAACATGGCCTAACGATTCTTGTCCTAAAACAAGAACCGGGAACGCTACCTTTACGTGCCCTCCGAAGCACGGTAGCACTCTGATGTAAATAATCTGCAAACGCTGCTTAACTTTGTCCACCTTTTACAAACGGCAAGATAAATCTTGTTACTGAAATTGTATCTGTGGACTTGGAGTATATTTTTCCACGGAGGGGAGCTCCCTCCGTGGAAAAATATACTCGAAGGCTTCCCTACCCCGTTTATCTAAAATATTATCAGCACGGTTGGTTGATGTGGAACAGCCTACGTGTGGTTTATCTCTGCAGTCCATTGTGGAAGCACGCTGGCAGCGTTTTCCGCATTGACACAAAAACAAGCGAATTTTTGATACGTTATATCAGTTTGAGAAAGGGTTTCGTGAATGTGAAAAACTCAATAAGTAAGTCTGAAATAAATGTTATTTAAAAAGTTTGAATATGTTTTACATCATCTTGCTCAAAGTGCTTTTATTTGTTATATTTAAGACCAGCTGATCCGAAAAACTTTTTAACCGAAATGCCTTTTCCTATATAATAATACCTATTTGTGCGTTTTGATACATCGCCTCCTCACTATTTTCTTTTAGATTTGCAAATTGGTCAAGTCAGTTTGAAGATAATTTCAAACTAACAGCAGTGTTTTAGTAATTGTTAAGCAACACTAACGCTAATGTTTGTAGCCCAAATTGGGTATAATCTGTCAATAAGCTCAACACACTCCAAAATGAAATAAATTAAGAAATGGTAATGTTACTATAATATTTAGCGCCTAGAAACACAAGTAAAAGGGTTTATACTTTTTAGACAACTCGATAAAAGTATTTCTTAATGTGGCAGCAGTGCACTGCCTGGAATAATGAAAACAAAACCAAATCTATTACATGAAAACTATTTGTCGTACCGTTTGCAGAGTAAAACTGTCAGAAAATAGGTACATCTTATTTCTGGCAACAAAGATATATAGAATCGGACAGATAGCGTATAGCGTATCTAATAGAAATTATCCAATACATTAATATTTCTAATACACAATCATTTTACTCGCCGAAGGGAATCTTCCCATTCTCGTATTCAATCTGCAGACCTGTTGGACTCTTATCGTTAATTGACTGCCGGTTTCCAGGGACGAATTTAGGGTAGTGGATGCATACTAAACACTGTCCAAGTACACTTTCAATTTAATTGCATTTTGGAATTTCACTTAGCACTCCCTTTTGACTGTTAAATGTTTAACTATTTTCTGTTACTTGTTAAATTAAATGTTTAACTATTTTCTGTTAAATGTTTAACTATTGACTGTTAAATGTTTAAATATTTGCTGTTAATCTTAAATAAATACTGCAAAGTGTTCTGACAGTGTAAGTAATTATGCCATATCAATTTATAAATCAGAAGAATAATAATTTGGCGATCACTATTGGATAAATTTCAAAGAGTGGCTTTATTTTCTTTTGGGTTCTTTTCATTCCAACCAAATTTGGCTTACAAATTAGTTTTTATGTTCATAAGTTTTAATTTGAGATTAAAGGGAAATTTATTTAAATTTGAATCTCAAATTTGCAAAGCTAGTTTAATGAATGGCATCAGAAATGTTTGAATATTTATACATCATCACAAGAAATTGTAGTGTTGGTTCTTTGGAAATAATTCTAGTCAGGTCAGCACACATCAAGTTTTTGAGTACCTTAGGTTTTAATTAGCTTTTTTAAATTATGGCGAACTTACGTTTTCGTGTGTTTAATTAATGTTTCTATACGGCCAAGGATGTACACTTTAAGTTCAAATTATTTGCCTTGATTAGTCTGGTGACAGACAACATAAACCATAACATCATAGGGACTTAAATAAATCACTCCTTAACACCATACATCCATGCAATCAGTTCTTCCAACCATTTAAGCGTCCTACAGCCGGTCCTGTTTCATGTACAATACAGTAATCATTAATAGATACATCAAAGTAAATAATTTTCTTAATTTGTTATAGATGAGATTACTCAGCCTTCGTCTTGTGATAGCGAAATTCACTTACATTATATAATTATATAGTTAATCCTTAGGTTCACTATCCTTTATCCCTGGATACCCCTAATATAATACGTTGATTTGCCGTTGGCCCCAATTTTAGGAATTGGGTAAAACGCATAAGAGTAATCATTTTTTACTAATTAAAATTATTTCATAAGGCTTTTGTCCTTGGTTAAGTGATTGGTAAAAGCCAGGATTTATAAATTATAACCTAAATATTTGCGTATACAGCAGCCTCATACGAGCTCTGAAATCCCTTTATGAAGATTCTAGAGCTTGTGTGAGGATAAATGGGTCGAACACTGATTGGTTTACCATCGAGACAGGTGTTAGACAGGGATGTGTAGCGTCGTGGCTGTTCAACCTATTCATGGACAGTTGTTTGCAAGATTTGAAAAATAGTGACTGTGGCTTAAGGATAAATTAGTTACTTGTCAAATGCCTCCGTCATGCTGATGATCAGGTAATACTTGCGTCTTCAGCGAAGGAGTTGCAGGAGATGGTAGCAATCATGCATGGTGCTTTAGGGAGGAAAGGAATGAAAGTGAATGTGAGCAAGACGAAAGTTATGGTTTTTGAAAAGGAGAAATGTGTTACGGCTTGTAATGTTATGATCGATGGACAACGTGTGGAGCAAGTGAATGATTTTGTATATTTAGGTACGCTTTTTACTAGGAATGGTAAGAATTAAGAAGATATTGAAAGAAGAGTTAATGCAGGTAATAGGGTGAATAGAGCTTTGAAGGCTTTTACGAACAGTCAAAAGTGTCCAAAAAGGCACGTTTGGCTGTGCATAGAGGGGTGTTAGTACCTACACTTATATATGGTAGTGAGAGTTGGGTATGGCAGAATAGACATGAAAGTAGAATAAATGCCGTAGAAATGAGATTACTGAGAAGTATGTGTGGAGTGTCTTTGAACGACAGAGTAAAGAATTGTGTGATAAGAGAGTGTTGTGGGGTAAAAGAAGATGTAGTGACAACTATTGAAAAAGGTATGCTAAGATGGTTTGGCCACATAGAGAGGATGGATGACGAAAGACTGACCAAGAAGTTATATAAGTCAAGTGTGAATGAGACAGGAGGAAGGGGAAGACCTAGACGAACGTTCTCTGACTAGATTGGAGACATCCTAAAAAAAGGACAGGTTAGAAGTACTCTTAACCGAAGAGCATGCATGAGAAATTTGGTGGGAGTGAGTGAAGCAAGAGAGATATGTCAGGATCGTTGCAAATAGCGTTCCATAGTCTCTGCCTACCCCGGAAACAGGCGTGAGTCTATGTATGTATGTAAATATTTGCATTCATTTTGGCTATTTATATTCCTAGTGCAGCGGTTGTATAGTTTTTGATAAATGTACTTTTATTTTCATCTCTGAACTAACAACTGAATAGGTATAATGATGTCTTAATCTGTTAATAAAGATCTCACTCTGATCACTTACTAAGCTGCATAGTACATTCAAAGTTTTGTAATTAACATAATGGTAATGACCGCCACCGCTTAGTTTGGATTCGGTTCCAAGGTCGTATTAAATGTAATTAGCAGCTACAGTTACAAAACTACTTACAGTCAAATGGCAGAGTGCCAGAAATGTGACAGAAATGCTCTTATTTTATATACGGGACACTATAAAATATAATTTCACAGAATTTTGAGATAAGCTAAATGATTCTTCGAAATTAAAACTTTTCTGTTTTGCAACCAATCCTAGGTATACAATTTAGAAATTAGCTTTATATCTATGTATTATGTATTTGTATCTAACAATACCCCTTATTTCCTTGGATGACAGGAAATGCCATTAATTCAGATTATAAGATTTTTGACTCACTCACCCCATAAGGTAAGTTTTATAAAAGCTTGAAACAATAAAACAACCTTCGACAACAATTTGTACGAGCTACGCTCGACATAATTACGAAACGGCGTCGAACTGCATCATCATCATTTTGTTAACTTTGAAACTTTAAATAATTAGCAATAAGTTCAGTACGCATTCGGTCATCAAGCATTCCGCGCGTTCTCATCTATCAGTCATTAATATCAGGTATTATGTCATATCAAGGATAATATTTTGGACAATACAGTATTTAAACCTACATACAAAGTTTATCATTTCGCCTATATCAAGTTAAGTGTACAAGCAGGTATCTGTACATCTGGTCCTTCGTAGCTTTCCGTAAAGCGGGATCTTAACGCGAATTAAGTGCACGTGTTCGTGTTCCGGTCCTGACTTTATACACGTTGACAGTGCCAGCAGACTCTATCGCTATCAAGGACTCATAGTGTGTGTAAGAGACGTTATCAGGATCAAGTTATAGTGCTATCAAGCCGCACAGCACCACATCAAGACATCTACTACACCCGGGTGACGTGGCATCAAGGCATACCGTGACCCTTTGGTATCAAGTACAAAGGCTTATCTTTCCTTTTTGACTACTTATTATCATGTCGCGAGTAGAAGAGCTTCTTTCTGAGCAGGAGAAGATCGCAGTGGCGATCGATGCGCTTTATACCAACTTTAAAAAGGACGGGGCCGAGCGTAAAACCCCAGAGTATATCCAAAGACGTTTAGAAACATTAGATAAATATTGGTCTCAATTCAATAATAATCATCTCACGTTAGTTAACATAGGTGATGCATCTCTGCATTATTTCGCAAGTGTAAAGCACGGTTTTATCCAATCTCAATATCAGAAAAGCCGTGATTCGATTAAGAATTATTTGCCATCAAAGAGCGCTGGGGCAGAGGAGAGACCTCAGACGCCTAAGCTCAAACCTCCAACATTTGTAATACCGAATCCTCAAGAACAAGATAGGTCAACCGCAAGCAAGACTGAAGATATGTTGAAAAAACAATTAAGCAATTTCAAAGCTTATATGAGGACGGTATCTAATATCAACATAGACCTTGTCTCAGAAAAGTGGGAGTTAGAAGACTTGTTGAGCAATTTGCAATCTCGTTGGTCTGTTATTGACAAATTACACTGGGGCTTGGATGCAGAATTAGGTGGCCCGAATAGGGAATATGAACAGGAGTTTTCTAAATATATAGTCTCATTATAACGATCTCAAAAAGGCTATCAATAAAAAGATGTGGTCTGTCGCCCATATTGGAAAAAGCACTCCAAAAATGGACATACCTATGTTTACCGGCAGCTATAGTTAGTGGATCTCTTTTAAGGACCTTTTTCCAGAAACCATTAACCGCAATCCATCTCTATCAGATGCCCAGAAATTACAGTTCCTTAAGAGCAAGCTTAGGGGAGAGCCTGAAAGATTAATACAACATTTACAAATTAGTTAAAATAATTACGTTATAAGTTGGTCTATACTTAATAACAGATATGACAATATTAGATTCATTTTTACTGCTCATGCCAATACACTTTTGAATATCCCAAACGTACAGCAACAATCAGCAAATTGTATCAAGCGCATTCATGACGTTACCAATGAATGCTAGTCAAATCAATATTTATTTTGCAAAACATGAGTAGGTATACAAAAAAAGATGTTACAGGGTCAGATAGTTTCATCATGTTTTGCTGTCACAGCAGCATGCAAAATGTATTTATGTATATAGTTGTACGCATTCTAATCACTGATTTTAAAATTTAATGAATAATACCATAATCAAATAGATAAAAATGGCAATGATTATAACCTATACCATTAATAATATATCTATAAATTTGTCACCTAAATAATAATTTACAATGCAATAAATAATTAATAATTTAATTAACATTCAATAAACAATAAATAATTCAATTAACATTCAATAAATAATTAATAATTCAATTCAAAATTCAATACATAAAAATGTCAATAAATATAACTTATACTATAATTAATTATTGCATAAATTTGTCACCTAAATAGTCATTTACTGAGTAATAGCATTTTGTTATTAACATTGCTTTAATTTTATTCTTAAATAGTTGCATGGTATCAATTTCGCGTATTAGTCTAGGCAAATGATTATATAGTCGGACAGCCATACAAAATACGCTCTTATTGAGTAAAGCCGTTTTGTTTCCTGGCATACCTATATCTAAGCACCGTCTCCGGCTGTTCAGTTTTTTGAACATATTAAAATTTTTACGCACAAATAGTACAGTTTCTAAAATATACGTACATGGTAAAGTTAGAATTTTGAAATTAATAAAATATGGTTTACAGCTATCTCTAAGTTTGATATTAAACATTGCTCGTATACACCTCTTTTGCGCCCTAAATGCAGCGTTCCTGTCTGTAGAATTACCCCAGAACAGAATACCGTACCTCAGCTGAGACGTAACATACCCATGATATGCCGTCAGGACAGCCGCAATACTTGTTGTTTTCTTTAACCTATACAGCGCAAATGAATATGTATTGAGTTTGGCACATACCGATTCTACGTGTTCTTTCCAATTCAAATGATTGTCAATGTTTAGGCCTAAAAACTTTGTTACCTCAATTTCTTCAATTTTTTCATCTAAATATGAAACAGCTATATTATTCAATTTGTTTACTCTATTTCTAAATGTCGTAAAATGAGTCTTTGTTATATTAATTTTCAAATTATTCAATGTCAACCAATTTATTATATTTTTAATGTCAAGTTTATTTCCTGCTCTATGTGCTGTTTGTCATTACCCGTAAATATAATTGTACTATCATCAGCAAATAGTATTGTCTGGTATGTGGTTACTTTTGGCAGATCATTTATATATATATTAAAAAGTAACGGACCGAGGACACTACCTTGTGGTACACCGAATTTTACTTTTCTGCTTGCAGAAGAGTATATTTTATATTTATGGGTGGTAGGGCAAAGTCTAGTAATTTGCGTTAATTGTGTTCTGTCATCTAGGTAAGATTTAATTAATTCATAGTCATTTCCTCGTACACCGTATGCATAGAGCTTTTTTAATAGTAGGTTATGATCAACACAATCAAACGCTTTTGTTAAATCCATGAACATAGCGCATGCTAGTTTACCACTATCCATGTTACTCAATACCGTTTGAAGAAATCTGTAAATTGCCATGTCAATAGATTTGTTTTTCCTGAAGCCCACTTGTTCCTCGGAAAATAAATTATTGACTTCAAAGTAGTTGTAGATACTATCATATATTAGTTTCTCAAATATTTTTGAGAGTACTGGCATCAGGGCTATCGGGCGGTAGCAACTCATGTCATCTTTATATTTTTTCTTAAGTAATGGTTTAATTATCGTTAATTTAAGTTTATTGGGAAAAATGCCCTGCGTTATACATAGATTTATTATGTAGCTTAATATTATCGATAATTTCAGAGCTACATGTTTGAGGACTTTTGTAGTTATATCATCGTAGCCAGCGTTTCTAGTGTTTTTCAAGCCCTTGATAATTTTTAATACATCATTCGGAATACACGGTTGTATAAATATCGATTTTTGTTCATAAGCTATATTGGTTCTTACATTGCTAGGCATTGAATTCTTAACTTGGTCAATAAAAAAGTTATTAAAATTGTTCGCTATCGATAACGGTTTGTTAATAATAGCACAATTTATTTTTAAGTATTGAATTTCATCTTTCGGTACATTTAATTTAGTTCTATTGATTATTGTCCAGGTGGCCTTCGATTTATTAGGTGCAGTATTTATATATTTATCATTTTGAGATATCTGTGTTAATTTAATTATCTTGTTAAGGCGTATAAAACAGACGCGTAATAAAACCCTGTTTCTAGCTTTGTCATCAAAGCTAGAAACAGGGTTTTATTACGCGTCGTTCGATTTTTACGAAACTCCCACAAAAGTTGTCCCTTACGCTTACAGCATACTCGAATACCTTTTGTAATCCACATTGGCCGTACATTTATTGATTTTGTAACTTGTTTTATCGGAAAGCATAAATTAAAGAACAGCTGAAAATTTTCATAAAAGTTATTAAACGCAGTATTGGGGTTACAACTCGTAAAAACGTCGTTAAAACTAAGAGACTCAATGCAATTCTTAAATTTCGTTAAGTTTTCTTTGCTGTAATCGCGTGCTTCAACTATCCATGATTTGATAGGGATAATAGATTGCACAGGACATTTTAATAGCTGCGCAGTGTGGTCTGAGAGCGCGAATTCGAGAACTTTTGCTTTACATCCTCTGATATTAAAAATTATGTTGTCGATGCACGTTCCACTTATCAGTCGGGTGGGCTCATTTACTCCTAGCTTAAGATTAAAACTTTGCAAAATATGTCTGAATTCTGTTGAGCTGTAGTTGTTTTTAAGTAGGTTAATATTAAAATCACCACAAATGATTACTTTCTTTCTGCCCGAACAGATACGCCTCAAAAGTAAATTGATTGCTAGAAAAAATCTATTAATGTCTTCTACGTTTAATTTCGGCGGTCTATATATGCATACTATGAATATTTTATGCTGCACTAACTCAATCCCTGAGCACTCCATAATGTTTTCTATGCAATATTGATTAATGCTATTTATTTGAACACATTCATGTATATTCCTGACAAGAATACATGATCCACCACGACGGTTTTTCCTGCAGAAATAGGATACCATTTTATAGTTAGGAATATTTAACATGTCCTTGTCGCTGTTAATCATGTTGTGCTCAGTTATGCACAAGACATCAACATATTGTTCACTTTTTAGGGAATCCAGGGATACCAACAGAAGATCTGACTTAGAGACTAGACCATTTATGTTTTGGTGCAACACATTTATACTATGTTTAGACACGAAAAAAATCTTCCGACTTTTGTGGAGTAGAGGCGTCATTTACATTTTCTGGGAGTGTGTCAGTCTGAGTACATTTATCTATCAATAAAGATAAGGTATATTCCGGTTTGTTACAAACACTGCGACTATACAGTTTGTATCTTATTTTATATTCAACATGGAGTATTTCTTTTAAGAGCGAACGGCATTTATGAAGCGCAAAAGATCGTCGTGAGGGCAAATATCTCGAATAATTCATGTCAATGTATGTACAATGGCTGTAGTTAGAACACATAAATTTAAGTTCATAATTTAGCTTTCTTTCATTCAAGGATTTGTTATTCGGTATTTCGGAGATAAAAAACATTAGTATTACAAGCTTTTCTTAAGAAACTTTGTAAATTAAACAGTAAACTATAAGGTTCTTTATCATTAATACCACCCAGTATGATAGCAAAGTCATTACAATCCAACGACTCTATCTCATCCTGGCTTGCTGTATTCAAAACTTCTTGTAGTTGTGCACCCGATTTCCAATATGCTTTTACTTGATATTTTTCTCCTACTAGCGTCTGAAGAGTCTTGCAAATGCTGTGGCCTTGTTAATCTGCCAGTATAATAATCTTTCTTTGTTTGGGTAAACTTTCATTGCTTACGGATTGAGACAAGCTTAACTTCTTTGTATCAGTATCAATGACAGTAGAGGTTTTATTGTCTTCTTCAGAAAGTTAAGTTGGAGATAATTTATTTAATTCTGTAGCAGACTTCAATATTTTGTGTTCAGCTGACGCAGTTTGATTGAGGGTCGTAGATGGAGCAGGATCAGATGATAAAACCGGTTCACGCTTACGTAACGATTTAGGTGTCTTATGCTTTCGTTCCGGTGTCATACAGATTTTTTTGTAAGTCTCAATTTATTGTAAGGCTTTTTCCAAATCTTTTTTTAGGCGCATGTTCTCAATGTTCAAGTTCTCAATTTCTTGATGAGCGCTCATAATTTCACTGGTAAGTGACTTAATTTCACTGTCGTGTTCACTGTCGTTATGCAAGCTCTCATTCGGTATACTCATCATAGTGGCGTCAAACAATTCTGACTCATTACCAGTAACAGATATATTTTCTAGTGAACTTATTCTGCGTTGACTATTTCGAAACGTAATGTTCGTCGAATCCATACTCGAACGTTATATGCGTCGGATGAGTTATGGAGATATTTGTCTTTTTGTAGAAATTTCTTACCTACTATTTTATTTATCAGTTTGTTTCGTTTTATGTGAACTTTAACTTATTAACTTATACTATAATTAGCAATGATAATGCTCAAAAAGACAACAGCGTCGCGTGGATTTGATCCGGCACCTCTTTTGTATTCACAGGTAGACGGTTAGTCGACCAGACCAAACTTGATAGTAGTAACTGTTTCCAAATAGCTTATTGCATGATTTACATTTGTTGCGTCTTGCGTTCTCATATAATTACTTGTTTTGTTCCGAGTCCAAAGGTCAATTTTTGCTTATAACGTTGTGCACTTGAATAAAATTTTATTCAACGGTTTATATTAGTGCAATATTTGAAAATTAATTGACTTACTGTTATTGTTTTGTTCTGATTTCTTGTAGGAATGTTGTTTGGGTGTGTTGCTTTCCTTCTTGGTGTTATTTAACCTTCAGATTGTATTAATATTCCAAGAAATCCTTCACTTCATGTTTTTGTGCTTATCACAAGTAGTTGTAAATAATACTTGTCACAAACATTTGATGATATGATTTATAGTACGAGTAACAATATTCTTTCTTCAGAATAGGTAATTAATTAAGTTTAGTATTTTTTATAAAATAATGTATACGGAGTCGATCTACACTGTGGCAGTAGCGCCATCTATCTTTCAAACGCAATAAAAAATTTAGGAATTGACACAGAATCATGGGACCCTCTTTTATTCCATATTTTGTCCCAAAAGTTGGATACGGAATCATATCAAGATTACATGGGGTCAGTAAAGCAGCCAAGAGCTATACCCAATTTAAAAGAAATTTTGGAAACAAAATTCACAACCCTAGAGTCATCGCGACGAAAACAAGACAGTATCACGCAAAAATCATATTCATACGAAACGAATCAAGCTACGGGAAAACATGCTTCTATCACTTTTCAAAAACATAAGTATCACAAATGTTTCGGCGAACCGAATGTTCTAGGCGATTTGGAGAAGGATTAATATTGTGGACTGTATTAGGGCGAGTTCTGCTCGCCTAGAAAGGATAAGGGAAGAGGATTGTGAGTGGGATAGGAGGAATTATAGGATGCGGAAGGATGAGGGCACACCTACCTTGCACATCAGTCTTTTTCTTCTCAAATGGCAGCCTCCTGGTGTCTTCGAGAAATCTGAAGCTGCGTTGAATTACTCCACTACACTCGCGCGTGGTTTAGTTCTCGTTATATCCCGGGAGCGAAAGAAAATATAGCGGTGCGGTTTTGCGAGACGCGTATGCTATACACACCCGTCAGCCGAGTCGTTCTTTCTAGACTGTTCTGTAGGCGTGCCTTGGGAGGGGAGCGAAAGAGACAAAAGGATCGCTCGCATTGGACGAGCAAGCGTGGAACGATTGACGTTGATGTAATTAGTTATCGATAAGAAGGTAGATGGCGCTACCATATCCCCCCGGCCCTAAAGGGTTGCCTTTAAAAAAAATACATAAAATTGAACTTAGCTATGTTGGGTGTACTACCGCATAACCCATCAATAGGCTAAGACAGCGATATGATAATAAAATTAATCTAAATTAACTTTAGCGAAAACTACAAACTAAATACTAAACTAAGAGGTAGATCCAGCTTCAGGCTAGATCTCACTGAGTTGGAAGCGGACAGAGACGTACAACAGGGCGCACGTAGCTCCCCTTCGCGGTTTTCACGGTAACAACGCGGGTTGTACCGTCCTTGGAAGTATGCAGTTTCTCTACGATGGCTAACGGCCATGAAAGTGGCGGAACATTATCATGTATTATGACGACCAACGTACCCTCCTGTATAGGGGATGCAGGACTATTCCACTTGGATCTAGCCTGAAGCTGGTATAGATATTCCGCACGCCAGCGCCGCCAGAACGACTGCACGAGTTTATCCAGCAGAGTATGTCGCTGGAGCAAGCTTGAAGAGTCTGCTTCAGGAGCCGGAAATGACGATAATGGTACTGTGTTCAGAAAATGTGCAGGGCTTAACGCGGATAGTTCTGCAGGGTCACTACTCAATGCCGTGAGCGGACGCGAGTTGATCAGTGCCTCGACTTGTGCAAGGACAGTTAAAAGCTCTTTGTAAGAGAGGATCTGTTGACCTATAACTTTGAAGAGATGCGTTTTAATTACTTTAACCATGCTTTCCCAACATCTACCGAAATGTGGTGATGCTGGTGGAATAAACTTTCAGTCAATATGATCTATGGAAAGTTCTTCCTGAAGACGAGTACGATATTCTTCTCTGAGAAACTTATAGAGGTCGCGTAAATAAGAGCTTGCGCCCACGAAACAAGTGCCGTTATCCGTATACAAACACTGTATAGGGCCGCGCCGTGAGAGAAATCGTTTAAGGGCTGCAAGGAATGACACCGTGCTTAAATCTGTCGCAACTTCAATATGCGTAGCGCGCGTTGTTAAGCATGTAAAAATACATAGCCAAGCTTTAGCTTGGCACAAACTAACTTCACCGAGTAGTTAGAACCAATGGGAACTTGCAGATATACGACTCCGCCGTAAGTACGCTCGCTGGCGTCAGCAAAACCTATTAAGTTGATGGTACATCCATCTACCAACCCAAGATGACGCGGAATAGTAATTTGATTGAGCGCGGTAAGCTCAATACAAAACTGGCCCCAAGCGGCGACAATATGGTCAGGGGGTGTTTCATCCCACTCACACTTTGATAGCCAAAGTTCCTTGATCAAGAGCTTGGCGTACAAAATTGTGGGAGCCACAAAACCCATTATGTCCCATAGTCGAGCCACTGTGGACAGCATAGTGCGTTTGGTGCACTTATCATCTGGCGGTGAGACGTCAAACCGAAAACTATCACAGGATTTGTCCCAGCGTAAACCGAGAACTTTATGCGGTACAGACTTCTCAAACTCAATGTCTGGAGAAGCTTTATGAGACTCTGGTATGCGTGTGAGAGATATGTAATAATATCTAGGCTTTGGGCTGAAATTACTGATATCCAAGTGTTTATACATAATATGTAAGAGGATAGTGGCAACTAAATGACACTGACATGACGTTTGACAGTTAAACTGTCAAACGTGTAATTAAGGTGTACCTATATAAGTCGACAGGCTCGGCTAGCTCGTCCTATTCTCCTTCGACGACGGCTCAGGTACGATATGGTTTTGACTATTTAATTGCCACTGTGTTCCAATATTCTGTGTTGCTTGTTCTTTTGTTTCATCATCTAGGAAACAATGTAAGATAGTGTAATCATTATCTTATTGATATTGTGTTGTGGGTAGTTTGATCGTTTGTGAGATATTATAGATTGTAATATAGGATAGAATAATATACTGGGGATCAAGTCGTATCAATGAGATTCATTAGGTATATACCTGTGGTAAACATTTAGTAAATTGTATTGATGCTAAATAATGCTTATTATGTTCTGTTGTAAGACAGACCTTTCTAGTAATATAAAACTACCCACAACATTGATATTTGATATAAATTGGCTGTACCACTGTTTGTTAATTATTGTTATATATATAGTTATTGAAAAGAATGATCAAGAGTTTTATTGCCCGTTCTTTCTCTTGGTTCTATGTCTTTGCTTTGCGAACTGGGCTGTAAATGTAGAATCACGACGTAATCTAAAGATATATCCTTGTGCCAAACTGAATAAATGAAAGTATGATTTGATAGTTGTCTCTTTTATTTATCAAAACTGTCTCTACACTATAGGAAGCTTCCCTGATTCTGACATCAGAAGTGTGATAAATTTGCGCCCACAATACTAATACATCCAATTGCAAGTTCCAGAGTCTCCTCATCGTGATGCCATGATTCTGCTTAAGCCCGTTACTGCACCGTTCAGCTGACGACGGAGAACGATTGCCCTACGATCCAGTAGCAACGTTGCCGAGAGCAAGCCGGTGGATGAGTACCGACTACATATCTTAACGATCTGCAACAGTATGCTGAAGCCAACAGCAACAACCAACTGCAAACGCTGGTAATGTACTTCCACCAAGAATATAGCCATGAATGGTCGAAAAATATGACTGTTGTACCAGGTTATTTTAACATGTTCATCAAAAATGTATCTGAGTATAAAACTATGTAGGTAATAGCGAAAAAGTTACAGAAAATGTATAATAGATTTTTAAAGTAGCTGATATTGTTCTAATCTGTTGGAATTTAAATAGGCAACATTTGTAGTGATTGACAGAGACTCTGTATGAGCATTGGCTGTGTTGTGCTTTGTTGATAACTCTTTCTAGTGTAAGTACTGATTAGTGTAATCGTCCTGCATATTTGAATTCCAAGAATTAAGTGCTCTGGAGAATCTTTTCATTATAAGTCGAATATGAAATGATGGTAGGTAGAATACATTTCAGAGATTTCTTCATTAATTTTGTTGGCTGTGTATTTATTACATACAGACCAATATTGCGGTGTAGGAATGTGCCTTAGCTCTGTTCCATAAGCTGTTGTTAAATTTTCGCCACAATTACCAAATTAATCAGTTCATGCTTTATAGTTTTATTAAATCGGATCCAAACTATAACGAAAGAAAAAAAAATAAGAATATTTTAATGTTAAGCTCTTGAATGTGTTGCCCTGTTTTTTTTGTCTTTTTTTTTGGTGTCGGGTTGGAAAATCCTCATGGAGTCCCTCCACCCTGGGGGAAGGACGAAGGGGACTGTCAGACTCTTACTGACTAAAAACCAACCCGTTTTCCTCACGTACCCGTGTGTCGGAGGGTCGGGTATCGCTGAAGCATTCCTCGCTACCCCCCGACGGGTATTGGCCCGCCAGATGGTCAGGCGGGCCCCGAACAAACCCCCTTGGCGGCGGATGAAGGTATTGGGCTCCACCGCCAAAACACTCAGTGGCCGCAGAGGATAGGGAGGACGGCAACGCAACACCGCATCTCCTCTTCCTCTGCGGCCCCACCGCGACGCAACGATGGTGCGCCCCCATTTGGTCGCGGGAGATAGGGCGCGCGGCAACGCAACACCGACACGCCTCTCCTCCCACGACCGCACCCGACTGCGAGGGACAGAAGAACTGTACCTCGCACCCGCCCCTTTGGACGCATCCTGCGCAGGCCTCCGTCAAGCCCACGCGGAGCGTCCCCTCCTGGATCCCTCTTAGCTTCACCGCGGGTCACCAATCCACGGTTACTAAGCCCCCCCACCACGACAAGGTGGAGATCCTACGGGGGGGTGAATGTGTTACCCTGGAGATAAGAATACGAAACTGTATATTTATCTTCAACAAATCTTTGAAATATACTTACTCGTATTTTTAACTGGTTAATAATTGTTTATGGCACAAAAATTTGTGTATAGAATTACAATTAAAAATGCACTTTCTATAATTGTGTAGTGAGTAATTTTCATGTACCCAGATAATTTCCACCAGTTTACTTGCAATAGACATACTTATGATTTTGTCACTTTGATTTCTATTGGAAGAACAAAACCAAATAGCTTCCATTTGTCTCAGAGGCACCACATTTGAATGACATGTTGTAAAGGTAACCTATGAGTTTTGTATAACAATTACTACAAGCGAACTTTTGTGTGTAGGTACAGAAATATTCTATATTATATCAAGCGGGTCTGTATCTAGCTAGATCATATCGATAAAATAATAGTTTCGTTTAGTAACTATTTCCTTTTATTTTTTAAACATACCTCATCCTCCTGAGGCCTGAGGGGTCATATATGCTACGTCTAAATATATAGCTCAATGTATTTTTATTTAAAAGTAGATATTGAAAAATGTTTTATATTACATATGATTAAATCGACTTCTTAAGGAAAGTGACATCATTTTGCTTATGTCTGGCACTATTAGATGGCAGTGTATCCAATATTTTCAAGTAGTGTTATTTTGGTTGATAATTTCCTGTTATTTATAACGATAATAGCAGATAAAATAGTTAAAATGAAATGTGTAATAAATGCAGACATCTGTCTAATTAAATGGATCTGAAATAAGCTATTCAAATAAATTGATTCAATTTGAAAATAGTTCCAAATTACATCACTGATTTTTTTTCTAAAACATTCTCATAGTTTATTTATCCATTCTCGGAAATAATACAAATAAATGCAATAAATTAATAAAATATGAGACAGTATTTATTTTTATCTGCTTTTATTCTTTGAAATTATGTATTTTTATTATGAAGTGCCATGTGTTAAACTGTAAACCTATTTAGACCATAATTATAGTAATAATCAATCTTAGGATTAGCTCTCGGTAATGAAGTATCTTATCAATTTAGTATCTCTGGTATAAACACTGCGATAGATAAGCTATTTAGAGATATTTTTTATGCAAAGATATATGTGTACATGTACTTTGTGTGGTACAATTGTGGGAGACCATGGCAATAATGATTAAAATGGTATTTAATCATTCTAGGTGCTTGAAGGGTTTTGTTTATTTATTTTAAACAATACCTATTTACATGTAAGCTTACTATTTTTATACCAAACCTCTTACGAATCGTCAAATCTTAATTATAATGAAACTGAATGAACCAGATACCTAACGTAAAATACGTAAAAAAAAACGAATTAAAAACGATGTCAGTGTTCTGATTATGTTAACGGAATGAAAATAGCCACAATCACATGATACAATTGGTAAATTAAACTGAAATTGATGAAATTAAATAAGATATTCTGCTTAATATAATAAGTATTTGTATAAGTACATTGATGTTTTTAAGTGTTGCGACCTAAATTAATAAATCTAGGTATGTATATTTGACTTATAGATATTGAAATATTAACCGACTGGTCCGAATTCTAACTAGTGTCTGGTTTGACTTTCTACACGACTATTTATTATACCGTTTCTTACCAAGAGTACTTTTACTGGCATTGGCGTCTAGTTTAACTTTAGGCAGTTCACTGACTATTGGTAACATAAATAAACTATTACTAAATTGGTTCATTCTTGATTACTAGTTATTTATTTATACTTTTGTACTGTTTGTACCTGCAATACATTCAGGTCAATTCAGTTTATAGCATTCCATATTGTACATTTACGGGTGGTAGACTTACGATTAGGAAACAATTATTATGGAATACTTTTAGGAGAAGGAGCAGTTTAGTTATATACTATAATAGTCTATATATTATACCTAGGTGCATTTGATATATTATAGTTAAAATATGTTTTATAGTAACATGCTTTAATAGGGTCTGCCGCATTTATTATTCTAAATTGATAACATTTTAGTGTATTATTAATATAGATATCAATTTTGATTATGATAAGTTACATTTATAGATTTTCCTACAGTTAATTCTTGTGGAATATAATAAAGAACTTTGTTCTTCTAGATAGCTACGATTTAAAGATTAATAACGTTTAGATATTCTTTGATGACATAGTAGCTTTTACAGATAACATTTTTTTTGTTTTCTTACTAAAGTATTTAAGTTAAATTTTAAAATACATATACAAAGAAAATAAAAGGGCGGTCTTACTATAGGTTAGAGGTTCTGATAACCATACACAGCATTACATATAAACTTCGTCTAAACAAGGATCGATAATGTAGGTAGCAGTGATGATATAAATCATCTGGTATCATCAGGTATCTGTAAATATCTATAATAATGTGATAATATCGATTTATTCATTGATGATTAAATAGTTGACGATGATTGAATTATTATTGATGATTAACTTACCGATGGTTAAGAAGTTGATGATAATGCTGGCAATGATGACTATGTTGATGTGATTTTGATAATGATTTCATAATGATTTTGATAATGATTTTGATAATGATTTTGATAATGATTTTGATAATGATTTTGATAATGATTTTGATAATGATTTTGATAATCATTTTGATAATCATTTTGATGTTGATGATATTGATTATATTACCTACGAACTGCTGAAGTCTTTCGCCTTGTTCTAGCCTGGACTCATGTGCAGCAGGTGTGGGGCTAGATAGTATCAAGGAGATTGACCGTTGTTACTTGTCTATTTAATGTGAAAGGAAAGGCAATGGCAATGAGTGTATTAGAATGAAAGTATTGTCCTAGTATTACACTACTGTTATCATACAAGTTGGTACCTGTATACTTGTAAATTAGTGAAATCGAATTTAATTATTTAACTCGATTGTGAATTTAAATTATTTATTTTATTTCATTTATTTATCAGCCATTAGCAGAATTACCTATTTTAATTTTTTATTCTTAAAACCTTTACTTAAATTTTTATGCTTTGTAGTGGCTCCTTTTGTACTATATTATTTTTGTCAATTTGTGGATGGATAATGCAGTGGTGTAATATTGTAAAATTAAACTGTACTTCTATGTAACACGTGTATTGTGACTGTTAATGATCCCTTCATAGAATAGTAAATACAATTTGTAACAATGGTATTAAAGCAGCTGACACAGAACTTATTTCTAGACTCGCAAAATGAAACCGTAATTACTGTAAATATGAGTCCAGTTTATTTTTGTGTAATTGTTTTGTACAAATGGATTGTTGTTGTGATACTATTCTTATAATTGAACTTACTTAGATGACGACGTAAGTCAGTATAGCCGTAGCGGACGTAACGATACTATAGTTTTTAGATGGCTTTAATCAATATGGTAAGAATTCATTGTTACATAATACAGGGCGCCCGTCAGGCGATTGTTTAGTAAAGTGTTATTTAATTTATTGTACTTCAAGGACGAAGTAATTGTCAGTCTGGCCGTGAGAGATATGTAATAATATCTAGGCTTTGGGCTGAAATTACTGATATCCAAGTATTTATACATAATATGTAAGGGGATAGTGGCAATTAAAAGACACTGACATGACGTTTGACAGTTAAACTGTCAAACGTGTAAATAAGGTGTACCTATATAAGTCGACAGGCTCGGCTAGCTCGTCCTATTCTCCTTCGACGACGGCTCAGGTACGATATGGTTCTGACTATTTAATTGCCACTGTGTTCCAATATTCTGTGTTGCTTGTCCTTTTGTTTCATCATCTAGGAAACAATGTAAGATAGTGTAATCATTATCTTATTGATATTGTGTTGTGGGTAGTTTGATCGTTTGTGAGATATTATAGATTGTAATAAAGGATAGAATAATATACTGGGGATCAAGTTGTATCAATGAGATTCATTTGGTATATACCTGTGGTAAACATTTAGTAAATTGTATTGATGCGAAATAATGCTTATTATGTTCTGTTGTAAGACAGACCTTTCTAGTAATATAAAACTACCCACAACATTGATATTTGGTATAAATTGGCTGTACCACTGTTTGTTAATTATTGTTATATATATAGTTATTGAAAAGAATGATCAAGAGTTTTATTGCCCGTTCTTTCTCTTGGTTCTATGTCTTTGCTTTGCGAACTGGGCTGTAAATGTAAATGTAGAATCACGACGTAATCTAAAGATATATCCTTGTGCCAAACTGAATAAATGAAAGTATGATTTGATAGTTGTCTCTTTTATTTATCAAAACTGTCTCTACACTATAGGAAGCTTCCCAGATTCTGGCACGTGCGAGAACCTCCTTAGAGTTGCTTGTCCATTTGACAAGATCAAACTGGCCTCGCTAGAAAAGCTGAATGAGCTCTTCACAAAGCGAAATTGCTAGCGTAGCATAGCGTAGCATAGCGTAGCATAGCGTAGCATAGCGTAGCATAGCGTAGCATAGCGTAGCATAGCGTAGCATAGCGTAGCATAGCGTAGCATAGCGTAGCATAGCGTAGCATAGCGTAGCATAGCGTAGCATAGCGTAGCATAGCGTAGCGTAGCATAGCTGTGCATAGCGTAGCATAGCGTAGCATAGCGTAGCATAGCGCAGCATAGCGCAGCATAGCGCAGCATAGCGTAGCATAGCGTAGCATAGCGTAGCATAGCGTAGCATAGCGTAGCATAGCGTAGCATAGCGTAGCATAGCGTAGCATAGCGTAGCATAGCGTAGCATAGCGTAGCATAGCGTAGCATAGCGTAGCATAGCGTAGCATAGCGTAGCATAGCGTAGCATAGCGTAGCATAGCGTAGCATAGCGTAGCATAGCGTAGCATAGCGTAGCATAGCGTAGCATAGCGTAGCATAGCGTAGCATAGCGTAGCATAGCGTAGCATAGCGTAGCATAGCGTAGCATAGCGTAGCATAGCGTAGCATAGCGTAGCATAGCGTAGCATAGCGTAGCATAGCGTAGCATAGCGTAGCATAGCGTAGCATAGCGTAGCATAGCGTAGCATAGCGTAGCATAGCGTAGCATAGCGTAGCATAGCGTAGCATAGCGTAGCATAGCGTAGCATAGCGTAGCATAGCGTAGCATAGCGTAGCATAGCGTAGCATAGCGTAGCATAGCGTAGCATAGCGTAGCATAGCGTAGCATAGCGTAGCATAGCGTAGCATAGCGTAGCATAGCGTAGCATAGCGTAGCATAGCGTAGCATAGCGTAGCATAGCGTAGCAAAGCATGGCGTGGCATAGCATGGCGTAGCATAGCGTAGCATGGCATAGCATGGCATATCATAGCATAGCATAGCATAGCATAGCATAACATTAGCTATGCTATGATATGCTGCTATTAGACACACAGATAGCACCCACCTTGATTTCTTGAAGAACAAAACAACAATAAGACGTAATATAATGAGAAGTATGTAACGTAGGTACGGTACCCATAATCACATACCCAAATACCGTCTCAATAGCGGGCGGTAAATCATATCGCTCACTACGTACTATTTTAGTTAGTAGCAAGTGCGGAAATATTGAAGCTCCGATCAAAAGGTCAATGTCTGCCGGATTCGCAAACTCCGCGTCTGCCAGCGGCAATGATTCGAGGTGAGTGAGTGATGCTACGTCTACATTAGCGTTCGGCAATGTGTCCGTGATACGCTCCACGATAAGCGAAGAAATGTTAAAATTAATATCCCTATCAAAACGCGAATGTATTTTAACATCTACGGAACCCTTGCAATGTTTTTATGAACCGCCGATCTCTTTGACTACTGAGTTAGTATTTTTAAAGTTATTCCATAATCCGAGGCGTTTGAAACATTCAGAAGTTATGAAATTGCTGTGAGATGCGCTATCGAGTAGACAACGTACCACGTGCGGCGATCCATTAATATCATAAACGATAACTTGCGCTGTCGCTAACAGTACCGTCTTGGGCGCCATACACTGCGGCTTGGCCCCGCGTTGATCATTATAGATGCGCGAGGGCCGTCCGCGCGTGCGCGTCGCCCCCGCGATGGATGTCGTACACAACGATATTTCATTCTGAGTCGTGGGAGGCGCACTTATCGTGGCCTGCACTTGCGACGTAAGTGTGTCAAGGTTTAGCGGCTTGGCTTGACAACGGACTACCTTTATCGAAGTGCAACAATGAGTGGTGTCGCTGATTACATGAACGACATCTCGTCTTACTAGAACAATCACTTGTTTTATGCTTTATACTTAAGCAATTAATGCATGCTTTGTTATCTTTTACGCACTTGAAACGAGCAGTTGGATTTAAACCATTAAAGGCGGGACACTTGTAAGTGGTCGTGCACTATATTACTGCACAGACACTTCTGTGAATTATTATTATTAGATTCCGAGCATATTACGTAAGATTGCGAATTAGGGACCGAGTTATTATTACTATTTCGCGCTTTATTCGACCTTTGTTTGCTGTTGTTAGTATTAGATGGGCTAGATGAACTAGACTGCGTATTATGAAATATTCGACACTGATATTTGATGAATGAAATAAAACTATCTAGTGTAGGTATTTTATTATTGCGTTCTGTCATTTCGAAAGCACGAATTGTTTCAGTGTCAAACTTTTTTAAAGTGAGTTGAAGCAACATAAAGTCGGAAAGATCTTCTAATTTTAAGTTCCTAAGAGAATTAGCCTGGCCGCAGACATCCGATTTTCAGGACCGATTTTTCATGGCGGAATTCCGTGAGACTAGCGAGCTTCATTTGTCGACTGTATCAATTGTATTTTGTAAAATAAACGTAATTACCACCGCAAACGATAGATTTTGCTTTGATCGGAAAGCACACAAAAGTTTCATTCCGTTCCGGACTGAAAAAATTCAGTGCCCGTTTTCAGGGACTGATTTCAGGTTTGTAATGTTTTCGGGCTCTCAAAATCATCTAATTAATAAAAAATGAGCTTACTGCCTACCACATACGTTTGATTTTACTCTGAACAGAAAACATTCCGTGGACTGAAAGAAATGAAAATCAAGCGCGCGCTGAACGGCTCGTGACGTCATACCGGAATTTAGCGCATGCGTACATCTTGTCATGTATCGATGATAATATAATTATAGCATTGGTTTGAAGTTTATTTTGTCAGAATCAAAGAGTATACCATAGACTAATGATTGGTCTCGCTCTAATCATTTGTCTAAGGAGTATACAAATACTATAATACTATGTGTCAGAATCACACGACAATGTATGTGTAGTACAGAGAGGTTGGACTAATAAGGTTATATTTCTTTGGTGTAGTAGATGGTAGTAGACGTATATAATTATACCCTTGTCTGGGGACTTCAAATTTACGCCAAAATCAGATGACAAGAGGATAATATAATAACATAAGTTATTTTATCATTTTCGTTAGATCATAATAATGTGTGATGTGAAAGGTTCATATTCGCTACTGAAAACCATTCCTGCTTAAACTTTTGTCTCTCTACGTGTATATAAAAGTGGTCGAGAGGTACATATATACTCTATGCGAGATGAAAACAATTAAAGAACGTAAACTATTCATATTCCTCATTTATTGTTTGCTTTGAAATTGTATGGTTTTATGCATTCACATTCAGACATTCAATTTGACAATAGCATAAAACTTAGGCCCTTCTCTCACGAAGCTATTCAAATGCTACGGGACTGAGATGCAAACCATGATCGCCTACTGGTATGCTACTCGTTACCGCACACGGTGCTACGCTAATGAGACTATATTTTATCATTTGAAGAACAACATTCGTACGACGATATCTAGTGACTCTAGCGATGAAGACAATTTTCTTCTGTATTTATATTACAAGAATAAACGAAAATATTAAAGAAGATTCTGGGTGCATCCGTACATCGAAAAAAATTTCAATTGTAGGGCATTTGTCGAGGGACGAGTCGTCATTTTTATAGAATGTCAATAGAATCATATTAGGTATTATTTGAATCTTAATCTGAGAAATTATCTTGCCAACTATTTAATAACCCGACACACCACCCGACACCCACACATGTTTCACTTCCTTGGCAATATAATTATTGTGTATAAATTTAATGTATAAGTACCTATAAATGACCTGTTATATTTTTATTTCTAAAGTTCAATCCACGCCTATTATATAACATCTTTTCTTACGTACTCTGGCAGCTTAAAATTATACAAACATGGATAATTTTGTACCTCCTGCACAAAAATATTAAAAGTTTGTTCCGCCGCCATTTTGTAATGCGACGCTTAAACTACTCGGGTAGCGTGCGACCAGCAAGACGACGGTAGCGTGCGACTGACATCAAACACGTTGTCATAGCGACTCGTCGTGTGCGAAATTAGCTAAAAATGTATGGCGGCTACTCACAAGCGACGCGTAGGATACGGGTACAAAACACAAATCGTTTGAGAGTCGCTTCGTGAGAGAAGGGCCTTATTCTTCATAAATCAGACACTTGTCAGAATGGACGTGGCTGTTTCTGATGGACAGGGTTGCGACGCGCCGTCGCCATACAAAAATTATAAAACTTATCATAGAACGCACCAAAAGGCAGAATATAAGGGCCTTAATGTTTTAAAAATAATGAAAAGCTTTAGTATAGTCGTCCACTGCTTTAGTTATTCTTCTGTGTCGTCCACCTAAAATTGTTTATATATACCTCTGACGCATACTTGACAGGTTTTTACACAGATTAGGTATACCCTACTTGCATATTTTTCATAAATAATCTAAACCTTTAAAAAGTTTTTAAAAACGAATAGCACAAAGGTTTTTTATTTTTTATTAAATGGGGTTATCGTAGCGGGTCTATACTGCTTCATGCGACCGATGCTCAAAACGAATACGTCCTCTCCTCCGTTGCTGATACGTATAATACTATACTAACCAACGCACGGAAAATATCGATACTCTGTGGTATCGAGTATTTTTCCTTTCGATATCCATAATTTTATACTTACTTGATACTTTGCATTCGATGCTTTTACTCAATAAGTACTTAATGGCAGGTATCGTATCCAATCATTATTATCATCCAAAGCCCGATTTCATCCACTGTTAGATATAGGCCTCTGTTTGATTTTGCGATTTGCAACGTTCGTGTGCCATTCATATCCAGGGATCATTTATTTTAGGCATTATCTACATATCGCACCTACATCTTACAAATTGGATATCTACTTTAAAAAATTGACCTTACGTCTCATGTTAATGGCAAAGTTATCTTATAATAATATAATTGGTACCCATAGTTGTTAGCATACTGTGCAAGAAATCTACTATATTTTTATAAGTATTGGAGCCACACTAGTTTTAGAACGAATACTTAGACTGGTCCGACTGGAGAAGAATTAACTTCTCTAATATCGACGTAAAATAAGTTAGATCTATCGAAAGTGAACTGACGTCATTGATTTTCTTGTCGTGAAATATAATTATGTGCACATTAGCCCATGTTCTGCGTGACAATCGAGTGCAAAGCGATCCGATTCGTGTCGAACAAATTGTGACCTACGACTGCGTTGACAATAATGTGTTTGACAATTAACGCAACGTGTCGCGCTCGAGTCTTACTTAGGGTACGGACTAATAAAAGTACTTGATACTTGAAGTATCGATATCTACTTATAATACTTACCTATATTTGATACATATACGAGTATTGTTCAACACAATCATTTCTTTTGTTGAACACGTAATAAATATAAATGGTACCCAGATGAATAAAAAAAGCCTTTACGGTCTGTCTAAGATGTCAACTGCGACATGGAGACTCAACTTTAAAAGTAAATGATACAACATATTTAGATTGTATGTGTACGCCTGTATGAGCCGATAGGCCAACTATCGGTGCTGTACGTAAGCAATCACTACAAGAGTCAACGTCTTGCGTTGATATTTTTAAATTTTTGTGCAAAGCTCAGTTAGCACTGAAGCTTTGTCAGTACTGGCAGGTGTACTTTCGGTTGATCTTGAGGTCCAAAGACGTGAATCAATGTATCATACGAGAAAGCATGGATTCAAATTTCCTGGCACCTCGTGATAGAAATAAACTGCTTAGGTTGTTCAACCAGCACACCGACGTCTACGTAGGCCTCCTCGACGAATAGCAGTTTCGTTGGAAAACATCAACCAAGGGCCGTCCTCCTCTACCAATTCTTTCCAGACGTTCGTGAGCGACTGGCCGTACCTGGTTAGGGGGGGATGACTGTGTTGCTCAATTTCGTACGGGGCATGGTCATGTTTGGAGGAAGTTGCTTTGGTTTTTATTTAGTTTATTCACCATTGTGCCAATATTCAAGCTCTGAGAACAAATGTGAGTAATCTGCACATCACATATTGTGGGAGTGGGGTCTTTGGCAAACTGAAATTAACAATATGCCTAATGATTTCCATGATTAATCACTCCTGGTCTAGCATATTATGTGGCTCTTGCGGCAAGCAGATCGAATATCCGTGCGTTTAGCCGTCTCTGCCATGCATATTGCTGGCAATAGGCACAGCTCGCAAATTGTCGATAATAGGGCCATGCTGATTCCAGCACAAATGGTTTAGCTCGACCGGAGAAGTACCCTCTCACAGAAGATCAATGTCAAGCAACGGTATTTGTTATTTTGTGTTTTGTACAGTGAGTGAGAACGCCGGAGGCCTTTTTCCTTCTCCTCTTCCTTCCGGTAGGCAGCAACTTGGTTGTACTTATTTGTCATGGTTCCTGTAATATTAAGTAAACACAGCTAAGTATGAGCCACGGATACCACTTACCATATCACGTGGGCCTTTGGCTCGTCTGCCAACGGTAAAAGCAATAAAAGTTTCGTAGTAAAATCGCAGAGCCAGTCAGCTTGTGACCATGGGACGTGCAACCGTTCCGAAACGTCAAACGTAAATGGTATGTAAATACGTATAAAAATCGCGTTAATTCCCGTGTCGTGAATAATTAATCAAACATGAAGCACTTTCAATGAAAATTATAAGGGCTCATTAGGCTTTACTATTTAGTAGTAATATTCGATTAACATAAACTTACATTTGCAAGCGATTTAATTAATAATTATTGTGCTCGAGTTCTTTTATCCTTAGGACACTAGATAAAGGCTAATACGGGACCCTACATTGTGCGTGGCTCGATATACACTTGTCCGGATTTTTTTAATAGGTACCTAGTATTTTGTCACAGGTATTTTTCACGCAAACAATACAATCACAATCATGTGATACCTAATATTTCAATTACCTATATAACCCATGTCTAGGCCAAAGGAAAATAAATGAAAATCGCTTTGCTCACGGAATGAACTGAAAACGGTCCTGAAAAACTGATCTGAAAACCGGGCCTGAAAACGGATGTGTGCGGCCAGGCTTAACCGCGGTAACAAAGTTATCTATAAACAGCTGGAAATTCGCGACAGACGCGGCACCGGACAGTTTAAGATTTAAAGCTTGATCAAAGTATGTAGACGCTAGGACGCGACTGTCTTGATATCTATCAAGTAGTGACTGAAATATGACCCGATAATTCGCAGCACTGGGAGTGACACCTGCAAATACGGACTGGGCCTTCGGTTACAGTTTACCTATTAAATAGTACAACCTGTCAGCATCTGTCAGAGAACCATTAGCGTGCACTGTGGACTTAAAACTCGCATAGAATAACGGCCAATTTCGTATATCTCCGTCAAACGACATAATCTCGATTGGCGGTAATCTCGGCGTGCGAGCCGCTGCCACGGGCTGTGCCGAATATTTACCCTCCAATTGTGATTGTATTCGCTTAATGATACAATAAAGATCTTCGAATGAGGTGTACGCCTGATAATTCGGTTTTTCATCAGGATTAGTAGAAAGCAATCTTGCGTTATAATCGTCTAACAACTTATGAAAATCTGTTCGAATACTATCTACTGTCATACAATAACTGAGAAATTACTCCCTATTACTATCAGAAGCGGCGGCGGTCTTTGAGCGCTCGTAAATGTTTTGAATACGCTCAAATAAAATATTGCGTTTTGCTTCTACGATTGTCAGCTCTCTGTCTTCCGAAACGCGTGGCTTCTTTTGTTGTGACATGCTTACGTAAGTATAAGCTAATGAGACCGAAACAAAATAAGAATACCTAAAGTACCTATTATTTTACGTAAGTAGGCAACACTTTAAGGCGGTGGAATTAAAAGGTGCTTGAAATATGAGATTTACAAGACAACTATGATAGTTCCAGAAATAATAATTGGGTAAGTAGGTAGCTACATAAAAGTATATTACCTACTGATGCGTGTGGAAATAACCATATGACGGTTATGTAAATGGACTAGGATTATAGCTAGGTACTATAACTGCCTAGGTATAGAAATATAACGAGAAGTTACATATAAAACGTAAATGAATCCGACTCGTATGGATCAAAAAAATGTTTCGGCGAACCGAATGTTCTAGGCGATTTGGAGAAGGATTAATATTGTGGACTGTATTAGGGCGAGTTTTGCTCGCCTTGAAAGGATAAGGGAAGAAGATTGTGAGTGGGATAGGAGGAATTATAGGATGCGGAAGGATGAGGGCACACCTACCTTGCACATCAGTCTTCTTCCTCCTGGTGTCTTCGAGAATCCTGAAGCTGCGTTGAATCACTCCACTACACTCGCGCGTGGTTTAGTTCTCGTTATATCCCGGGAGCAGTAAAAAATATAGCGGTGTGGTTTTGCGGGACGCATATGCTATACACACACGTCAGCCAAGTCGTTCTTCCTAGACTATTCTGTAGGCGTGCCTTGGGAGGGGAGCGAAAGAGACAAAAGGATCGCTTGCATTGGACGAGCAAGCGTGGAACAATTGACGTTGATGTAATTAGTTATCGATAGAAAGGTAGATGGCGCTACCAACAAAAGTTCATTTTTATCAAGCGCTCGAGTTATCTCGTCTAACAATGGTTCAAATAAAAGCGTTAAAAATTTTACGAACAGTAAATATTGGTGCGTCGTTTGCAATAGCAACGACCATGGAATACATTATTGCCAAAAAATTTTGGAGATGCCTTCTCATGTAAAGAAAAACGTTCTGGATAAACATAATCTTTAAACATAATTGTCTCTATAATCATCATGGTCACCCTTGTAAATCCGAAAAAAGATGCAAAGATTGCAATAAAGACCATAACTCAATATTGCACGAGGTGTTTCAACCAAGTCACGGGACACCTCGCCGCACGCGGCCGGAAACAAGTTCATCGGCCGCACGCAGCCGGAAACAAGTTCATCGGCCGCTGTTTCGGGTCAACACTCGTCATCGTCAATGCGAGTGCAAGGTAGCAGTCACGTTTCGCTGCAAGGCTGCCCAATTGAAGTCTTACTCCCAACTGCAATGATTAAAATAAAAGCTGCTGATAGGTCCGACAAAGTAATGCGCGCCTTATTAGACCAAGGATCCCAGACGTCACTCATGACAGAAAATGCAGCCCAAATTCTAAAACTCCCTAGACAAAAATGTAAAGGCGTCATATCAGGAGTCGGAGCCAAGGAAAATAATTGCAAAGGTGTGATCACTGTAGAATGTATGTCCGCAGTCGGTGATTTCACTTTCGAAACAGATGTGTTTATCATGAAAACTTTAATAAAAAATTTACCAAATTATTCAACACCCAAGCCAAACTGGGGATACCTTAACCATATCAAGCTAGCTGACCCTGCATTTTATGAAAGCCGCCCGGTAGACATACTGTTAGGAGCTAACGTATACTGCGCTATTTTAATGGAAGGCATATGTAGAGAAAGTCCGATCTTGCCCACTGCGCAACAAACACAATTGGGATGGATCCTGAGTGGCAATATCAAAACATTCCATTGTAACTTAGTTTTGAACGATTTATCATCAATAGAAAGGTTTTGGGAAGTGGAGGATATCACAGAATCATCAAATTTATCTTTAGAGATCAACAATGCATGCAATATTATCAGGAAACAACAGTACGGAGACAGGACGGCAAATATGAAGTTAGAATACCATTTAAACCGAATTATCAGGAGAAATTAGGCGAATCAAAATATAAATCAAAAGCGCAATTTTATCAATTAGAACGAAAATTTGCAAGGCAGAAGGAAATTGAAAGAAATATAAATTATTTATTAATGAATATTTGTCGTTAGGCCATATGACACGCGGCGCCGGCGCCGGCGATGACGTCGGTAACATAAAACTTACCTATTATTTACCTCATCACTGTGTGCTACGTGACGACTCAACAACTACAAAATTACGAGTTGTCTTTAATGCGTCAGCTAAAACATCAAGCGGTTTTAGTTTGAATGATGTCATGTGCAGGGGCCCAAATTTACAACAAGAATTACAGAGCCTATTTATCAAGTGGAGACAATACAAGTACGCGTACACGGCTGATATTGAAAAGATGTTCAGACAGATTTGGATACATCCAGATGATCAGTCATGTCAGAAGATCATCTGGAGAAATGAGCATAACCAGCACATCAAAGAGTATCAGCTAGCAACTGTCACTTACGGCACGAAGGCGGCCCCATTTCTCGCCATGATGACGCTTAAGCAACTCGCAAAGGACGAAAGGCCCAATTTTATTAACAGCGCTGCCCCTGATGCCCTGGAGGGAAGTTTCTACATGGATAATTTTGTCCATGGATCAGATTCCGTTCAGTCAGCAAAAAATTTACAACAGGATTTGATCAAGCTATTGCACTCAGGTGGCTTTAATCTCAGAAAATGGAAGGCAAACTCGGCCGAGCTTCTAGTAGACGTTAGCTGCGACCAAGAGATTTTCGACTTCAAACAAGTGGAGTCTACGAAAACCCTCGGACTGGGCTGGAACCCTAAACACGATACATTTGTATTTCAAACAAAAATAACACCGAACACCACCGCCACTACAACCATAACAAAACGGATGTTTCTGTCAGAAATATCGAAATTGTATGACCCGCTCGGCTGGATTTCACCCACCATTACCAAGCTCAAAATTCTATTTCAAGATGTATGGAAAGCCAATATACATTGGGATGAAGCAATACCCGAGGAAACAAGAAATGAATGGGATAGAATCAAGAAAGATATATTATTGATAAATGACATGGAAATACCGCGATGGATTCAAACAAGGCAACATGACACCATTGAGTTACACGGCTTCAGTGATGCGAGCACAAAGGCCTATGCTTGCGTCAGCTACTGTAAAATTAAAAGAGACCAAGACATCTCAGTTGTGTTCGTAGCAGGAAAAACTAAATTAGTCTCTATTGATAAAAACACATCATTGCCGCGGCTTGAACTTTGTGGAGCAGTTTTATTATCAAAATTAATGTCGAAAATCATAGCATGCCTTTATAACTGTAATATCAAGATATTTGGTTGGGTGGATTCTATGGCTGTATTGGGATGGCTAAATGGAGACGCAAATAAATGGAAACCCTTTGTAGTCCACCGCGTAAAACAAGTTACTGCGGTCATGCCACCCACCTGTTGGCAATATATCAAGTCAAAAGAAAATCCTGCTGATTGCGCCAGCCGAGGCTTGACCCCGGCGCAATTGAAAGACCTTTGGTGGCGCGGACCGACCTGGCTCTCAACCTTAAAAACAGATGAAGATGCTGGACAACATCATTTTGAAACAAATTTGGAACTCAAACAGAGCAAACAAGTCAATGTCGCAGTATTTGAACAGGAACTTATAAAAGATTTAGTTAATAAATTATTACAGAAACAAAGTTCATTTACCAAGACCGCCAGAGTTTTAGCATGGATCTATCGTTTAGTTTATAGAAAAAATACATATTATTTATCAGTGGAAGAGTTAACAAAAGCAAGGAACATAATTATCAAGCAAAGCCAAGCTAGCGAGTTTTATGAGGAAATCATTTGTTTACGACAAGGGAAACTATTGAATAGGCGGAGTAAAATACTATGCTTCCGCATAAAGCACCTTCCATGGTGGTGCTAAACTTACTATGCCTTTCATCAGGCAAAAGTATTGGTTGCCTGGTGGCATCAGAGCCATCAAGAAGAGGCTACGTCAGTGTGTTATGTGCAGAAGACAGAAACCGAGAAAGACGGCTCAGAATTCGACGGTCCCTACGTATATGTCGGCGATACGCCAGGGTTATCGTGTCCAGACTCCATTATAATAAAAACACTCACGTAATATTACTTGGTTTATTTTCAGACGATTTCTAGCACGGAATTGAATTAAAATGCGAGCCACAGTC
This sequence comes from Euclidia mi, assembly GCA_944739405.2. Lineage (NCBI taxonomy): Eukaryota > Metazoa > Arthropoda > Insecta > Lepidoptera > Erebidae > Euclidia > Euclidia mi. The sequence goes on from OX123187.2 coordinate 56,315,097, forward strand.
CTTTTTATAAACTAACCGTCATTACACTTAATGTTTAACAACTGCCACTTCCTTTTCAACATATAAATGAAATTACTGTACAATTAATTATAAATTAATCAAAAATCGACATTAATATTGTAATGAATTTTGCACAACACCAAATGATTTATTTTACACGAATAACAAATTTATTTTACTAACCAAACGCTGCTTTACAACATTGTCAACAGATGGCGCTATCCACAGGATGCAAATAAGCGTTTATCATACAGAATGAACTAAAAGTTATTTACAAGGCTTCACCTAGTCATAGGATCTTAGCCTGTGGCATGCGTCACCCATCACGGGATCTAACAAACAATGCTTCAACCATGGCTAAGCCAACTCGTGGCATTACCGATTACGGGATCTAGCTGTGGCATGCGTCACCCATCACGGGATCTAACAAACAATGCTTCACCCATGGCTAAGCCAACTCGTGGCATCACCGATTACGGGATCTAGCACACACAGGCATCACCCACATAGCGATCTAGCCCACAAACGGCATCACCCACATAGGGTCGATCTAGCCCACGCGGCATCACCCATCACGGGATCTAGCCAACACACGGCATCACCCATCACGGGATCTAGCCAACACACGGCATCACCCATCACGGGATCTAGCCAACAAGACCAGGATCAAGGATACGCATGGTGGCCAGCCAGCGTTTTGGGAAGGATGTTGGATAGGAAAAATAAAATGTTACTCAAACACATAAATGCAAAATTTGCCTCGTAAACACATCAATGCATATACATAAAATAATCATCATCGTTCGTCATGATCAGTTATATCAATACAATGCAATTACATAGGTCCAACAACGACAGTGGAAGAGGTAGAGGACCCCCCACGTAAATCGGTATCTGACGAATCCTCCGCCCATACGGTCAAGCTGCTCATACAGTTGTTGATGTTGATCAGCAACAAAGGTTAGCAAACAATGCTTGACTCCAGCTCAGTACAGCACTCAAGCGGCATGTGTGCGCGTAGCCCACACACAAAACCACTGACGTCAAAAGGGCGGGCCACCGTCATCCATACATACCAATCAGTAAAGGACCGCTCGTCCATCCTCTCTTCACACTAAGGTCAGATCATCTGCTAGGATGTCATCATCAACTTGCAACACTCAAAAGACAGGTGGTGGGCAATATTTCCCACCCAAATATTAGTTCCATGAACCTTCGTAACTGTAGATGAAATAAAATTCTACTCTTACAAAGTGGTCCGGTCTATTAAGCTATATCTATATATCAGGCATGTTCAACCTGTGCATTGGTCTATAGTTATCTTAGCTACAACAGTGTTGGAGCCCATATTTAACACATAAGGAAAAATACAAAAGACTCTGAATTTTCTCAGGTTCTGTCTGACAGTGCCATTTTAGATAATCAAATATAAAGTTATCAGGATACCCATATTTTGCAGTTCTGATAAAACAGTTAAAACCTAATATATTCAAAATAAGTTTTATCCACATCAAACAGGAAAACAAAATGGCAAAAACAAAGAGAGGCCTATGTTCAGCCGTGAACAGTCGGACTGTTGGTGATAAATATGAAATGATTTCAAACCACAGACATAGATCTACATAGATAACGCAAATGCATGCACTTCGCGTGTCTGCTGAACTCCGACCAAGCGTCGAGCTTGCTCGCCACTAACTTCAGTCCCCGCGCGTCCGTTTTACCGTTAAGTAAACTTTATTCACATTACGTTGCCGCGTTTGCTTCGGACGTTTGATCTGACGTTGTGTATTAGGAGACGATGAATATCGCACAAGCGATACTGTCGCGCATCGCTTCGACTTCGTGATACAGGCAACGTCACAGTAGGTATTAAAAAGTCGGCACGCTTGGTTTCAATACAAATCGTGATAGTTGCGTTATCTATGTAGATCTATATTTGTGTTTCAAACCATGCAGATCCAAGGATTTCGAAAATACTATTGTTATAATTATTATTCATGTAAGAACATGTTTAATCCAATATTGAATATTTTTAGGCATAGTGCATTGTAGATTATCTATGCGCACATACTGACATACGATTTTTTTTTTAAACTTTATTTATTTACCTTGTTTTACAAATCGTATAAAAGAACAAGTACTATAAATAAAACGAATAAGTGTTGTAGATACGGACATCTGTTACATATCTTTTTGTACGGTGTTTTAAAATGCGTGCCACTCGGTGCGAATGCGGTCTTGTATAGGGGGTTGGTATAGGGTTTGTACCAAGTTTCCTCTGTTCTCTGCATAATATGCTCCCTCTGTCGGCTCTTACGATGATATGGGGTGGTGACATTCTGTATTTTTAATCCGTCACCACACGGACAGCGTATAAAAAGGTATAATTTTCAGCTTTCGGGTAGGTGTTAAAAGTGAACACATTGGCGAATTTACGAAAATTTAAAAAAAATATAATAATAGTTTGAATTCTGCACTTATAACAGCTTTATTCAGTGAAATATACAGTAACTTATTACTACTCACGTTTGTGAAACATCCCATGCACAAATTCACTTGCTATTAGCAATACCACCTGCCAGCTGATCACCGGCACACTTCACAAAATCATCTTTAATTGGCACTACACTGAACTAAAATGTCTCAGCTTGCTGACATTGAAAATGCACAAAGAAGCTTCGAAGAAGGCTTTACCAAAAGGATGGCTGAACTTGAAGCCCAGATCCAGAGTAGCGGGCCTGCAAAAGACACTGTCTCCAAAGTAGCTGAGGAGTTCCGGACCTTCCGGGAGCTTATGTTCAGCATGTTGGGGTTACTCCGTAAACAGATAAATGAATGCTCCCGGATGATAGACACAATAGAGAACAGGCACCGACGTAAGGCTATTATCCTCTTAGGCATTCGGGAAGTTAATGATGAGGTCCCGCTGTTGTATCAGACATCATCAAGAAGAAGTTGGGCATATCTGATGTTACACCAGCATCCTTTAAGGCCTGTCACCGGCTTGGGAACATCCATAAGGAACGTCATCGTCCCATTCTTGTGAGGTTCAGCAGTTTGGGCGTCAAGAATGCAGTCTGGAAGGCGAAGACGAAGTTGAAGGGTTCGTCTGTTACGGTCAAAGAGTTTTTAACAAAGGCCAGGCAGACTACGTTCACCAAGGCCAGGGCGCACTTTGGCATCAGGGCGTGTTGGACGCAGGATGGAGTAATTAATATTAAAGTGGCGGATGGCACACGGATCAAGATCACTTCTATGGACGAATTAAATCCTTTAATATCAAAATATCCTTAGTCGAAGAGTGATTCCCAGCCTGCAGTACGACCTGGCGCGGAGAGCGTCACGACAGTAAGCAATACTAAATCATCGACCCGGCGTAATTAGTTATTTTCCTTTTTCTTTTCGTGTTTGTAAATTCAGTTCGTGTTTATGTCTTGAAATTGCATCTTCTTGGAAGGAACGTACCACTGACTGTTGTGCGGTACATTTATTGTTTACTTTTGTTTACCCACAAAGTATCTTATGAGTAACTAATCTTTAAGTAACTTCATTTTCTAAATAAGTAGGTAATTATTTTCTTATATGCACTTCAAAGTTCAACAGTTCAATCAAAACAAACATTGTCAGAATTGTCACTTTGACATTTGTCGTTAAACGTCATTGATAAAGGTTGCGTTCCGGAATCATGCTTTCGCTCTTAACAGCTTGTTTTTGTTTTTGTAACTGTTAAAATATTTAATGTGTAATTTGTGTATTATTGTCTTGTGTTGGTGTCAGCTGGCGGGTGGTGCAGAGATGTGTTCTTTGCACCGGCTTATATGTTCTTTAATTATTTTTTTTGTAGCATATTATTATTAAGTTTATTGGTATATATATTTTATACATTTGAAATAATTCTATGGCATCTGATGATGAGTCACCTTTCCCCTCGGCAAATAATTCTTCTGCTTTGTCTGACGACGACAATTTTTGTTCGGTGACAGGCACACTTGGCGATTTTATTCGTGGAAATTTTAGTTTTCGACACCGTTATTCGTTAAATAATTCGGATATTAGACCACGATAATCGACCTATTGTGAGCTGTCCCCTTCGCAGCTTTTTAAATTCGAGTTTGGCAACACAGACTTCTTACTATATGGACTATGGCTGGCGAATAACGGACCTGTGTCTTAGGTCATTGGAAGGGGAACCTAATCACAAAAATAACTGCGGGGTTTACGACTCCCCGTGAACGCAGAGTCGCGAGAATCCTGGACATCATACTTTGCCGCGGCCCACTGGGCTAAATTTCGCCCTAAAAGTGGAAGCGAGCAATCAGTGTATGATCATTATACATATAAAATTACTTATAATATCTATAAAATTACTTGTCTGTACAGTTGTGCAGATCTCAAACTACTGTAGCTATAAAAATAACATTTAGCTATGTATTTTTATGTCATAGTCACTCTATAGGATTTTGGAACGATTTTGTAATATTCCGCCCTTAAGAGGGTAAAAGTTTAGTACGCGCAAAGCCGTGGACGACTATTAGTATACTATGAAACATAAACGAATCGTACGAACGTACAGTCTTAAAACTTAATGTTACTATATTTTTCTTAGCATATATTATACAGACAACAATAAAAAAGTTAAAGTTGCCCGCCTATACACACTTCACCTGCATGAAGTATGTACACACCATAAGTGTTAATTCCATATGCGATAAGTAATAAAAACACCTTATTTTTAAGAACTAATAAGCGAGTGTTCAAACTACGCTGGGCCGGGTAATTAGCTGGATGCCGGCGCCCGGACGATCGACACCCGGCGACCGGGCGGCCAGCTCCCTAGATTATATATATACTTTATAGTATACCTTTTTTAATAAAACCACCCAGCGAAACTTTAAGTATTTCCTACTTAAAGTTTCGCTGACTTAGGGCCCGAAAGCCTTTGGCATCGGTTTTTGTAGAAAATATCTCTCACAATGAATTTTTAAGTGGCTCACAACGGACCCTCGACGCCAGCTTCATAGAGGCATAAGGTTTTGGAGATAAAATCGGTAGGTATGTGTTGAGGAATACGATCATTTCAAGGTGTTTTTGTGCTTTATAATGATTGAGGCAATTATTTACATACTGTTTATGAGCTAGTATAGTATGCCGGTTCTGTTGTAATATTATCAGTCTTTCAACAATTCAAAATTTATGCCAAAAAATATTTACTGCGAATAAAAATTTGTGTGTGTATTAGTTGCACACAGATTTTGTAGAACCTACAGACTCTTAGAATGAGATCTGTAAATTTTCATTTTCGAATAGTAACTTTAATGGTTCAAAGTTTTTGAAGCAATACGATAGATACAGTACTCGCCAAACTTTATGGCCGCTCCGAACCTAGCCGCATTGCGCTGCGCAGAATACAAAATCTGGTATCAGCGGGACGTACGCGGGGCGTGGAGGCAGGGCACGCCCGCGCGCGTTGTCTTCCACCCGCTCGCGTCCTCGCCTCCCGCGCGTTAGTGTGAGTGTGCTACGTTCGTACACGACTCACATATTCGCTGAGCTCTGACAGTATCGTCGCGTTTAAAATAGTTTTATAGTGTTACTTATTTATTGTTTCTCGTTGCTATCGTTGTTTCTTGTTGTTATTTGTACTGATATAGTTACCATTGTCATTGATCATGCCTTGCGGTCGTTTTAATGTTTTACGTCGCCAAACACGGAAAATAGTGTATGACGTATTAACGTTTATGAAGAAGGAAAGAAGTCTAGGCTTAAAAGTCCCTTCACCTAACTGAATTTACATTACTCGAATTTGATTGAATATGTAATTAAACAATATAATATAGCAAATCTAACAACGTAACTGAAGATTTTAATTTTCAATAATTAGAAATATATTTTCTTGGTTATGACATGTCCACCCGACTGTACCATGCGCAAGTTCGTACCGATGGCTACATTCAGAGCGGCCATTAAGATTGGCGAGTACTGTATGTACATAATATATGTATACAGTCGAGGCGGCGGTTAAAAATGACAGTTCTTTGCCCGACGCCTTGATGTTATTTAGTTACCCGAACAGTGTATTTTTAACTCTCTATTGTACTGTAGACGATACCAACGAAGGTATTTACCATTACAGATAAAAAAACTATATTCTTTAACCAGGGAGTTTTTGACTGCTAGGTCGTGTATGTATTGCTGACAGCACTGAAGCGGGTTCATAACCTCATACAGCACTTTATATCATCTACAAAATGCTACTGAGGCTAGGTGTTCTCTGTGGTCATTAAATTGTCTCTAAATAAGTATCCCGCGACATACATACATACATAGACTCACGCCTGTTTCCCGGAGGGGAAGGCAGAGACTACGGAACGCCATTTGCAACGATCCTGACATACCTCTCTTGCTTCACTCACTCCCACCAAGTTTCTCATGCATGCTCTTCTGTTAAGAGTACTTCTGACTTGTCCTATTTTCAGGATGTCTCCAATCTGGTCAGAGAACGTCCGCCTAGGTCTTCCACTTTGTCCTGTCCCATTCACACTTGACTTATATATCTTCTTTGTCAGTCTATCGTCATCCATCCTCTCCATGTGCCCAAACCATCTTAAAGGCTGCTCGCCTACACACAGTGCCAGCGGCACAGGCCGCCGGCTTTTGTCGCGCGGCTCATGCCGCAAGGTTTTGGCGGGCGTCGGTGCCACCGGCATCGGCCGCAGAAAGCCGCCGGGCATCATTCCAGTTGTATAGAACGTAAGGTTACCAACTTTTTTTGCCAAATCTTTAAATGTTTCTTAGCTTGTTTGACAATAAAAATATAAAAATAAACAATCAGTTTTTAATTACGTTAATTATTGACGTTCTATTTCTTTCTTCTCGCCACTTTGGATTCATCACTGAACTCTTTAATTCTGAACTTCTGAAGTGGCGAGGATGGAGACGGAGATATGATTTTAAGTATAAATTGCCTCCGTGGTCCAGTGGATATTGTATGCGACCTGCTGATCGGAGGTCCCGGGTTCGATTCCCGAGTTGGCCAAAAGTGTTACTGGGTTTTTCAGAATTATCAGAAGCAGCACGGAGTCTGGTGATGTGCCCGGTAACGGCAATAGGCTCGCCCCCTATTAAGTGGGACCTAAAAATTCATGGCGAAATGTGGGTGTAATATTAAACCTCTGCCTACCCCTTCGGGGATACAGGCGTGAGTCTATACTATTGCCAATTGCCTTTTTCTGTAAAAATTATTTACCATCAGTGGTGAATTTCTTTTAGATCTCTTTGAGCCTACGATCGATCATAACATTACGGCTTGTAATGTTATGATCGATGGACAGCGAGTGGAGCAAGTGAATGAGTTTGTATATTTAGGTACGCTGTTTACAAGAGATGGTAAGAATGTAGAAGATATTGAAAGAAGAGTTAATGCAGGTAACAGGGTGAATGGAGCTCTGAAGGCGTTTATGAATAGCCAAAACGTGTCCAAAAAGGCACGTTTGGCTGTGCATAGAGGGGTGTTAGTACCTACTCTTATGTCTGGTAGTGATAGTTGGGTATGGCAGAAAAGTCATAAAAGTAGAATAAATGCTGTAGAAATGAGAACACTGAAAAGTATGTGTGGTGTCTCTGACTGACAGAGTAAAGAATTGTGTAATAAGTGAGTGTTGTGGGGTAAAAGAAGATGTAGTGACAAGCATCGAGAAAGGTATGCTAACATAGTTTGGGAACGTGGAGAGGATGGATGATGAAAGACTGACCAAGCAGATATATAAGGCAAGTGTGGAAGGGACAGGACGAAGGGGAAGACCTAGGCGGACGTTCTCTGATCAGATTGGAGACATCCTAAAAACAGGACAGGTGAGAAGTACCCTGAACAGAAGAGCATGCATGAGGAATCTGATGGGAGTGAATGAAGCAAGAGAGATATGTCTGGATCGTTGCAAATGGCGTACCGTAGTCTCTGCCTACCCCTCCGGGAAACAGGCGTGAGTCTATGTATGTATGTATGTCTTTGAGCCTAAATTGTTTCCATCATCCATTTGACTTATGTGTAACGTTATATAGATAAGTATTCATAATTAGTGTTTGGTTTTTCACGTGGTGTTTCACGTTTGTCATAGTAAGGGTTGGAAGTAAAGTAATTTCATATACTTTATTTGAATACAAAAGTATAAAGTATAATTGCCAAAAATAAAGTAGGATACGTTATTATAAAGTATGCTTGACAACCCTAATAGAACGACCACACACAAGTAGCAAGTTGTAACCATGCCATGCCACTGGCACTGTGTGTAGCAGCAATAACATGCCTTTCTCAATGCTTGTCAGTACATCTTCTTTTACCCCACATCACTCTCTTCTCTGTCGGTCAAAGATACACCACACATACTTCTCAGTGCTCTCATTTCTACAGAATTTATTCTACTTTCAAATCTCTTCTGCCATACCCAACTTTCACTACCGTACATAAGGGTAGCCACTAATACCCCTCTATGCACAGCCAAACATGCCTTTTTGGACACGTTTTGACTGTTCATAAACGCCTTCAGAGCTCCATTCACTCTATTACCTGCATTAACTCTTCTTTCAATATCTTTTTCATTCTAAGTATCTCTTGTAAACAACGTACCTAAGTATACAAACTCATTCACTTGCTCCACTCGTTGTCCATCGATCAAAACATTACAAGCCGTTACGCATTCCTCCTTTTCAAAAACCATAACTTTTGTTTTATTTACCCGACACTGGGAATAGTAAACGTAGTATAAGTTTTATTACGACGTTTTTGCCTTCGCCGTAGTTTGCCTAAGCAGGTAAGAAACGACTGAATACGCACTTAATTCAAGTCCCTTTGCATGTTAGTCTCTCGATCTGCCTGCTCAGCAATCGCTACTTAGTTAATCCGGAAATATACTATATAAAATATATTTCAACTTACACAAATTCTCCCTACATATCGCTTTCCTAGCGTGGCAGAGGTTCAGAAAGAACTGGTACCCTTTCTTGTACCGGCTGAACATCATGCAGACCGGTTCTCTATCATTCTCAGGTAGATCTTCACAAAGATTCTCACAGACCCGTGGCGAGGAGCAGGGGTCGGAGAAGAATGGTATAGTGTCCCAGGGCATCCGTGGGGCTGGTGATACTAGAACTGATGCAGGCTAAAAACTTTAGTGAATACTTTTTAGCGTGTGTGTTTGAAATAGAATTAGTTTTTATTATAAGTCAAATCGATTAGATCGATTGAGTAACATTTTGTTTAGTCTATTGAAAATTTCTGACAATGGTCACACTGAACTGTCACTTCCGTTGGCGCCTTGAAAAATTAACTCGCCGGTTGTCGTCTCGTACGTAAAATATAGCCTTTTGAATTAACGCGAATTGAATTAAATTGAGTAAACCGTCTTGAATGCCGCCTGATCTAGTGCTAGCAACGGTAAATTGATTGTGAACTATTGATTGACATTTGTGAAAATTGTGAATCCGGTATCGAGTCCACGTGCCAACGTGTCCTGAAAACGTCGCGTTTGAAGCTTAATAGCTAAGTATAAGATACTTCATTCATTTATGTTGGCCAATATATTTAGCTCAAGCCTGACATCAGCAAGGATAGCGGGTAAGTGAAATATAATATTGATATTGATTGATTTCAACATCACTGTGCAACGCAGTGCATTGTGTCTGGATCATTGTCTATCGTGGTCAGGTAGATGTATTACATCTTCCACTTTGCACTTCTGATACACCTTCCTGCCTGGCTACGGTAATTCTAGACAGTGTGTTCAACGTAACATGTAAATATTAAAACAAAGAATCATTATGATGATTAAAAATAAATATATGTCTCTTTTTTAAATAAAAGTAACCCTTATAAAACTGTTGAAACGGTACCTACGACTTTAATATTCAAATGAAACGCCACAGGTAGGGCTGTATAAAGTATAACTACATGCAAGTCCGTTGATACTTACAAATAATTATGTAAACCCACTCCGAAACGTCGGAGCAAATAAGAGGTACCTATTTTACCTTTATTTTCAATAAATAATACGATAAAAATATTATTATATTGACGACATAAGACACATTACATAAAAATGAGTATTTTACTTATGAAATCTTAAACATATTCATTAATACTCGTAATTACGAGTATTAATGAATATTGGATCATGGTAGTAATCCACTTTTAAAACATACAGAAGATTTATAACCATATAATTTGAGATATTTCATATTATAAAGTATTGTTGGCGCCTATGGGGCTATGAAAGATTAAGTCTGACATTTGCTAAATTGTTTAACTTTATTCTCACCTGTGGCAAAATAAAAACTTAAAACAATAGCAAAAACCATGGCAACCAATAAACACAAAGACTCAATTTGAAATTCAATTTAATATTTATAACATTTTATTACTTTACAATTCGTAGAGAAAATAATATCGCGCATTGCATGTTTGATTTTTATAATCCATTTTGCAGTGAAATTTATTATTTCACTCACAATTTAAATTTGGAACGAACAATATACATTTAAAAAAAATATATTTTTTTAAGATTATAAATACGAATTGCCACAGAATATAATCAAGTACTAAATTTAAATTTATGTAGTCTATTCAATTTAACAATGTTGCATTATAAGACACTGTTATTATTATAGCAAAGTAGTGGTTGAGAACGACAATGTTTCATTGTTGAGTAGCTTTTAGTCTATCTCTGAAGCATTTGCATCCAACTCTGTGCTTAAACAGTGAAACCGTAGCGATAACGACAAGGGAAAGTATTTTTGTCCCATGTGCACTTTAAAACTGAAGTTATAAACATATGACACAAATTATATAACTATGTTTTCTTAATATTGTAAGTAGGTACTATAAATATTACATTTCTTGTTTTGCATCTAAGTTTAAAAATATTATTTGGAATAACTTGGAAGCCTCCAAATTTTATTTCCGCTACAAAAGCTAGCCAAAGTCCGTCTAAAAGATGTAATCTATTTAAATGCTAAAATTGCTCAAATTCGAACCGATACGCATACCTACACACTTTTGCATTTTTAATAGGTATTGGTACTGATTAAACAATAGGTGTGGTTATAAGTATACGTATCACACAATGAACTAGTTCAAATCCAGTAACACTCGATCCTAAACCATGCCTTATGGAATGGGCTTATCTCATCACAATCTTACACTCTTGACAAAGTGGTAGAGAGATTCTCCCATGGCGTACAAAGTTAGAAATACACGTAATAGCCAGTCATTTTTCGCTTTCCTGGGTACCAATGTGCTATCACGGTTTTATTATACTGCTTTGTTGAGTTCATCGGTGTTGAACTGCAGAAGTACTAACTCGTAAGTCACTATAGTGCCAGTTACCTGAAATAAAGAAATATAAATGTTTAGTATCTTGTAAATGGTTGTTTTAATGTGGCATTTTTTTAACGATGAGAAGGGTAAGGTCGTAGTTTAGCACACTGGCCAAGTGCGAGTTGGTGGACTTCACTTGTCGTACGAGAATATTATGGAGAACTTTAAGGCATACCTACATGTTTCCTCAAAACGCTTTCATCGTTAAGTAAACAAAACGTTATTGGTGCTCGTCGTGGATTCGAGCCCAAGCCGTAACAGTCTGACAATCTCTCTACTGGGCTATTGCGCCCTTTTTTGCTTCTTTCTACTTACAACAAAGCATGTCTTATAATCAATTTGGTTTGCAATTGAAATCAAATACGGCGATTATTGGTTTTAAAGACATTAAATTTAATTTTTTTTTTTGCATGGCAATATGAGAAATCAATCATTAACACTGTCGCTACTTACACGCTCAAATAAAGGTTTTTTTTTTATCTTCTTCATTTATTTATAGACTCGATGAGCTCAAGTTCTTGTTCTCGTTTTATTAATAATGAATGAATGAATAAAAACTTCATAAACACTCTATGAAAATCTAAATTTGAACTTAATTTAAAGTATGGACGTCACATTTTTATGACATTACTGTGGAAGTATAGGAGTCATGTAGACTCACAGGCTCCTACACTTCCTAGTGTTATATGCAAAAGAGCTTCAAAATTATATTTAACATAAAGTATATGTTAGTTATATTGAAAATTTAACCTAGGTTTGTTTTATATCTAATATAAGTAATTAAATATCTAGGAACATACTAAATCAAAATATCGGGACAATCTTTGGGTAGTTTGAAATGTAGCTACGTTTTTTGCAGCTACACAAATAAAGTAATAAGAGATTGCAAAATTAAACTTCTTTTTATTAAATTCTAACATACAAGGAACTCAAAAAATTAAAACATCACTTTAGACAACAAAAAACGTTTAATTATTGACAGTATATTCTCTAAGAACGAGAACATTGTAAGCACATTGGTTTGTTGTCAGGGACACAAATGTGGGTAGTTATTATAGGCTTCTTTTCAGCACAAATTCTACATGCATTTCCTGTCCTTTTTATAAGTGGTAGTGACTGGTCATCCACTGTTACCAAATCAACTATTGTCAATCAATCAATCAGCATATCGCCGTCCACTGCTGGACATAGGCCTCTCCCAACACGCGCCCCAATACACGGTCCTCGTCGTCGGTCCACCTAGTCGGGGGCCGCCCTACCACGGTAATAATATCTAACAGTATTGTAACTCCATACAAACGCACGAAACTCGAGTTATACCTACGCGCCTCGAGCAAAGTACCCATTAGACTGTGCGGACTGTGCCTAAAGTATATCGTGCCGCAGCTCGCATGCGGCGCGTCTGGTAGGTACCTATATAACTCACGAAGACGGCCGAGTTACAATACTGTTAGATTATATTACCGTGGCCCTACCTTACGCTAACCGAGTCGTGGTCACCACTCTAGGACACGCTTGCTCCATCGGCCATCAATCCTTCTACAAATATGGCCAGCCCACTGCCACTTGAGCTTACTAATTATCTGGGCTATATCGGTAATTTTGTTTCTTTGTCAAATAACTTCGTTGCGGCTTTTATCCTTCAAAGAGACGCCAAGCATAGCCCGTTACATAGCTCGCTGCATGACTTTAAGTTTGTGGACTAGTCCCACTGTGAGTGTCCACGTCTCGGCACCGTACGTCATAACAAGTAGGACGCATTGGTTGTAGATTTTGGTCTTCAGGCATCAACTTTTGTACATATTTTATACCGTAGTTATGGACGTGAGGCCTCTTGGTGATCTTTAAATTAAGATTACTCACGTATTTTTTTATCGAATGACGCAACCTCGTATTTTACTGATCGTTTCGTTACTAAAACTGAAGCTACTGAGCAGCTCAGGTATGTGGAGTAAGATGAAGTTCACAAAACTTAGAAACCTACATTTGTCCGGAGCAAAGTAGCGGTAAAGGTTAAAAGAAGTTCATAACGGTTTGAGTTTTCTAGCTACATATTCATTCAACTGCAGAAGGTTCATTTGTAGTCTATACAATATGTTTACACTAAAATTGAAGTGTCAGTTTATGATTTCAGAATAAGTATGTTTTCTCAAGTGCATAATATAGTGATTAACATAACACTAAGATATGAACGAAATTTTTTAAATAATGTAGTTGCCTATTCGGTTTGTCCGTATGTCAGTTTGTTCGGCGTAGTCTCTGGCAGCATAAATTAACCGATGTGAATAGGGCTTTCACTGGCATTTTATCCGCAAGATTTTAAAAGTAACACCGAGAAAATACATAAAATATGTAGTATTTATGAAATGCAATTATTGGCAAAAATCCTATTCAAGCAGACAAGTAAAAATATGTTTATGTATTTGAAATATATTTTTTATCTAATTTATTTAGAGTTACCACTAGCCCGGTAGGTGGAGCTGTTGTCAAGATATTATAAAAACGCGGGGAACAGCCAGGTTGAAAATAAGCACGCGTAGTTATTTCATGTTTTAGTTTATTCGTTTCGTTCACTGCTCACTCATCATTCGTTGACAGATGATTGACACTGACGGCACATGCAATTTTGTTTTAAAACTTTTATTTATGGTGACGACAGTTACCACGGCGTAGCAACCCCTTTCTGCCGACGTTGCAGACTACACCACAAACCACGAGCTGCGTAAACTGTCAGCGCAGCATTTTCATTGTTTCAATTTATAGTTAGAATTAAGTCAGTCTTTTGTCATTGTTAGTAGAATAAACATCCTTTTTGTAACAAATAAATATTTTTTTTTAAATTAAATTCCCGACCGCGAGAATTTAACTGGCGCAGTCGGTAGGATCGCGGCACGCTATCCCAAATCTAACTCTTTGAGATAAGCTGTGACGGTTCTCAAATCGTACCTCGCGATCCGTATAAAGAACCTACGCGCGGTCGGGCACCGGTAGCAGAGACTCTGAAGCAATAGAGAAGCTGCTGCATTGACAAGGACTCCACGGGCGATGCAGAGACTACTCTGGTAAGTACTCTCGTAACTAACAAGTGTTCCCTGCTATATTTCCCGTGTAATTGTTTATTGTTTTACTTATTGTGTGTGTCTGTCTTTATGCTATAATCGCGTAGGGCATTCGACATTGTTATTATAATAACGTTGTTACTAAGTACATCTAAATCGGTGCATAAACGAGTCCGAGTACCTAGTACCTAGAAACGTGTAACCATACACGCCTATTGTTCTATACCCATTGTTTCATAAATTTATTTTAAAATGTCTCTTAAAGATTGCGATAATGCGCACTTCAAGATTCTTACTAGCCTTATGCCTAAGTACGATGGCAATCCGAAACGGTTAAACCATTATATTAGGGAAGTAGAACATTTACTGTGCTTAATGGATGAGGCAGATCGTGCACACCCGGCATTAATATGTTTAATTAAAAGTAAGTTAAGCGGTACAGCTATCGACGCAATTGCGTATGATAAAGATTTAAGTAATTGGCTCGTAATAAAGCACGCTTTAATACGTCGCCTTAGGGAACCGCGTAATGAGATTGAAGTTATGCAGGAACTCACGCGCACTAGGCGCAATAGAAATGAGGACGCCAAAAGCTTTGGCAAGCGTTTACGCGACCTCCTAGATACCCTTTACTCCATAGGCGAACATGTGAATAAGACGTATTACGAGAAAATGGTCATAGAGCAGTATGTCAACCAGCTTGACTTCCAAGTATCTATAGGTGTCAAAATAGCTAGACCGGACACCCTTGAGCTAGCCATAATAGCAGCTAGGCAGGAAGAAAATCGCCTTGCATATAATAGATCCACTAGTACTTCATTTAATTCACCTTCAACGTCAAAGCCGAAAGAATTAGTAAAACAAAATAACGGTAACAGTGGTCCGTTCCGTAATGCTTTTAATAATGCGCCTAAGCCGCATCGTAACTTTAATAACCCTTCAAATAGTTTTAATAATCCTTTCGGTGCGAGTAACTTCACGCCGCAACAAAGTAGCTTTACACCTAGGCAGCCGCCGCAGTGGTCGCAGCCATGGCCGAATAAGCCTGCATCAGGTAATTTTAGACCTAATTTATCCAGGAATAATAGCGGTAACTTCCGGAATCAGCCAAACTTACCAAAACAACAGGTAAACCCCCCACAGCAAGTATCTGACGTCACAATGCGTTCCGTTAACAAACCCGCGACCCCGCAGTTTGCGAAACAAGAGCTGTTTTACACACCGAGCAACTTAGAACAAATGCAACCGTTTTACGATGAAAGTGAGTATTATACTTACGATGGTCCAAACCACGATCACGCAGACTCAGAGCCGTGTACCGACGAAGCAGAGGTAAACTATGATCAGGATTTTATCTCGGAGGAGGATCCAGACAACCAGATCTAGTTAAAATTAACTTTCAATATAAGGATCACTTACCTTATATTGAGTTACCAGAATTTAATGGTAAGTTTTTAATAGATACAGGAGCCAGTAGATCTTCAGTAGCATCTGATGTTATTTTCGGCACTATTTTTGAAAATTCTATAGACATAGAACCGTTCCAAATAGTAACCGCTCACGGTACATCGCTACATAATCAAGTAGTATATCTCCCTTTACCGCCAGCATTTAACTGTGAATTAACGCATAAGTTTTTAATTTTTAATTTAGACCCCAAGTATAAAGGTGTTACAGGATGTGACTTGCTTAAATTACTAAACTGTAATATTGATCTTAATAATAATATCTTACATACATGCACTGCCGATATACCTATACATTTCAGTTATCCTATTCAAAAGATTAAAATTGAACCTAAATGTGAAAAGATAATTACCGTTAAAACACACTATACAGACGGGCAATACTTACATGATAGTTTTTATTGGTCGGATCGTTTATTCTCACCCGCAGCTATTGTAAACGTGACCGATGGTTCGTTTAAAACCTCTATTATTAACTATAGTAATGAAAAAAAAATACGTACCCAATAAGTCGATTATAACGCTAGAGAATTATATAGAACCTGAAACAGAAAATACATATAAATTAAATAGCATGCAATTAAATGATGTCGATAAAGAGCTTTGTGAAAATTTAAAGAAAATACGTACCAGTCATAGGAATGAAGAGGAGAAGCGCGAAATTACTAGGCTATGTTATCAATACAGAGATTTATTCTTTTCAGAAAATTTACAACTTACCTTTACTCACGCTGTCAAGCAAGAACTTAGACTTACCGATAATACTCCAATATTTGTACGTACTTAGGCAAGCTCCTAAAAAGCGAAACGAAATTCGTAAACAAGTAGATAAACTTTTAGAGCAAGGAATTATACGGGAAAGCATATGTCCGTGGTCTTGCCCCGTGCATATTGTGCCTAAAAGGGCCGATGCCTCTGGGAAGGTCAAATGGCGACTTGTAATAGATTATAGGCGTTTGAACGATCGAATAATTGAAGACAAGTACCCTTTGCCAAATATACATGATATTTTGGATAGAGTAGGGCGTGCCCAGTATTTCACCACCCTAGATTTAGCTAGTGGCTACCACTAAGTAGAAATGCACCGTAATGATATTGAAAAGACCGCATTCACCACTGAACGCAGCCATTACGAATTTCTCAGAATGCCCTTTGGCTTGAAAAATGCACCAAGCACTTTTCAACGCCTTATGGACCATATCCTAAGAGGAATCGATAATGTGTATACGTACCTTGATGACGTCATCATCGTGACGTCAAGCCTCCAGCAACATACTGAAAAGCTCAAACAGGTCTTTGAAAGATTCAAAATTCATAATTTAAAGATACAGTTAGATAAATCAGAGTTCCTTCAAAAACATGTTACATTTTTAGGTCACGAGTTAACAGATGAAGGTCTTAAACCTTATAAAGATAAAATTAAAGCTGTCCTTAATTTTCCTTTGCCGAATACACAAAAAGAAATAAAAGCCTTCTTAGGACTTGTCGGTTATTACCGAAAGTTCATTAAAGATTTCGCTAAACTCACTAAGCCTATGACAGTTTGTCTCAAGAAAAATCACCAAGTAGTTCACTCCCCAGAATTCATAGAAGCCTTTAATAAGTGCAAAGAGATCTTAACTAACTCCCCGTTACTACAATACCCAAATTTTGATGAACCATTTATTTTAACTACGGATGCGTCCGATTTTGCCTTGGGCGCTGTCCTTTCACAGGGCATAGTAGGTTCAGATAAACCCGTTGCATTTGCTTCGCGTACATTGTCCGATACCGAATCTCGTTACTCCACCATCGAGAAAGAGCTATTAGCTATAGTTTGGGCAATAAAGTATTTTAGGCCCTACATATATGGTAGAAAGTTTACAATATATACGGACCATAGGCCCCTCACATGGTTGATGTCGCTTAAAGATCCAAATTCTAAATTAACTAGGTGGCGTCTGAAACTCGCTGAATACGATTATAAAGTTGTATACAAAAAGGGCCCGCAAAACACAAACGCTGACGCTTTATCCCGTGCTAAGATATTCCACCACAGTATAGATTCATTGGCCGTTAATCTTGATGACAATAACGATGACGAGATAATAAACCGAATTTTTGATAACGCACGTAGGGAAGCCGCGAACGATCCCGTGGCCAACCCCGGTAACGATAACCCACCTGAAAATCCAATAATTAATCCTGAAAATAATAACTCACCTGAAAACCCAAGCGTCCCAGAATCCCAAGCAGGCACCGATAGTATGAGCGTAGTATCACAAAACCCCGAATTAGTCTCAACCAATCACACTCAGCCAGATAACGAAAATAGAGGTATTCCTATTATAGCAGATGCAATAGATAGACAATTAAAGCAATTTCACATAAGATCCACACCTGGTTCTACATACCGAGTCGATAATAGGTCCACAAGCACTAGAAATGTTATTAAAGATGTTTTTATTCCAATAAATAACACGGAAGCTGAAATAATTGGATTTTTAAAGGAACATACCGTAGCTGATAGAGTTTTTCATTGCTATTTTCATAGTGACGAATTATATTATGCATTTTCCAAAGTTTATACAACGATTTTTAATGACCGTGGCCCAAAATTAATAAAATGTACTTCACGCGTAACTTTAGTAGAGAATAGATCTGAGCAAAATGAAATAATAAAGAAATACCATGAAGGTAAGACAGTACACCGTGGTATTCAAGAAACCTATAAACAAATTACCGTAATTACCATTGGGCAAATATGTAACTTACTATACAAAGTTATATCAATCAGTGCGATACATGTTTAAAAGCAAAGTATGAAAGGAACCCATTGAGACCACCTTTGGCTCTTACTGACACCCCAACTAAACCAATGGAACACCTATTTATGGACCTCTATTCAACAGGTGGTGCTACCTTTCTTACAATAATCGATAATTTTTCTAAATACGCACAGGCGGTACCTTTGAGTACTAGCAGTAGTATACACATAGCAGAAGCTTTGATCAAAATTTTTTCAGTATTTGGTTTACCGTGTAAAATAACTACAGATTCGGATAGTAAATTTGAAAACGATGTAATTAAAGAAATATGTGCACTTCATAATATAGGTATACATTTCACCACGCCGTATAATCCCAATTCAAATTCACCAATTGAACGTTTTCATTCCACCATAGCAGAAATATTCCGCATTCAAAGAATGACTAACAAAGATGACCCCATACAGTCCATAATGACGTATTCTATTATAGCATACAATAACGCAATCCATTCAGCTACAGGTTACACACCTCAATTACTTTTCGGTCATACAGCCTCTAGAAACCCTTTAGAATTGTATTATCCAAAAGAGTTCTACCAAGATTACGTTATTAAACACCGTGCAAACGCTGAAGCGGTTCAGGAATGTGTTTCGGCCTTAATGTCTAAAAATAAGGAACAGGGCATAGCTAAAAGAAACCAGGCAGCCGAAGAAATCATGTTCAAGGTAGGTGAAACCGTTTATAAGCAGGTAGCGAAGACAGCACGCAGCGACAAAACGAAACCAGTTTACAAGGGACCCTACAAGATCATTCACTTGCATCCGAACAACATCGCCGAGATAAAAGGTAATCACCCTAATTCTAAGTCCATTAGGGTTCATTTTAACCTTCTACGCAGGCCTCATCTTGTTACAGGGCCCTCGTCGCAGGAGCCGTCGTGCTCTACGCATCAGCCACCGTGAATGTAAAATCTATCGATAACGGTAATGGCATCCTTTTGCTTAAAGAAGGACAGATTCTTAAGCAAGATAATTACTTTAGTTTAGTTTGTATTTACAATATAAGTAGTTTACGTCTTACATCTATGAAGCTAATGGCTTTATATGCAAGCACTAAAGTCGCTGAAGGTTCAGCTTTCGGGGAGCTCCATAAAACTTTTAGAGACCAAATTCAATACAGTCTTAACCTTATTAGTAAAAAGTTTCAATTCTTAACACCTCACATCAGGCAAAAGCATGGCATCATTAATGGTTTAGGTTCAGTAGTCAAGGCAATTACAGGCAATCTCGATAACGACGATGCACTTAAGTTTGAAAATGAAATAGCTAATCTTAGAAACGACATGATAAACATTAAAAGTTCTCAGAAAAAGTCTTTAGTATTAGCAGAAAATACGATAGATGAATTTAGTAATCAGTTAATTAGGCTACATGAAAATCATATCCATTTAGCAGATGTTCTTAGAAATTTAACTAGAGATAGTAATAGTGTTAAAAATCATTTGCATTTCTTAGATGTATACGTACATATAGATTTTAGTTTACAGATAGTTTTAGATAGATTAATGCTTTTAGAAGATGCAATGACCTTTGCCTGTTTAGGAACGATGCACCCGAGTATTATTAGCACACAAAATTTAATAGCAGAATTAAATAAATTAAATAAAATAGATAACCTTAGATTAGTAGCCGAAATAAACGTTAGTAACATACATATAATAGAAAAATCCATAAGAGTTAAAGCATATAGCACAGCACATTCAATTAACTTCATCTTAGAAATCCCAACAGTATCTCCCAAAACATATGACCTAATTCACCTTTATTCCATCCCCGACAAAAATAACCTTACCATTATTCCAAAGTCCAATACCTTGCACTTGGTTACGATGAGTACACTTACCTGGAGGAAAGCTGCGACTCGCTGACTGATGACACCCAGCTCTGCAAAGCGCTGCAAACAAGAAAGACGGACGACGCCGAAGACTGCATCGTGTCCCTGGTACAACACAGAACAGCCAACTGCACACATGCTAAGATGAACCTCGCCAAGGGCAAGATACAGAAGATCGGAGACAGCAGCTGGCTGGTGGTCCTGACAGAAGATCAAGTACTCAGAACGGAATGCAACACCAAGACAGAATACAACAGAGCAGCCGGAGTCATGATCATCTCGCTAACAGAAGATTGCAAGATATCCGTAATGAATACAACCCTTATTTCCCACACGAGTACACTAGTCATCAACGAAGTTATCCCGTTACCCAAGCAACAGTCGTTGCCTGAAAATATAAAATACGAGCTGAAAATAGAAGAAATATTACTGGACAATATACATAAGCTGATCAACCGTGCAAACGAGATAGCTGCCAACAAGGACGTCGAGTGGCCTCGGATTGTCGCAACACCAAGCTGGACAACGTTGCTGCTCTACATCTTGCTGATAGCAGCTACTTTACGAAAAATATACCTTTGGAGAGCTGCAGCATCCCTGCGAAATAAAAGTACAGACAAAATCGAAGGTAGCGAGGACGCTACCGGAAGCAGCCCCTGCTTCCGTCTTAAGGAGGGTCTAATAATAATATAGCATGTGACTATATTATAATCTACTATGGCTCAGCAGAAGTAAAAATAATGGCGTCATATACATATACAATAAAACTGTAATATAGAGCAGTTGATATTTAAAAAGCATAAGCAAAACATAGGTTATCTAAAAAACTAACACTTATTTTGCTGTTTAAGTTTAATCTATATATATAAAAGAAAGTCGTGTTAGTTACACTATTTATAACTCAAGAACGGCTGAACCGATTTGGCTGAAAATTGGTGGGTAGGTAGCTCAAAACCGGGAAACACCCATAGGGTACAATAAAATGCAAAACATAATCTAAGAGGGATTTTGGAGAGGGTCGAAGTTTGTAGGGACAAACCTCCTACCTATTGACAGTAAGAACGCATGTGCTATATGTCAGTACTCTCACATTATACATTGTCATATGTCTTTATACTGTGGACATATGGTGCACTGTCATTACTTCGTTCGCTTACTTATATAAACTAATAGTTATTGCAAAAGCCTTGGCTAATACCTACTAATATAAAGTATAAATTCGAAAATGTACCAATTTCACGCTAAACCGGCTGAACCAATATTCTCTACTCATAAATGCGAAATTGTATATAGAGCTATACACTTGGCTTTGACATTTGACTGTATTTCGGTAGATAATGTCATGAATACTGGCCAAGTTTCTTCGTTCCCCATAGAATGTCTGAACTCCTTACAATTATCAGGAGTATGGAGTACCTTTACGCAACTTGAGACTGATCGTTGGTGTTCCAGTCCTGGTAATGCGGAATCTTAATGCACCAAAGCGTTGTAATGGCAAACGGCTACGAGTAGCACCTAGGGGGAAACATTATAAAAGCTATTCGCTATGAAGGCTTCCGTAGTGGAGGTATCCACTTACCATAGCCATTATCTTCGACTAAATATTAATAGTATTTGTATAAACGATAAAGCTATATTTGCGGTTTTAAAGATGTGCTTTATTTCAAAAACTGCTTATTTACATACATACATACATAGACTCACGCCTGTTTCCCCGAAGGGGTAGGCAGAGGCATATTAAACGCCCACTTTTCGCCAGTGTTTTGATCCCACGTAATAGGTGGCGAGCCTATTGCCGCTTAGCGGGATATTTCGTTTGCCAGAGCCTCGTCCGTTGATCGGCAGGTGCACCACTTGCAGGTGAGGTTAGCTTGGGACCCTAAGTTCTTGGTTGAAACCCTATGCACCCTGGAACCTTATGCACCCATTTGGAAACATATTACCTTTCAAACGATTGACTTCGAGAAACAATAGTTTTAGGAACCTTAAAATAATTTTTAACAACCCATTTTCTACATCAGTTCCATGTATGTAAATCCTTAATATTCAATATTTTTTATTTTCTATAACGTCATAAAGCGGTTCACAGAATACATCTAGCTACCAATTTTCAAATGTGTAAACTGAATAGTTTCGGCATAAAGTGGCTATGATATGCGGATAGACTGACAGACATAGCGCGTCAATAAGGATTCCATTTGGATTCCATGTTTAGCCATTTTTGACTACGGAACTCTAAAAATACTGTTTACAAAAATGTTTTATATACTTCTTGCGGTTCTATTTCTTATTAGTTCCTATAAACCGAATTAAAACGAAAATTACTATCGAACGATGAAGGAGTTTTGTGCTACCCCGAATTTAACGTGAGCGAAGCCGCGGGCAAAAGCTAGTATATTATAATTATAACCCGCGCGTAGTAAGTCGGTACATGATTGGAATGCAATTCGCCGCTCATCAACTCTTTTACTAGGTACCTCTTAAGCGTACTGTGTTGCATTATGTAGGCAATGGTATTTTTTAGAAATATCTTAGTCTCGTTTTATTGTGCACTGAACGACTATGCGTCTGTAATCGTGATCGCGATCGCAATACCGCGCTCAGTAACCAATAAAATGTATCGCACACGGGTAGTACGCCCTAATAACTTTACATACATACATAGTCTCACGCCCATAACCCCGAAGAGGTAGGCAGAGGTGTATTTCTACACCCACTTTTCGCCAGATATACCTTAGTCCCAAGTAATAAGGGGCGAGCCTATTTCCGTACCGGGCACATTTCCAGACTCCGTGCTGCTACTGAGAATTTCGTGACAGAAAAACCCAAGAACAACCGACCGCAACCGACCGAAAAGCACTGCCCGACCCGATTCCTGGGTCGGGCAGTGCTTTTGGTAATAATTTTAAGAATATTGAATATTAGCATAAAGGGAAAAAGGGACTAGGAAGTGTCGAAACGTGGGGAAATAATTATGAGGATTATACTTAACTATCAAATAAATACGCGATGAAGACCCATTACATAAATATAGAAAAGGAGCTAGATACATTCTTTGATTCACCAGAAAGATCACGCGGTATAGTTGCGACTGTCATGGCTGTCATACGATCGCAAAGCTTTGTGGCTTCTTTTATTTTGCCCAATGAATTAACACTTTGAAGGAAGGTAAACGCCTATAGCGTCTTTTTCAAGTAATAGGTGGCGGATGAGCACATTGCCTGGTAAGTGATTACCGCTGCCCATGGACTCAAGCAACACAAGTAAGTTGCCGCCCCTGTGTGATGGGAAAAGGAGAAGCGGGACGAGGGAGAAGGAAAACACTCACTCACCGAACATAACACAACAGTAACGGTACTGTTAATTTACGTCAATATTCTGTGAGGGGGTAATAGTCCCCCGATCGAGTCGGCCCATCATACTGAATCATAAAGCGTCTTCTTCTTGGGTACTCGTGTACTTTCCTTCGTAGCACTAACATATTATGTACATCGCAACACTAAAAGCTTACTCACCTCTTTACAATAGGCGTAAGAAGGTACCCTGTATAACGCAGGTGCTGGTACCATTGAGGTTACGTTCACGCTTGATGCCACGAGGGCGACCGTCAGGAATCTCGCGACCAGAAACGTCAGAGAATACGATATGTACAGAGGATATTCGTATCCTAGTAAAGGGCTGTGGAACAAACCAATTAAATAATAGTTAGCCTTGAAGAATATAGGCAACGACAGCCAAATAAAGTGACTGGAGGTCTGCTACGCGGTATCCGCACCGGATCGTTATCCGGTTATCCGTTATCGTTATCCGGATACCTTGATTGTGCAAGCCGTGGGTTTAGCCAATCGAATATTTTTGTCGATCGTTTGCTAAACGATAACATGAGAAAACCTGCATATCTCAGTTCTTCATAATATAATGTACTAGATATAAATACGTGTGAAGTCAGCCAATCTGATCTTGGTCAGCGTGGTTTACTATGGCTTAACCATTTTCATAGTGAAAAAAGCCCATTGCAAGAAGAGGTTGCAGGTTAAAAACACCACTGATATTTCAGCATTTCGATATAATACGGTAAAGCTGCGGTAATTCTTAATTTTAGTGTGAATGTTTGGCCATCTCTGATTTAGTTTTCTAATTTTCATACCGCCTGAAGTTTGACATGAGTTTTGTATTATGTGTATTTATCTACACTTTTACATTTCCTGTATTATGAGTAGTTTGAACGCCTAAATTTTACGAAGATATAGAATTTAAGTAATCAAGAAATAAGAATAAAATTTTTATTCTTACTCTTTACTATTGTTTAGTAAATTTTGAAAATGCCGTTTTTTCAACATAATATATATAGAGAATTCTCGTGTCACAGTGTTAGTTAAAATACTCATCCGAAACGGCTGGACCGATTTGTATGAAATTTTGTACGTATATTTAGTAGATCTGAGAATCTGTCGTATTCTATTTTTCAAACTCCCAAGTCATAAAAAGCCAGGTCAAAAAAAAACTTTTATTTTTTGAACATTTTTTATATTTATATTTTTTATGATATGGCAGTATATAATAAATACAATTCTTAATTTTCGCCTCTTTATCACCAACTTCCACTTTTTTATAACCATATTAGTAATTTCATCTTATCGCTAGATCAGTAATCAGCGCTGTGCGCATACTGCGCATACCAGTGTCAAAAAAAATCGTTAGTCACAATACTTCACGGCAACGGCTGGACCAATTTGTACATACATACATATTATAGTGTCACACCTATATGCCCGAAGAGGTAGGCAGCGGTATATTGCTACACCCAATTTTCGCCAGATTTATTTTAGTCCCACGTAATAAAGGGCCAGCCTTTTGCCTTACCGGGCACATTACCAGACTCCGTGCTGCTACTGAGAATTTCGTAACGGAAAAACCCAATAACACTTTTCCCGACCCGGGAATCGAACCCGAGATCCCAATCTCACGCGCTCATTTATGCCGCGAGACCAACGAAGCAGTCAAGACCAATTTGTATGCAGTTATCTATACTTAATATTATAAGGCGGAAGAGTTTGTTTGTTTGAACACGCTAATCTCAGAAACTACCAGTCGGATCTGAAAAATTCTATTTGTATACGAAAGCCCAGTTATTCTGGCAGGCTATAGGCTATATAACATAACGCTTCGACCCTTTGGGGCCGGGCAAATGGCTAAAAAGGCTTAAAGATAATGTCGGCTAATCTCAGGAACTAGCAGTCGGATTTTTAAAATTGTTATTGCCTATGATAGCCCAATTATTCCGAAAGGGCTATATAAAATAGGCTATATAAAATTACACCACAACTTTAAGGGGCCAGACAAAAATAATAAAATGGTCAAACGAGAAGGGGGAGGGTTGGGTCAAAGGCAAAAAAGGCTAAACGAATAGGATACAATCTATATGGGTATCGTTTTCGAGATTTTCGGGACGCTGATTAATAATGTGAAATTTATTTAGTGATCCAAGATGGCGGACGGGAAATTAAAGATGGCGGATGAAAATATTTTAAAAATCAATATGGGTATCGCCTTCGATATTTTAAGGGATGGGGAATCGAAATACAACATCTATTTCGTGATCAAAGATGGCGGATGGGAAAATTAAAAAAAAACAATATTGTATCGTGTGCGATGTTAAAAGGGATGGGGAATCCAAATACAACATCTTGTTTCGTGATTCAAGATGGTGGATGGGTATAATATGTCTCATAAGTAATATAAAATAATTGGTATTACGTGGATCTCACAACTTTTTAAGGAAGGGATGAGTGACGTTGACATCTGTCGGATCATACGAAAAATATATTTCTAGTCCTGAATATTTATAATATGTTATTTTTAGAGAAATAAAAGCAACCGTCAAGGCCTAACTATTACTAAAAACCTAAAAACTAATATTATTAGAAGAAAGTATCACAAGAGCCTACAAAATTATTGAAGTATATCAGATGTCAAAAAATTCAATGTTAAGCACCAATTCACGTCCGTGAAAAAGAATATAATTTAATTTTTATTATCATCAAGAAATCAATGTCGGTTCCTGTATGATGTGATTTAATATAGCAGCTTTGTAAGGAGTTCACGTTGAGTGGCGTGAGGTGGTGGCTAGTTTGCGATGGATCTACGATCTCAATGCCGCCGGACTCGGCTAGCGTACTGGCACTCACGAGCCGCCGCCGCCACGGACAGAAAAATAATTTTACGCAATGACAAACGTCATTAATTTGTGTTTATTTTATAGTATTTACTTTTAAGTGTATTGAAGTTTTTATCGTCATATATGTTCTTTAACGGTGGCAAAAGTGATGAGGAAGTAGGTGCGAGTCAATCTTGCACATCGCCTGCTCTGGTGCGCTGCCCTGTTTGTTCCCAGGCACGTTATTTTAAAGGTGAGCGGGGCCTAAAAGTACATTTTGGTAAAATCCACAAAAACCAAAATGTACTTTCTGGCCCCAACACATCCACACATCACAATTCAATTAATGAGCCGACAACCCCTTCTGATATCCCTTTTTGGCAGCTTATAAGCAAATTAAAAAATTCCATTCCCATCCTGAAACGAATTCCCCGTGGCGCAAGGCCTTCAGTAGCCCAAAATCTAACCCAGTGCATAGGCCTCGTGGTACGGGAGAATTCAGTAACGGCTTGGGAACAACTACTCACTTTCCCTTACAGAATTCTACATGCACAGGAAGACCGGCAAACAAAAAAAACCTTAACAGCCAAAATTAAAGAAAATTGTAATATTTCGGCCTCCAATCTAAATTACAAATATCCAAAAACACATCGCAATAGCACCATGTACCACCATGTAGAGTCCAAGCTAAGGGAAGGTGATATCAGGGGAGCATCCAGAATCTTATTCAGTAGCGATGTGGTGGCGCCTTGCTCTGCCGACACACTCGCAAGTCTGCAGAGCAAGCATCCAGCGCCAGGAGATAGCCTCTTCTTTCCTGACCCACCTGACACTAACTCAGATTGCCTCAGGATTACAGCCAAGGACGTCCTGACTGCCGTTGGCTCCTTCCAAAGCGGGTCTGCTGGTGGTCTCGACGGCTTAACACCCCAACACTTAAAAGATCTTGTGTGTTCAAGCGCCGGGGCGGCCGGGGACGCGCTTTTGGGGGAGCTTACGGCTCTAATCAATCTTATGCTCTCCGGCAATGTGAACGATGCCATCGTTGACGTTTTGTATGGCGCAAATCTATGCGCTTTACGAAAGCGAGACGGTGGTATTCGTCCCATTGCCGTTGGGTGTACGTACAGGCGTATGGCGGCCAAGATTTGCTGTCGGCATTATAACTCCATGTTAGGCAGCAAATTACAGCCACTACAACTTGGATTTGGCTCTAAGGGTGGCTGTGAGGCCGCCATACATGCCCTGTCAACGTACCTTGGCTGTAATGGGGGTGATGTTATCTTGAAGATTGACTTAAAGAATGCTTTTAACTCAGTGAACAGGGACACCTTGTTGACGCAAGTTAAATTAGAAACCCCCCAAATTTACAACTACCTTTGGCAGTGCTACAGGCACCCATCAAAATTAATATACAAGGAACATCTTTTGGAGTCCGCCGTTGGCTGTCAACAAGGCGACCCTCTTGGACCACTCATTTTTAGCTTAGCCATTCATCCAGTTATTAGCAAGCTAAATTCTAAATTAAACATCTGGTACCTAGATGACGGAACCCTAGGAGGCGACGTACACACTGTCTATCAGGACCTGGCACTTCTGAAGACCAAATTTTCATCCATCGGCCTAGACCTTAATCCAAGTAAGTGTGAAATTTTTATCAACGATACTTTAGACCAATCCGCAATACTTTCCCAATTTCAAACCCTGGCACCCAGTATAACGCATATTAAAAAAAGTACTCTTCGCCTTCTTGGGTCCCCAATATTTGAAGAAGGTTTTGATTCTTTTATTCATGAAAAAATTCAAAATTTTAGTGAAATTTCGGACCGCCTGCTCAAAATTAATATACATTCGGCTTTCACTATTATTCGATACTGTCTTTTTGTGCCTAAGTTCACACACGCTTTACGTTCATCGCCTTTTTGGAAAAACCCAAGCCCACTAGTCAATATTGACAAAATTTTACAAAACACCCTAAGCAACATTTTAAATGTGGCTCTGAACGACCGAGCATGGCTACAGGCGACATTACCTGTTCGCCTGGGTGGGCTTGGCGTACGCAAAATTTCCGACGTGAGCTTACCAGCATTTCTGTCATCGGTCCACAGCACTGCAGAATTGACCAGGAAAATCTTAGCACCCACACTGGTCGATTCTGAGGTGCCGTGTAAGATCGATGCCATTAATGCTTGGAAAATGGCTTGTCCAAGCACTGAGTTGCCCCGAAATTTATCCTCTCAGAGGCAGTGGGACGGGCCGCTTTGCAGCGCAGTACGAGAAAATCTCCTTAGCACATCGTACAATGCTGCAGAGCGTGCTCGTTTGCTGGCTGTGGGAGAGTGGGAGTCGGGGCTCTGGCTTCAAGCACTGCCATCGTCCAACATAGGTACCATGTTGGACGATACGACCTTCCGCCTCGCTTCTTGCCTCCGTTTAGGTGCGCCGTGTGTCGCTCCACATCGTTGTCACTGTGGGGAGGCGGTCGACAGCCTTGGTCACCATGGCCTATCATGCAGCAGGAGCGCAGGTCGTATTTCACGACATAGCAACCTGAATGACATTCTCCGCCGGGCTCTTGTCACCGCTGGCGTTCCAGCCCAACTTGAACCTCAGGGTTTGGCACGCAACGATGGTAAAAGACCAGATGGAATGTCTCTACTGCCTTGGAAGTTGGGTAGGCCTTTGGTATGGGACGCAACGTGTGTCGATACCCTTGCGCCATCTCATCTTTCTAGCACAGCGGGTTGTGCGGGCGCTGCTGCTGCCACAGCGGAGACTCTGAAAGGGCGCAAATATGTAAATCTCGTAGGGGATTATGTATTTGAGCCGTTTGGAGTCGAAACGTTGGGGTCATGGGGTCCAAGTGCTAGATCTCTCTATAGAGAGCTTGCGAAGAGACTTGTCGACGCCTCGCGTGACCAGAAGGCTGGCATGTATCTAGCACAAAAAATTAGCATTGCCATACAGCGTGGCAATGCTGCCAGTCTTCTGGGCACATTCCCAATAGACGGCGATGTGGAGGACTTTCACGACGCCCTTTGAATATGCATTTTCTTATTTATTTGTATTGTACTTTAATATTTAATTTAATTTTAGTTGTAGTATTTAAGTAGTTATAATTAATTGTGTTATCCTAATATTAATTTATTTTGTTAATAAGCGAGACTTGGTTTTTTGACAAGTATTGTTTTTTATGGGATCTCATTTCTTTTTTTAGATAGTCCTACTTTTTCCCTTTCCGGGACCTTCTACTTCTTGTACACCAACAACGAATTTTCATAATTAAAGCCCTAACTTCAAACATAATCAATAAATATATGTTTATATGGGATTACTAAATTATTTATGCAGTTGATGTATGTCGAAAAGTGGACCGAAATTGATTTTTTCAGTTTTTCCTTGATTCATACACTAAACACTAATTGTATTCTAAAGTAGAAGCTTTTATGTCTGCTAGAAGTGCCTTAGACTTTTGATGATCGGTCAGTGAGTGACAAAATCACGAAAATTTACTCGTTATAATTTTTAAACTACTGGTTCAAATTAAATGAAATTTGAAATATACCATATTTATACAATGCCTGCTTGGGTACTAAAAAATAGTCTTCTAGTGTTATCCACAACGAAGTTATAGGGGATCGAAAATGGCCTGAATTCCTTCGAGAAAAGAATGGTACGGCCGTGCCGCTGTTTTGCTCGACTTGGCGGGGGCACTCCCGTGCCCCCAGATACGGAGTTCGCCGGGGCAGCTAGTTTACTATAAATTACTAATTGTGTTATCATACTCACCCACTGGGGAAACGCGGGCATGCTTTTGCTATCACTTGTTTTGACTGTAACCCATTTCTGAAATATAATACAAAATATAATTTAAAATCCTTCTAAACTAACTGTAGAAGTAAAGCTCTCACGGTCGTCCTACAACTATACAACCAAAAATCCTTGCTGTTTGTATCTCCATTTAGTCCAGTGTGAAATGGCTTGATTTCTGTTTAAAATAATTCACGGTTCCTCGCACACTATAAGTATAAAACCTGTATCACGGGCGACTATAACCATTCAATGAAAGGACAATCAGAACCGAAACAACATCTGCGGATTACAGAAAGTGTTGTCACGATTGGGTATCGAACCCACAACACTCGGCGTTGTGTTAACCAATGAAGTGACTGCGTAAACCACTGCGCCATTCATCAAGTTACCTAGTTAATGTAAGGATTTTAACATAACTGCTTTCCTTGTATGTAATCTAACAAATAATTAGTCTTTCAATAACAGTAACTGTTACTCACGCTAACATATTGAAGATCTGGAGGCTTATAAAGAAGAGGTTGCTGGCAAAGGACACTAAGATTAGTCCACTGAAAAGGTCATCAAACAATCGAACGAGTTTTGTGGCGCGAGTGTAGTCCTCGCGAAGAGTGCCCCTGATCATGGTCGATGAATAGTTCTGAAAAGAAAACATCTGAGTCTTTGTGAACAAAGGGCCAATTCTCGAAAAAAGGTATATAAATTTGTCCAAAAGGCTGTTTCGATCTAATATCAGTATCATACTTATGTCATAAATGATATTCTCCTAAATAAACTGTTATTTGAATGATATCGTGACTAGATCGTAAATTGAACGACGTGTCAAACTATGTGTCAACCTCGAAATGTAATTGCCAAATAAGACGATAATGACATTAAGCTAGCCTAAAACCTATGTGAAATAATTCAAAATCTAATCGTATTTCGTTCAGAATACAGTGTCGATTTCAGATAGTATACGAGAATTGGCCTTCTGATGAAAGGTAGCAGTAAATCAAAGTAAAATAAACGAAACAGTCGTCGTTTGCGATATTGGATACTTCTTACCAATGTGTTGTCTTGTTCTCTTTTTTATGTTAGCCAAATATGTAATAACTACATTATGATATTCAAGCAGTATATAAAAATAGATAAAAGGGCAAAAACTAATATGTTGATATGCTAAATTAATAACTATCTAAACGGTTCTAGAGATTTTGTAGTTAGTCTAGATGCCACACTCAAAAGCCAATGTGCTACAGCTAATCTCTATTTTAGTTTTTGCCTTTTGATCTATCTTTATGTATATGTTATTACTGCAAAAGTACTAAAAAATTTTCAGTAGCTTTTGCTTAAATTGTAACAAACATGCAGCCATCTATCATCTCAATATTTCGCGTTTATAATAGTAATAGAATGATATACATATGTAGCTTACCTTGTCAGCAGCCCATATGATCCTTTTGTTGACTTCGTTGAGTACCGAGGTTAAATATAAGCTCATACATACAATAAACAAATGAGAATAGTTCCAGTTCATTGTTCCAATCCAATTACTTAACTGAAAAGAAAATATCTGTCAAATTTAGTTTATATAACAAATTTGATTTATGGCAAAATGGACTCATTAAAATAGTTCGTTGAGTCCATTTTTCGACGAAGTTCGGTTTCATAAATGTTAAACCACATTATCGTAAATTGGGAATGCTTTATCCTCACCCAAAATCAAAGGTCGGGCTAGTAATGGAAGATAAGCTGCAACAGGCTTTGCACCATGAGACCAAAATAAAGTGAATGTCTAGCAGGCGATAAATTACAATTTAATAGGCACATAACATTGAAATGTGAAGGGGAATTCTAAAACGAGTGAATAAAAAAAAACTAAGCGACTGATGATGAGATACTGTTTTAATAACTTGAGCGGCATGAATTTGAGTAAGCGAAAAATTTACTAAGCTAATGACGAATATTGATTAATAATAAAATCTAGAACGAGCGTACTAAAAGCGGGTTGTGATTAATCCATTTCAGAAATTAACATTCTAACCGTGCGACTAAATTACTAGGTGAGCGACTGGAAATACAGATTTATTTATTTATGAAAATAATTTCGTTCACTCCGGCAACTTAATAGGTTATGTTAGGTTTTCTTGGGACCCTGTATCCAAAAATAGGAGCCCAAACATAGGGCTCCGTCAACTTGGCTTAAAAGACTGATGCGTCTTATTTTATTTTGTGTTTTGTTCATTTGATTTAAGTATGCATATTGCTTTGTTTTTTCGGAATACATCGTTGCAGTACCCTTAAATAATTAACTTTATTGGCTAATAGTGTTTCTTCAAATAGTAATTTCATTAGAAAATTTTCATAAAAATGTGCGCTCATATTACTCTGCTCATTATAGCATTTTTCAATGTAGTTTTCTATTACGAAACACTTCATTACGACAAAATAGCACTCAGTATAAATAAATCATTTGCTACATATTGGAAAAGGTGTATTACTCAAACAAATATTAGGTCACTCAAATATTATAAAGCTTCTTATTTTGTATTTTAAGTAACTTAAATTAATATTTGTAAGTTGCTGTCTATTGATTTCTCATCAGTCGCAGTCGCACTCACTCCCTTAGTAATTCTATAACCTAAATTAATTATTGTTGTCACTCCAAATTTACAGTCACTCATACTACCCATATGTGAATAGGGTGCGCCGTGTGTTAGACTGCGAAACCCTCTGCGTAGCAGTCCGTTCGCTCTTTACTAGGCTATCGCTGCTTTCAAGACTACTATTACAATTATGTAAAAAAATCTTGATACTTGTAATATAACTCCAAACGGCATACTGTACGGCACGCCGAAGTCAAACACCCACGGGAATGCCTGCCTTATTAGCTGTTCATATATGCTATTATCGTACGAACCACACTCGATTACTTGTATTAACTTCGCAAATATTGATAATACATGCTCCACTGAAATAAACACATATTGGTTTAAGGCCGGGGTACACTAGGGGACATAATGTCACGCAACATAACCCGCAACGCTGCAACAATGCTCAATGACCTTAAGCACGTTCCTCAATATTTTGTAAAACATAACGTGAGGTAGCCGAAAGACCGTGGGAAGTAGAGAAGATACAGTAGAAAAGCGCAGCGCGAACTCTGAGGCAATGGGCTTCGATCACAATTGGGTTGGCGCTAAGGTGACGATGCTGAAGATGAACGTGACGTAGAACATTTAGCAATTTTGTGGGTTTGTGTTTCGCCATTTGTCCTCTAGTGTATCTGAGGCTTTATTTACTAAGATAATGATTTTATAATAATATCTTGCAGCAATACACCTGATATATTACTAAATACATTCTTCCTATTAGATAATTACATACAGACAACAGAAAATCGTACTCATGCAATAATGTTAATCTATCTGGAATCAAACTTGCAACTTTCAATATAGAAGTGCAACAGAAATCAAGTTACTAGACTGCGCCCGCGGCTATGCCCGTCTTTATTGTACCTATAAACTTTCGCCAGGACTTACACTATCTAAACAATATGGATGAAATACTCGTATGCCGATGAAAACGTTTAAAAAAACTTAGTTTCTGAATTTAACGCGTTCATACTGACAGACAAGACGGGGCGAGAACTTTATTTTATAACCTGCATAGATATTAGATAAAAGATTTTATAGCATAAATATATAAAATTTTATATTATATAACGCTTACATAAAGAGAAAACCAGCCAGACAATACAAGTAATTTTAATTCTTCTAGTGATACCCTTATTGACATATTCATCCAAGTTACAATTAAAAATCTCTTTTACTAAGGCAATCCATTTTGTTGCAATTCGGATAAAAATAACCGATGTGCACGAAATTGATAAGTGAAAGGACACATAGACTGTAAAAAAACCAAACATGCTGTTATCCATATATTAAAATAAATATTTTCTTTCTTTTTCGAATGAGTGTGACTTCTGGGGCCGAAGTTTTCAGACCCCCAAAGGCCTTCAAATTGCCTTGCAATTCTTGTCCTGAGACAATAACCAGGACAGACATATTTTCGTGTCTTCCGAAGCCTGCTCTAATGTGTA
This sequence comes from Euclidia mi, assembly GCA_944739405.2. NCBI lineage: Eukaryota > Metazoa > Arthropoda > Insecta > Lepidoptera > Erebidae > Euclidia > Euclidia mi. The sequence continues at coordinate 56,349,684 of OX123187.2, forward strand.
TGTTCCACGCACATTCCCAGTGCTTTGTCGCCTGTACAGCCAGGGTTAGCAGCAGTAACCATTCATAACAACGAGCTCTGAAACCATAATGTTCCGGGGAAAGCTAAACTATCTAGTAACTCTAACGAATTTAATCAGAAGCATCTTGGAAGAGTTTTAAAGTAAATTACAGTAAGCATATCGGGAGATAATTGATAATAAAGATATCTAACGGTGGGAGGATATAAGCACCAAGGACATAAACATTAAAGGGGCTTAAATTGTGGACTGCTTGGGTAACAATACTTTGACATGGTTGCGGTTCGCTCATAAGACCCTCCTTCAATAATATTTAAAAGTAATTATTATTTATGTTATACTTACACAGAGTTTTTATAGATACTGGTTTGCTGAATAACAATTTGAAGCTTAAAAATGTTTTCATAGTTTGCACTATTGCTATTATTACAGAATAAATAAACGCCCATGACTTTACAGTAAACCTGAAGCAAAAATTAAATAATGTCAAGTTTTCAAAATATTAAGACATAAAACAATTTGATTGACCTAATCAAAGTCATTTGTTATTATTTTTTATTATTATTTAAGCATTTTATTAAGGCAGCGATAGCCTCGTGGAGATACCAATAGACTGCCATGCAGAGGGTATCGGGTTTGAATCCACGGCGCGCACCAATGACTTTTCGGAGTTATGTGCGTATTGAATTGTTGATTATCGTTTGTCCCATGCTTTGGAGAGCACGTTAAGCCGTCGGTCCCGGTTGTCATGGAGATCTTTGACAGTCATTGCAAGGCGTCAGTAGAAGGTACTGAAAAAAACTGACACTAGTCTAAACCATGGAATATCGCTATCCCTTCGGGTTGCGGACGTCAGACAGGCAGTCGCTCTGTGGAAAGCTAATATTCAGCCAAATCCGGTTAGCTAGTTAGCGGACCCCAGCTTGAAACTGGGTAAACGCTAAGAGGATGATGATGATTTAAGCCTTTTATTAAGACAACATTAAATTCATCACTTTACATGCATATTACAATATATTCATTCATTATTATGTTCATTAAAGAACAATGGCAGAATTTGGTCTGGGTTTGTTGTGGCGACCTTAAACTTCATATGAACAAAACAAATTGTTTTTTTTTTCTACGATTTTTAATATTTTCACTTTGTCTCGTTAGAGCTGGAACATTTTATGATGATTAAAAGCATATTGATTACGAATACTTGATTGTTGCCATAAACAATGGTGTGACAGGAATAGACGTGAGTGCTATATCCGTATCGATTATTAAATAAGTAATCGATACGATCGACCTTTATAGAGTTGGTTTGGTTTAAAATTGCCGTTATTTAATCAACATTATATCAATAAGCTAATATTTTTGAAGCAAAACAAAGTTTAAATCAAATAAAAACGTCTCAGCATTGTTTTAATGTTGTATCGATTTCACATAAAATCGATTTAAAATGTGCAGCTCTGCTTTTGTCTTTGGCTGTGACAGTTAGATGCTACAAAATACTTCGGCGTTATGATGTCAATCTGACATAATTATGTCATTTGATAATTCAGACGAACCTACCTACATTGTTTAACTTTCATACTATAACTTTCCTTTTACCTACATTGTTCATTCTTAACTAAAAATTCAAACAACGATATCTTCTTTTTCCACCTTACCTGAGTGAAAATAGAATCATTTATAGACTCTGTTACTTACACCAAATTTTTTGATATATTTTTTATTACTGTACGCTTCAATTTCATTTTAGACATTTTGATGTATTGAGATCTGTAATTGTCCTTTGAATTATTTATGTATATTGCAAAATTCTATTCGTATAATTTGTCTGTTTGCCTTCTTTTGGCAAAGGCCTCCTCCAACTGTCTCCATTTTTCTCGCTCTTTGGCTTTGGACGTCTATCTACTTCCAGCCTCTGACTTTATTTCGTCAATTCATCTTCTGAACGGTCTACCTTGCTTCCTTTTTCTGTTACTAGTGAACGAGTTCATTACTAATTTTGACCATTTAATTTTCTCTGTGCCTCTGATGGTATGGCCTGCCCATTTGAGTTTCCTAATCGTTGTTGTGACATCTTTTGTTGTTGCATATTCTTTTATAGTAGAAAGTCTTATTCTTTCTGATTTTCTTTTTCCTTTGATACAAATGACTTATCAGACAGAAGTCATTTGTATCATAGGAAAATGAAAAGGAAAAAAAGGAAAATGGAGATTAAGATTCTTCTTTTCATCAGTGTGTGTGGTCAACTGTGGCCAAAACGGGGTACAACGACAGTCCAAAGACCCCATGACCACATGATATTGAGATTCTAACCCTTGGGCAAAAGTTGTGACTGGCTTTACCAACATGCCGAAGCACGTTAGCGCTCTAACGCAAATACCACATGCAACGGCCACTGCCTAAGTCACCCACATACATATATTATTGTTATGTGGTAACACTGTAGGCAACGCTTGTATACTTTTCCGATGTGTTAACGTCACCGGGAAGTTAGACCTTAATAGAAGACCATATAGAAACTTACAAAAAATACAAGTTTACCTTATTTTCAATACATCTTTTTCTATTATCATTGTGACCGGATTCAGACCAATGCACTGTCCAAACACAAGCAGAACTTTCATAGATTTTTGGAAAGAACGAAACTGAGTTTTCTCTGTACATCTATCATTCTTCGCATTATCCTCTTTAACTCTTAGTCAATCATCGGCATCGTCAACCTTTGGATCTATTTCATTGACAACCCAAGTTTTAAAGTCCTGCTTCAAATAAGTATCCCTGGAAATTAAGGGAAAATGTTCAAGAAAATTTATCCGTTGTGCGATGGACCATGTTATTCTAACGACTTCTAAACTTACTTCGATGCGTCCCGCAGCACTCTGAAATTGATAATTTCTAATTCCTTTGAAACATCTGCAAGTAAATAAGTTTTCTTCAAGTTTAAATAAATTAGAAATTCGGTAAGATTTACGTGAAAATTAATGTTGTTAAAATTGATTTAGTTTTATTTTGGTAGAGGTCGTTGTACATGTGATAAGTGATAATGATAACTAATCGTGCATATTCTATTCTCAAGGTTATATCAAGCTAGTTATATCGTGCCCTTTACGTTCATGATTTGAATTTTTGCAAAATGTCTACAGTATCTTGCTATATACCGCAAAAATAAACATATGATTTCATCCGTCGCAATTTTTATAATAACCATGGCATTTTGGTGAAACCCAAGAATATTGAAACTCCTTCTGATGACGGAGATCATTATAACAGTAAGTCACAAACGGCTTTACGACAGCTTTTACCAAAATATCGAGGTTTTCAGAAACCAGCTTGCCTTTTCTCGATCTAGGGTCCAAACAACATATGGCACTCAGTCGCAAAAGCTATAGAGATATTCTAGGAATAGTTAATTGGTGAGCCCATGATAATTTTATTGATGTTCCAAATTATAAATCTTAATACAAAACAGCAGGCAAAGGCTAACTAATTAATTAACAAAAAGATAATGTTTCATCCGGTTCGGTCCGGAAGTACAGTACTCGCCAAACTTTATGGCCGCTCCGAACCTAGTCGCATTACGCTGCGCAGAACACAAAATCAGGTATCAGCGGGACGTATGCGGGGCGTGGAGGCAGGGCACACCCGCGTGCGCTGTCTTCCACCCGCTAGCGTCTTCGCCTCTCGCGCGTTAGTGTGAGTGCTACGTACGTACACGAATTACATATTCGCTGAGCTCTGACAGTATTGTCGCGTTCAGAATAGTTTCATAATGTTACTTCTATGTTGTTTCTCGTTGCTATCGTTATTGTTTCTTGTTGTTATTTGTACTGATATAGTTACCATTTTCATTGATCACGCCTCGCGGTCGTTTTAATGTTTGAGAATGGAGATTCCGAAATAAGTGAAGAAAGTGACGAAGAAAGTTCTTCAGATGAGGAACCTTATACGAGTATGGAAGATGTTTTTATGGAAGGTGTAGCCCCATTATAAATAAATATTAAAAAAATATTGTTTTGTCGTAACCAATGTATTTTTTCATTTAGAAGTCTTCACCTAACTGAATTTACATTAATCGAATTTGATTAAATATGTAATTAAACAGTATAATATAGCTTATCTAACAACGTAACTGAAGATTTTAATTTTCAATAATTACAAATATTTTTTCTTGGTTATGAAATGTCCACCCGACTGTACCATGCGCAAGTTCGTACCGATGCATCGGTACGAACTTGCGCATAAAATAACATATATAAAATAACATAACATGCGCTAAATTCAGAGCGGCCATAAAGATTGGCGAGTACTGTATCTGTGTAATGTAATTCAAACGCTAAAGCGAAATAATTTCTTTAATATTTGTGTTGCTTGATTGCCAATTAATTTGATAAGCAGTGTTAAATCAATGATTAAAGAAAGTTAACGATTTTGAGGACGTCGATGTGATCACGTTTATGGTTATCACAAAACTGTTAAAAAATAAAACACATAGAACAAAGTCTGTGATACAGTCAATTTCCTCTATTTATTTATAATATTTTCTTCCCAATCTCCTGGATTATTTTACATAAATATAAGCCAGTACTTTCTTTCAGATTATCCTATAAACTTAAACTATACATCGAGAAGACTCATCTGGCCAAAGATATATAATTACCACTCAAATAAACATTTGACAGCTTTTCAGATTTTCTCCTATGACTAAATCATCTTGGAAGACATACACCTCAATCACAATAACCTATTTCATCCACAAAACTTCAAGAAATGATTCCAAATCACCAGGTCCAAGAAAATCCATAAGTAAATTGAACAAATGTGTCCACTTACACAAAAACAAAACTATCTAATACTAATTATAAAAATTAAAAATATACCTTTAGGCTTCTTAATGATGATATCATTCGTTTCCATAATTTAGGTAGGGGTATATACTTGAAGTCACAAACAAAGGACACTCGGAACTAAAACATATAACTTGTACCATTTCCTAATTATTTATTTATAATATGTATTTGTGTTATCAATGTATGAATATTTAACTAAATTGTCTTCTTTAGAATAATTTGACAGGCTGCTAATAGGTGGCGTCCATACTAAGCTTTAATTTAAGTTTGTATTAAAATTTTATTAAGATGACTAATATTTTAAAATTATTTTTAATCTAAGACTGTCCCATGTTTATACAGCAAGCTATAAAGCATTACAAAATGTAATAGTAAACATAATATACACCAAAATATTTATGTTATTTCGTTGTTATGGTTGTCAGTACTTTAGATTTTTATTTCGTCTGTAAAAATGAATCCATCATCCTTGATTCTCCTTGAAGATTATTATTTTATCATACAGTAAAAACTTATAGTGAATATTGACAATTAATTCTTGCGCTCATTTAATTTGTGCATGCAGTGGCTACCTTAAAAGATTTTACAACCAATAAATGTCAAACTTGTTGTGTTTTTATGAGTGAATTGTTGTATAGTCACTGGTGGTCCTCAAATAAATAAATAAATATTATTGGGATCTTCTTCTCAACTGCAGATCTGGGAAAGCCATTATAATTTTAGTTATTCCATAGAAGGAAGCTTGATGTGGATGCACCTTTACCTTACTAACTCCGAGTGTTTGACACGATAATGCGTTTCAAACCAAAGTTATCAAAACTGACATCAAAATCGACACTTGAGAATCAATTTTATATAAACACATCTAGAACTATAGCTATTCATAAGCCATAAGAAGTAGGCCAGGGTTCTGTTTCTTTATTTATACAATTATAAATTTAAATTAATTTTACGTAATTTGTAAATATCCTACTACTATTATTCACGCATTTTTGTGAAACTTTGTAGTGATTTCTACACTTATTTTTAAATTCAGTGCTCTTTTCTTTCTGCTTGTCTGTATGAATGCGATAAACTCAAAAACTACCGAACAGATTTTGTACGGTTTTCATAAAATATAGACAAGGCAATTCACGCTGCGAAGTCTGTTTTACATTATCAAAATAGTACAAAGGCTACTACATCGCGATAGCCGACAGTCACTCGGGTGAAGTTGCGGACAGAAGCTAGCTATAGTCAATCATAAAGTCACATTCACATATTTTCGAACGACCGATACGAGTCGTCGAATAGTAAAATGCAAAACCTATAAAGTATTGGATTAAATTATTAAATTAATTTGAATTTAAAATTAGTGCATATTAAATTGTTTATTATCGCTTCCTCAACTTAAATAATTGCTTGCCCCGTGTGTGTATGTAAATTGTCACTTACCTCGTGCCTCGGTGAGCATGTTAAGCCGTTGGTCTCGGCTCTCGTGATAATCTTTGATAGTCGTTATACGGAGTCAGCGCCCATGAATAAACTAACACTAGTCTAAACCACGGAATATAGCTATCCCTTTGGGTTACGGAGGTCTGACAGACAGTCGCTGTGTGGCGTGTAGCCAATACTCAGTCAAATCCGGTAAGATTAGAAACCCTGTGTTCTAACTGGGATAACGCTGACAGGAGGATGATAATGATCGCTTCCACAACGGTGAAGGAAAACATCGTGCGAAATCCTGCTTGACTGAGAGGTTTCCATAATGTTCTCGAAAAAGAAGTGAGTCCAACTGACCTGTACTTGGTCAGCGTGGCGGACTATGGGCTTCCTATTCTCATAGTGAGAAGAGGCCCGTGTCGTTGTACATGGCTGATGATGAATCTACTTACTCTTGTAAATCAAGTTACTCTTGGCGTCCTGATGAATATTGTGAATCTTTTACTATTTTGAAAATATTTTCAGTATTTGGTATTCTGAGATCATTCTCTTAGTGTTATCCCAGCAAACCGGTGTCCGCTTACTAGTCTAAGTGGATTTGACTGACGCATATAACTACGAAAATTTTGTGGTGCGCGCATTGCCTCTGCATGGCAGTTTGTTGGTATCGCCACTAGGCTATAGCTGTCATTGTCGGTATTTGGCATACTGAGAAACACTTTCAAAGCACTAAAACTTATTGAACGAAACCTAAGCGCAACGAAAAAGCCTACACTAAGCATTGTTCGCCAAGGAAAGGCTTTGCAATCATTTTAACAAAATTCTGCGATAGTTGCTTATTCGAAACATTGGATCTGGATATACTTTGGGCCGCAAAAGTTTACTTAGAGTCATTTAAACAAAAATACTGGTAAAGGGTTTGAAAGTATCGAAGAGGAAAATGGTTTCCCCACAGCTTTTAGGTCTTTGATTTCATAGTGATCATGAAATAAATACAATAAATTAGATTACAAGATAAAGATTTAGACTTCAAGATAATTATAGCCAAGAATTAACCTATGAGAAGGCGCGCCCAAAAAAGTAACACGAGCAGGCGCGCGTGAGCAAAACTCTCACGCTACTTCAAATGACGTTTTCTTTGAGATTAATTATTTTTTTATTATAAATTTACACGTTATAATAAATAAGAAGTCTTTATATAATTAAATAAAGTGTTTTATTAATAGTGAATCACAAAACATGCAGTCCTATGTGCGAACTAAAAAAATATTGCACTTAGGCCTCAATATTTGACTAACTTTACATAAAAAAAACTAAAAAAATACAAAATTGCAATAAAATGGAATGATTTAATTTTCCATGAGATCTTGAGCTTGAGTCACAATAAGTACGAAAAAACGATTTAATAAATTTTGTTACTAAGAAAAAAAATACTTACACGAACGGGCGTGCGACGAGCAGAATGCCGCGCTTCACGAGGCACCGCACTCAAACCTATCACCACAGTCACAGTGGCAATGACTGGCGCGAGTGTTGCGTCAGGGGAAAGGGTATGAAATTTTGGGAAGGTACTGTGAAGCTTGTAGTGCCACAGTATGGCTAAAGTTAAAATTTTCAGGAATAAATTTATGCGTGAGCAAAATGCTCATAGCGCGCCTTCTCACGGGTTAAACACATTAAAATAAAGTAACGTAAGGCGTACTTCAAACGTACGTCATCGTTATATTACATAGACGTCCACAGTATACACTAAGAAGTAGCAAGTTCTAAGTGTACTGTGACTTGTATACATTTTGCGGGCTGTGAGGAGAGCCTCACAGCCCGCAAAATGTATCCATTCGTTTTCCGAAAAAAATATATGAAATAGACCAATTTGAAAAGATTGGCAGCACTCCGACGTTGCGCAAGTAAACACTTTGGTATTATTTTGTGCTAGATATCGGCCAGCCCTTTGGCCACACGATGCCTTGACTAGTACTTTTGCGAGATCTCTAAAAACGAAATCCATTTGGAACTTGGGACCCCTCGCCCTAACATTTTAACTCCGAACAGGTCAATAACAAAATCCTCTACTAGAATTAAATATTTGCAACGTTTGAGTCCCAAAAATATATATGAAAATGTTTATTTCTTTATTTCTGCCATTGTATCTACAAATTCAACTTATTATTCACAGATCACTAGATCAACGTCCAAAAAATTTTATAGCGACGAACAATGAACGATATTTAAATACTCATCCGATAAATGAATACGGTATGCAATCGAATACGATTTTCGTATATGACGAGAGATTATCGATATTAATCGAGTACTCGATTAACGTGGGCGTTCAGTTTAATTCGTTTAAAAATGTTTGGCTCGTTGTTAATTGTATTTGGTAGCAAGAATTCGTAGATACAGCTTTAACGCAATGCAGGTAATTTCAAAAAATGATGGAACGCGTCACATATACCTATTTGTTTCCAAATAATTTTGTCAATATGTTTAAAAGCAATAAAAGTTGACCAATCATAAAATGATACATTAGCGGCTAATAGTGGATCTATGTATATAAGTAGTTGCATTAAAATCTGAAAACATGCTTAGGGATAAATTGCTAATCACTTTTTTAACACGTGGCATAAGTTTATAGTTATGTTAACGAACCATCGTATAATTTTGGCTTCGATTCTTAAGTCAAGAATAGTCATAATAAATATAGTATTAACTAAATAGAGTAAGAAATTAATAAAACCTCAGCAAATAACACTAAAACAATCATACGCTTCAACAGTGGTTTAAAATATTATCTTTAAACTTGGATACTTACTCGTAAAACTGCAAACTTACATTTTTAACGAAATGCGACACGAAACAATTACATGGAAGTTTTCATATCCAGATAGTTTAAGCCAGAGAACCTATCTACAGTCTACGAAAATTCACATGAAAATAATTCTAATACTTATAGAATACTCCTTACAATATTCGGCAACAAAGTATCACAATAATATTTACCGACTTATATTTTATTTATTTTTATTTTATTTTAAAACTTCATATACACAATGCGTATACAAGGTGGACTTAATGCCTTAGGCATTTTCCGCCAGTCTACCTTAGGGTAGTGCAGAGATTAAAGGTAGGTGTATTTTACAATTAAATTGAGACTGATGTAGTTTTACTTAAATATAATACAAAATACATAAATATAATATACAAAAATATATACTATACACAAATATATACTATACATAAATATACACTATACATAAATAAATATTATGCATACATATTTTATAATAATACGAAACAAATACCTTGATATGAACGAATGCTATGCTACTTCTGCTAACTTTTCCAATAGCAGTGCTTTAACTTTTGATTTAAAGCCATACCTGGTAATGGACGTCCTGACTTCGAGAGGGAGGCCATTCCAGAGAAGGATAGCTTGTATAGAAAAAGAAGAGTGAGTGAAATTGGTAGTATGAGGAGGACAAAGAAGGAGAAGATTGTCAGATGAACGAAGGTTTCGGTCGTGAGTTGAACAAAGATACTGAAAATGCTCACTTAAGTACTTTGGGGTATTAGAGGACATAAGGATAGAATAGAGGGTTGTGAGGGCACGCAAACTGCGTCTTTGACGAATTGGAAGCCACTTCAACTGAGAACGAAAAGTAGACACATGGGCATACTTGCGAAGATTGAAAACGAATCGAATGCAGTTATTGAGAAGACGGTCAAGTTTGTTAAGAAGATCTGCATTCAGGTCATAGTAACATACATCACCATAGTCGAACAAGGGAAAAATTAAAGCTTGCACAAGCAATGTCTTAGTCGTGGACGGCAGAAAGTTCCTCAACCGATAGAGAGTGCGTAGGGTACTGGTAATTTTTTGGCTCACTTGCGTCACTTGAGATTGCCAATTAAGAGTGTTATCCATATATAATCCTAAGTTCTTGACAACTGGACACATTTCTATAGTAGTGTTATTATAACTAAGTTTCGGGAGAGATGTAATGTCAAGTTTTCTGATAGACCATTGACTACCTAATATAATTGCTTGACACTTGCTTGGGTTAACAGATAGGCCAAATTTTTCGGACCAAGTTTGTAAGGCGGCTAGGTCTCTGTTAACCATGTCTATTGCTACCGAAACATCATCGATTGTAGCCTGAGAGTATATCTGCAAGTCATCGGCGTAAAGATGATAAGCGCATTGAAGACATAGAAAATAAAAGAGGAGAAAGAATACCGCCTTGAGGAACGCCAGAGCTATTGTCACACCACTCCGATGATGAATCATCTAGGCGGACCGACTGCTGACGACCTCGAAGATAACTTGAGAACCAATCCAGAGCATCGGATGAGATTTTGAGATGGGAAAGAAGGGATAAAAGGACATCGTGACTGACGGTATTAAAGGCATTAGAGAAATCGATCAAAGCCAACACCGTGACTTTGGTGTTCTCCATACCCTCCCTAATATCGCCAGTCACTTTGAGGAGGGCGGTGGTAGTACTGTGACCAGGACGGAAGCCAGACTGGAAAGGACTTAACAGGTTATTTAGGGAAACGAATCGGGACAGTTGTTTTTGGACACAGGACTCGAGGACTTTGGATAGAAAAGGCAAAATAGAGATGGGACGAAAATGATTAGGAAGAGAAGCATTTTGGATTTTTGGCAAAGGAATAACGTAAGCCTTGCGCCAAAGGGACGGGAAGGTGCCAGAATCGAGGGAAAGTTGATGATGTGGGAGATAGCAAGGAGGAGATGGTCCAGGATGGTGGTAATCATGCGACGGCTGATGTTGTCGCATCCTAAGGCATTGGACTTGATGGAAAGGATAATCTTTTTGATCTCATCCGGTGCTACTGGAGAAAAGTGGAAGGATTCAATATCGGGGCAAGGTAAAGCAGCCACGTAGCTAACCGTGAGACGCGAGGTTTGGTGATCCAATGTAGAGGAAGTGGTGAAATGTCTATTGATATCATCCAAACCAAGCGTCCCACAGATGTCAGCACGCCGCTGCTTGCCGATACCTAGAGTTCCAAGGAACTTCCAGATATCGGCTGGGGATGACGAGGAAATATTTTGGAGAGTATGTTGGCGTTTAGCGTTGCGAACCATCAGGTTACACCGTTTTGTTGCAGATTTAAAAAGAAGCCAGTTATCTTCGCAACGCTCCCTCTTATATTTTCGGAATGCCCGATCCCTCCGCCTCATTGCCATGCGCACCCCTCTCGTAATCCAGGGTGCAGGTGGCCGTTTCACCTTTACCTTCCGTACGGGAGCATGAACATCATACAGTTTGCAGACAGCAGTATTGAAGATGCTAATTTTCTCATCTACCGTAGCCGCAGATTCCATCTTTTCCCAATTCAGGTCGGCTGCATCCTGAAGGAGTTTGGTTACATCCATACGACTAAAACAACGCTTGTGCAGAACTTTGGGAGAGGATTTAGGAGGTTTTAGGCGATAGGAAAGGAAAATAAGGTCGTGACGGGAAAATCCAGGAGCAGGATGTTGACCAGTCAAGCCATGTGTCCTCCCCATTAACATTGTGGTGAGTGGGCTGTAATGGCAAAATGTGGAGGCTGGCTGACTCAATGATGTTAAGGAGTTTACGGGTACGGCTGGAATGGTTGGAAAGGAGATCGGTATTAAAGTCGCCCATGATGAGGTGATGTTCGTACTCTGACCCTAAAGATTCCAGTATCGGCTCGATACTGGAGAAATAATCGACGGTTGGTGGACAATATACGACGCCAAGCACAGCTTTGGCACCTTTGACATTAATTTCATTTAACCAAGAGATTTCAAAGCTTCGATATTATATCCAGTTGATCGAAAGCAAATATAATTAAAAATTGTAATTAAACGTCAATTCCGTCGAGCTGGAAATAATAATCTATTATCATCTGCTCATTTCGGTTGATGACCCTTCATTTTCGCTGTAATATTTCTTTAGATATTAATTCTGAATTTCGTAAATTAATTTCAGAAGTATTTTGATATGGAAGTCTGTCTTCTATTGGCACCAAGACTGGCTGTCATTTGCTTATTGGCTTTCGAACTCAATAAAATACTAATCCGCCAATCATTACTGTTTTCATTTGAATCTCAATCGAATATGTAAGGACTATAATTTTATAAAAGCTTGGATGTACCGCGAGATACAATGAATACAGATTACGATTTGGTGTGATTGGTTGTTTAGATGGTGTCTTTTACTTCATATCTTCGATCAGCTTCTTCATCCCACCCGATCATCGTCTTTTTAATTTTTGATCTAAATACTCTACTTATCAACAACACTATGAAAAATGTTTTTAATTGTTTTCAGGTCAAATTGTTGCTGTAAATCTCCGGCAACAAGGGTTCGATTCCGTTCGCCCGTGTATCTGTAGTCAAATAAAATATTCTCGTTATGTGGATATCAAAAGAGTTCCTAATTTATTACCTTGGCTTTACTAATATCAACCGTATACAGTAAACACAATAGTAGGTACCTAATTATTCCTTTATAACGTGGGACTTAATAAGTTATATACCATATATGCATTGAATAAAATATATGCATTGAAAATAAATGCTAGTTACCTAAGTAAAAATATCGGCGGCCATGGTTAAGTTTTATTTGCAGAAAATAGATTGCTTGTATAGTCTAATAAATTTCAACTACGGAGCCCATACTCATCATATGTTTATTAATACGCAGAACCAGTAAGTGCAATCTCTTGAATCTTCAATAGTATGACACTGACTCTTTGGTCCCAGGCTACTGTTGGGCAATTCTTGACAGCATATAGTCTGAAAATTATCTAGACCCAGGCATTGCACCCACAACCTAACCCATGGTCAGTTTACAAGATTACTGAAGTTGAGTAACGGATAAAATAATATTGTTCGAAAGGTATACATATTTTAATTACAACCATAGTTTCCTAGTGATAGGGTTTTCAATGTTTAAGAATATCTCGCAGTGTATGAAAATTTCGTCGTGCGGAAGTAGTATATTTAAAAGAGAAATAAAAATAATTTACTGCGACAGAACACCATTCATAATAATTTATGCGAGTTTTAACATTTGAAATAAGATCACTCCTTATTTTCACATCCTGTCGCAGTGCGTGATATTAAATTGAGATATTCATTATGTGACTAACGGTATTTCAGTAACACATATAAAATGCTTTATATTCATATGATATACTAATTGTGTCCCGCGGTTACAGCCGCATTATTTTCTGTACCTACAATATATACATAATAATAATATTCTACATCTTTTAGGGATGTACTCAAATAGTTCCCTAGTTGAATCGTTTACCTTGTAGGGTTATGAGAAGATGAAGATGATATTGTGGTGTGTGAAGAAAGAGTCCATACCACAGTAAAATATGTTTTGCAATAGTATAGTCTCTCTCTTTCTTCACACACCATAAGATCATTTATGTTACCCCACAATCTATTTTGATAATTCTATAGCATTTTGTAAATGTCGATCCGAACCCAGACAAATTCATATAATACGTACTGAAGTTTTTTAAACTGACTGCAGTTTAAAGATTACCCGGGACAAAAAAAATATAGACAGACAAATACTTTAAAGAGTTGTTTATGGTATGATAGATATCGCAATAATAATTAGGTAAATAAGCACCTTAGGTATCTTAGTAGCCTTAAATCACAGACAGACCCTTCAACCTTATTTATAATTTTTAATTCTTGACAGAATATGAATTATGATATTATAGGTACATACCATAGATATATTGATTATAGTAGATATGCCCTCTAGACGAAAATGTATCGGAACCTGTGTCGCCAGTTTGCCCCTACCACACGGCTACTACTACACATACACTTTAGTAAAATCAATAGAAACGCAGTCGCGCACACACTCGCATTTTTTAAATCAGAACGTGCAAAAATATCAATTATAGACTTTAGCCTGTCAAACATAGCGTTTATTTACCATGCGCCGTCAAACTTACTCACACAAGAACATTGAACGCTATCGTTGTGCTGTGCAAAAGCAATGTATCTCTCATATACACTGGTGATTGACTAAATTGAAAAGTTATCGATTCTTCAATTTATAATTGTACAAAATATTTTTAGGGACCCTGTAAATTAAAGAAATAAAAGAAGGAAATTTTCCGAAAATAATATAATCAAAATAAACAAAATGATGCTAAAAATATTATTTAGTTAATCACAAAATTAAACCAGATTCCCGCTCAAGTCGAACATGTTTGTGCATGAACATGGATGTTTGTCGTAGTCTGGGTGTTTCTATGTATAATATGCATGTATGTATAAAAAAAGTAAATTTGTACATATGTATGTTTATCCATTGTCTAGTACCCATAGTACAAACTCTCCTTAGTTTAGTACTAGATGGTGATATGCGTATATGGTAGAATATTATTATAGGTAATTATTATTAAAAACCGGATGATCTAGAAACTACATTACATATTTTAAACCAATGTTTCGGCTACTTTATAGGAGGCCTGGTCACGGAAGACCTGCTTTGGTGTTTATTTACTGACCTGTAAAGTGAAGGTATTTGTGCAGCACTTGACGCTTTGATATTACTGGGGTGGCATTCTTTGTTAAATAATGTAATCTTAAATTTAAATACTTTTCCATTACTGCTTTTATTAAAAATATAATATGATTATTCATTGGAGACTGGTCAAATTGGTGAAACTTAATATTATGAAAGATATCTAAACCTATGAAATGTGGCAAAGCCTTTACTATGAGTTCCTCTTTAATATTTTTAGTTTTTACTTTTAATTTATCCTCGGTAAGACAAGCTGTTTTAATTATTATTTCCATGGTCTTGCAAATCATGACTACATCAGAAGATGGGTATATAAGTCCACCTCTGTCCTTATATTTTATAAAATGATGTGCTTCTTCAAATTTGTCGGCCAGAAGCGCACCAGTGCATGTCTCGCATTTAATTATTTTCAATAAACTATGCACAACAAATCCGGCAATGTAAGAAATGGCCTGCGAGCCTAAATCCGACAAGTCTTGGACAAGCATACCAATTTCTTCATCAAATTGTGCCTGCTGGTATAGCTGATTAATATCCTCATCAGCACTTTCAGCACTTTCATCAGTAAATCTTGGTTCTATAGTTACATTTATGTGTTGCACAGCGGATGAACATGTTAAAAAAGATATATCTTCAAGAGATGTGCAATTGCCTCTGTCTATCTCTCTCTTTTCGGATTTAACCAATAATTTCTTATAAATGGCTTGAAATTGTCGAGCTGTGGGGTTAGTGTTACACCCACCATGAGCGCGAATGAGGCCAAACATTAGCTCTATGTGATCTTGACTTATTTTATAAGCTGGTAGATACTGCAATTTTTGTTCTTCTTCAACAAGATGGATGTATATATCTTTTATGCTTTTTATACAAGCCAAAAATCCTACAAAACCCGTTTTTCTACTGGAATGCACTAATTTAGATCCATCTTTTAACTGTAAGGAATTAATATAAGTTTCAGTTTGATCTAGAAATTCAAATGTTCGCAGTTTATTGCCTGGAAAAAGTGTTTTTTTGTACTTTAGTTGCATCATATTTCTAGAATTTAAAATGTCAAAAAGATTATTAATAATTTGTAAAAAATTAACTGTTCCATCAACGGATTGAAATTGAGGCATGTTACGTTCAGAACAAAACATGAGGGCATCGGCAACACTCTGACTAAACAATTGGGACGCTAATCGCACTTTAATTTTTTGGTTTTCAAAAAATATATGACCTCTCCTTAATTTATTTGCTAAGTGCCATTTTTCCTTTTCTTGTATTTCATTGAGGTGTTTTAAATGACACCAATTTATATGTCTACCCAGATCATCAATAATAATGCCATATGCTTCAAACGCATTTCTTAATAATTTAAGCATGTGACAAGGATCGAGAAATATAAATATTGGTTTATTTGTAAGAGGATGATAAAAACAAGACTGCATATTTTCTGTATTTAGTGAGCATCCAAGTTCCTTTGCCATGGAAATATTGGCTGGACAACCGTCAAAGGTCAGCGAAGTTACTTCAATGCCAGTTTCTTCGAGTAACTCTAAACACTGCCGGACTAAGCTAGCTCGCTGTTCGCCTGTAACACCGGCTACAAGAAAATACCCTACTGGTATTTTGAATGCTCCGTTAATAGCTGTAATCAAAAATACAAGCGCCTCTTTAGCTTTTGCCAAGTAATCGCCCAATGTTTCCGTATTACCTATATACACATATCCATGCATTTGTTTACCGTCCCACTCAATACGCTGCCTGATCGCCATTTCATCTATTACTAAATTGCATAACAGTTTATAGTCAGTATTGCGAGCCTTATACTTCAATGCTTTAAAAGATTCTTGTGTAAAACCTGGCTGCGCATCGACTGACTGGTACCATTTTTTTATAGTGCGGGAGTGAGGTAAACAAGTCTGGAATTTTTACCGTACATATTCGTAAGCCTTCGGCGAATAAAAATGAAGGGTACAAGCAAACGTTCTAAGAGCTGGCGAATACTTAGTTTTTATGTTTTTATCACTTAATGTAGTACTATTGTAGCGAGCTATTAAATCATTTACACCGAGGTTTTCTAAATGAACAGATTGGTCTGAATTCACAAATCTTTTTTCACAAATATCTGATAAAATATCATTTAGATTTGCAATTTTTTTACGATACCGGCAGGTTTTTCTTTGTAGTCGTTTTATATGTAATCTTTGTTTTGTTATCATGTTTTCTTTCCGAGCAATCGTAATGCGCATTTTCCTTTTTCGAGGTGTTTCTATAACTTGGATGTTACCATAAGCGTCTGCTGGTTTCTGAAAACACAGAAGAACATAAAATTTTAGTATATTTTAAAGTACAATAGTTTATTTTAAATTAAAAATTATCAGCTTCATACCGAATCCTGGTCTTGGGGTTTCTGACTTTCTTGTTCATTTTGGTGAATATTAAGGCACATGCGTTTTAGCGATGGCTCATCAGTTTTTTCGTTAGGTGATTGGTCCGATAACTCCACAACATTCACTTCTTGTAATGGCTAAGCGAACAAAATGCAAAATGATCAATAAAATAAAGAACATTTTTTGTTGGCGTTTGATTTAAAACCAAGCAAGATTTGAATTATTTTGTTATGGGCTAAGGTAGCATTAGAGATTACAATTTTCTTAAACTTTTTGAAATCATACTTTAATTAGATACCCGGGTTTGATTCCCGGGTCGGGCAAAAGTGTTACAGGACTTTTCCGAATTCTCAGTAGCAGCACGGAGTCTGGTGATGTACCCAGTAAAGCAATAGGCTCGCCCTCTATTACGTGGGACCAAAAAATTCATGGCTAAGTGTGGGTGTAATACTACACCTTTACCTACCTCTTAGGGGATACAAGCGTGATATATTTAAATTAGATTTTTTCTTGGGTCCTCTGATACTTACGAGATAAGTCGTAATTTTAGGTTATTCATTTTAAATTATCAATGTAGTAGTTCAAATAGAAGTCGATGTTTACTTACCTTAGGCTTTTGATCACTGGAACACCCCGGCTGCTCAGGTTGTAAAAAATCCTGAAAAGTTGAATTACTGATTTTATAAATCCCTTAAAACATGACAATAACTTTTCAAAATAAAATCAAACCCACCTCTGCAAAAATCTGACATACTCTTAATTTAGGTATTTCCCATTCATAAAGTCTGCGGCTTTTCTTCAAAGACTGGAACAATTCTTCCTCAAAGTGAACCGAGCATATGGTACTATTTTTTGTAGGGAACCAGCTTGGTGACCTACCTGTAGCATCAATCCATTTTTTAAAAAAAAACGCATCTTTTGGGAAGCTGTAAAGGTACAAAAACAATTTATTTATCATTTATATTTAACTTAAGCTACTTCTTAATCAAAGCAGCTCCAAAATAACACACTAGCAATCAAGATCTCAATGATTTTTTGAGGAACCACGTTGCTAATCCATTACTCCTTTGTAAGAAAAATTGGTCTGCTGAACGTAAGGAAATTTTATTGAACAGTCATAATCCGATTCCTGCTGTAAGTGTGTTACGCAATACCCCACATATGATAGGAATTTCTTATATAAACATCTTAGTAAAAATAGAATAGTTAAACATTAAAAGAAACACATCCTTGCATGAAAAATAAATAGCATAATTAATATTATATTGACTTATGTTAGGCAAGTCATCTGAAACATGCTGATGACTATAACGCATTCCAAGCTTTACCGGCAGTAAAATACAAAAACCATAATAATAGCACGAGGATAACGCGTATCATATATTATAATAATTGAAACACAAAAACACACCACCGTATATCAACCTAAATTTATTTTTAATACTTACTTTACAAAAGTTGGTTACGCATTTCTATTTCTCTACTAGGCTGTAAAAAGATCAAAATAAGTAGAAACATTAATTCACATCGATCTTCCGAATGTGTTGGAACGGTTGACAAATTGAAAAATATGTAAACCAAAAGCAATTAATTAATTGTAATGTTGTCGATAGACCACGTTAGTAGATCTGCACAAGCACATCACTAAATCGCTCACACGCGTCGACCGGCCGCTTCGAGTAGCAGTGGCCGGTCTACGCGATGTATTCATTGGCTAGTCGCACGCGACGTTCGCAGTGAACGAAATACATTGCGCAATCGCCTACGTAGTACTAAATGGTACCCACGTATTGCCAGCAATGTATTTTTTTTTATTTCCTTGCGATAGTATCATTTTTGTCTACAAACTACATAATACTATTGTAATAATTACAATTATTACAAATATCATTAGTATTTTAAGGTTTTTGGACTTACCGGTGAAAAGAAATCCCTTCTCGAGCCACATTACATGCCTGGCTTCGTTTTCTACACGTTATAACAGCGCAAGATGGCATAATTATTATTTTTTCGCGGAGCTTCGTACGCTGTCGCAATATGAGCGCGATTGTTGACCGGTAAATCATTTTTTTTCGAAATATGAGCGTTTGCTCCCACGCGCGGTGCGCCTGCCATGCCCACAAGGCCTTTCTCCTCCTTTTAACTGTTCTGTGGTACATACCTATAATATCATAATTCATCACTCATATTTCATGAGAGATCACATTTTTATTTATTCGCAAAAGTAATTTGACTCAAACTATTGCTGGTCATAAAGCCTTTATGATCGCATGTTTCCTACGTACATGTCCCATTGACGATTTGAAACGTACCATGTTCGTAATAAGCAATGCACGGAACCACTTAGAGTTATGTGAAGGTCACTGCTTATTGAGTTATTATGGGGTGCGGTTGCAGTTGAAGGGAGATATGCACATAATTATGTACATAGCTGGTCCTCGCCCGCGACCCCGAATGTGAATTACAATTTCTCAGGGATCACACTATAGATTTTACAGTACAATATCTAAAAATTACATATTATATAATGAAGTTCCCCTTATTTTAAATTGTCTTTCGAGATATATACCACGTACCTTTGTTTGAAAGACAATTTAAAATATGTTTAAGTAATCACCAAAGTTGAAACTTCTATGCAAAGTCCCCCTTGCGTCCAGTTTGATTGTATGAACGAAATGTTCAAAAACTACCGAACGGATTTTCGTACTTTTACCTAATAGATAACACTACTAAACATTTGTTATATCTGAGGAAGGATTAAGTGTGTTATTCCCGTGTGCGGAGCCGTGGCCCGTGGGTCTAATGAGTAATATATTCACAAAAAAACAATAAATCTGTTTTGGTTAAAACTTAATCTCAAGCGGTTTTATTTGAATTCAAAAAGATTTGTTTTGTATTATATATTTTACTCATGTTTACGTCGCTAAAAATGAGACCGCACAAAGAACGGCCACAGTATGAGAACACGAAAGGTCTTTAATGTGACACACTTACAACATAATACTATGATCACCAATCGTTTGTTACACAGGCCCATGACAAAGCTTTAGGTAATGTCCGTGATAGTCGATATTTTCTACAAATGATAAAAGCATATTAATACATAGACCAATGTTTATTTTTCCTTAGGGTAATAAGTCCCTCTATGATCGTTTAAGCCAGGATCACACCAACGCGTACAGCTTGCGTCCGCGGTGGCGTGCGCGGTGGCGATCAGATGTTGTGTACGAACTTATAGCGTGGTGTTCACATCTACGCGTCCTCGGATTGCACGCGGCGTCCGGTGCAGCGTCTGCACGCGGCGGTGGCGATCAGATCGCGCTTGTTGCGTTAGGACGCTGCACACAGCTATTATTTGTTGAGGAAACTGTGTTTTTGTAGATTTTAAGTATGGTGGAAACGGAAGAAACTATAAATTAATTCCACAAATACCCATTGTTGTATGATACGTCTCATTCTGATAAGGCGTTATCGAATGATGGTAGGTATTTACTTCACTGGCACTGTATATCATACCCACCTCAAGTTCACTTCTTGTTCCTCTTCGTCTTCAATAATAGCAGACAGAAGTAAAACTTCTTCAATTTCACTATCTGTATCAGACAGCCTTTTAGTGACGCGACTACAGCCTGGTGAACGCCTGAACGAACGCGACAGTGTGCACAACTTTTGCACGCGCAATAATCGCCGCTGCGCACGCCACCGCAGACGCGAACTGAACGCGTTGGTTTGATCCTGGCTTTACTTGCAATTTCGGCGGCGCGGGCACCAAGTGTAACATTCGGGCACAGCATAGTTTTTCGTCGTAGATAGGACACATCTCAGCACCGCATTTATAGAAACTCATCCGCCGTTCATCTCCACACTGCACATCGACTAAGCAATGTTTGTATAGTGTGTGTAATATCCTGGCAATCTTTGTTCTTAGCAAGCTATTAGCCATATAGGAAAAGTAAAACGGTGCGAAGGAAACAGGTGCTTAGAAACCCACTACCGATAGTTTATAGGTGCCTACATTACGTAGACCATAATACTGTATCATTAATTACTGTTATAAAGATGCTTTTACGAGCGATACTAAATATCGCACGTTTTCTAGGGAATAGTGCGTCTAGTTCTATTACGTACCATATAAAAGTTTTATTACCTACGTATTAGCAAACGGCATAATTCAGCGTCAGAATTGTCTAAAAGTTATATTGAACCAAAATCACACTTATATCTTCCTTCGGGCGTCGATATCCTAGTAGAGATACCAACAGACCTCAATGTCGAATGTTCCAACTTAGCTTCCACTTACTGCTATCCTAATCTTTAAATATGAAATTCTTGCGTTACTGAATGACTGACAGACAAGCTATAGCCAAAACTATAATATAAACTATAATAAGTGCAAGAAGCTGAAATTTGGCATATATGTTTCTTGGGTGCACTAAGAAGGGATTTCGCGAAATTCCCACGGGAATGGGCAGAAAATGATAAATAAAAAAGGAGCGGGCGAAGCTGCGGGCATCCTCTAGTAATATATATAAACCTACATCAAACTTATGATATCACCAGAGGACGCCAGCAGCTACGCCTGCATTTTTTTCATGTTAACCCGTTTTGGCCGATCCCGTGGGAATTTCGGGAAATTCCTTCTTAGTGCACTCCTATGGTCCCCAAGGAACATATATGCCAAATTTCAGCTCCCTGCGCCCAATAGTTTCGGCTGTAGCGTGTCTGTCAGTCAGTCAGTAACGCAAGGATTTTATATATTAAGAAGATAAGATCTTAAATCTTAAACACCAGTGGCGGCTCATTCAAAGTAGCGCTGGAGCAGTGAACTCCCAAAATTATAAATTATATGTATACAATCCCATATAAAAAAATTCTATAAACATACTTAATATTTTAATATACACCTATTCTCTTTTCTATAATGCATATCCACAAATAAGTATTCAAATACTAAGCTATTTATCATAATTTTATCAACACTCTTGAAACATACATAGGTAGGTATTTTTGTTGAGTGGACTAGTGGAGCGCTCGTAACAGCGCTCTTGGTTGACAAAAGCACTGAAATGTAATGAGTGCGAAAGAGAGAGCGTTCTATGCGATGGGCGCGTGAGACAAAAGATTTCTATGAGAAATAAGCCAAATACGGAGCGCCGCTCCTGGCTAGCTTGACGAGGTGCGCATGCGCGAATATTATTACCCGACTAAATGATATGACCATTTGTCACGAAGAAAAATTAAAAAGTGTGCGCCGTTTTTTTTTTGTATTTTGCCGGTGTCATTTGAATGTAAACAAAAGCAAAACATTTCTCTGCAAGTGCGTTGGTAATTAGAAAAGGATTAGTGTTTAAAATATAGTTAATTGTATGTGTGATTGTGTGTATATGATTAAGAAAGACAGTTAAATTGTGTAACTAATATGGAACATAACAGCGTAAACTTTATAAAAAGCTGTGAAAATCTTTTAAAAGATTTTTCACAGCTTTATATATAGAAAGCAAGGGACCACTTCGGCCATAAATTACAATTACGCAAAATACCTCCGCAGACTAGCTTCTTTTAGCATCGGCGACCGGCGATTCAGTCGCTTTTTAGCATCCAGATGCAGCATCCGAATTCTTACACCGCACACTGGAAGATTCCGATCGCGGCGACTTGTCACTTAAAATAATAACGTAGGGGTCGTCCATTAATAACGTGATTTTATGTCTTTCCAATTTTAAACTTACTCAGTGATGATGATACCTGGGTAGGCTGGAGGCTTTACCACCTCTCCTCATTCTTTATCAAAAGTTTTTTTTATACAAAGTAAATAAAAAATATTTTATCCAAAACAGACATTGCGAGCTACTGGTGTCAAAATTTAAGCTAAAATAAAAAAATATAACACTCATTATTCTCTTCATCTCTTACCTGACTTCAATTTGTTTGGGTTGGCGCTGTATGGACATACATTCTCTTCCATACTTCTCTGTCACCAGTCATCCGATCACTTTTCTTACATATCTATTCTCACACAGTTATTCCATCTTTTATTTGGTCACCCCCTGCCTTTTCCTCTCTACCCTCCTATTTATCACTTGTTTACCTAAATACATAATCATCCACTCTTCTCATAAGATGTTTCTAAAATGCAAATCTTTTCATCCATGGACGCTACTTTCAGACTTCTTTGATATTTTCTCTATTTTGGCATTGTAAAAAAGTATTAAAATACATATCATGCATCATTACCTTTAAGAACGCTATTTTAGAAATATACTGGCTCATTTATGTCTTAACTTGCAATAATTGCAATTCAATCTTGCAAAATATAATAATCTTGCAAAATATAAGCATATCAAACATAAAGAATTCCAGAAATGGATCAGAAAATTCAGAGACCGGTGCACCTGCATAAAATCAAAATACCCAGACCAAACTGAGGACATCCTCCTTTTTGAAGTGGGTTGATTAAAGCATCCTAGAGCATCCAAAGGCAACGAAAGATCTTAATACAGGACTTTTCTGAATCCCTGCCAATCGAACGAACGATCGTTGTTTTATGATGCGTATAGGATAAAAATCTCTGGCTCAAGAAAAACAAGGGCACTTGATATCTGTCTACACTTATTTGTCCTTCCACCTATCAAGACTCACGTGATTAAAGGACGACTCCTTGCCATAGGTTGTCACTTATTTGTTAACACTTAAATAACACTGTGGGGTAATAAAATTCTTCACCCCAGGGGCACAACTTGTATTTTTCTTACGATGATTACGATTATTACGATTCATCTCCTAAAGTTGTCAGTCACGTGGCCTAAAAAAACTTCCATCTAGTCTGCTTAGCTATGTTAAAAAATTACCCCAGGGTGTCAGTTACGCATGCATTAATTTCTCATCAATTTAGTCAAATGTTTGATAAACTAAGTTTACAGAGCCCTGCGAAGCTCCTTTTTTGGGTGGCAGCGTCACAAGAAAACCTAACATAACCTATTAAGTTTTCTGAGTGGATAAGTTTCCGGAGCGGACGAGACTTTTCATATTAAATGATATTTTGTAGAACGATCGTTAGTTTGGTGTACAATTAGTAATTTAATGAAATAATGAAGTTTTTTAACGTGAAGCACTTTAGTGTTATTTAAAATGTTTGATGCTTTGTTAAAAATATCCCCATGTAAACTACAAAAATAATTTATTTTGTACACTACAACTTTTAATAGCCGTTTGGGGTAATTTTACCCCAAAGATTTATTTATTATTCTGTAACCGAAAATAAGGATGTTATTATAGGGTTTGACTAGTGACTGGCTTAAACAGAATAATTGATGTCGATAAAATTATGACAGCGCTTATAATAAATATTTAAGTTTTTATTAAGGCAGTAGGTACACTACCTAGGGTGATGTACTAGATTTTGACGAGGCGACCCTTATCATAGGTTATGATAAAGCTACACTACCTACTGCTTTCTTTATACCGATGAAAATATTAAGCAAGCTAAAGTCAGTATTTTTTACCTACATCTAAAAACCAGTTCTCGTATTACTTTCAGAGAGCATCATCTATCAATTCAAACGTTAATATTAATACAAAGAAATGAGTGCAGTACTGTCCATGCCATCTATTGTTTAGAGCATAAAATGTAGAGTATAACTTGCCAGTTTTCGATAGTATAAGTCTATTAATAATAGAACATAATTTAACATCATTGTAACGAACATCATTTAATTATACTGGTATATTTGTGTTTTTTGATAGAAACCTATATTACTGATATTGTACAATTATTGTATTACAACGATGAAAAAATAAATCAATTTATCGATAGTCGACTCGGTCGATAACGAACAACACACTACAGCACTACGGTCGCCGCGTCCGAACGCAGAGAGTCGCTAAAACGCGATGCAGCATTGATACAGTTGCAAAATCGCCGGTCGCCGATGCTAAAAGAAGCTAGTCTGCGGAGGCCCTAAAACTAAAACATACACAATCGCAGTTTGAAAAACGACCAATATGATAAAATGCTTTTAATATGTGGTTGCGAAGGAACTAAGAAGCTGTTTTGTTTTCCCTGTACTTATTTTGTTTAATGGCGCCGGAGTCGATACTGCGTGAACCATAGATATATTAATTAAATTATTTATATTTCTGTGGCGTGGACGGTTCATAAAAGCATTCACAAAATAAATGGTAAGCAGTTTCACCTTTTTTTTTAGTAAACACCCAATATAATCTTTCACGAGCCGCCTCTGTTAAACACTATTCCGTTTAGTAGACCGTGTTATTCGATAAACAAGAACAAAATAAACAAACACTGTATTGTACTTTATTACTTGAGACTTTTAATATTTTATTGTGATAAATTTTATTCTTTTCATCTGCGTCATCAGCCTTGGATATTCTGTCCCACTGCTGGGCACGGGCCTCTTTTCTCAATGAGAAGTAAGGCCATAGTCCATCACGCTGTCCAAGTGCGGGTTGGCAGACTTCGAGAACATTATGGAGAACTCTCAGACATGCAAGTTTCCTCATGATGTTTTCCTTCACCGATAAGTAAGCGATAATTAACACACGACAGACTGCTATGCAGAGCAGTCTGTCGGTCTCTACACGCGGCTATCGTTGCTTTGCCTTTTCATCTACCAGTTACAAAATAATCAAAATTTATCAACCGTTTTAGATTTTTGAGGAGTTGAATGACCTCTCTCTTTTGGAAGTTTGGTTTCAATTTCGTTAATTTCAAATTTGTAAATATACCTAGTCAGTAGGTTGCAAGACGCACCATGTATTACAACCAAAACAATCACAAAAAAGCAATAAAAGCACAAGTCGTTGTAACGTTAAAATAATGTATACACGTGGATAAAATATATTTACGGGTATATAGCAAGCCGGCCAGTAACAGAGAGAAGCCATCGAAAGTAATTAAGTCAATGAAACAAATGTACAAATGAAAAAGAAAGAGTAAAACTCTTACAGCGTTCGCTAAAAATACGTCCTATTACGCGCTCGACCGAGTTTGGGTTTTTAAAAAAAAATATTTAATTGTCCTTGGAAATTAGAAATATATTGAATTAAAAAATTAGAAATTACAATACAAGTGAACAGCTCGGAAATCGGACAGAGACTGACATGGGATCATCTCTTGGGTGGCTCATGGGTGTCGGAATAAGCAGAACTGCCTAGTAAAGTGAAATTCGAGTCTGGTAAGCGTTTAGACATAGAGAGAACCGGGTGTAACACCTCCCCGGCCAAGAGTAAACTTACCCTGACGAGTAAGTTTACTGAAAATAGGGAAATAGTAGGTTTGGGTAAGGAATTTAGGATAACACAGGTTAACATAAAGAGTCCTTAAATGTTACAATATTTGAACCGAGCTTTAACACAAAATATTTAAACTAGATAACTCTTATTCTAGGACGAGTAGTGTGTACTTCTGTCTCGTCAGGTTCTACTGGCTCTATATCCATTTTAATACAATTCTTACAAATCACCTTGCGATAATAAAATGCGAAGAATGGCACTGCTAGAATTAAAATAATCATTGAAAAGGATAGACTAGTCCGAGAAATTACATTAGTTATTAAATTATCATCAAAATCATTAAGAATTTTCTCAGAATCATCAGCAAGGCTTTTGATGTTTTAAACTTTGTATATCGATGTTTTTGATAGTAGAAGTAGATAAGTTCACGTTTAGTTCCTTAAATTTACTTAATGTACAACACTTATCTTGTATTAAATTAGTATCTAAATTAATTTTATTATTACTTATATTATATGCTAATTCTGACGTAGATAACAGTTTAATATCTTTGCAAAATGCTGTGCATTATGGTTTGGCATTATGGTACAAGCCTGTTCCACTTACAGTTATTTCAGTTGTATTAGTCAAACATTGAATGGACAATTTCGTCATCCCAGATTGTACAAAAATCCATTTATTAGAGCCAAGATTATGCCAGATATTAATATTGCCGTAAATAAATTTTGTTTCACATTGAGACGGCAAGTCTTTTACAAATTTAGTTAATAATTCTATTTCACATGTCGGTTCTTGACCCACTGATAGTACCTTGGAGACGTCACAGATCATTAGATTTTTATATAAAGATTTACATTGTGTCATGTCTTGAAATGTACAATAGGCCGACCTTTCTTTATTGAGAGCAATAAAGTTAGTCGTCGGTAAAATCACTGCATAGGAATTAGGTGAATTAGTATCATGTGTTCATTTATTCTATTTCTTAGTATTAATTCATTAGTAGCTACCGTTACATTTTTTAGACTTAATGTTAACTGATCAATGACGTCATTCAAATGAGCTTCATTTTTCGAGATAGTATGAAGAGTATCGTTGAAGTTGATTATTGCCGACTTAGAGAGAATAATATTTTGTTTCATTAAAATCGTTAATTGTTTTTCATTTGAATATAGTTTTTGGATGGCGTCATTGTACATTTCAGAGACTTCTTCATCCATTACTCCAAATACCTTTTTCATGATTGTGCATATTCCAGAAATCCAGCCTGATCGTCTGGATTTAGGTGACATTAAATGCGATATAGCATTGTAATCCCGAGCTATATCGTCGTAGAGTGAAGAGAGAGGTTGCAGCATATTATGACATTGAAAATCTTTGATTGCCTCATATTGGTGACACATAAACCTAGATGTTCCTAAAATTACATTTATATTATCCAAATGTGGTTTGATATAACTTAAATCTATCGAAATTATAAAATAAGCGTGGTCACTAGTTATTTTCAAAGCACTTATAGGATTAAAATATATCCCAGGGCTTTTATCCAGTTGTTGAACAGGCTCTTGGATGGAGAATGATGCAGGAAGGAATAGTAGAATATCCCTGAAAAGTTTTGAATATGATAATAAGGTAAATTACTGATTAGGCTGAATGCGGTGTCGCTAATTTAATTTGGTCATAATGGTGTAGGACGTGACGTCTGTTAATGAGCAATGTCACTGTATTGTTATCGTGCACTTTGATAATTTTGTATGGCCCTTTCCACTGCAGTGATAATGCTTTTCTGAGTCTTAAGTGATTACGAAGGTATACAAGATCACCAACTTGGTATGTTTTGAACCTTGTGTGAATATCATAATACCTTTTGGATTTCTCCTTAGAGTTATATATAATACTAGTCGACGCCAGCGGCTTCGCACGCAGATATTTTCGAATTGCCCGTTTTGCCCGATCCCGTGGGAATTTCGGGAAATCCCGTCTTAGTGCACCCCTTCGGTCCCCAAGGAACATACGTGCTAAATTTCAGCTTCTTGCGCCGAGTAGTTTTGGCTGTAGCTTGTCTGTCAGTCAGTCAGTAACGCAAGGATTTTATATATTAAGATTTTCGATTGCGTTTTTGTCTTGTATGTTTAAACCGATGAATAAGCATTTTCAAATATTCGGGATAGGAGGGTTCTAAAGAAGAATCATAGACTAAGTCTGAAATGAAGTCGTAAGGCGTATAATTAGTCGTGCAATGAACCGTAGTGTTATAAGTCAGAATACCGGTGTATACGTAGCGATGCCAATTGTCTTGATCATTACTCACAAATGACTTGAGATACTCCTTTAAAGTCGAGTGACTGCGCTCAAGGGCACTTTGCGTCTGAGGATGATATGGACTAGACCACAACTGCTTAATTTTAAGGAAATCGCAGGTTCTTTTAAAGAGTTCGGAGGTAAAATTCGTGCCTTGGTCAGTGAGCACAGTCTTTGGTATGCCGAATAGGGATACGAAATGTATTAAACATTTACTAGTTTCCGCTGCAGTTGTAGATCGTATGGGATAAGCTATAGAAAATTTTATTAAGTCGTCTTGCAGGGTCAATTTTTATTTTAATTTCGCTGGACCTGATTCAGGCAGTGGCCCCACTATATCTAGAGCAACACGCTAAAATGGGGCTGTAGAGGTTGTGGTAATTTTCATGGGTTCGCGGTTAACTTTTCGAAGGGCCTTATTTTTCTGGCAAAGTTTACAAGATCTCACGTAATTTTCCACGTCATTGCGCATACCTTTCCAGTGGTATCTTTCCTGAATTATTTTGAGCATTCTAACCGTGCCTAAATGACCTGCTATGGGTATGTCATGATTTTCTTTCAGAACCTTTTTTATTTCACTTAAGGATGGAAAAATAATAGTATTACGATAAATTGTTACAAATACATACATACATACAAAGACTCACGCCTGTTTCCCGGAGGGGTAGGCAGAGACTACGGAACGCCATTTGCAACGATCCTGACATACCTCACTTGCTTCACTCACTCCCATCAAGTTTCTCATGCATGCTCTTCTGTTAAGGGTACTTCTGACTTGTCCTTTTTTCAGGATGTCTCCAATCTGGTCAGAGAACGTTCTCCTAGGTCTTCCCCTTTGCCCTGTCCTATTCACACTAGCCTGATATATATTCTTTGTCAGTCTATCGTCATCCATCCTCTCCATGTGCCCAAACCATCTTAACATGCCTTTCTCAATGCTTGTCACTACATCTTCTTTTACCCCACACCACTCTCGTATCACACAATTCTTTACTCTGTCGGTCAAAGACACACCACACATACTTCTCAGTGCTCTCATTTCTACGGCATTTATTCTACTTTCAAATCTCTTCTACCATACCCAACTTTCACTACCATACATAAGGGTAGGCACTAACACACCTCTATGTACAGCCAAACGTGCCTTTTTGGACACGTTTTGACTGTTCATAAACGCCTTCAGAGCTCCATTCACACTATTACCTGCATTAACTCTCCTTTCAATATCTGCTTCATTCTTACCATCTCTTGTAAACAACGTACCTAAGTAAACAAACTCATTCACTTGTTCCACTCACTGTCCATCGATTAAAACATTACAAGCCGTAACGCATTCCTCCTTTTCAAAAACCATAACTTTCGTTTTACTTATATTCACTTTCATTCCTTTCCTTTCTAACGCACGATGCATGATTGTTACCATCTCCTGCAACTCCTCCGTTGAAGATGCAAGTATAACCTGATCATCAGCATAAACGACGCATTTGACGAGTAACCCATTCATCCTTAATCCGCAGTCACTATGTCTTAAATCTTGCAAACAACTGTCCATGAAGAGGTTAAACAGCCACGGCGACGCTACACATCCCTGTCTAACACCTTTATCGATGGTAAACAAGTCAGTGTATGCCCCGTTTATCCTCACACAAGCTCTAGAATCCTCATAAAGGAATTTCAGAGCTCGAATGAGGCTGCTGTCCACCCCATTCATTGACAGCACCGACCACATTTCATTCCTCACCACTTTATCGTAAGCCTTTTCCAAATCCACGAATGCGCAATAGACCTTTTGACCTTTGGCCAAAAATTTTCCGGATATGCTTCGCTAGGAAAAAACATGATCCGTGCATCCCATACCCTTTCGGAATCCCGCTTGTACATCCCATATTTTCTTGTCGGTTACCTCCATAACTCTTTCAATAAGTACCTTTGCATACAATTTGCCAACAATGCTGAGAAGGCTAATGCCTCTATAGTTTTTGCAGTCTTGTTGCGAGCCTTTTCCTTTATAAAGAGGCACAACTACAGCTGTGGTCCAGTCATTAGGTACTCGACCGGTGTTCCAACACAAGTTATATAACCGCTGCAACTGACCAACTATGATGCCCTGTCCAGCCTTCAGCATTTCGACTGTAATCCTATCATATCCTGCAGCCTTACCTACTTTCATACTTCCCAGTGCCTTCACGATCTCATCCACGCCAATAACGCTTTCATCATTGCTACCATTACAATTCACTTCAGCTATCGGTGTCTCTATCGCCGTTCTTTCAAATAAACTTTTAAAATACTCTTTCTATTTCTTCAGCACGCACAATTCACCATTAACTATACTTCCATTCTCGTCTATGATGGATGTGTGTTCTGAGGATTGATTTCTTCCTCGAACTGCACGAACGGATTTCCAGAAAAACTTAATGTTCCTCTGGAAATCGTCAGATAATCTGCTATCAAACTCATCTTTCTTTTCCCCTTTTTTCCTTTTAACCATTTCTTTCACTATTCTTTTTGACCTAACAAACTCCTTTCTTGCTTCATCTATGTCTACACTCGTTGCTTTTCCCATTCTTTCATTTGCTCTGTCAGCCAACCAATCTGACCAAGCTTTCTTCTTCTCTGACACTGCTGATTGTACATCCTTGTCCCACCATGTATTCTTAACCTTTCGTATTTTCCTTCTCTTGATCATACCACATACTTCAGACGCTACACATACTACCTCTTCTTTAAAGGCCTGCCATAATTCTTCCATATCACTTATGCCATCGAATCTCTCAAATCTTGCTATCAATCTTCGTTTATACTCATCTTTCACATCTTTCTCTTGTAGATTTTCTACTTTTATTCTTTCCAAGACCCTATTTTCAGTACGCTCTCGGTGTCGCCATCCTTTGAAGAGCCCACTTATCCGGCTCAACACCAATAAGTGGTCTGTGTGGATGCCGATCCCTCGATATACTCTTGTATCCAACACATTCTTTCTCAATCGTTCATCTGCTATCACAAAATCAATCATACTTCTTCTAACATTTTTCGCCTCACGCGTATACATATGTATCCTTTTATGATCAAACATGGTGTTTGTCACACAAAGGCTCCACTCCAAACAAATCTCAAGCAGTGCTTTTCCATTTTCGTTCACACTCTCATCACCAAATGCACCTAACACCCTTTCAAATCCATCTCGCTTTACTCCCACCCATCCATTGAAATACCCTAACAAGATCAATCTTTCATTATCCTTGCAGTTCCTCAAAATCTCTCTTAAACTCTCCCAAAACTCCTGCTTTTCGTCTTGCTCATGTTGTGACATACCCGTAACTATATTGACCGGGGCGTACACCCCCACAATAAAGAGACGAGTAAGTCCTATTTTCATTCTCATCCACAGTAGCCTAGCATTTACACATTCAAACTCTTTTTCGCACTCATTCATTCGCGCAGACAGTACTACACCACTTCCCTTACAGGCTCTGGTGGTACTATCTACCCCAGACCAATACGCCGTATATGCACCATGCTTGGTGGTGTCACACCCTTTTCTTTTTGTTTCATTCACACAAAGAACATCAATCTTTCTATCATCCATCATCTGACATACTTCATCCAATTTGCCGTTCATTCCTCCACCAACATTCAATGTTGCAAACCTGCTTTCCGTAGGCCGCTTTTCGCCCTCGCGGGAAACGAGACGTGACGGGTTGCGAACCGCGTCGCCGCCGTATGGAGAAGAATAAGTTTTTGTTCCCATAGCTTTCCCACGAGATTTAGGGATCTAGACGGTCCATCCCCGCAGAGCCCTTTACGGGGGTAAGGCGGAATATCAGCTGTGCCCTGTGACCACCATCACAGGCACCCTCCGTTTACGACCAGCTTGCCCTCTGGCCACGAATCCCTCGGCACGGGTCGGTTCACACCTTAGATCGGGGTTTTGTTTCGGGTATGCTCCCTGAAAGTTGGTTTAAATTCGGAGTTTTCCTTCTTGTTACAAATATATCTATATTATGGAACATATATAATATAATGTTATATAATTTAGTGAATTAATGAAAATCGAAGGGATTCTTAAAATCCGCAATACTCGTGTTAGATGGTGCATTTATGATTAATTCATTGCGCAGATTCTTAATACTAATATATATATCTTCATAGGTGGCATTATCAAAATGATTTACTTTAGTAAAAAGTAAATACACAATTTTGCTTTTATATTCGACTTTAAAAAATGAATGCAAAGTTCTTTCTTTGTTGAGAATTTCTTGTTTATTCGCTAACTCATTTAAAATATCTTCTACATATGGGTTACTTTCGTCGAGGTCAATAGATGTAGGGATAACGAGTATTTTGTCCGGAATAGTAAGGACACTGGAGTTAGATTCTAATATTTTGTCATTTGACTCAACGTTTTTACTGTTCATTGTTCTTAAGAATTGGGGATAATTGTTATCATTGATATCGAGAATTTCTAGAGGGTCGAGGAAAGGATTTTGAGGATTCGATATGTTTCTATGTGAACTACATGTGGGAGATAGCGGGAAATCAAGCTGTGACGTTGAAGGTAAGTTATGGTAATCGTTTATTGCAGGATTAGTGTTAATCTCAGGATCTGCATTGGCAGTGGATGGTGAACCTGGAGCAGCTTGGAAATTCGCCAAAGGATTCTGCGGTAAGTCAGGTAAGTTTAAAGGACTGAATCCGAGATCGAGATTATCGTTAAATGGGCTGATATTTTCGTCGAGGTTAACAATTCCTTCATTATTTACAGGATTTACAAGGTAGCGAGACAAAGCGTCAGCGGCTGCATTAAGTTTGCCCTTCTGGTAGGTGATTTCGTAATCGTACTCTTCTAATTTGAGTCGCCACCTTTGCAATTTGCTGCTGGGATCTTTGTGATTGAAGAGCCATTTTAAGGGTCTGTGATCGGTGATAATTTGGAATTTTCGCCCGTATAGATAAGGACGGAAGGTTTTGGATCCGAAAATTATGGCCAGGAGGTCCTTTTCTGTGGTGCTATAATTGGTCTCGCTTTTATTAAGGGTCCGAGAGTCATAGGCTACAGGCCTATCTTTGCCAATAGGGCCTTGACTGAGAACGGCACCAATTGCGTGATTGGAAGCATCGCATTTCAAAATAAAAGGCAAAGAAAAGTCTGGATAGATAAGAACAGGGGCGGAGGTAAGTTTATATTTTAATTCATCAAACGATAACTGCTGTTGGTTCTCCCACAAGAATGGTGTATCCTTTTTGAGGAGCTGGGTCAGAGGTTTAGCGTTTTTAGAAAAATTTGGTATGCAACGGCGGTAATAAGAAACCAGACCAAGAAAGGACTTAATATCTTTTGAGCTCTTCGGTGTCGGAAACTGAGTCACTGCTTTAACCTGTTCGGGGTTTGGTTTTACACCATTTTCAGTTATTAGATGGTTAAGATAAGCGACTTCACGTCGGAGAAACTCACACTTGTCTGGCTGAAACTTGAGATTAAAATCTCGAAGTCTTTGAAAGATTAATGACAGGTTTTCTACGTGGCTACTTAGGTCGTATGAGTATATTACTATGTCATCGAGGTACACAAAACAGCGCATACCTTGAAGGCCTGAGAGAGCGGTATTCATCAGCCGCTGGAAAGTGGCGGGAGCGTTTTTCAAGCCAAATGGCATCCTAGTGAATTCGAAGTGACCCTGAGATACGCTGAAGGCAGTTTTGGGCGCATCTTCCTCGTCAATTTTAATTTGATGAAACCCTGACGCGAGATCAATGGTTGAAAAATACTTGCTCCGGCCAAGCTGATCTAGAATTTCTGATATCTGTGGAATTGTATAACTGTCGCCAATGGTTACGTCATTTAACTTCCTATAGTCAATGACTATGCGCCACTTACGTTGACCTGAAGCGTCTAGCTTTTTTGGTACTATCCAAATTGGGGATGACCAAGGGGATGTAGAATGTTTAATGATATTTTGGTCGAGCATTTGGCTAATTTGTTTATTAACTTCTTCTTTGTGCACCTCTGGGAACCGGTAAGACTTGACATTTATAGGATTTTGAGCAGATGTTATTATTTTATGTTTCAGTGCATTTGTATGGGAAAGTTTGTCACCGGGCACATGAAAAATATCAGAGAATTCAGAGCAAATGTCGTGAAGGGCGTTAACTTCTTCAATGTTAAAATGGGAAGTTTTAAGAAGATTAAGGACTTCTTCTGTTCAAGCATAAGCATTAGTTTCATTGTTTACTGTGGAGGTGTAACAATACGATTTTTCCAAAGGGCTAATATGTATGAGATTTATATTTAAATTGGAGTTTAAAGTTACAGGTGCTTCAGAAACATTTACAACTGATATATTAACTCTGTTGTTTTATTTTACGGACACTTAGCAATCGGCAATTAATAAGTCTTCGTGAGTAAATTGATCTAATACAAATCATTTTTTCACTTCGGGATTAGCGACAGAGCATTCTATTACAGTTTCAGATCGAGGTTGAATTGTATAAACCGGGTGACTAAAAATGAGATCAAAGAACAATGGCAGAATTTGGTCTGGGTTGGTTGTGGCGACCTTAAACTTCATATGAACAAAACAAATTGTTTATTTTTCTACGATTTTTAACATTTTCACTTTGTCTCGTTAAAGCTGGAGTATTTTATGATGATTAAAAGCATTCCAATTGATTACGAATACTTTTTTATTTGATTGATGCCATAGACAATGGTGTGACAGGAATAGACGTGAGTGCTATAACCGTATCGATTATTAAATAAGTAATCGATACGATCGACCTTTATAGAGTTGGTTTGGTTTAAAATGCAGTTATTTAACATTTAATCAACTTTATATCATTAAGCTAATATTTTTGAAGCAAAACAACGTTTAAATCAAATAAAAACGTCACAGCATCGTTTTAAAGTTGTATCGATTTCACATAAAATCGATTTAAAATGTGCAGCTCTGCTTTTGTCTATGACTGTGACAGTTTGATGCTACAAAATACTTCCGTGTTTTGATGTCAATCTGACATATATCATTTGATAATTCAAACGTATCTACCTACATTGTTTAACTTTCATACTATAACTTTCCTTGTACCTACATTGTTCATTCTTAACTAAAACTTAAAACACCGATATCTTCTTTTTCCACCTTTCCTGAGTGAAAATAGAATCATTTCTAGACTCTGTTACTTACGCCAAATTTTTTGATATATTTTTTATTACTGGTCGCTTCAATTTAATTTCAGACATTTTGATGTATGGAGATCTGCCATTGTCCTTTGATGTCTTTAATTTTTAATATGTGTTCATTATAGTCTATTGTGCAATCGAGGTCATTCAGTAGATCACTTCCTATAATTCCATCATATGATAGGCAAATTTCATCAACAACATGAAATTCATATGATATTATCGGCTCTGAATTAAGTGTCAATTGAATATTGCCTACAGTTCGTATTGTATCATTGGCGGCATCTATACCTTTTAATAATATTTGTTTTTCTTCTAAAGGGGGCATTTTTACAATAGAAGATTGTTTAAGAAGGCAAACCATTGAACCAGAGTCTATCAAAAAATTTA
Organism: Euclidia mi; assembly: GCA_944739405.2. Taxonomy (NCBI): domain Eukaryota; kingdom Metazoa; phylum Arthropoda; class Insecta; order Lepidoptera; family Erebidae; genus Euclidia; species Euclidia mi. Next base: position 56,386,021 of record OX123187.2, read on the forward strand.
AGTTTTTTATTACGATATCGGGGCGTTGGAAATGTCATTTTTTATTACGATATGAGGTAGAAATTGATTCGTGGTGTTGGACATAACCTCGTAGATTTTGTTTTCATTTTGAATTTGGGGGTTGGTAATCAAAATATAAGGTTTAGTTTCAAGTATAGTATCAAAAAATGGTATACTACATTTTCTGCTAGGATGAGAACCAGTGTTGCTAACTGCAATATCGGATTTAGGAGTTAAAATAGTACGCTTTGATTTAGTAGCACGAGAATAGGATTTGGCGAGTGATATATTAGGTTTTGTGTTTGAAACAGTGGATTCAGTGGATGAGTTTATTTGTTGAGTATCCGAGACAGTGGATTTGGAAAGTGTACTAGATACAGTGTGATTGGTATCGGAAACAGTGGTTAAAGATTTTGGCAATGATACAGTGGTATTGGTACCGGAGGCAGTGGATGTTGCAAAGGATACAGTGGATTTAGTATTCAGTGTGTCGGCTTTTCTAACTATATTTCCCGTGCGACACTTGTCGGGAAATTTTAATAGTTTAAATTTTCATCGGTACTTTCGCCGGGTTGGTTTTCATCACGATTTATACACGAACATGATTCGTGGATATATTTTATGTCGCGGGGACGGTCAGTACTATTATTGTTACTAGGGCCAGGCTGATAGGTGTTAAGATTTCGGTTGCGATTATTATTAAATTGGCGCTTGCGACAGTTTTCAATGGTGTGTCCCATGTTTTTGCAATACCTACAAATGACGCCACTTGTATTCATTGGACCACCTTGAAATTTACGAGGCTGAGGGTGGCCTTGATTCTAAGTCGGGTACCTAGTAACGTCACGGTTGTATCTAGCATTGTCACGACTTTGAAACGTCATGAAATGTTTTCGAGAATTCAAAAATATATTTTCTTCTTCACAAGCGTAATTAATCGCGTCCGATAAAGATTCAGGGTCACGACAGCGCACCATTGTTGAGACTGATGGATGAAGTCCAGTAACAAAAGTGTGAAGTGCTAGATCTTTCATTGCGGCGGCACGGCCAGCCAGTTCCCCTTTCTTTTCTGTCTTTTTCTTTGAAGTTGGAACCGTCAAATTAATTTCGGATAATAATTTAAACAAACAAGTTTCAACTCGTAATGCGAACTGGTTAACCGTCTCTTTCTGTTCTTGTCTACATTCTTGTAATTCCGTAAGCAGGTAGGTGTAATGCTTCCGGTCTCCGTATAAATTTTTTAGAAAATTTTCTAGTTGCTCAAAGTCCTCGAACTCCTTTAAAGAGCATGCCGTTTGAGCTCTGCCTTCCAACTGACTAAGAATAAATTTAAATAAAATTGGTTTCGGAACGGTGTTGGCTAGTTCTATAGCATTTCTACAGTTGTTTAGAAATGGGTTAAGTAATTCACGAGTGCCATCAAATTTTGAGATAAATTTTATCAGAAAGTTAATATTTACTTCAAGAGTTTCGCCAGATGCAGAGGCACCCTCTTCCTTTAGAATGGGTTGTTTGCTCATGTTTGAAAATAATAAAAAGCATGAATAAAAGTAACGAAATTATTTAAGTTATGTCTCAAGGTTATAACTTGATTTATAAGACGAGCTTAAACTGAGCACTGTACCACGCCGCTATCTATTCTCCGAAGCTCGGTCCCTGGATACGTGGGCGGAAGCGATAACGCTGTTCACGGTAACTTATAAGTTTATAACTAAGGTTTGGAGATATGGAGTTGTAGTTAATAAATGATATTAGGATGAAAAGACAATGAAATGTAAACAAGATTTCACAAAATAGTAATATAAAAAAACAGACTCGTGTTAAACTTAGTTCTAGAATGTATATACTATATGTTTTGCACTTCAAATACGATGTTTTGTTGGGTTTTCGATCACAGCTTAACACAGTCCGAAGATATAGAAATAAAATAACTCACAGGATCGGCAGGAACATTGTTAAATGATTTCAGGTTGTAGAAAGTCCTTGCGGCTGATGCAGAGAAGACTCGGCGTGACGATACGATGACAGGTAAGCAGAAATGTCCCAGGGTTACCGTGACTTTGGGTAGTTTTCGGTGATTGTGACTGCGTTTCGTCGGCTGAACGCAAGGGTAAGTACACAAGGTCTTTCTTTTCAGGCTTGCACGTCGGGTCTCTAGTTTCGTGTTCTTTTCGCCGAGTTTGGTAAGTATAGAATAAATATTTATTATTATAGGCTGCAGGTTTACAGGACCACACAACAAGATTTGCACAACCGATAGAATAGTTATATTCGTATTTGTTCACTTTTACACTTATAGAGTTAGTTTTCTTCACAAGGTTAAGCACAATTTGGTAATGAATCACAACAAAAGATTTACACAATACTTCAACAAGGAGACGTTTCCGAGGGACTTCTCAAATCCCCTTGAGCTGCCACCAAATATTACGCGCTCGACCGAGTTTGGGTTTTAAAAAAAAATATTTAATTGTCCTTGGAAATTAGAAATATATTGAATTAAAAAATTAGAAATTACAATACAAGTGAACAGCTCGGAAATCGGATAGAGACTGACATGGGATCATCTCTTGGGTGGCTCATGGGTGTCGGAATAAGCAGAACTGCCTAGTAAAGTGAAATTCGAGTCTGGTAAGCGTTTAGGCATAGAGAGAACCGGGTGTAACAGTCCGAAAAGCTAACCATTTTCAGCATCAACCTGGTGTCATAAGCCTACTTGCTGCCTTCGGTATAATAACTTATATTACTTGTGATGGATATCAATCACAACCATGCCTCACAAGCGTCAAAATCCCAATATGGATATTCCTATGATCCTTCAGCATTACAGAAGCAATAGGAAGAAAAGACAAATAAGCTTATGTTTTTGTTTGCAGCACGAGCAAAATGGAGTCGGATACGCTTGTAAAATACCAGCAGTTGGGCAAGCAGCCATAGCTGCTCTTCCGTCAGAGACTAGGCTTTCGCAATTTGTACATACTACACATACTTAAGTATATTTATGTAACGGGTCTCAATCAAACGCGAAGCAAGTAGTATCTTTACGAAGAGAGGGAAACACGACATCAAACCCTGTATCAATCCGTCTGGCCAGCGGGGTTTATGTAAATCCTCCATTCGTCTCACAGTGGTACTGGGAAGCATGTGAGGAAAGGTTTAAGCCCAGCAGTGGAGTGTGGACAACTGTAGAGACATAAAATCCAGATATTGATTAAGACGCGTTACTTAACTGCGTTACTTAATGGCGAAATGTGGGTGTAATATTTACACCTCTGTCTACCCCTTCGGGGATGCCGGCGTGAGAATGTAAATAAAAAAAATAAAATAAAAAAATTAACTATTACTTACCTTGGTAAGTCCCGTGATAATGATTTTTTAAGAAAAATATCTGCTATATTTTTGTTTACCCCTTCATATAAACAGGTGGCGTTTCAATATCATCGTCGTGGAAAATACAATTAGATTTTTACAAAGGCTTCTAAGTAATAAAATACTTTGAGAAGTTCTTAATGATGCAATTTAGGTAAACCCTAAGGTTTCTAAGGTATTAGAAATGATACAGATAGAACTTCGGTAAAACGGTGTATGCAGTTACTATCAGCTAAAAAACTAAGCCAATTGTTGACCAACAGTGATAAAAAACTATAATCGAAACTTTACTGGCGGTTTATTTTCTACTTTTCAAATTGACGCCAAAGTGGAATATCAAGGGCGCGTTCCATACATAAATTGTACATTGACGTTGAGCATCAAGTTCGAAAATAGTGTTATCAGAACATAACAACTCCGCAAGTTTCTGTACTAAAGTTGAATAATGACATCTAGCGGCAAAGGCTGACAATATCTTGAAATACATTACTAGACTTATGTTATGAAAAATCATTCAAGGAACCCCATCTATTTGTAAATAATTGAACAAATTAACAACGCAGTTAGCAAATAATTTGTTTATAACTTATATTCATAGATGTCGCACTAAGTTACTAAAAATCAATAAATCATAGAAATAAAAGCAAACTAGAACACATACAATATGAATTTCTTCGAAAATATAACGCTACGCAAAAGGCGAAACAAATTACTATCAGAGACTGAAAGTACAGATATTTCTACAGCAGATATTGCCTCTAAAAGTTTAGTGGACTTGTCTGACAATGCTACTGATGAAATATTGGATCTAAAGCAACGAGTTCAGCAGTTGAAACATGAACTAGCGTCAGCGCATCAAGAAATTAATAATTTATCAATAGAAATTACAGATCTAAAGAATACCATTCAAATATTGACCAAAAAGCAAGATTTGATGTTAAAAGCCACAAAAAAAATTACTACCGAATTACTCACCCCAAACAAAAATTCAAAGTTGACAAAACCAAGCAAAATAGCAAAAAAATTTGAAAAAAAAAACAACTAGAGTTTTCTCAAATTTACCAAAATGATGTTTATCAAATTCCACAGAGAATTGAATATGAACCTCTTATTCAAGCATGCCAACCAGTCCAAACAACACCATCCAATATAATCAAACTTTGTATTTTCAGTAGTAATAAGTCTAATAAACTTCTAAGTATAGCATTGAAACAGTTTCCAAGTTCCAGTATATGCCATTATTTATCACCTAACTGTTCCATAACTAAACTGCTTGACAACCTGGAAGCATAATTAATTGACTATACAATTAATGACTATTGTGCCATATTTATAGGTAGTGAGCATTTTAAAAGGACTTATAGTTATTCTAAAATTTTTACCAAATTGCGCAATTAAATTGCTAGTATAACACATACAAATATAATATTATGTTTGCCTACTTACAAGTGTAACCACTATAGTGCTATGTACAATTGGCGAATAGAGATGTTCAATAGTCTGCTCTATCATGACAAAAACATTTATGAATATGCATTAATATAAGATTCTAATTTGAATCTGGAATATGACTATACCATGTTTCGGAAGCATGATGGAGTACTCAACAACAGAGGCATGGTAAATATATTTGAAGATTTAAAATACCTAATTGACAGCATGTCCTCATAATTTGAATATTCTGAAAATTTAAATTATAATGAGATGAATGATATAATTGAATGTAATTCTGCAAATATAGCTGAAGACAATTATTTTCGCAAGTAAAACGGTTTATGTCCTCCATCAAATCATTGCGGGTTTAATTAATAAAGCAGAAGCTCTTTCTGTGTCTTTGTCTGAGCTGGCAGATAAACATAAACATGTAGATGTAGTATGTACATCAGAGCATTTCATAATGGCAGGATATGAAACTCACCTTTATGTGCCCAACTATACATTAGCTGATCATTATTGCAGAAACAGTAAAAGAGGGGGGGGGGGGCATGTATACTGGTAAAGCTTGGGCATACTTGGATAGATCTGCATGAGGTTGCTTCATTGTCGTTGAACGGTATTATAGAGTGCTGTGCAATAGAACTAGTAAACTATAAAATTGCAATTGTATGCATTTATAGGGTGCCAAAACCATCAAATACAAATATATTTGTTTTTAATTAGAACAAAAAGAAATTAAATATAAAGAAATATAAAAACATAATCATAGCAGGTGATTTCAATATAGATTTCCTGAAAAATAGTAGTTTATCATTAGAATTAAAATGTTTGTTTCTTAATTTCAATTTAAAACTATCTATAGAAAAACCCACAAGGTTAGCCAAGCATGTATCGATAATTTTGCTCACAATTTTCAAAAATGTTGGCAAGCTGATATTATAGAACTAGCATTGTCTGACCATATAGCACAGCTTCTCAAGTGTCCCGTTAAATATACACACATCTTACAAAAATGGACTAAACAACAAAAAGATTATTCACTAGAAAATTAAGAAAAATTTTAAAAACATATTAGTAACTTGACATTTGCAGATGAAACTGACGATGTGAATACTGCATATAATTTATTTTTTTACCAATTTAATCTTATTTATAAGCTATGTTTTCCATTAAAGATAAATACTGTGAGAGCCACCAAAAAGCCCAAATGGATTTCCCGCGGTATCAAAATTTGCAGTAGGAAAAAGAGACGTCAATTTGACAGGTTTTTTTATAAGAAAAAAAAAAAGAGACAGCTACTATGGGCTACTAGAATAAAACCATGCCCCTCAAAAAAGATTACCTATAGCAACTACGTTAAGTTATTTAATAGGATTATAACCCTGACAAAAAGAATCCAAAATGTACATAAAATTCATAATTCTAATAATAAAATGAAAACGACATGGAAAATAATTAATAATAATAAATATAATATACCTAAATAAATTATACACAAAATACAAGTTCATGATACAATTATAAATGATTCAAGAATAATAGCGAAAAGTTTCAATGAATATTTTATAGACAAAATCCAGCCACTGCCAGAAGCAAGCACGCATGCTGCATCTGCTATATCTAATAGGAAAGATTCCATGTTCATGGCTCCAAGTACGCCTCAAGATATTCTGACCATTATCAGAAACTTAAAAAATACCAGAAGTGGTATGATGAAATCACTACCAAAATTATAAAATCTGTTGGTAATTCCATTTGTCACCATCTAAGCTATATAATAAATCTGTCTATCTGTCAAGGCATATTTCCGGAAAGACTGAAAGTTTCCATGATTAAGCACTTCATAAGAAAAACAACAAAGATTTAATGTCTAATTATAGGCCTATTGCCATTATACCGATATTTTCAAAAGTTTTTGAGAAAAACATATATAATGAAATCAACAGATACTTAGAGTTCAATAAAATCATTTGTAAGGAACAAAAGGGTTTTAGACCAAACATGTCAACTAAAGTAGCGTTTTATGAGTTTTTAAATAAAACAATGATAAATATAGATAAACTAAACCCTGTGTGCGCAGTGTACTGCGATATGACACAGGCTTATATTTTAGTATATTATGATCACGTTGATCACAATATACTAAAATATAAGCTTGAATGCTATGGTATACGAGGAAATGTCCTAAATTTGCTTGTGTCATATCTAACTAACAGAAAACAGTTTACGGCGTTAACAGGAGTCGATTTTAAATTAAAAAGAGAAATTACAGCAACATCAGACGAACAAACTGTTGCCTACGGAATTCCACAAGGCAGTGTACTGGGTCTTCTGCTGTTTATTATCTATATTAATGACCTGCCCAGTTCAGTTAACCACCCTATAAACTTATTAACTTATTTGCTGATGATAGCACACTGACAGTAGCTTGTAATACATTGCACGAATATGAACATGATATTATCAATGCATTATCCCTAATAATTACTTGGATGAATAATAACAATTTCAAAATAAACCTTGAAAAAACTCAAATCATGCACTTCAGTCAAAGAATACAAAATAAACAACTAAATACAAAATATGGAGATGTCATTATGAGTACTGCAGACAATGCTAAGTTTCTCGGATTAACTATCAACAAACAATTGAACTGGAAGGCACATATACAAGAATTAGCAACAAAGATAAGTAGCCGTTCATATGCGCTCTATAAACTTTCTCCAATAGTGGATATCTCGGCATTATTAACAGCATATCATGGTCACATAGAGTCCGTATTAAGATACGGCATCATTTTCTGGGGCAACTCTGCTGAGAAAGAAACTGCATTTAAACTTCAAAAACGATGCATCAGGGCTATGTTCAATCTACAAGTCACTGACTCCTGTAAACCATATTTTGAAAAATATAGACTTTTGACATTGCCAAGCCTATTTATTTATGAGACAGCCGTGTTTGTTAAAACTAATCCTCACCTGTTCTTTTAACTCTCAGATATAAGTGCTCGAAATCGACGTGACTGCCATATTAAGAGAGTATGTATGACCACTGCTAAGACAACACTGATGAGCAAAAGCATATTCTGTATGGCACCAAAAATCTTTAACAAAGTGCCAAGCTCATACAAATCACTAAATTTAAATCAATTTAAACGCCCTTGAAAGCCCTTTCAGTATCAAAATGCTATTATACAGTAAGTGATTTTCTGGATGATAAACAAATTTAATTATGTAATTGTATTATTTTTGCATTGGTTTATTATTATTATTTAAACTGACATTCTTACTATGGACTAATTTAATTTTTTGACATGATTTTAACTCTGACATGATTTTCTATTTGTTGACATAAACATACAGAACCTAAATGTTATTACTACTACATTACTATTATATTCAATCTCCTTGGAAATCATGATATATTAAAAATAAGATTGTAACGTTGTTGATATTGAATATTCTTCTTTATTAATTGTTTTACTTTCTAACTATTTATGATGCATTAATAATAAAAATCATGTTTAAAATTATATTATAAAATGAATGCTGTTATTTATTATTTACTAATTATTGTTAACATTTGCATGTCTTAAAATGGACAGAACATGTTGAGACGGTTATATTTTGTAACACCATAATGTACACATATTATAGCAAATAAATTATCTTTATCTTAAAAACATATTTCAGAGTACATTTCCAGTTGACTTCATACCATATTTTCACATGTAAATCTTTAAACTTGAAATGTTTCAATAAACTACGACGGCATAAGTAAGTTTTTGTCCATCACTCTTCACAAGGAGATTAAAAGAAATTAAAGCTCATTACTTTGTGAAAAATAATTTCAGAGAAAATACGCCTTTCTAAAGTCTTAACTAACCGTAAATAAAACCCTTTCAGAAGTTGTTAGTATAATTCTTCTTCATTCAAGGCTCATTAATTCTAGTACTGAAGAAATTCTAGAGGCACTATTTGAATCCGTGACGGTCTTGGGTCATGTAGCTGACAAATAAATTTTAATTCACTACAATGGTTCCGTTAGTATTCTTGTCATATTCAATGTATGTCGAGGCAAATTTTGAATGGTATTTTTTGTATGTCAATTTCGTAGTTGTCTTAGATAATGGCAGTAGTTTGTACTTTTTATTGGCTAGCTGCTGCTTTTTCTTCTGTGTTGGTTATCGAGACATTGTCTGTGCTATTCTACTTTATAGTTTACATTAACTGCAAAGTTTCAACAAAATTCGGATATTTGAGTAAACAGCAGCAATTTATAAGGGTGCTCGTTGGCAAGTTTTACATAATTCATAATTTACTAGAAGGTCTAGAATGAGTGGTTGGTAGCTATTAATGTCTGTGATAGGCATGGACGTAATATAGGTACCAACCGCCCTTTCTCAACATGGCTGATGGAATAAAGGAAACGTTTATCTTTCCTAGAATTAGATAATACGAATCAATGATACAATCTATAAAACTTCTTTCTCATTTAAAAATCATCTTCCAGAAAATACCCAAGATAGGATGTACTTTTTGGAAGGTTAACTAAATAAGGAAAATATTATACGAGTTATAAAGAAATAAATTTTAAGGAATGAAAGAAAATGGCTTATAAACTGTCCCACTGCTGTTAGAATTCTCAATACAATACTCCGGCCAAGTGAGGGTTGAGAGAATTTATATGGCTTTCGAGAACATATAGGAGAACTTTCAGAATTTAAGTTTTCCTCACGATGTTGTCCTTCATAGTTTGGCAATGGCTTTTAAAAATTAATACTCATTTAAAATCAAAAACAAGTTGAATGTGTATTTAATATTGTAGCGTGCCGTGGATTTTTTTTACAACCCGTTTCGGGATGGTAGCGCAATAGGAAGAGCCCGTAAGAAACTAGTCTGTTATGAAGCAGAATCATAGGTAAAAATAAATCCATAATACGAAATCTTCTCTCGTATATCCCTGCACCTTGTAAAATCAGGTCACACCTTAATTGCAGTTTCACGTGAAATGTATTTGATAACCAATATTATCAAGATTATTATAGCAACAGCCGTGTGGTTGACGGCATAGAATACAAGTGTCACCACCCCCTATCTTCCCGTGGGTGCCGTAAGAGGCGACTAAGGGATAACACGATGCAAATACCATCTTTGCGTAGAGACGGAAAACTCGACATCAAACCCTATACGACTGCCTCGTTGGTCTCGCGGCATAAATGTGCGCGTGGGATCGGGAGGTCCCGGGTTCGATTCCTGGGTCCGGCAGTGTTATTGGGTTTTTCTGTCACGATATTCCCAGTAGCAGCACGGAGTCTGGTATTGTGCACGGTACGGCAATAGGCTCGCCCCTTATTACGTGGGACTAAAGTATATCTGGCGAAAAGTGGGTGTAGAAATACACCTCTGCCTACCTCGTCGGGGTTATAGGCGTGAGACTATGTGTGTATGTATTATAGCAAAGTCACTGCATTGAAGCTTGTTATTAAAATTAAAATATGCGTGTTTCCTGGAAACTTTGACATAATATTTGATTTGAATTTTCCTCGTAATAAATAAATGTCTACTCTGCTTTATTAATAAGAGCTTGTTTATCAGATAAAAATATCAACCCTGCTTACTATAGTATAAAACTACTGATAAACGTGGAGCTTTTATGAAGATCTGTTTGATCTGTACTCATCGCTGAGTTGATTGATAAAGTCAAGTGTAGTAATTACATAATGTTATTGATTAATATATTGTGTTGCTCTTGATTAGGCTAATGTATTTATAAGCTCTTATGAGAGGAAACCCTAAGAAAAACTGCCTGCCTCTGAAAGCCTCCTGGAAAATAATTTTGGATAGGCTAGTAATTATATATTTAAATTGACAAAATGTTGTCAGACATACATTGGTTGTACGTCTCTACTTATCAAGTTGTGCTTTATCTTCTGTAAATCAAACATTTTATTTCAAAATTACATAAACAGCTGAATTTTATTCTTAATATAAATTATAGATTTGTAGTAAAACATAATTGAAGATAGATACAGATCTGAGCAAAAACTGAGCTTTTACTGAGCATCAATTTCAAATCATGGAGGCAACAGGCTTTGTACCAACAGAGAACAACAATATTTGTAATAATAAGTTCGTCATATTATTATTTTATTATTACGAGTCTAATTTGTGTTCCACTGCTGGGCAAAGACCTCCCCTTCCAACTTCCACCTGTCGCGATCACATGCGAGCTCCCACCAAAGTTGATTCTATACCGTTTTAATTTTACGAAGTTGATTCCCTGCTTTCCATCAACATAAAGATAAAACGATCTATTCACCATCTCACTTGCTACAAAAAATAAAACTACTCCTCAAAATTATCATTCAAATCACATCGTTCATCCAGTTTTATTTTTCTAGTTGCGGTAACAAATTCAATGCAGCCTTGTAGCTATCGTAATATTTTCTTCGATCGTACTCTATTTATTACGTAAAAGTTATCGTATAATCTGAAATATGAGGTCTGATAGTTGTCTTTTTCCCCTTATTCGGAGTTATTTCGAATTCATAGACGCTTCGGCATATTATTATCATGTATAAGAATAGACTGTCGAATATGCTCGCTTATTTGTGAAATTAATTTATGAATTATTGGATGGATGTCTGTTATTGAGCTATCAATTGTTGAAAATAACTGCCAAGTATTGAGATTTGGTGTGTTTATATTATAAACTTGTACCTGTTTTCAGATTAAACTACTCAATTTAAATTATATTTTTGATCAAGCATGAAAAAAATTAGTTTTCTTCGATAAAAATAGATTTAAGTCAGCAGTCACATGATAATGCTAAAATCTAAACAAAGGAAATTAAAATTCATATTCTGTAGGCAGTGTTTCACTCATAATGTTTAATTAACTTGCAGAGATAGGACATTGCGGTTATTCATTTTAGGCTGAATCTCATTCAAATGAAAGTCGTCTTACTAGGAAAGGGGCTCCACCTTTTTTACGGCACAATATTATCTTTGTACTTACCTATAGAGAAACAAGCCCAAGACACATACATACATATAAAAAGAAAGCATCTCAGCTTAATTAATTAATTTTTTAAATAAAGAATATAGGGCCTAGTATTGAACCTTGCGGAACGCCTGTTACAATTGGAGTCATTTTTGACTTAAATGTTTCTTCGCAACAATATATGCCATTAACACCATTGCTATCAGCTACTGCTTGTATTTCAATAAACATTTTTCTATTTTGGAGATATGATTGAAACAGTTTCCCCGCATTACCTCTAACTCCATAGTGTTCTAATTTTTTTAAAAGCAGTTCGTGGTTGACAGTATCAAAAGCGGCACTTAGGTCCAGAAAGAGCCCTGACACTTTTTTTCTCGTTCATTCGGTTAACAACATCGCTGACTAGTAGCTCAATAGCGTCTTGTGTGCCGACTCCAGTTGTATACCCAAATTGCCGATGATGTAATACCTTGTTGAAATGCAAGTGTTTAATCAATCTAACTTTTATTACTTTTTCAAATATTTTTGACATTGTCGGTAATAACGAAATGGGCCTGTACATGGAAGGATCGGATTTAGCTCCCTTTTTATCTATCGGTATTATCTTAGCTATTTTGAATTGATCTGGAAAAATACCCTGCTCTAGACAATCATTAAACATATTGGTAAGAGGCTCAGCTAGTAAATCAATATTTTCCTTAATTGCTGATATGGGTAATTCATCGTAGCCACATGAAGATTTATTTTCCATGCTGTTAACTAATTTAAAAATTTCATAGCATGTGACTGGATCCCATATAATTTGGTTTTCGACTCTGGTAGTATTGCTTTCCAAAATGCTAATTGCCATTGGCGAATAACCTTGTGCTTGATTGAATTTCTTACCAAATTCATCTGCGAAAATGTTAACAATTTCTGACGGATTGGACACAGCTTTATTAGCAGATTGAAGAATAATCTTATCTTTTGCTATTTGTTTTGTATTTCGATGTCGATTGATGATCTTCCAAATATCTTTCGACAAGTTTTTAAACTTAGCTATTTCTCTTTGGATCGCCAACCTCTTAGCCATTTTTATTACCCTTCTATACACTGCAATATATTTCTGTCTATAACTTATAATACTAGAATCGGTATAGTACCCTTTACCTACCACCAGAAAACGTTTCATTAGGCTTGAAGTCTTGATTCCTTTTGAAGCCCAGCGCAAGTTTGTTAGAGAATTTAAACGTACTTGCCTTTTTTGTTTTTTAAAGCTCTGTTTATACACTGTTTGGAGCGTTTTTATGAAAGTATTCAGGCCTACATTATTCCAATCATAATTTAATAGTCTTTGCCTGTATCTGATTTTATTTTTGATGCTAAGCCTCCTTTTCATTACACAGAAAACTTTGTGTTTATTTAATTTATTACATAATAATGTCACGTTACATAATAAACCGGCATGTCCGTCAGCTACACCATTATGGTCAATTTCTAAATTTACAATACAATGTGTCGGTATATTAGTTAAAATATTATCTATACAGGATATGGAGTCATTGCGAATAAAAGTAATTGTGTCAATAAGTGGTTTAAAATTGTAACATGTCAATAAAGTAATGAAATCGCGGCATTTTCTGCTACCTGTTAATAAGTCAATATTAAAATCTCCGCATATAAATGAGTTGCTGCCGTAAAGGTGTTCTAACAAAGCTTCCAATTTATTCATAAATATAGTTAAATTTATATCATAAGGGTTTCGATAGCAGCAACACACACAAGCACCAGTAATTCTATCCTTAATAGCACATATCTCAAAAGCCTCCATTGTATACAATTTCTTAGCAATTGGCAGTTCCTCACATTCCCTGTCTTTTCTCGCTAGTATAATTGTACCCCCTCTCTGTTGGTTCCTTCTAGTGTTATAAGAAACCATTTTATAATTAGTAAAATTTAGTAGACCCACTAATTTATCATTAAGGAAGTGCTCACTTATGCATAGGTAATCCATAGTATTTTTCAAGCTTTCTATGTACATCTCAAACTCATTTTTTTATTGTTTAGACCACAAATATTTTGGTGAAAGATATTCAAATGTACAAAAGTTGGCTTATTTTTTTTGTTGCTTGTACACATCGAGCTATTTTTATTGGGAAGGGAAGCGAAAACAAATGGTATCAGCTTGTGATGAACCACACTGGTTGACTACCATAGTGGGTGAAGTGCTGTTACTAAGGCAAGAAACATTGTCAGTTTGTGTACTTACAGTATTGGTTTTTGAAATCTTAGCCAACTCACATTGTGTGTGTTTCGATGAGACATAATAATTATTATAATTTATTTTATATGAGGCATTCAATATTGCTCTACACAGCAATATACAAGCTATATATCTATTGAAAAATGTTTTACCAATATAATTATTATCCAAAGAAACAAACATAGTGTTATTTTTAAAATTAGAGCATATATGTTGTAACAATTGATTCAGTTTGTATTCATTTAAATATGATTACTGTGTGTGTGTGCTGCATTTTGTAAAGAAAATTATAAATTAAAGATTGGAGTTTTAAAACATTTTTGTCATTTGCACCACCCAGAAATATGATATAATCTGTGGTCGTAAAATTTTTACAAAAAGTCTCGCATGAATTAACAATTTGATCTATCTGTGCATATGGTTTTATGAAACAAGTTACAGAGTAATCATACCCCAATAAATCCTGAAGATTTTGGCGTATCCCATACCCTGTTTGGTCCGCAAATATTGCCACTCTGTGTGTAGGGGATCTCTTTTCCAAGCTGGTTGCATTTAAAATCTCATTCTTCCCTACAACTTCTTTGTATGTGGTAGACTGTTGCTTTGAAGTACCTGTACCCTTTGCTTGATGACTTCCAGGAGTTAGAATATGAGGTATTGTTGACGTCTCACTGATTACTATTTCCCCAATATTTAAGTGAGATTGCTGCTGCGTGTGACAGTCTTCTTTAGAGCCATTATATGAGCCATCTAGTTCGTGTATGTCACAGTTTTCCACCTGTGTTATTATGTTTACATCCTGATCCTGAATTGCTGTATTAATTATTTTGTAATCATTGCTCTTGACCTGACTTCCAGTATTTGCGTCCTTTGCGGTTGGTGAAGGGATGACAAAAGATTCTGTTAGACGACGCTTTGTATTTGATTTTCTAGTAGAAGATAGGTTTTTGGCTTTGCGTAGTGATGATAATGGTGTCCTACAGAGTTGCTTCAAAATTCCTATTTCCTGAGACATGGTAGATATTTGATTTTTTAAATCCATATTTTCTATAATTACATTTTCAAGTTCGTTTTGCGTACTAAGTAAATTGGTCCTCAGAGCATTTATTTCTACCTGCATCTCTTCTGTGCATATGGCTGATATGGCTAAAGCATGGGTCGATACATCCAGACTTTTTCCTAGCAATTCTTCTGATTCTGAATACGATGAGCTTGGGGAGATGCTCATATTATTTACACTATCCAGTGATTTCACTTTAGGTAACGCTTTTCTCAAGGTAATATTACTTAAAGACATTTTAGTGCCGTCTGTGTAATATCTGCGGAAGTACTAACTCGATCAGTGGGTACGCAACTAGGTAAGATATTAGGTTTCCCCACAAACCTTCACCTTGCGTATCTAGATGTCGTTGCGGGCACCTGGTCAGCTTCGATAAAAGTTGTCTTCAAAATACCGCTACTCGTCAACAGTTATCATAATTTTGTCGCTGTAATCTCTCCTCATAAAGATTTGCCAGTCAATTGTTTGCTACCAGTTGGCCATTTTGAGTATCAATGCAACAAATGTATCAAATGTGTCATAGTGAAGACGGAACGCAACTGTCAAGTTTGACAATTATATGTTCAACCTGTGGTAGCACTTATGAGAAACGTCAGTTCAATGTTATTGTTTTTAAAATGTAGAAGAAAAAAACGATCACTGTATGATTAAAATTAGTTTAGCACTTTAAAGTTTAGTTTTTATGATGATTAATGAAGAGTTTATGTTTAAGGGTTCGTGAAATAGTGAGTTTCGTCCACTTTTCCCGCTTATTAGTGTTCAAAATGACAAAATCCGTCAGTCACTGGGTGTGTAGTCACTTGCTTATATTTACACAAGATAAAGTTTAAAAGTTTCGAAAACGATGTCACAACTCTGTCACTGCAGTAAGGTTAGTATTACACACTGTTCAATACGTTTAATTGCGATTTGAGTTTTTTTAATTAATTATTAACGCGAACACAACTGATTAGGCTAGTGTTGCCAGACGAATGTCTGCTGCTCCTTGATACTATCTAGCCCCACACCTGCTGCACATGAGTCCAGGCTAGAACAAGGCGAAAGACTACAGCAGTTCGTAGGCAATATGATCAATATCATCAACATCTAAATGATTATCAATATCATCAACATCGAAATGATTATCAATATCATCAACATCAAAATGATTATCAAAATCATTATCAAAATCATTATCAAAATCATTATGAAATCATTATCAAAATCACATCAACATGGTCATCATTGCCAGCATTATCATCAACCGTAACCATCGGTGAGTTAATCATCAATAATAATTCAATCATCGTCAACTATTTAATCATCAATGAATAAATCGATGTTATCACATTATTATAGATATTTGCAGATACCTTTATATCATCACTGTTACCTACATTATCGATCCTTGATTAGAAGAAGTTTATATGTAATGCTGTGTATGGTTATCATAACTTCTAACCTATAGTAAGACCGCCCTTTTATTTTCTTTGTATATGTATTTTAAAATTTTACTTAAATACTTTAGTAAGAAAACAAAAAATGTTATCTGTAAAAGCTACTATGTCATCAAAGAATATCTAAACGTTATTAATCTATAAATCGTAGCTATCTAAAAGTACAAAGTTCTTTATTATATTCCACAAAAATTAACTATAAATGTAACTTATCATAATCAAAATTGATATCTATATTAATAATACACTAAAATGTTATCAATTTAGAATAATAAATGCAGCAGACCCTATTAAAGCATGTTACTATAATACATCTTTTAACTATAATATATCAAATGCACCTAGGTATAATATATATTACTATTATAGTATATTACTAAACTGCTCCTCTCTCCTAAAAGTGTTCCATAATAATTGTTTCCTAATTGTAAGTCTACCACCCGTAAATGTACAGTATGGAATGCTATAAACTGAAATGACCTGAATGTATTGCAGGTACAAACAGTACAAAAGTATAAATAAATAACTAGTAAAGAATGAACCAATTTAGTTAATAGTTAATTTATGTTACCAATAGTCAGTGAACTGCCTAAAGTTAAACTAGACGCCAATGCCAGTAAAAGTACTCTTGGTAAGAAACGGTATAATAAATAGTCGTGTAGAAAGTCAAACCAGACACTAGTTAGAATTCGGACCAGTCGGTTAATATTTCAATATCTATAAGTCAAATATACATACCTAGATTTATTAATTTAGGTCGCAACATACTTGAAAATATTGGATACACTGCCATCTAATAGTGCCAGACATAAGCAAAATGATGTCACTTTCTTTAACAAGTCAATTTAATCCTATGTAATATAAAAACATTCTTCAATAACTACTTTTTAATAAAAATACCTTGAGCTATATATTTAGACGTAGCATATATGACCCCTCAGGCCTCAGGAGGATGAAGTATGTTTAAAAAATAAAAGGAAATAGTTACTAAACGAAACTATCATTTTATCGATATGATCTAGCTAGACACAGACCCGCTTGATATAATATAGAATATTTCTGTACCTACACACAAAAGTTCGCTTGTAGTAATAGTTATACAAAACTCATAGGTTATCTTTACAACATGTCATTCAAATGTGGTGCCTCTGAGACAAATGGAAGCTATTTGGTTTTGTTCTTCCAATAGAAATCAAAGTGACAAAATCATAAGTATGTCTATTGCAAGTAAACTGGTGGAAATTATCTGGGTACATGACAATTACTCACTACACAATTATAGAAAGTGCATTATTAATTGTAATTCCATACACAAATTTTTGTGCCATAAACAATTATTAACCAGTTAAAAATACGAGTAAGTATATTTCAAAGATATGTTGAAGATAAATATACAGTTTCGTATTCTTATCTCCAGGGCAACACATTCAAGAGCTTAACATTAAAATATTCTTATATTTTTTTTGCTTTCGTTATAGTTTGGATCAGATTTAATAAAACTATATAGCATGAACTGATAAATTTGGTAATTGTGGCGAAAATTTAACAACAGCTTATGGAACAGAGCTAACGCACATTCCTACACCGCAATATTGGTCTGTATGTAATGAATACACAGCCAACAAAATTAATGAAGAAATCTCTGAAATGTATTCTACCTACCATCATTTCATATTCGACTTGTAATGAAAAGATTCTTCAGAGCACTTAATTCTTGGAATTCAAATATGCAGGACGATTACGCTAATCAGTACTAATACTAGAAAGAGTTATCAACAAAGCACAACACAGCCAATGCTCATACCGAGTCTCTGTCAATCACTACAAATGTTGCCTATTTAAATTCCAACAGATTAGAACAATATCGGCTACTTTAAAAATCTATTATACATTTTCTGTAACTTTTTCGCTATTACCTACATAGTTTTATACTCAGATACATTTTTGATGAACATGTTAAAATAACCTGGTACAACAGTCATATTCTTCGACCATTCATGGCTATAATCTTGGTGGAAGTACATTACCAGCGTTTGCAGTTGGTTGTTGCTGTTGGCTTCAGCATACTGTTGCAGATCGTTAAGTTATGTAGTCGGTACTCATCCACCGGCTTGCTCTCGGCAACGTTGCTACTGGATCGTAGGGCAATCGTTCTCCGTCGTCAGCTGAACGGTGCAGTGACGGGCTTAGGCAGAATCATGGCATCACGATGAGGAGACTCTGGAACTTGCAATTGGATGTATTAGTATTGTGGGCGCAAATTTATCACACTTCTGATGTCAGAATCAGAAGAGCTTCCTATAGTGTAGAAACAGTTTTGATAAATAAAAGAGACAACTATCAAATCATACTTTCATTTATTCAGTTTGGCACAAGGATATATCTTTAGATTACGTCGTGATTCTACATTTACATTTACAGCCCAGTTCGCAAAGCAAAAACATAGAACCAAGAGAAAGAACGGGCAATAAAACTCTTGATCATTCTTTTCAATAACTATAGATATATAACAATAATTAACAAACAGTGGTACAGCCAATTTATATCAAATATCAATGTTGTGGGTAGTTTTATATTACTAGAAAGGTCTGTCTTAAAACAGAACATAATAAGCATTATTTAGCATCAATACAATTTACTAAATGTTTACCACAGGTATATACCTAATGAATCTCATTGATACGACTTGATCCACAGTATATTGTTCTATCCTATATTACAATCTATAATATCTCACAAACGATCAAACTACCTACAACACAATATCAATAAGATAATGATTACACTATCTTACATTGTTTCCTAGATGATGAAACAAAAGAACAAGCAACACAGAATATTGGAACACAGTGGCAATTAAATAGTCAGAACCATATCGTACCTGAGCCGTCGTCGAAGGAGAATAGGACGAGCTAGCCGAGCCTGTCGACTTATATAGGTACACCTTATTTACACGTTCGACAGTTTAACTGTCAAACGTCATGTCAGTGTCATTTAGTTGCCACTATCCTCTTACAGCAATGAATATTAATGAATACAATGAATATTATGTATAAATACTTGGATATCAGTAATTTCAGCCCAAAGCCTAGATATTATTACATATCTCTCACGCGCGTGTAAGCACGTATGCTGAAACGACCGAATCGTAGAAAAAAACCACTAATCTGAAACCACCCTTAGCTACATACAAGAC
This sequence comes from Euclidia mi, assembly GCA_944739405.2. Taxonomy (NCBI): domain Eukaryota; kingdom Metazoa; phylum Arthropoda; class Insecta; order Lepidoptera; family Erebidae; genus Euclidia; species Euclidia mi. The sequence goes on from OX123187.2 coordinate 56,405,762, forward strand.
CTACTTAAATCTACGTATGACGTATATATCTGGCAATAGCTCGCAAGTTGATGACGTGTAGGGCTCTTCGAGCTTGCGTGGGACGACACTCAATTATATTGACAGTTAGATGAAGTGCCTTGTAGCAATTATTTCATTACAGTCAAAGGCTCGCAAGAGACTGGCCACTGAAATAGACAACAGTTTATGACGTTGAGTCATGGTTTTAATTCATACTTAATCGGAATCAGACTCCTACTTACTAAAGTAACTGAAAATAATATTTAAAATAGCGATATTCACAAGATAAAGCTTTATTTAGATTTTAAATTCATAAGTTTATCTTATAAATTGGTACCTTCTGGCATGAGTTATGACTTATGACACTCCAGTTAAGTAGTGTAATTTTGACTAACATGCATAGCTCTGAATTCATCCCAAGCCCCGAAACGAAGACTTTTTGAAATTTCAGTAATTATGCGTATTGAATTGTAACTGATTTTATGTTCTAAAATTAAGCAACACTAACATAATATTTGGTAATTTCAGCAAAAAACTGTAACACTACTCTATTCAATTACCACAAAAAATACGAAACAAAAATATGCCGTGCATCGATCAAAAACGCACAACACTACGCTATGAGTGTACTTATTAGTATTTTCCTAAAACAGAACATAAATAACACACAACATAAATAATAAGTATAACAGAATATACATTCTGTTGACCGATTTGTCATTAAAATTTAATTTACTAGAGAATACGGCGTCTGCATAAAAGATTTTTCGATACTTTTAAGAGCAGAATTATCCAGGTCGGGCAGTATCATTGGTTTTTCCTTTGAGGGAACTCTTATAAAGGAACTATTGCATTATCCCTGAAATGCGAAGAAAACTGAACTTTTTATACCACTCTCGCTATCCTTAAGGGAAATACCTTACATTGTTGGGTTACTTCCTTGTTGCTGAGTGAAAGTTGCGCATTATGTATGCGAATTATTCAAATTTACTGCAAAATTGAATAAGGGAGAGTCCGCAGTACAAGCAAGTGCGGTAAAAAATCGTTAGTAGGTATTCTGGTAAAGTACTGTAGTACTACTAAAAACACTACGTACAGCGAAATTATTAAAATTCTCTTTTTATTTGATTGTTATCGGTAACTTATTTACTGACTCAATACGCGAAAGTGTAATAAAGTCCCATATGCCAAAAATTGAGCATTTATGTAAAGGGTGGAACAGGCTTGGAACGAACTGCCAATATTTTCAGGACATTGAGTAAGTTCTACTTCTAATGGAGACTATGTATCGCAAAAGTACCATAAATAGGGCGAGTGAGTTTGGATGGTGTGATAAATAAATTTCTGCTCGACACACTCTTGACAGGGTACAGTGTTTAATCTTCTTCAGCCAGCTTTGAGACACATTAATAACCATCAGATTCTATATAAATTAAGCGTTATGATCAAAATCCCTTCTATGTTGTACTTAAGCAGACTAAAATACGGATACTGTATTACTGGAAATCACTTAGACAGTTTCAATCCCTATAACATCATCATGCAGCTTTTTACAATTCGCTGCTGGACATAGACCTCCCCTCATTTGTATCGCAATAGCCTTGTATAGTTTTCGCCAAACTTCTTGTGCTCTCTGAAGTTGAACCATGCAGGTGTTTGGTCAGGTACAATCAAACAGAAAATGTTTACAAATAAATATATATTTCAATATACATATTATTGTGACCCTGACAAATAAATTAACTTTTAATTTATTGTGACAACAAAGTAATGAAACAAGTCTAATATTTAGGCATAAAGATGTTGAACACTGTAAACATATATTATCTGCGTACATTCATCCCCATTTTCCTTATCGATTCACGGTAGAGGTGAGGAATATTCTTGGTGGATGATAAACAATTAAACAAAATTTGTAGTAAGTGAATATCACAGACGTATAAGAGTATATAGGCAAGTATAAAATAACAATCAACAAATGTAACTAAAACGACAACAAGCGAATAAAAACATAACATATGAAAAATAGATAATTTAAAGTTGCGTGGCGCGTTTCTTAGTGACTGTACTTTACGGAAGATTTGAACACAAATTCAAATTTTAAATGCAATAGAACATATTATCCGAATGCTATAACCGAATGCGTCACGCTACGAATCGTGAAGTCCCCTCCCGCTACCCGCCCCCATCCCGCTGACACTTAATTTTCGAACGGAACTAGAACTTTGTCGATACCTATACCACCTGAGAGGATTTGGCCTACTATATACCATACTGGCAAGACGGGTCGATATAAGGTTTTCCGTCTCTTACCCGAGATTGTGTATTTTAGTTAATTGCGGCTTACGACACCGTCGGAATGAAATAAGAAAGTGACAATTTGTATTGTTAATCCGTCACCGCATGGACAAATATTTACATATAACTACTAGACGTCGCCAGCGGATTCGCCCGCGTCAATTATACATATAAACCTTCCTTTTGAATCATTCTATCTATTAAAAAACCGCATTAAAATCCGTTGCGTAGTTTTAAGATTTAAGCATACATAGCGACAGACAGACAGAAGACAGACTTTGTTTTATACTATGTAGTGTTTAATAATAGGGGCAATAGCCCAGTGGTGTATGTAACGGACTGCCAAGACGATGGTCTCGGGTTCGATCCCCAGGTACCCCGGGCACACACCTCTGACTTTTCGAAATTAAGTGTGCAGCATAAATTAATAAGCGCTCGCTTATTAAGGATGTACCCGGTAGATGGCAATAGGCTCGCCCCCTATTACATTGGGACCGAATCATAACTGGCTCAGTGTGGGTGTGTAATATACACCTCTGCCAACCCCTTCGGGGATAAAAGGCGTGAAGTTATGTATATATTTATGTGATATGTCTATTTATAAGGTAGATATTTAAACTTTAATTATAGTTGTCAATAAACTTATTTCAAGCCCTTATAAAATATAAATCTGACTTTTGTTATCTAACTTAGATAAAAAGATTATCTCATTTACTTCTAAATTGTAATTTATTAACAATAAAACGAAAATTTATTATAAATTATCTTAGAATCTTGTCATGGGACCAAAATCGTTAGGCCATATTGGAGGCCTACGAGCGGTCTCAAAAGTTCGACAACTGAGTAGACCACACACTACTCCTAAAATAAGGAAATAAATAAATTGGTAGGTTCGCAGTGACGTTTGTTTTTAAAACGTTATTAGCAAAAATTGTACACAGTTACTAAACGACTAGTTCGTTTTCTTTTCAAAAGCATAAACAACTCGATACATATTCTGCCGAGCTAACATATTATGTATTTATTAAACAAAACAAATAAAACTGAGTGAATTGTTGCTACGAGTATATGTACCAAAATGGCAGGAGTCCCTAAAGACGCAAAGTAACAGTATTAACTTTAAGTTTACTACTAAAATGGAAATCCACAACAGAACACGGAAACTGCACAGGGGGCTTATTCACTATGACCACTGAAATACCATGTTCAAGACGTGTGTCGTCGTGACGTGCACTAGACGTAAACGTGATTCAGTAACGTGACGTACCACGACAATCAAAATATTGTATTCAGTATGCCATACGACAGCTTGTCTATGCCTAGTTATCAATTTCACAACATTCGTTCATAAGTCTTAATGCCGCTTTGCCGGCTCGATTTCGATTTTATAAATATTATTTTACTAACTTGTAATTTTCACTATAAGCTACAGTACAAATAAAAAAACCAGCCAAGTGCGTGTCGGGCTACGCGCAATGTAGGGTTCCGTAGTGGCCCATAATGACCATTATTGATAATAACTTCTGTTTCACATGGGACTAAAAACGGTTATCTTTAAGATTAAGCCAGCGCTCCCAATGTAAACTCAGAGAAATGGGTATTTATAAGTTAACCGATGATTACTCGTAAACTAGTGATGTCTACTTAGCCGTGATAGTTTTCCTTTTAAATTCGTTATATGTACTAAATTTGTGATTTTTTTCACCTCTCCCAAATTAATAGTTTAGCCGGCAGAGGGAGGGGGGGGACACTTGAGTCCAACAATTTGTTTCACTTCAAAGCTTGATATTTGACAAACCAATCACTTATCGAAAAATGATTTGAGCAGACTAATAATATTTTTTTAAAACCTATCCAGTGATACCCCACACAATGGGGTACTCAACCAAAAAAAAATTCAACCCCACTATATAAGTAGGATACCCTTAAAAAAAATCCTAAATTTTATTCTATAGTTTTGTTGCAATATCTTATGTCTATATTCATGTCAAATATTAGCTTTCTAGCATCAGGCGTCTTTGAGCTAGGCTGCGAACGGACAGACGGACGGACATGACGAAACTATAAGGGTTCCTTGTCGACTACGGAACCCTAAAAAGGTTAATAAAACTTAATTATATTATTTTAGTTCAATTTCACCAGGAACAATCTCAAAATAAAAAAATGATCTTAAAAGTTTATTTCATCTTTTATACTTAAGTCAGAATATGATGACATTGATGACAGACATGACAGTTGCAGTCGCGCTACAATATAAAAAATATAAGTGCGGTAAGTGCAGCAAATAGCCCAATTCTAACAGAACCTAATAAATCATAATGGATTTATTATTTATCCGAAGACGAGTGAGACGCTGGCGCCAGCGACAGGCGTCAATTTTCATCAAACATAATATTTAATTTAACAAATTTGATACGGACACTGGAAAATAAAAAAAACATATAAACTTAGTATTTAACCACTAACGTACACTGAAAATAATATAAAACAAATAAACTTAGTACTTATTTATCCACTATCGTTTTACTATAAACGCGTTACGTGACCTCTTAGCTCACGGAATTTTGACAACTAAAACCGCGTCCGAAACGTGCGCTAGTGAATAAGCCCCCCGGGGGCTTATTCACTATGACCATTTTGAAGTCTTAACGTGTTTTAACGTGCTAGTTACCCACGTCGACACGTTATTGGCTTAAACGGTATTCACTATGCCAACTTCAAGTTTGACAAGCACGGTAGCGCACGTTTCGGACACGGTTTTAGTTGTCAGAATTCCGTGAGCTAAGAGATCACGTAACATGCACGTAACGCGTTTATTGTAAAACGATAGAGGATAAATAAGTACTAAGTTTATTTGATTTATATTATTTTCAGTGTCCGTTAGTGGTTAAATGCTAAGTTTATTTGCTTTTTTATTTACCAGTGTCCATGTCAAAGTTATTTAATTAAATATTATGTTTTATGAAAATTTACGCCTGTCGCTGGCGCTACCGTCTCACTCGTCTTTGGATAAATAATAAATCCATTATGATTTATTAGATTCTGTTAGAATTGGGCTATTTGCTGCACTGACCGCACTTATATTTTTTTATATTGTAGTGCGACTGCAACTGTCATGTCTGTCATCAATGTCATCATTATGTTTTCGTTCAAAAATTGACTTAAGTACAAAAGATGAACTAAACTTTGAAGATCAATTTTTGATTTTGAGATTGTTCCTGGCGAAATTGAACTAAAATAATATAATTTAAGTTTTATTAGCCTTTTATATTTGTACTGTAGCTTTTAGTGAAAATAACAAGTTAGTAAAATAATATTTATAAAATCGAAATTGAGCCGGCAAACCGGCATTAATATTTATGAACGAATGTTGTGAAATTGACAACTAGGCATAGACAAGCTGTCGTATGGCATACTGAATACAATATTTTGATTGTCGTGGTACGTCACGTTACTAAAACACGTTTACGTCTAGTGCACGTCACGACGACACACGTCTTGAACATGGTATTTCAGTGGTCATAGTGAATAAGCCCCCAGGACAGATTACTGACTCGCAAAACGTTGAAATTGTAACGCAAAATACAGGCTTGCTTATTGCATTTAAATTAAACGGCACACACAGCTGAACTATGACTAACTAGAGTTGAGGCATTTGGAAAGAACAAAATAAACGTATAGAGTAGACGAAATAGAATAATAAAGGTCATCATCTTATATTCTTATAGAATTTTTATCAATATTTTTCACATACTGTTTACCCGTAAAATAGATGAGACTAACATAGATTAAGACCATTATTGTACTCTATGTTATGTCGCATAAATGAATCTTAAATCATTCTTCTAGCGTATTTCCAGTTGCAACATGGGGTCCGCTTACTAGTCTAACCGGATTTGGCCGAATATTAGCTTTTCCATAGCCAGGACTTAAGGCTTAACGTGTTCTCCGAGGGACGGGGCAAACGATAATTACCAAAAAAGAAGTATATAAAAATGTATATGTAAGCAGGGCTAAATTTTGAATTCTATGCGCGCCTGACCTCATTATATTATAGGAGCTGACTGCAAGGGTGCTTTGACATCAACTAAATAGAACCTCCGCGCCGAAAATAAATGAAGGACACAGTGGCTACTGAATAACCCCGAAATTATATTACAAGATCATTCACACATAACAAATTCTAACGAAAATTATACTTAAATGCGAAAGTGTGATCGTGTTAGTTTTTCTTTCACAACTTATCGGAGCAATTTTATGGTATAATATTTTTTTAAAATTGCCATCCCATCTCTTATGAGATATGATTCGAAATAACATAAATTTCCTTTCAAGGAAAAAGCTTTTTCAAAATCAGTTATTAAATGCCGGTACTGAGCTAAGAATCTCAAAAAATACAACTGAGTTGAGAAACTTTTTTGTGAAGTCAGTTAAAAAATCCAAATCATTTCGTCCTTTCAGTGATGGCGGCTAAACATTTTGGGTCTCGGTGACCACGTCAAAGCGTCGCGCGTCTTGCGGTTTCTGTTCCCAAGTACTCTTCAATCGTCTTGTTATTATATGATAACTTTCACCCGACGCTAGGGTTGACGAGCGTTTCCAATTATTACGTCACTGTGAAGAAGACACTAGATTACTATGACTAGTGATTACGTAATATGTTTGCTAGTATTCATATTTTACGTGTTCAAGTCGAGCAAAATCTTTTATGCGAGTGTTCTGACTGCCAATTTCATTACATAACTTATCACAGTATAGTTTTCTCAGCGTTGTTTGCAATCTGTCGAACTTCTGAAATACAATCTTCTTTCATTATGAGAAAGGTCAGGCCAGACCACATCGCCGGCCAAGTACGGGTAATGTTGATTTATCCCACGATGACAATATGTTTCCTTTAACGTTTAGTAAGCGACAATAATAATCAATTTAATACAATTTAAAAATCACTAGTTCAGTGCTACAGAGAGTTTGTTAAGCTTTTGATCCCGGCTACCATACAGATCAGTGACACTGAGCGTCTGTAAATTCAAAATAATATCCTTTAACATGTGTAAACCATAGAATATAGATATATCCCTTCAGCTGCTAGTCACGAAAAGCATGCAATATTTTGTCAAATTTGTTTAGACTAAAAAGTAATCATGGGGCTGCATGCAACGACTATTATGTGCAAAGTATTCACATACTCTGACAACTTAAGTAAATTTCCCTGCACACGGTCGCATAATTAAGGACAAGCAATTACTCATAAGGCATTAAGTTCTGGAGAAGTTTATAAAACTGTCGGGCGCAGATATTTACTATGCTTTAAAATATAATTAAATACGTAATTAGGTGTCACCTCAGCAGCTTAGAAGTAGTATTATTGACATGTATGATACCAACCCGTTTGGCCAGCGTGGTATAGTAGGCCAATTCCTCCTTTCAAAGGAGAGACCAAGTCCAGCAGTGGACTGTTAAAGGCTGATGATGATGATAATGATGATCATTGGGTATGATATCTTCTATTGGGTTTCTCATACTCTACCAGATATGGTTAATTGTACGTCTTTAGCTGAAGATAAGTAAGGCTTTTAAAATGGAGGTTTGATATCCACATTATTTTATAGAAACTCTTAAACACTCGCGTTGCATGTTTAAGAATATATATATATATATATGGGAATTAACGCGAACATGCATTAGTTATTTACATACCTTATTTTGCTTGACGTTTTGAGACGGTTGCACGTCCCGTGGTCGCAAGCTGACTGGTGTAGTGATGTCACGTCTCCGAGTGCGAGGTAGAAGATTCTATTTCTACCCCCGGGTCGTTAATATTCGAAGAACCGGCGCAAAACACACTAACCGTATCTGTATATTGAACATTCGCCGACTGCGCATTAAAGTGGGGTGTTGTTAGTCGAATCACTGGATTCCACGCCGATGACAATTTGAAGCCCTCTTCCCGATTGAATTTTTTATGCTTTTTGATTTCGATCGCTTCACGCACACCTCTTGGGTAAAACTGGCGTTCCGTGGAGAGGACTTGGGGACGATGAAATTCAATCCAGTGATTGGTGCCCGATTGAAGTAAATGTTCCGCAATCGCCAATTTGTCCGTTTGACGGTTCTTTACAGCTGCGATGTGCTCCTTTATACGTTCAGCAATAGTCCGCTTCGTTTGCCCTATGTAAGAGCTTCCGCAGCTGCAGTTGATTTTATAGACACCTGGGGTTTGTAGCGGTAGAACATCCTTTGGTGTGCCCACCATGTTGTATACTTTGGCCCCTGGTGTAAATACGGTCGGAATGGAGTAGTTTTTTAATTTGGCTCCTATTTTATCCGTAACACCTCTAATGTAGGGCATGTAGGTCGGTTGTCTATTTACCGCTGGATGATTTTCTCGCTTGGTAGGCCGCGTCGTTCGTCGTTGTACCTGGTATCCGTTCTTCCTGAGTACCTCCTGAACATGGTCTAGCTTCAAATGCTCACATTATTTTATGTCTGAACTTAGATTTTACTTTCCATGATTACGTTTAAAACTTTTTGCAACTGAAACACATAATGCACTGGCTTGATGTACTATGACTAGTCTAGTATTAAAGCATAATGTCAAATAGCGCTACTCTCTTTATACACGACAAGTAAAAGGTTTCATTCCATCCTTTGTCCTTCCATCTAGAACTTGTTGTTTAGTTTGCTGCTTTTAAATAAATATTTTATTTGAAATTCCACTCAAATCTGTGTTAATTTGCTTATAAACCATGCAAACATTAACATACATACACCAAAGGGTAAACGACACCATGAAAACCAAACCAATTACAGCGTAATTTAATAATAATGACCTCTAATTCTCATACAATTTCCGTCACATAATGCACAACCCTAAAAGTCGGATGTGTACAACACAGAATACTTTATTACATGCTTATAAGGATTACGTTACGCTTTGTGTGAACAACACTACAAGAGTGTCGAGTGTAATGACATGAGACTCATGCTTGTGTGCGTGCGTACTTACTGCAAGAAATGTTTACGGCTCCGAAAGAAATTCTTGAGAATTTGTAAGGATTACCTGAATTTGCCCTTTTCTTACGCAAGAAAGTAGAATGTATGCTTTAAATGGACAAAAATTTGATTCAACATACAGGAAACTAAAAGACTTTTACGAAGATGACTTTGCGAAGAACCTTGTTGTCAAAAGAGCATAAAATAGGTTTCTACGCCCGCGAGGATCCTAATTTCTAAACCTAGTCTGCGTCTAATCTGCTGCTTAATATACAAGCACCTACCAATCCAAATTCAAAGAAGGATGGATTGCGCAACATCTTTAAGAAATTAACCAATGGAAAAAGACAAAATGATTAACTGTCCCTTAATTTGTGCGACGATTCCATCGCAAAGCTACTGAAGTAGAAGCTTTAAATTTTGGAAAATGGGTTTGAAAGGAATATTTTTTCATAATTTACACTCATGCTGGAAAAATGCGGACAACAGCTAGTTATATATAAAGAGGTATAACGAAAGTCTGCCCAATATTGAAAGGCAATAAGAATACCTTAAATATTTCGTTTCTATACAAAACATTTAAAATTACCGCATCCTATAGGTACCGTACAGCCAGCAAAAAATTGCAATCATAAAACTTGGCAGATAAGGCAGTCTGTGCCTGTTCATTCTCTTATAACAAATTCATGATAATAAATTCCATCAAATAATTTTATACATTCTCTGTGAAGACTTAATAATGGAGAAAAATCTCAGCTTGCCAAGAGCAGCTTAATCATTAATCTTTTTCAGTTTCGCAGCTTAGTTTAACAGCTTGCAGAATGAGAGTTTAGAAATATGAAATGTTTAATCTCGGAGATTCTGTGGCTGCTAAGTATTAATTAACATAAATATTATAATAGCAGTGTGGAAATCAATTTGATTAACTACTACATGTTCGTTAGATGTAGATTTTCCCTGTTGAAAATTTTGTGTTATTCACAAATAGTTATTTTGAGTCTAGATATCCTTTACTCAATCCTCTACTCTAGTGACAGACGGTTATAACAAAAGCAACAAGAGGCTTAAATTATTATGACGCCTGTTATTATTTTGCCGCGATAGGATTATAAAAATCTTAGTGTGGGAATAGAACAAAAAGAAATTTGGAACTCAACGTCATGTCACGTTCTCCGCAGCCATAGAAGCTTACTAGACATTCAGTACCGCACTGTTCTGCTTAACCCGGTTGCAATAAAACGCCTGCCTCCTATTATTACTTTCTTGCGTAATAAACTTTTAACTATTTGAGCGGCGGTAGCCCAGTGGTGTACGTAACGGACTGCCGAAACGATGGTCTCGGGTTCGATCCCCAGGTACCTCGGGCACACACCTCTGACTTTTCGAAGTTATGTGTGTATTAAAAATGTTAATTATCGCTCGCTAAATAATGTGCCCGGTAGATGGCAATAGGCTCGCCTCCTATTACATTGGGACCGAAACATATCTGGCGAAGTGTGGGTGTGTAATACACCTCTGCCTACCCCTTCGGGGATAAAAGGCGTGAAGATATGTTGTTATGTTATGTTATGTAAACTTTTAACCTTAATTATGTTTACGATGCTACGAGGATGATAAGTTGCTTTGTCTTTTTTATTTCACTTCACAAGTTTTTGTGGACAAATTATGCCAATGTCAATAAACAAAATCGTAATATGATTTATGAAATAAAGGTTATGGGTTTTCGCTAATTTCGGCTTAAGCTTTCATGTTTTTATTTTCTTTGTATTGTTGCTGTAAAAAGAGCTTATATTTACAATAGTACATATATAAAGTAAGCCGATTAGACAATCATAAAAGAAAATAAACGTTTCTAGCTGTTATCAACAATGTACTGTCGCTGTTGGTTTTTTTGCATGAATGGAATCATTCTAGTACTGAGAAATTAGTGAAATTGCATTTTAACAAACAATAAAATCGCCTAGTAAATGTTAGGAAGTGTAGACATGTTACAATTATTGACGATTTGATTTTCAGGACAGGCAATATAATAAAGAATTATTATTCTAGAATTCTTTGTAACAATGCGACAGTCGTTTTTGTTCAATATAGTTACAATTTAGGTACCTTAACAATTCAATACACTTTACAATTTTATAGGTTCAGAAATGAGTTCCATTTATTGCTATAAAATATTCGAATGCCAATGCAAAAACGGCCTAATATTATCGTAAAAATTGCCGCAAGGCTCGATTCAAAGTTTGAATTGTTTTTAAGTATATCTTGTCTATTAGAACTTATTGAAATTTTAAGTATTGTGAAGTATTTACTCACAAAATGTATTTTCTTTAAATTATTTTGCAGACGTATTTTATTGAAGTTGAATAACAATTCTTGTATTCTTACTTGTAACTTTTGGTAAGTCATATGGCTATAGCCCAGAATTTCTACCTACTGTATATACGATTGTCATTTTGTACAACGTTTTTAGAGTCTATTGGCAACGGTGACTTCTTGACATCAAATTGGACAAAGTCCGTGATAAAATATAAATGACTACGACATTTTTCTCTCTTATTCTTTTTTACAACTTTATATTTTCACAAGAATGGAAATTGGTCAAAAATTTATCAAAATTAAAAGGCCATGACATTTTAGATACAAAAGAAAATTTTAACAATACGAAATAACCAGGCTAATGGGAAATATTCTTCCATTTGGCGATATTTTGTATGTTTTGTCTTTTGAGTGTCAATTCAAATTTGATACAGAACTAGTAATGTTATTTATTGAAATGAGCAATTTTTACAGGAGGTTAATATCCAATAAATTCTTTTATAGTCGTTTTTTTTTTCAAACTGTCTTGGGATAGAAAATATCAATAAATATTTATCATCAATAAAAGTCGAAAAGCATGTTATTGGCTATCTGAATTTAGCTTGAAACAGTATAAAGAACGATATCAAAGTAAACATATTGCCGAGAGGCGGCATAATTTCAATCAATTTTACATTCAAATCATCGCTTTACTCTTAAACGATATTTAACTGGAAATCTGGAATTTTCAATTTCAGTAAATCTGTAACCTAAATTTCACAATTCACAGTGGTGTTTGCTTGTGCCAGCTGCTTAATCAATTATGGTGAGAATACTGAGTAAAGTTTTCTGGTTGGCCATACAATTTACATCAAAACTGGTCTTATTTGAAAAATAACGTTAAACTGAAGGGTAGGTATAATATGCTGAGTAAATATTAATTTTGTATCTTTGAAGTTCTCATTAGGGTGCGACATTTAAATAAGCCTGTTAATGCCTTTAATTGATAGACGAGACCAAAACACTTGTCTCAAAATATAATTTTCAAGGAAACAATAAAATAATTCATGAATTGCAAGTAGAACTGAAGTGGAAACATTGGCGACAATCTGTTTGAGTAATATACTCTTTGATTCCTGAAATTGTTCTCCGTGAAAGTTATTTATGAGTCTGAAAATGAAATGGAATAAAATGAATTTTAGCTTCGCAATAAAGTTAAAATTTTGAGAAATTGCCACTGAAATTCAAGCAATAATGCGCTGTCTAATCTTACTTTGAACAACGCCCACAGCAAAACCAAGATGATCTATAATTAGTAAAAGATAATAGAAATACTCCCGAAAAAGAAATTCTTCATACAATATTACGGTCATTGAATTTTATTGAACTTCACCTTAACCTTGAACTAAAAGACTCGTTTCGTGAATCTTTACGAGAGTCATAATAATCCATTTTCCTTAATCGGCTATATATTTAGGCTTATATTCTTAAACACGGTTTCCTTTCAAAAGAGTAGGGAGAATTTCCGCATTAAGTGCACTGTATCATTCAAAGTAATGTAAAGCGATAAATACTGAGACACACCGTGTGTTGTTGTCATCTATCATTCGTTCACTTCCTAAAGTGCGCGATATATTTTGATCATGCTTTTATTTACCTTCAAGGGTATACGATACGTATCTTAAATCTACGTTTTCATCACGTACGTATTCGTACCATGTTTTATATTATTATCAATTTGATATAGGAACTGCAATAGTTATCAGTTAATGCACTTGTCACTCAAGATTATTTGTTTTGTGATATTTTTATAATTTCCTAAGTGATTATTTCATTTTTCTCTTAATTATGTTATAATTACAATTATGTATTTTGGCAGGCTTTTTTATATTTTAACATAAATGAAAATGATAATAAATAATTTAAAGCAGATTATAATTAACACATCGGTGTGGTGACGGATTAAGAATACAAAAGCTTATTATTCCATAACATTCTGCCGCAAGCTATACAGAAACACTATAAAATAAAATTGTTGGACCTTCGTTTAGCCTTCTAATAGTCAGTTAAACAATACAACATTACTTTAATTTTCCTGTAAATTATGTCGATCTACGTGTCTGCGTGCGTCGTCATTGATAGAAGATCAGCAAGTCTTAAGCTTCGTATGAGTTTCAAAATTATGTTGAGCTCCAGGATTATCGATAATGTTTATAATGCTGCGAGAATTAACACCCTTACTAACCGAAAACTATTAAACAATATTATGTTTTATCATATTATACAGGACAGAATTTGCATTATCTAAAAGCTTTGGTTTTATATGCTCTCTTATGTAGCTAAAAATACCCACGACTTATTGCAAAGAGCGATTCTTTATTGCTACGAGTATTAGATGACCTACAAGTTCTCATGTTATACAGTGGTTAGCCTGGTTCATGAACGTGGCTATGTTTTCTTACAACAAAAGCAACCAATACCAAGATTAAGAAATTTTGGTATTCCTAAACAACGTGATGGCAAAAATCTTTGTTTTAAAATTTTCCAGATTTCTCAACCAGTTGCTAGCTTCCAAGATTCTGGGTCACCGGAAAGTACCCAATAAGTTTTTATGCACGCCAGTAAGTGCGGAAGTACGTGCTAAAACGACCCACTAGATTTTTAATGTACGGAATGGAAATTTAATTTATTTGGATAGTAGTGTTTTGAGTATCAAAGTGCATTGGTAATAAACAGGTTTTAGACTTTGAATGAATTTATGAATTGTTGTGGAGTGAGTTAAGTTTGCTTGAACTTTTTTAATTTATTTATTTACCTTTTTGCACAACACAAAAAATATGTGGTACATAGGTGGACTTAATGCCATAGGCATTCTCTGCCAGTCAACCTAGGGTGATGCAGAGATACTTGATAGTAGGTGTGTGATTATTATAAAATTATTATCTGGTATTCGATAATAATTACTACATACATATATAAGTAAATTACTACTTAAACTATAGATATATATTTAAATATATACATAAATAATATATAAGTCAGTAAATCCAGTCAGTATGAGATTATCCTGCCATTTTACTCCTTACAAACTCTCGAGCCTTTAACTTGAAAGTGAGCCGATTGTTTGCCATCCTGATTTCGAGAAGGAGCGCATTCCATTATAAGACAGATTGGACGAAGAAGGAAGAGTTGACGAACCCAGAACTATGAGAGGGACACAAAAGTAGACGATTATTAGATGACCGCAGGTTTTTGTCGTGATTTGAGCATATAAATATTGTAGATGAGGACTTAGGTCAGAAGGAATTTTTTGCCTACCACTCCCTATCCCTTCTGAGATTCTGAGTTTATTCGCCCAGTGATTATTTTTTAAAGACTTGTGCCACTGGGAACTTTTAAAACGTAAAATGGACACAAAATAAGCCTAGACTAGAAAGTGATGTCTTCTAGGGGATATCATAAGCGATTTATCAGCAACAGACCAGATTCCTAATCAACTTAGGCAGCCGCTCCTTATAACATTCTAGTCAAAATAAGCTCCTGTTAAGAGCAATTTTACTTTTTTCCAGCAAAATTTTAAACAAATTTTACAGAAGGATAATAATTTTGAGTTTATCAATCCATTAAAATGGATCTGCAAAGTAACGTACAATCTTATCAGTAAGCGGTATAACAAGGTAGCTATGTGCAAATATTATGAAAAAAGAGTTTGATTACCAAATCAAATCACATCCAATATTTGAACCACGATTAGATAGTTCGTTTCACGTAATTCTATTACGTACATTGTGAACATATACATACTAATATTGGAACGGAGAAGTAATAAATGAGCAGTAGAAGCTTCCTTGTTTTACCATATAATGATCGGTACCAGGTAGTGTCCTAGCGCTACTCTTGGCTCTTCCTGGTGGAAGCACTACCGTGCTCCTGGGTATACCTACAGAAACTAGATATTTTTGGCTTATATGCGTGAATCCGTCAGAGAAATGTCGACGACAGCTTAAACACAGCTTTATAATTAGTACTTTAAGCAATATTCAGTTTAACATTTAAGTACATAAGAATCTGAGTTTATCCTATGCAAACCTAGCTTTTGGAGAAGGTCAAGTCAGTGAAAAACAAATATTGATTGTGCAAATGGTACGTGATTCCATACTTTGATGAACATGTTGACATATTAGTTCCAAACTGTCATTCAGAATATATACTTACCACAAATCTTTGTTTCGAGTATCCGATACTTTAGCACTGTTGTAAGCGCCATGATCTATAGGGATGGGATGTACTATAAATTAGACAATGGAAGAAACATTAGTGACCATGAAAGTGTAAATTGTTGTTTTATAATTATTCTTTCCACAAAAATAATAATTATTAATAATTAAAACATTTATTGGTTTCAACACACTTTACAAAATAATTACACCCACCAAACTGAGTGTCAGTTTGTCGGCGGGCAATGTACGTGGCATGCACTTTGTGCGTACTAAACGTGAACTTATCAAGGCGACTTATCTTAGGCAAGCAAGAAAATCAGATTATATTTAGCGTAAAGAAATGGTTCACGTAAGTCATCTCCTTCAACCAAAGTTCAACCGACCAAAAGAAAACAAAACTATGTTAATATCCGCCCTTAAAGTTGTATCCTTTCAAAATACAAAACAACTGCCATTACAAAGGGGATATGCATGAACAATATAAAAACTAGCATTGACCTCCAAACACAAGGATAATCGTTGAGAATACCCTCCGAAGAATATTTATCATGGACGATAAAAGATTAATGTTCTGAAGAATAAAACTGCAATATTTGAAAGTTAAGGTTGGCGCAGCGGGAGTGTAAGCGACTGCTACAGCGAAGGTCGCGGGTCCGATTCCCGCTCAAGTCAAACATTTGTGTGCATGAACATGGGTGTTTGTCTTGGTCTGGGTGTTTCTATGTATAATACTCGTATGTATGTATTTACAAAAAATAAAAGTATATATAAATACCACATTATGGTACAAATTACATACATTAAATGTAATGATATTATAATTCGAATATATCAAAAGATGATGAAAGAGATGCTTGACCACTTATTGTGCACATTAATCATCGAAATCGTGTCCCGTAATGCTGTTTCGCAGTAGACACATATAATGAAAAAAAACAGAACAAGTGAAATGCATCGTCATCTACCAAAAGCCCTGAGGGAAACATGCCCGCTGAAGGTATAACGAAATTTTTTTCACAAATTTTCATGTGGAGTGCTTTGTCAATGGTTTTAGGTTTGAATAATGACATATTTTAAATCCTAGGGTCGATAGTCTTTGTCAGACTACATCGTGTTTTAGGTATGTCCATGAAAATATATCGACGGTTGAAAGGCTAATTGATCTAAGCGACATTTAGTGAAACTTGCGGAGGATGGATTAAACTTTTTTCTTTGGAAAAAAAGTCATAAAAAAAACTATTTGATATTATTATAATACGATAGACTTTTATTTATTTTATACAGTATATCCCTGATTAAGTAAGGATTGTTTTTAAGCTATTGCTGTTGTTAATTGTGTATTATTTTGGAAATTTTATGTTGGTTAGCCCAAAGTGCATCAAATTTAGTATTCTTTTGAGAAAGGCAACATGGTTCAAATGCCTGCCGTAAAAAAAATTGCTGGCAGTAAACTGGCTTAAAGATCGACTTAGAATAAAATAATACGAGAGAAAATGAATTTAGCGCCATGTCAACTGACAGTTGAATAAGCACAATGATTGTAAGCAACATCATGGTGTTACGCCAGAGTTAAGTAGTTTGATGCAGATGCTCATTAGAGGGACTGCAGGATGAAACAAACCCCACTCCCCGAGACCCCTTACTTGATCATTATTAGATATAGAAGCTTAGGCCATCATTCAGCTACATCCATAAGATTTTAATGTAGTTGAATGCAAAATGGGCCAAACGACAAAACCACAACTACGGCGAAAAAGCCAAATACCTTAATCGACATTCGTTATAAAAGTTTAAAAAAATCAAAATAGCCTAAGTCATCGAGTCCTCAAATTTGTCTAATTTTGTGTCGTATGGATTAATGAGCTTAGAAATGAGGTATGTTTTGCTGTAGGTGCTAAGCGCCATAAAAGTAGTAAAAAAAAATTGAAACCTGACTCAAACGATGGAGAAAATTTACTGATTCCGAATATGTATATAACTCAATATCGCAAAAAATTTCACATGTACCAATTAGCCTTTCAACCGTCGATATAATGGTAAGATCTAATAAAGTATATTTTTTACATTTCTTTACTATACTTATGTAAATTTACAGCAGTTTCTCTCAAAAACAATAGACCATGCTAACATTCTAACAAATATCGTCACAATAGAAAGATCTCACCCGTCTTCAAGGCAAAACTTGAGTCGTAATCACGACAGTGCTAAGACGATAGGGACAATAGATATCCACTTACGTCACTTTTTCTCTATCTTTCAAAATAATGGACGCACAAAGACTTTACAGCCACTATTCAAACAGAAAGATTACTTACAAAAAATGGAACCAAAAAACTATTTGATAAAACAAGTTTTTAACCCGAATAGAACGAACACACAAAATTTTCACTAGTACCTGTAATGTCATCACTAAAACCTTTGTATCGCCTATCACCTGCACTATACTGTTATATTGGTAAAGAACTCCTAGAGATTGATTGATGAAAAACTGATATTCGGGAAAATTTTGCCAGATGTACAAGCCTATAACAAAGAACCTCGTAACTCAACTCTGTCTTCCTCTACCAAACAGAACAATTAGTAATTCCAAACACGGACAAAGCTGCGAACAGTAACTAATTGCTACATAATGCATGCAGCATGCATTGTTTATTTTAACCCGTACGTTCAGTTGTTTACGAAATCAGAACTAATTCGCTTACTATGTTAAAATTCAAGCTTATTTAGCCGTATAACATTTGGTACCTACACAATGTTTTTCAAATTTTTCATTGCTTTTTACACAACAAAAAGAGGATTATATAAGTTTAATGCAAACATTTGTGTCAATTTTACTCAATTTATTAAATATAGTGCTTATGTGTGGTATTTATGTGCCTTGGGTGGCAATCCGTAATAGAACCGCAAAGTAAAGCAACCTTTACAGAGATTTCTTTTTTCTTTTTTTTTTACATAGGTCACTACTTGTATACCCACCTAAGTGTAGTGCAGAGTTTCGGTGGGCACGGAAAGTTATCGGTCTCGTTTCTTATCTCAGAACAACAGTAAAATTGTTAAGCTATGTCGGTTGAATACGAGCGGCCAATAAATTCGGTCACAAGAGTTGGCAACACTCTCACACTTGAAGAAGAAGAAATCATAGAGCTGTAATTTGATTTTAATGAATGAGTCGGCGTCGGGACGTGACGACTCCACCGCCCACTGGGGGAGTTACTCTGACGAGTAGATACTCGTCATGGTATCTCCCCCAGCGCAAGCAGTCAACCGAAAGATGGCTGTCAAACCAGCGGAAGTAAATCCCAAGGTGCTATATGGGCAGCAGCGTCCAGCTCTAAAGACTTCTGCCACTGCGATCGCCAATACGCCTGCCAAGCATGGCGATTACGGCAAATCCCCCCAAACATGAACCACATCAATAAAAACCGGCCCCTAGTCCCCGGCGGCCCCGCTAGTCCTGGTTATGGTAGCGGCTATGGTAACGGCGGTGCAAGGGGTGCGAATAATCTCCGGAAGAGATCGTGCTACCACCACCAACGACAATTGGCCCTGGCAACACTAAACACGCGCACACTGCGGACCAACGAGAAGATTGTCGAGCTGGAAGAAGAATTGAGCAAGTTGCGATGGGATATCATAGGCCTATCTGAAGCCCGAAGACAGGGGAAGGACTCGATAGTTCTCAATTCCGGTAACTTGCTCTTCTACCGGGCGACCAACAGTCCCAATCAGTGTGTCCCAATCGGTGGTGGCGGGTTCCTCGTCCACAAATCTCTTGTGACCAACGTGGTAAACATCGGGAGTGTGTCGAGCAGGTACCTTATACTCAGAATATCCAAGCGGTATTTGCTGAAAGTCATACAGGTATACGCTCCGACCTCGACGCACCCTGATGAGGAGGTGGAGGCCATGTACGAGGACATATCTCGGGCTATACATGGCTTCAAAACCCATTGCACTGTGGTCATGAGAGATTTTAACGCGAAACTGGGCAAACGCGACGGTGATGAGCTGAGAGTGGGGCAATTTGGATATGGGCATCGGAATTCCCGGGGTCACTTGCTGGCTAGCTTTATGGAGAAGGAAGGACTCTATATGATGAATTCCTTCTTTAAGAAGCGAGAATGCCGCAAGTGGACCTGGTAAGTCCAGCCGGTGCCACCAAAAATGAGATTGATTTTATCATGTCGACGAAGAGGCAAATATTCAATGATGTCTCTGTGATCGATTCGCTTAAAGTGGGGAGCGATCACCGAATGGTAAGAGGCACATTGAATATCTGTACAAGCCTCGAACGGTCGAGGTTGATAAAGTCCACGCTCCGACCGGCACCGGTTCATATCCAAAACCCCGAGAGCTTTCAGCTCGAACTCAAGAACCGTTTCAAATGCCTGGGTGAATGCGTAGATGTGGACGAGTACAGTAACAGGTTCGTGGATGCTGTCCATACAACAGGGGCTAAATTCTTTAAGCCCCAGAAAAGCAAGAGAACCAGCAAGATCTCAGGTCCGATGGTTCCGCTATCCTCCGACGACATGCCGAAATATCTTCACCTTAACAGACAGATCTCTAAGTCTCTGACTCGCGATCTCCGCCAATACAACACAAAATGTGTTCGTGAGGCGATCGAGCAGAATAAGGGATCCAAAGTGTTCCAGAGAGATCTGTCTGTTGGGCAGAGCCAGCTGACAGCGGAGGATGGCAGAATCGTATCGTCCAAGTCTGAGCTCTAGGAGGAGATCGAAAGGTTCTATGGACAGCTATACACGACAACGCAACAACCCGCAAGTACTCCAGTGTTAGACCCTAGAGCTGGATTGACCCGAGACTATACCGAAGATATCCCGGACGTCAGCGTGCACGAGATTAGTGTGGCTCTAAAACAGCTCAAAAACAACAAGGCGCCGGGTGATGACGGAATTACGAGCGAGCTTCTGAAAGCCGGCGGTACACCCGCTATAGAAGGCCTTCGGAAGCTATTTAATTCCGTCATTCTTGAGAGTAAAACGCCACAAGCGTGGCATAGATGTGTGATGGTGCTTTTCTTTAAGAAAGGGGATAAAACCCTCTTAAAGAACTACAGAACCATCACACTTCTGAGCCACGTCTACAAGCTGTTTTCGAGGGTCATCACGAATCGTCTCGAGAGCAAGCTAGACGACTTCCAGTCTCCCGAACAAGCCGGTTTCCGTAAAGGCTTTAGTACCATAGACCACATACATAAGCTGCGGCAGGTAATACAGAAGACCAAGGAGTATAACCAGCCCCTATGCTTGGCGTTTGTAGACTATGAGAACTTCGATTCGATCGAAACCTGGGTGGTGCTACAGTCTCTCCAACGGTGCCGGATTGACTACCGATATATCGAAGTGCTGAAGTGTTAGTAAGAAAACGCCACTATGTCTGTCCGCCTCCAGGACCAGAGTTCGAAACCTATTCAACTCCAGCGAGGGGTCAGACAGGGGGATGTCATATCCCCGAAACTGTTTACCATTGCGCTGGAGGATGTTATCAAGCTTTTGGACTGGAATGGAGTCGGCATCAACATCAACGGCGAGTACATCACTCACCTTCGGTTCGTAGACGATATCGTAGTCATGGCTGAGACCATGGAAGACCTAGGTACAATGCTCGATGGCCTCTGTAGAGTCTCCCAACAAGTAGGTCTTAAGATGAACATGGACAAGACGAAAATCATGTCGAACGTCCATGTTGTACCTGCTCCTATTCAGGTTGGGAACTCTACGCTCGAAGTTGTCCACAAGTATATCTACCTGGGACTAGTAGTCCAATTAGGTAGGTCCAACTTCGAGAAGGAGGTCAATCGTCGAATCCAACTCGGTTGGGCAGCGTTCGGGAAGCTACGACATATCTTCTCGTCCGATATCCCGCAGTGTCTCAAGACGAAAGTCTTTGACCAGTGTGTGTTGCCAGTGAAGACTTACGGATCAGAGACGTGGTCGCTCACTATGGGCCTTATCAGAAGGCTCAAGGTCACTCAGAGGGCGATGGAGAGAGCTATACTTGGCGTTTCCCTGCGAGATCGAATCAGAAATGAGGAGATCCGCAGTAGAACCAAAGTCGCCGACATAGCTCTCCGGATAGCCAAGCTGAAGTGGCAGTGGGCAGGGCACATAGCGCGAAGAACCGATGGCCGTTGAGGCAGAAAGGTTCTGGAGTGGCGGCCACGTACCAGACGATGCAGAAGAGGTAGGCCCCCCGCAAGGTGAACCGACGATCTCGTCAAGATCGCGGGAGGCGGTTGGATGCGGGCGGCTCAAGACCGGTCTGTGTGGAGAACATTAGGGGAGGCCTATGACCAGCAGTGGACGTCGTTTGGCTGATATGATGAATGAGTTATAGATCATATCTGTCGGAAAACGATTCATTTTGTGATTTAGCTAGATCACAATGTCTGACTTATAGTCTTCCAAACTTATTTATAAAAAACATATATTTTGTATCCTTGACTAATAAAAACTATCATTCCTTCGTTTTCCTTTCACCTCTATCTTCATCCCTACTTCTACATAACCACATCAAAAGGCAGCCAATCTGTCTCCAACGTCAAAATTTATAACTAAACTGCATCAATCCAGCCGTTTTGATGTGAAAACACAACACACTCACTTTTTATTTAGGACACTGTTTTCCGTACTGAAGACAGGAAACCCTCAATCACAGTCGCAGAGGTAGATACTGTGATTCATTACATTCGTATTTGTTGTATGTATTTCTGGGCGAGAATCTAGAACATTCGGTACTTGAGAGACACTCGGGACCAATACAGCTTTCTATTCTTGGTAGTAATTGCTACTTTACGAGTTTTATTTAGACTTTTAAAACAAACCCCTGGAGAATACGAGAATAATTAGAAGAAATATTTCTTGCGACAAATAATATAGATTAACAGAGTTTCTCGAAAGTAGTAATAATTTATTCAAGGATTAAATGTAGATCCTAGTTTTTGTTAAAATAGCTTGTAGAACTTTAGTTTTACTTCATATTTTTCGGGTTTCGTACCTCGAAATGAAAAAAACGGAACCTTATACATTATAGGATCACTTTGTTGTCCGTCCGTCTGTCAAGACCCTTTTTCTCAGAAACGCGTGGAGGTATCAAACTGAAATTTATATCAAATAGTCAAATCTACTGTTCCTTGAAGCTGTAAAAAAATCAAACTTCCAAGCCAAAGCAATCAAAAGATACAGCCGTTCATGCTGCAAATTGCCACAAATAATCAAACTCGCAAGTGAATTAAAACACTTTTTAGTTACATCATATCATAAAAATCCCATAAAAACATACTTGTCAAAAGTACCAAGTCTCGCAACCGTAAAAAGTTCAATAGGTTGAACAAGTAGATTGACTCGGCCATTGCATGAAAACACAATATATCTCATAAGTAATAAATATATAAATTATATTTCTTAACGCGATTGCCAAGTCAATATATTTATTTAAAACATTAAAGATTTTTAATTAACCGACTTGGTATTACATGGAACTCAGAACTTTTTACGGTTGCGAGACTTGGTACTTTTGACAAGTATGTTTTTATGGGATCTCATTTCTTTTTATAGATAGTCTACTTTTGTACTTTCCGGTACCTTTTACTTCTTGTACATCAACAACGAATTTTCTTAAACAAAGCCTTAACTGCAAATGTAATTTTGTAACTCTTTATATTTATATGGGATTACAAAGTTATTTATGCAGTTGATGTATCTCAAAAACTAGACAGAAATTGAGAAATATTTTATTTTTTCCTTGATTCATATACTAAACACTAATTGTATGCTAAATTTGAAGCTTCTATGTCTGCTAGAAGTGCCTTAGACTTTTGATGATAGGTCAGTGAGTGACAAAATTAAGAATTTTGACTCGATATAATTCTTAAACTACAAGTTCAAATTGTATGAAATTTGAAATACACCATGTTTATACAATGCCTGCATGGTTACTAAAAAATCAGGCTTCTAGCTTTATCCACAATTAAGTTATAGGGAGTCGAAAATGGCCTGAATTGCTTCGAGAAAAGGATGGTACGGCCGTGCCGCTTTTTTGCTCGACTTGGTGGGGGCACTGCCGTGCCCCCAGATATTTTTAGTAAATTTAAAGTTATTACCTTTTTCTCATGAACCTCTACGCGTTCATGAGTAGTATTAAATTGAAATTCATATTAAATAGTGATTCTATAATACCTATAAGCTGTAACAAAATCAAACTTCTATGTCAACGCAATAAAAAGAAACAGTAATTTAAGCCGCATATTTTCTCGCAACTACTCGCAAGGGAATCAAATCCTACAGGGTACTTCCCGTGAACTCAGAATCTTGAAATTTGGTACAAAGCAATGTCTTATAGCACAGATAAAGGAAAAATTGCGCAAATTTTCGAAACACACAAGGGAATCAAAACCTACAGGGTACTTCCCGTGATCTTAGAATTTTGAAATTTGGTACGAGGCCACTTCTTATAGCAAAAATTAGGGAAAAATTTCCATAAATGTAAAGTTTTTGTTACATCATATAATAAAAACGAAAACGAGCCGAAGCAGACGTGTACATTGTTTTCTAATAAATTGTGACAATAAGTGCAGCCTAAAGTGATACTACACCTATTTGTTTGAAGAAATAATTTACCATACAGGTGCATAATTAAAAACAACAGCTGTGTGCGGGCGCCGTCCACTCGAATAAAGAAGACAAAACATATTTTTCGACTCACTCGCGCAAGGCACGCCGCTGGGCGCGCTAACGCATTGTCCACTTGCTTCGTAAGGATGAGCTTACAACGATCACCGATACGCGGTAGCGGAAGCGGCAGCGGCTCGCACCCGGATTTAACTACTTTATCCCGTTAAGAGAGTTTCGTTGATGCTAGAAAACGAAGATTGCAGAATATGGACACTGACATCAAGAGTGAACTTTCAGAATTCCGCAAAGAGATGATGCTGTGTATTACTCAAATAACCAATCAACAAAATAAAGATCTAGCACAGTTGATCCGGGACGAATTATCAGAGATCAAAAGCGAAATAAGGTCAATCAAAACGGCAAATGAGAACTTACTGCAAGAAAATACTATACTGCGCAATGAATTAACAGAAATTAAAAGTACTAATACTCGTATGCAAGATCAGATATAAGTTGAAATTTTCAATAAAACTGTTATACAGCTATACGAAAACCACGCACCCATAAGAAAAATCAAAGTGAAGCGACCACCAGCACCGTGGATGTCCAGGTTGGTTCTGATGGCGATGAGGAGAACAGATCGGGCTTTCCGAATATTTAAAAGGAATCGTTCGGATGAAAACTGGTCCTGTTACAAAGCTGCAAGAAATCGCTGCAATCAGATGATACGCAATGCCAAACGCCGACATATCATTAGTAATATTGACTCCGGATCGCCAGGTGATATCTGGCGATTTCTGGGGACTCTAGGGATAGGCAGGTCGAAGCAGTGCAATCTTCCGCCGGCTATTGGGTTGGACGATATAAATAAACATTTCGTCACCTCAAATACTTTAGATCGTCTAACCCTGCGTCAAACGGTTGATTCCATTGCACAATGGCCTTCTCTAAGTATTAATTCCTTAAATTTTTCTCCCGTTACCTCAGATGAAGTTAGAAAATCTATCCTATGCATCAAGTCAAAGGCAGTGGGCTACGATAAGATCAGTCGTCGCATGATCACCACTGTCCTCGACCAACTCCTTCCCGCTATCTCCCATATCATCAACTTCTCCTTGTCTTGCTGCCAATATCCCAACGTGTGGCGTAAAGCTTACGTTCGTCCTCTTCCCAAAGTCTCCGATCCCTCTTTGCCGAGCCACTATAGACCCATATCCATCCTCCCATTCCTATACAAAATCCTAGAGTTCACAAGCAGCTTTCCAGATTTATCCTTTCCAACAATATCCTTAGTCCTCTCCAATCCGGGTTTCGACCTGGGCACAGTACTGTTTCCGCTCTACTCAAAGTGACTGGCGATATTAAAGCGGGCGTGGAGAAAGCCGAGTTAACCGTGTTAGCTTTGGTTGACTTCTCAAACGCCTTTAATACCGTCAGGATGTTCTACTGGCTGTCCTTTCTCACCTTAATATTTCATCTGAGGCTCGGGATTGGTTCTCTTCTTATCTTCGTGGACGCCAGCAGTTGGTACGCACTGATGAAACATCGTCAAATTGGTGTGATCTGACTGCTGGGGTTCCACAAGGCGGAATCCTCTCTCCACTTCTATTTTCATTGTTTATCAATCTCATAACTCGTGAACTTCAGTGTGCGTATCACCTGTATGCTGATGACTTGCAGCTTTACTCTCAGGCACGGGTAGAGAAGCTGTCAGATGCAATTGGCAAAGTTAACTATGACTTACAAGCGATAAAGGTGTGGTCTGATCGATTCGGTCTTTGCGTGAATCCATCCAAATGCCAGGCTATTGTTGTAGGAAGCTCACGTATGATTGCTAGAATCGACCACACGAGTCTGCCACCCGTCATTTTCAATGGATGTGTAATACCTTTTACCACAACTATAAAAAATCTTGATCTGCACATAGATGCTACCCTTGATTGGCGGACTCAAATTGCAGTAGTTAGCCAGAAAGTTTGGGATTCTTCGCTCTCTTTATCGCCTGAAGAACTTTCTCCCTCCAAAAACTAAGACAGTGCTTGTGCAAACCTTAATCTTCCCCATAATTGACAATGGTGATATGTGTTATCTCGACCTGAATGCAGATTTGCTCAATAAACTTGACCGATTTCTCAATTCTTGCATTCGGTTCGTTTTCAATCTTCGTAAGTTCGATCATGTCTAGAAATTCCGTAGTGAATTAAAATGGTTACCAATACGTCAGCGACGAAATTTGCGTACGCTGACTACATTATACTCACTTCTCCACTCCGCTAATGCCCCATCTTATCTAATGCCTTATTTTCAATATCTTTGCTCCAACCATGTTAAGAACTTACGATCATCTAATAATCTTCTACTTCTTTGTCCATCCCACACTTCTAATCTAGTTCATTCTTCTTTCTATATCCAGTTATATCGTGAACAGTCGGTAACTTCTCAGTAGCAGACTCATTTATTACCTATGTATTAGCAGATTTCATTATTGTAATATTCATGTGTATGTAATAAATATGGTTATAATATATATTTATATATGTTATATTGTATACCTTTATGTATATATATATATAAACATGTATATAAGACGACTTCCAGCCTCCCAAACAAGCCGGTTTCCGTAAAGGCTATAGTACCATAGACCACATACATACGATGCGGCAGGTTATACAGAAGTCCAAGGAGTATAACCAGCCCCTATGCTTGGCGTTTGTGGACTATGAGAAAGCCTTCGATTCGATCGAAACCTGGGCGGTGCTACAGTCTCTCCAACGGTGCCGGATTGACTACCGATATATCGAAGTGCTGAAGTGTTTGTATGAAAACGCCACTATGTCATTCCGCCTCCAGGACCAGAGTTCGAAACCTATTCAACTCCAGCGATGAGTGAGACAGGGGGATATCATATCCCCGAAACTGTTTACCACTGCGCTGGAGGATGTTTTCAAGTTTCTGGACTGGAATGGACTCGGCATCAACATCAACGGCGAGTACATCACTCACCTTCGATTCGCAGACGATATCGTAGTCATGGCTGAGACCATGGAAGACCTAGGTACAATGCTCGATGGCCTCTGTAGAGTCTCCCAACAAGTAGGTCTTAAGATGAACATGGACAAAACGAAAATCATGTCGAACGTCCATGTTGTACCTGCTCCTATTCAAGTTGGGAACTCTACGCTCGAAGTTGTCGACAAGTATATCTACCTAGGACAAGTAGTCCAATTAGGTAGGTCCAACTTCGAGAATGAGGTCAATCGTCGAATCCAACTCGGTTGGGCAGCGTTCGGGAAGCTACGACATATCTTCTCGTCCGATATCCCGCAGTGTCTCACGATGAAAGTCTTTGACCAGTGTGTGTTGCCAGTAATGACTTACGGATCAGAGACGTGGTCGCTCACTATGGGCCTTATCAGAAGGCTCAAGGTCACTCAGAGGGCGATGGAGAGAGCTATGCTTGGAGTTTCCCTGCGAGATCGAATCAGAAATGAGGAGATGCGCAGTAGAACCAAAGTCGCCGACATAGCTCTCCGGATAGCCAAGCTGAAGTGGCAGTGGGCAGGGCACATAGCTCGAAGAACCGATGGCCGTTGGGGCAGAAAGGTTCTGGAGTGGCGGCCACGTACCGGACGACGCAGCAGAGGTAGGCCCCCCGCAAGGTGGACCGACAATCTCGTCAAGATCGCGGGAGGCGTTTGGATGCGGGCGGCTCAAGACCGGTCTGTGTGGAGAACCTTGGGGGAGGCCTATGTCCAGCAGTGGACGTCGCTTGGCTGATATGATGATTTATTCATATGTATGTATGTTATATGTATGTATGTATAAGGAGTTTCTATTCGCAAATATGTATTACCATTATTCTACTGTTATATTTAGTTCTCTTGTTCTTAGTCTCTAAAGCACACCTGCCACTATCATCTCTGCATCACCCTAAGGTTGACTGGTAGAAAATGCCTTTGGCATTAAGTCCGCCTTGTGCAAATTGTATTGCAGGAAGTTTAAATAAATAAATAAATCAAATCAACAAGCTTGAATCAGACCCGCAGAAATTAAAAACTGAATCATTACTTAGCCCATCCCAGATTGAGATTAGTGAGCCCGTACAGAAATCGCCTTTTCTCAGTTACGAAGATACCTTCCTCGAGCTACAAGAAAGATCGGTACGACAGAAAAACATTATAGTCGCGGGTATATTGGAAATGGATTGCGACCAAGTAGAAAAACGGCGTGAATATGATCAGAACGAAGTTATGAAACATTTTAAAATGTTGTTTAGTGAATGTCCGATACCAACTAGGGTCATGAGACTTGGACGATACTCACCAGGTAAACACCGAATGCTTAAGGTATGTTTTGATTCTGTCGATACAGTGAAATACTTGTTACGAAAACAGTCGGGAAATAAAAGTAATGTACGCTTATATTCTGGTCAGACACCGGCGCAGCGAAAGTATATGCAGGGTCTCAAAGATGAATTATCTAAACGCGAAAGTAATGGGGAAACGAACTTGATTATAAAATACATTAAAGATGCCACGAAAATTATAAAAAACTCAAAGTCTCCGATAACCAACAGTCAACCGGCATAGAAGACATTATTACTCATACCCATTCTATACCGTATAACTATGGAGACTTACCTACATTTGCCGCTTCGTCATTACGCTTCTTTTATGGTAACGTACGCAGTATATGCAAACAGAGGAAGTTTGAAGAGTTGGAATGTATTCTTAACTCGATAAAATGTGATATTCATTTAATTATTATTTCGAAAAAATGGATAAAGAATGATATAGAAGCGAAATCGTACTGTTTAATAAAGATTTAATATTAATTAAATACCTATTATTTATACTTATGTGCTATTTACTAATAGGTTTGAAGTCAGTGCCAAGCCTTAAACAAATAATGATATTTTAATCACTTAAATCAATACGAGCAAATTCATGATCATAATCTTCAGCCTGCCATCCACTGCTGGATATAGGCCTCTCCAATGGCACGCCACTGAGCCCGATTTTCGGGTCTTTGTGTCCAGCCGCTGCCAACCACTTTGCGTATATCGTCATTCCACCTAGCCGAAGGGCGTCCTACACTACGTTTGCCAAATCGCGGTCTCCACTCTAGAACACGACTACTTCAACGGTTATCGGTTCTGCGACAAATGTGACCAGCCCACTGCCACTTCAGCTTGCTAATTCTTTGAGCTATGTCGATTACCTTGATTCTCTGTCGGATCACTTTCTTACGAATTCGATCCTTCAGAAACTCCGAGCAGAGCCCTCTCCATAGCTCGCTGAGCAACCTTAAATTGGTGGACTAGTCGCACCGCCAGTGCCACATCTTGGCACCGTAAGTCATTACGGGTAGGACGCACTCGATGAAGATCTTTCTCTTAAGGCTTTGCGGTAGGGAGGACGAAAAGACTTGACGGAGTTTTAAGGCTTGGCACCGACTTCAAGCCTATTAGTAAATAGCACTTAAGTATAAATAATAGGTATTTAATTAATATTAAATCTTTATTATTTTTTACTTTTTAGATTTTGAATTCGGTTTTTTTAACGTAGTTATATTTATTTAACTAAAAGGTCTTTTACTCATAGTCTAAGAAATACAAATAAAATCACTCAATATCTACATAGAAGAGAATACGGGAAACGAATTATTCTTCATGCCGGGGTAAAAGTATTTAATAATTTACCTAAAGAAATAAAAGATTGCAAAAGTATATCTCATTTTAAGTCTTAACTAAAACATTATTTTCATAAGTGAAAATATTTACGAATAAGTAACACACAGTTTGCTCATCAACCTATCCACTTCTTCTTTGGATCATTGTCATCATGTCATTCTATCGATTGTTTATTGTTATCACGTCGAACTACCTACCTGAAAATTGTTATGTGTATATAATAATGTATCGCTCAATATTCAAGTGAACTGTAAAGTTTGTTTTTTGAGTAATAAATATCTCTTAACTGAAACATTTTGAAAAATTTAAAGTTACTAGCTCTTTCCTTATGAACGCGTAGAATTATTAAATTGAAATTCATATCAAATCTCTAACACCGTTAAGCTGTAATGAAATCAAACTTCTATGTCAACGCAATCAACAGAAGCAGCAATTTAGACATATTTTCAAACTTTTAACTACTCGCAAGGGAATCAAAGGCTACGGGGTACTTCCCGTGTACTCAGAATCTTGAAATTTGGCACGAAGCTAACTCTTAAAGCACATAAAGGAAAAATTGCGTAAAAATGTATTAAAAATAAAATTAAAATATTTTTAATAATTTTAAAGGTGCTACCCCTTTCTTCATGAACCCGTAGGGGTATAAAATTGAAATTCATATGAAATGCTCAAGTCAAAACTAAAGGGTATTTCCAGTCGATCTAAAATATATTTTATTTTTCCGCTTTGGAAATGCATTAACGCACGTATGTGGGACTCGACGGCTGGAGTGCAAGACCGTAATACCCACTAAAACCACAGCGAATACTTCAAGGCATTACATTTTGGGGGCGTCATGGGGTCGCGTTAGTATTCTACCCTGACACCCCGGCGGATAGCCTGAAGGCCACAACCTCCTTGGCGGTGGATGAAGGTGTTGGGCTCCGCCGCCAAAACACCCAGCGGCCGCAGAGGATAGGAAGGACGGCAACCTGACAACACCGCATGTCCTCTTCCTCTGCGGCCCCACCGCGACGCAACAATGGTGAGCCCCCATTTGGTCGCGGGAGATAGGGTGCGCGGCAATGCAACACCGACACGCCTCTCCTCCCGCGACCGCGCCCGACTGCGAGGGACAGACAGAACTGTCCCCGCACACGCACCTTTGGACGCATCCTGCGAGCCCCCTCCAAGCCCACGCGGAGCGTCCACTCCCGGAAGCTCTCTTAGCTTCACCGGGAGTGTCGAAGCCATGGTTACTAAGGCCCCCACCACGACAAGGTGGACAAGGGATCCTACGGGGGGGCGATCTAGAATCTTGAAATTTGGCATAAAGCAGCTTTTTATAGCAGATAGGAAAAAAATTGAAAATCCTAAATTTTTAGTTAAATCATATATTTGTTTAAATAATTATATATACCTACAGGTTTGTACGGAACCCTTGGTGCGCGAGTCCGAATCACATTTGACCGGTTTATTTACTTCTTGTTTTGGTTTCAGTTGACAAGTCCAATGTGCTATGGTAAAAATAAAACGATTGTGATAACTTCCATATATCAGATAACTATGTTGGATACCTATATCCGCTTGCTTGCTCCGCGCCGCAACCCACGCCGGCCCCTCTGCCCGGCCACTTGAAAGCGATAACGATCAAATGCCCGCGCGTTTTTATCGCCTCGGCGCGCGGGTCGGGTTCCACACAATCGGTCCTTGTGACTCAATTTGTTTTGAAAGGTTGTCAAGTGTTATATTATTTATGTTTGTTATGAAACTAACTATACAATTTTATCTTTGTTTATTTAGATTACGACTCTGGTGTCGAGTGATGCTCGTTTGAAATTGAGATAGCGCGTTTTAGAGCTCGCTTTATATTTATAGGTTCATACCTCAAAACTTAAAGCGGTGATATATCGTTTTTAATATTTAATTACGTTACTAATATATTAGATAATAAGATAAAAATAAAAAAGTACACTTGTTTATACATATTTATGCATTACAGGCCTCTGATTCCAAACCATTACCTGGCGCCGCGCGGCGTAATTTATGTTAAATTTGATGAGGCCATATAATGCACAAATAACAGTTTTAAACATACAAATAAATAAACACTAAATGAGTAGTCTCATATTCTTTTAAAACAAAAAGAAATCATACGGATAGCATTCACCACTTTTGAGTAATATGAACATTTCTGAAACAGTTCCCATGCTCTCAGTAAAATCACTGTTGCGCGCCAAAATCTACTTAAGGTCTCGAAAAAAGTCAAATCTTATATTTCATGCTGGAATTATTATATATACGTGTTAGTTATTTACATACCTTGATAAACACAATAGATCTTAAAGAATAAAACTAAATTTAACAGAAAAAACAGCACAAATACACTCACACATTCCGCACATTCCGCACCGACTCAACACTCAATGACAACATTGACAACGAACGTTTTTTTTTTTAATTTCTCTATGGAGTCGAAACTCGACTGGGATTAGTATGACGGGAAATTTAACGTAGAAACGAGATACATAATACAAACTAAGCCCTAGAGCGACAGAGACGAGTATATTTCACTCTTTCGCCCGCGGGAGCCATGTCATATACAGTATGACACGGGCAAAGTAGACTGAGATGCGATGTTATATGCCATATAACACGGGCAATTTAGTGTTTTAATTTTGTTATATGCCATATAACACGGGCAAGCAAGCGGATATAGAAGTTGTCATAATCACGTTAACTTGCCATATTTCTATAATAACGTTACACATTTAATATTTTTATTTTTCTGATACTTGAAACTAAATAATTTATAATGCAACCGATATATTTTCTAGCTACTTTGTAACTCAACTCAATTAAAACTGTAAAATCTTCGCAAGATAAAGGACAGTGGAATTAAAAAAAAAATTGTATTATTTGTCGCCGGTATTCAACTTATTTTTTTCTTTTTAACAGGCTATTATAAGTAGTCAATTCAACAAAATATACAAACAAACAACAAATATAACATATTAAAGCAACATATTTTTCTTACACCCCTTATTATGTATATATACTATGCAATGCTTTTTCACTGTTTACAAAAAGTAAACACACCGAGCCCTAACCGAAAGAATCTCCTAGGAATTTCAAAGACACGGTGACTATCTGAGGCATAAAATTAACTCTGTTATTTTTACGTCAAAAGTGTCTGTACCTCGCGAGGCATCCTTTTATAAATGAACCTTCCGGCAAAACAAACTCAAAAAGGAAATTTTTTACATAAACAAAAACAATAAAACTCGCTAGTTTTACTTGCGATGTGCAATGTATATAATTTTATTCGAAATTTTCGAATAAATTGTAACTACATATACACGCATTCTAGCGAAAAGGAAACTGACAGATCTTATTTATTTTTTTACAAGTTTTATTAAAGACAGGAGTATACTAAACTTTGTTTTGAGGTAGGAACAAAGAGAAAGTTCCACGCTTGTCAATCGACAAATAGTTCTGCTCTAACAGAATGGTATCACTGTTATACGGAAGATCGATTTAAAGTTAGGAGTTGTAATGTTCTTACTGTCACGTTTTGTTTGCATGAGTGAAAGTAAATTGCCGTGTTGCTCTTCCAAACCTCTTTTCCTTTTCTAAAGGTGGTTCAGGTAGTGTTTTTAATGATAAGAATAATAATGTTTTAACAGAAGAGAGCAACTACAAACGTGCCTTCTTTTCCTTTTCCTTAAGGTACTCTACCATTTGCACATGCACTTTTCCAACCTAAAAACTTAGAACCTTAGACCTCTACATAAAAACATTATAATCAAAAAAATTAAATTGCGTCCTCTGACAAATACAACCCCAAATGTAACTTTTCAATGGATTATTTGCCATACCGTTTACATTATTCCAACACAACTTGTTATCTGCATGAGATTGATTTTTCATGCTGGCTAGCACTGCTCATAGGTCGAGGTTGGTTATTGCTAGGTTGCGGTACGAATTGTGCTATTATATATGTATTATACATATGTATTATACATATATTATAAATGGATA
Source organism: Euclidia mi (assembly GCA_944739405.2). Classification (NCBI taxonomy): domain Eukaryota; kingdom Metazoa; phylum Arthropoda; class Insecta; order Lepidoptera; family Erebidae; genus Euclidia; species Euclidia mi. The sequence goes on from OX123187.2 coordinate 56,439,916, forward strand.
TATGTCTACAGGTTTTAAATTTTTTAAAACCTGTAGACATATTGGATCTCGGTATTCTCGGTAGTGCCCTAAACATCTGCTGTGTTCTAGATGGTCCCTGGAAAGGTCAGATTGGTTGCATATAACTATCTTACGATTGCGAATTTTATGTCATGAAATTTGGTTCGGCGATACACAGAAACCGTAGGTTCTAGGCGATTTGGAAAAAATGGACTGTACCTAAAGGAAGAGGATGTAGGATTGGAATGGGAGAGATGATTGTGAGTGGGTATAGGATATTACAAGGATGGAGGGCACTTACCTTATACGGCAATCTTCTTCGTCTCAGAAGGGCAGTCTCCTGGTGGTTTCGGGATGAAGCTGCTTGATTCACTTCACTACACAAATCACTTCCACTTGCGAGCGGTTTTATAAGCGGTAATAATTATAGCGGGAGCGGCGCGGTGCGATACGGTATGAACGACACGTATATAGCGAATCGAATGTTCTGGACTGTCACTCGCGTCGACGATCGTGGCGACCAATCCGCGAAAGGCAGTGCCCCTTCCAGGGAGTGGGATAGAGAGGGATGGAAATATGGTATCGCTCGCACTAGACAAGCGTGGAACGATTGACGTTGATGCGATTAGTTATAGATAGGAAGGTAGATGGCGCTACCATATCCCCCCGGCCCTAAAGGGTTGCCTTTAAAAAAAATAGAATTGAACTTAGCTATGTTGGGTGTACTACCGCATAACCCATCAATAGGCTAAGACAGTGATATGACAATAAAATTAATCTAAATTAACTTTAGCGAAAACTACAAACGCAATCATAGCGAAAACTACTAACTAAATACTTAAACTAAGAGGTAGGTCCACCTTTAGGCTAGATCTTACTGAGTTGGAAGCGGACAGAGACGTACAACAGGGCGCACGTAACTCCCTTTAGCGGTTTTCACGGTAACAACACGGGTTGATCAGTGCCTCGACTTGTGCAAGGACAGTTAAAGGCTCTTCGTAAGAGAGGATCTGTTGACCTATAACCTTGAAGAGATGCGTTTTAATTACTTTGACCATGCTTTCCCAACATCCAGCGAAATGTGGTGATACTGGTGGAATAAACTTCCAGTCAATATGATCTATGGAAAGTTCTTCCTGAAGACGAGTACGATAACCCGCGACGTGATTGAACCACGTAGCGGGAACAAGTTCAATCAATTTACTAACGCGGTTGGCGACAAAAGTCTGCCAGCGGTGAGGAGAAGAATGAATCCAAGCGAGTACTACTTTGGAGTCGGAAAATGTGTATATTTTATTAATAGGGTAGTGGGGCAAAACTGTGTCTTGAACCTTGTGGAGCAACTGAGACAGCTGAATGGCCGCGCACAACTCCAGTCTCGCAACCGAAATGGTTTTAACAGGCGAGACCTTAGACTTGGCACAAACTAACTGCACCGAGTAGTTAGAACCAATGTGGACTTGCAGATATACAACTCCGCCGTAAGCACGCTCGCTGGCGTCAGCGAAACCTATTAAGTTGATGGTACATCCATCTACCAACCCAAGATGACGCGGAATAGTAATTTGATTGAGCGCGGTAAGCTCAATACAAAACTGGCCCCAAGCGGCGACAATATGGTCAGGGGGTGTTTCATCCCACTCACACTTTGATAGCCAAAGCTCTTTGATCAAGAGCTTGGCGTACAAAATTGTGGGAGCCACAAAACCCATTATGTCCCATAGTCGAGCCACTGTGGACAGCATAGTGCGTTTGGTGCACTTATCATCTGGTGGTGAGACGTCAAACCGAAAACTATCACAGGATTTGTCCCAGCGTAAACCGAGAACTTTATGCGGTACAGACTTCTCAAACTCAATGTCTGGGGAAGCCTTATGAGAATCTGGTATGCGTGCGAGAACATCCTTAAAGTTGCTTGTCCATTTGACAAGATCAAACTGGCCTCGCTTGAAAAGCTGAATAAGCTCTTCACAAAGCGAAATTGTTAGCGGAGCGGATATGACACTACAGGCAATGTCATCCATATACAAAGCGGAAGTATAGTGTAGCATAGCATAGCATGGCATGGCGTAGCATAGCGTAGCGTAGCATAGCGTAGCATAGCATAGCATAGCATAGCATATCATAGCATAGCATAGCATAGCATAGCTAATTAGTGCTTTATCTTACACACAGTTTTAGCACCCACCTTGATCTCTTGAAGAGCAGAACAACAACAAGACGTAATACAATGAGAAGTATGTAACGTAGGTACGGTACCCATAATCACATACTCAAACACCGTCTCAATAGCGGGCGGTAAATCATATCGCTCACTACGTACTATTTTAGTTAGTAGCAAGTGCGGAAATATTGAAGCTCCAATCAAAAGATCAATGCCTGCCGGATTCGCAAACTCCGCGTCTGCCAGCGGCAATGACTCGAGGTGAGTGAGTGATGCTACGTCTACATTAGCGTTCGGCAATGCGTCCGTAATACGCTCCACGATAAGCGAAGAAATGTTAAAATTAATGTCCCTATCAAAACGCGAATGTATTTTAATATCTACGGAACCCTTGCAATGTTTTTCTGATCCGCCTATCCCTTTGACGGTCGAGTTAGTATTTTTAAAGTTATTCCATAATCTGAGGCGTTTGAATAACTTAAACGTTATTAAATTGGTCTGAGATGCGCTATCTAGCAGACAACGTACCATGTGCGGCGACCCATTAACATCATATATGATAACTTGCGCTGTCGCTAACAGAACAGTCTTAGACGCCATACATGGCGGCCTAGCACTGCTTTGATCACTACAAGCGCGCGAAGGCCGTCCGCGCGTGCGTGCCGCCCGCGCAATGGATGTCGTACTCAACGATACTTCGCCCTGAGGCGTGCAGGGGTAGGGTTACCATATGACAGGCGTTTGCCGCATTTGACAGGCATTTTAAGGTTTAGACAGGCGTGCGGCCGGCATTAGTCTGAGACAGGCATTTTAAACGTACCTACGTTTTCTCTAGTCAACGCCCAGTGGAGTAAAAACTGTATCTTGTGAAAATTTTTACGTTTATGTATTAGAAACGAAAGAACTATTAAAAGAATAATGTCCTCTGACAATCACACTCACACAATGACATCAGTAATAATATATCCTTCTTCATTATTATCTGTTGGCTTTTACTTATTACCTACAGGGTTTTGCTTTAGACAGGCATTTTTCTGAAAATTCAGGCATATTCGGTACCATAAACAGGCATCCCTCTATTTACATATGGTAACCCTATGCAGGGGGAAGGCACCGTGGTCTGCACCTGCGACTTAAGTGTGTCAAGGTTAGCGGCTTGGCTTGACAACGGGTTATCTTTATCGAAATGTAGCAATGAATGATGTTTTTTATTGCATAAGCGACACTTTGTCTTACTAAACAATTACTTGTTTTATGTTTTATGCTTAAGCAATTAATGCAAGCTTTGTTATCTTTTACGCATTTAAAACGAGCGGTTGCATTCAAATTTTTCGAAGGCGGGACACTTGTATAAATGGTCGTGCACTATATTACTGCACAGACACTTCTGTGAATTATTACTATTAGATTCTGAGCATGTTACGTAAGATTGTGGATTAGGGATCGAGTTATTATTACTATTTCGTGATTTATTCAACCTTTGTTTGTTGCTGTTAGTGTTAGACGGGCCAGGTGAACCAGACTGCCTATTATGAAATATTCGACACTGATCTTTGATGAACGAAATAAAACTATCTAGTGTAGGTATTTTATTATTGCGTTCCGTCATCTCGAATGCGCGAATTGTATCAGTGTCAAACTTTTTTAAAGCGAGTTGAAGCAACATAAAGTCGGAAAGATCTTCTAATTTTAAAGTTCCTAAGAGAATTAACCGCGGTTACGAAGTTATCAATAAACAGCTGGAAATTCGCGACAGACGCGTTGCCAGATAGTTTGAGATTTAAAGCTTGGTCAAAGTAAGTAGCCGCTAGGACGCGCGTGTCCTGATATCTATCAAGTAGTGACTGAAATATGACCTGATAATTCTCAGCACTGGGTGTGACACCTGCAAATACGGTCTGGGCCTTCGGTGACAGTTTACCTATTAAATAGTACAACCTGTCAGCATCTGTCAGAGAACCATTATCGTGCACTGTAGACTTAAAACTCGCATAGAATAACGGCCAATTTCGTATATCTCCGTCAAACGACATAATCTCGATTGGCGGTAATCTCGGTTTGCGGGCAACGGGCTCTGCTGAACATTTACCGTCCAATTGCGATTGTATACGCTTAATAATACAATAAAGATCTTCGAATGAGGTGTACGCCTGATAGTTCGGTTTTTCATCAGGATTGATAGAAAGTAATCTTGCGTTATAATCGTCTAAAAACTTATGAAAATCTGTTCGAATACTATCTACTGTCATACAATAATTGAGAAATGCTTCGCTATTACTGTCAGACATAGAGGCGGTTTTTGAACGCTCGTATATGTTTTGAATGCGCTCAAATAAAATATTGCGTTTTGCTTTTAAGATTTTCATCTCTTTGTCTTCCGACACGCGTGACTTCTTTTGTTGTGACATGCTTACGTAAGTATAAGCTAATGAGACCGAAACAAAATAAGAATATCTAATGTACCTATTATTTTACCTAAGAAGGCTAAGTAGGCAACACTTTAGAGCTGTGGAATTAAAAGTTGCTCGAAATATGAGATTTACAAGACAACTATGATAGTTCCAAAAATAATAATTGAGTAAGTAGGTAGCTACATAAAAGTTTACCTACTGGTGCGGGAGGAAACAACCATGTGACGGTTATGTGAATATATTAGGAGTATAGCTAGGTGCTATAACTGCCTAGGTATAGCGATATAACGTATAAAAACGTAAATGAATCCGACTCGTATGGGTCAAAAAAATGGTTCGGCGATACACCGAAACCGTAGGTTCTAGGCGATTTGGAAAAAATGGACTGTATCTAAAGGAAGAGGATGTAGGATTGGAATGGGAGAGAAGATTGTGAGTGGGTATAGGATATTCCAAGGATGGAGGGTACTTACCTTATACGGCAATCTTCTTCGTCTCAGAAGGGCAGTCTCCTGGTGGTTTCGGGATGAAGCTGCTTGATTCACTTCACTACACAAATCACTTTCACTTGCGAGCGGTTTTATAAGCGGTAATAATTATAGCGGAAGCGGCGCGGTGCGATACGGTATGGACGACACGTATATAGCGAATTGAATGTTCTGGACTGTCACTCGCGTCGACGATCGCGGCGACCAATCCGCGAAAGGCAGTGCCCCTTCCAGGGAGTGGGATAGAGAGGGACGGAAATATGGTATCGCTCGCACTAGACAAGCGTGGAACGATTGACGTTGATGCGATTAGTTATAAATAGGAAGGTAGATGGCGCTACCAAAATTACCTCTAAAATAAAAAGTATTTGGGTTATAACTATGTTTGTGGGGAATGGACGTATTTGATATAAAAGGCTTTTTAGAGTGCTGAGGTGGAAATTTTTGCCGTAAATATAATGTGTTCATTACTTCCTGAGCGTATTCTAAGGCCTTTTATTTATTTTATTTTATAACTTTATGCACAAAAATAGTACAAGGTGGGCTTAATGCCGTAGGCATTATCTACCAGCCAACCTTTGGGTTATGCAGAGAAACATGTAATAGGTGCAGTTCTTAAATTAAAATGAAAGAAAAAGACAGAAACCTACTTATTAATATAAAATGATATACATATATATATACATATATGCCCAATATACATACTTACATATCATAAATATATATTCATTATAAAATACACAAATATATATTTATTAAAAACTACATAAATATACATACATTTTATAATTCCAGTACATATATACATTAATATATAAAATCAATAAAGGATAAAAACCTATGTCGATTCAGTTAGTGCGTCTAAATAATACTGCCGAACTCTAGTTTTGAACGTAAAACGGTTAGTAGACATCCTGACCTCAAGAGGGAGAGCATTCCAGAGAAGGATAGATTGTATATTAAAGGATGAATGTACCAGGCTAGAACTGTGAGAAGGACAAAGAAGCAGAAGATTATTAGAGGAACAAAGATTTTTCTCATGAGTATTACAGATAAATTGAAAGCGGGAACTTAAATAGACGGGCGCACAAGGAGAGTGCAGTAATGAATGAAGAGTACACAAAGTACGCAAGCTACGCCGTTGACGAATGGGTAGCCATCGTAACTTTGATCGGTACTCAGAAATATGATCAAATTTGCGAAGATTGAAAACGAATCTAATGCAATTATTGATAAGACGATCGAGCTTATTGAGAAGATCTGCATTAAGGTCGAGATAGCACACATCACCATAGTCGATGATGGGAAATATTAAAGACTGTACTAGCATTGTCTTAGTCCTGAATGGCAGAAAGTTCTTCAGGCGATAAAGCGACCGCAAGGCGCCAGTGACTTTACGACTCACATTCGCTACCTGCGTCCGCCAGTTAAGGTTGGCGTCAATAAATAAGCCAAGATCCTTGACACTTGAACTGAACGGAATGATAGATCCATCAAAAATGACAGCAGGCAACAATTGCAAGTCAACCCTGTTTCAAATACGCGAACTACCAAGGAGTATAGCCTGACATTTAGCAGGGTTCACAGATAGGCCAAACCGTTCCGACCAGACCTTTATAGAGTTCAAATCTTGGTTAATTTCTGCTATTGCTGTATTTAGATTTTCTATATTGGACTGTGAATAAAGCTGTAGGTCATCAGCATACAGATGATACGCACAATGAAGTTCATGAGTAAGAAAATTAATAAATAATGCAAACAGAAGAGGAGAAAGTATTCCGCCTTGAGGAACACCAGAGTTTAAATCACGCCATGTTGATGTAGTTTCATCGACACGTACCGACTGCTGGCGTCCTCGAAGATAAGAGGAGAACCATTCCAGTGCCATAGGTGAGATCATTAGACAGGATAGGACTGAAAGGAGAAGGTCGTGACTGACGTTGTTAAAGGCGTTTGAGAAGTCCACCAAGACCAAAAGTGTAAGTCTGGTGTCCTCCACCCCCGCCCTCACATCGCCAGTCACCTTGAGCAATGCGGTGACAGTACTATGTCCAGGTCTGAATCCAGATTGAAAGGGTGACAGGATGTTGTTTTGGTAAACAAACCCAGACAACTGTCTCTGAACGCATGACTCAAGTACCTTGGATAGAAAGGGAAGAATGGATATGGGACGGTAATGTGTCAGGAGAATGGGATTCGAAGTTTTGGGTAAAGGACGCACATAGGCTTTACGCCATATGTAGGGAAATTGACCAGTGTCAAGGGAAAAGTTTAGGATATGGGTAATGACAGGTAGAATTTGTTCAAGGATAACCGTGATAAACGTGAACCTTTTCTAATGAGGGTGGACGCATGCACCTAATCCTAGACCCTAACGGCTCTACTAAACCTTTAAGGAATGTTTGGAGGGCTAGTTTTTAGGGTTCCGTACCTCGAAATGAAAAAACGGAACCCTTATAGGATCACTTTGTTGTCCGTCCGTCTGTCAAGTCTTTTTTTCTTAGAAACGCGTGGAGGTATCAAACTTTAATTAATATCAAATAGTCATATCTACTGTCCCTGGAAGTTGTCAAAAAAAATAAAACTTCTAAGCCAACGCAATCAAAATATACAGCCGTTTATGCTACAAATTTCCGCAAATTTTCGAAACTCAAAACCTACAGGGTACTTCCCGTGAACTCAGAATCTTGAAATTTGGTACGAAGCAATGTCTTATAGCATGCATAAAGAAAAAATTGCAAAAATTGAAAATTTTATTGTTATATCATATCATAAAAATATTTTTAATAATTTTAAAGCTATTACCATTTTCTCATGAACGCGTAGAGGTATTAAATTGAAATTCATATCAAATACTCAGGTCTATAATACCTTGAAGCTGTAACAAAATCAAACTTCTATGTCAACGCAATAAAAAGAAACAGCAATTTAAGCCGCATATTTTCTCGCAACTACTCGCAAAGGAATAAAAACCTACAGGGTACTTACCGTGAACTCAGAATCTTGAAATTTGGTACAAGGGCTTATAGCACAAATAAAAGGAAAATTGCGAAAACTGTTAATTTTTAGTTACATCATATAAAATAATATTTGTATTAATTTTAAAGTTACTACCCCGTTCCTCATGAACACATAAAGTTACTAAATTGAACTTAATATCAAATACTCGGGTCTCATATACCTTTAAGCTGTAAAAAAATCAAACTTCTATGTCAACGCAATCAACAGAAACAGCAACTTAAACATTTATTTTCAAACTCGCAACTACTCGCAAGGGAATCAAAACCTATAGGGTACTTCCCGTGAACTCAGAATCTTGAAATTTGGCACGAAGCAAACTCTTATAGCACAGATAAAGGAAAAATAGCGAGAACCATAAAATTTTGGTTACATCATATAATTAAAATATTTTTAATAATTTTAAAGGTGCTACCCCTTTCTTCGTGAACCCGTAGGGGTATAAAATTGAAATTCATATCAAATGCTCAAGTCAAAACTAAAGGGTATTTGCAGTCGATCTAGAATCTTGAAATTTGGCATAAAGCAAAGTTTTATAGCACAGGATTTTTTTTGAAAACCCACAATTTTTAGTTACATCACATATTTTTTTAAATAATTATATATACCTACAGGTTTGTACAGAACCCTCAGTGCGCGAGTCTTTTGGGATGCCGTTCGTCACTAGAGTTCTAGCGGCGGCTCCGGTTATTTTATTCAAAATGCCATTTAATAAAGCTAGAATACTTAATTCATATCCAGATATATTATACCAACAGACTGCAATGCAGAGGGTATCGGGTTCGAATCCACGGCGCGCACCAATGACTTTTCGGAGTTATGTGCGTATTGAATTGTTAATTATCGCTTGTCCCGTGCCTCGGAGAGCACGCTAAGCCGTCGGTCCCGGTTGTCATGAAGATCTTTGACAGTCGTTACAGGGCGTCAGGACCTTCTAAATTAACTGAAACTAGTCTAAGCCATGGAATATCGCTATCCCTTCGGGTTGCGGAGGTCAGACAGGCAGTCGCTCTGTGGAAAAGCTAATATTCAGCCAAATCCGGTTAGACTAGAAAGCGGACCCCAGATTAAAACTGGGATAACGCTAAGAGGAAGAAGACTTAATTCATATCCAGGTGCTGGATTGACATAGTTAACTACTAGACGATCACACAAGGTTAAAAATCTAATTAAAGGATTGCAATTACCGTGAAACTCAGGTACTAACCTAAGTGCTTATATAATTTTATTAATGATTTCGTCAGGATTGACGACACTTTGGCTCTCCATCGTGTTATCTACGTTACCTAAACTATTTAAATTACAAGAAGCGTCCCTAAGCGCGATGCGGGAGGACGATCGTAGATTTTGGGTTTCGATACCCCTGGATGATCGTGGGTGAAAAATGGTGAGGAAGGGTGTAGCGACCAACAATTAAAATCTGTGCAACTCACATGTAATTCTGGGTCATGTCGGTGGCTACCAGTCGTATCGATTTATGGATACGGGTTCTCCAACGGCTGCTCCTAGGTTCTCCTTGAGGATATCGACGATGCAAGGCGACGTGGACAGCGCGCGCGTGTGTCCAACGCGATCGAGGATCAGTTACACTCACTGTCTCGATATCCTACCGGCTGCGTCAGTTATATGTATGGGGCAGCGGTGGAGATTATTAAAACTGTGACTGATTAAAAAATAATAATATATATTTAAGTTCTTCAGTAAGTACTTCTAACTAATTTTTAAACTAATGTCCTAACGTCCCGATGTTAGGTGACTAAAGGCTAAGCTTTGAGACGGAAATCGGTTTTTAACAATGAGTGAAGCCGCGTTGCGCAATTGAATGAAATGAGAACTAAGGGTATATAACAACATAACAAACCGTCTTATAAAATCTGCTCTTTACTTTCAAAATTTAGAAGCAAGGATTGTCCAGCGTTATCTTTAGGAACGTAATCTTTTCTACTGTTTCGATTAGTAGGGAGGCGGCCTAATGTGGCGCGATGGCAGTTTTATATCTAAACGAACACAATGAATACTAACGGTTAGAGAAAAAGGAAAGAGCTAAGTAAAACTAAAATTATACAGTGTGCTCTACGTGGTTGGTAAAGGAGGGCAATGTTTTTGTTATGCCTACACCTACCATTGTTTTAAAAAAGTTGGTAGTGTGTATTGTTTAATTCAAATTAGAGATACCACACAGACGTGTGTCAAGCGAAGTGTCGAAGCGAATAGTATCTTTGCTAAGAGACGTAAAACTGGACATCAAACCCTATATCTTACCAATAGGCTGACCAGCGTGGTACCAGGCCAAATGTCCACAGGTGGACTACGAAAATGTAAGATACCTATGTACAGTTTTAGTTATTTTTAAAAGGATATATTTTGTAGCGGCGATAGCCCAGTGGTGTACGTAACGGACTGCCGAGACGAAGGTCTCGTGTTCGATCCCCAGTTACCCCGGGCACACACCTCTGACTTTTCGAATTTATGTGTGTATTAAAAATGTTAATTATCGCTCGCTTAATAATGTGCCCGGTAGATAGCAAGAGGCTCACCCCTTATTACATTGGGACCTAAACATAACTGGCGAAACGTGGGTGTGTAATACACCTCTGCCTACCCCTTCGGGGATAGAAGGCGTGAAGTTATGTTATGTTATTCATTTTAAATTCGTATCCACATCGTTTTTGCTAGATTTAAGTGGAAATATTTTTTTAACGCTCTTCCTAATTATGCCATCTGCATTTACGTAAAATTCGAATTAACCCGGCGAGCATGTGGCAGGGTATTTTACACCATGCCCTTTACTGAAACTCACATATATTTTTTATTTCGCGCTTAGCAACAACGTGACGCTCAGTAGCTGGAGGTTTTTTTGGTGTCGGGTTGGAAAATCCTCATGGAGTCCCTCCGTCCTGGGGGGAAGGACGAAGGGGACTGTCAGACTCTTACTAACTAAAAACCAGCCCATACTCCTCATGTACCCATGTGTCGGAGGGTATGGTTTCACCGAAGCATTCCTCGCTACCCCCTGACGGGCATTGGCCCGCCAGATGGTCAGGCGGGCCCCGAACGAAACCCCTTGGCGGCGAATGAAGGTATTGGGCTCCGCCGCCAAAACACCCAGCGGCCGCAGAGGATAGGGAGGACGGCAACGCAACACCGCACATCTCCTCTTCCTCTGCGGCCCCACCGCGACGCAACGATGGTGCGCCCCCATTTGGTCGCGGGAGATAGGGCGTGTGGCAACGCAGCACCGACACACCTCTCCTCCCGCGACCGCACCCGACTACGAGGGACAGACAGAACTGTCCCCCGCACCCGCACCCTGGGACGCATCCTACGCAGGCCCCACGCAAGCCCACGTGGAGCGTCCCCTCCTAGGATCCCGCTTAGCTTCACCGTGGGTGTTGGACCTCACCCACGGTTACTTAGCCCCCCCCACCACGACAAGGTGGAGATCCTACGGGGAGGGGGTGGGAGTTATACGTGTGCCAACTTGCCTCGGGTAAGTTTTTACCTGCCACATAGTCACATAGCTGTTGTGTGTTTTGAAATTTGGTTTTATTTATTTATTTGGATTTTAATGCTAATAACATATGCCTTTTTACATTTTCCCTTCAAAATGAACAACGAACGAATCAGACTTATGTAAGAGAAAGTGCTGAACGATTTTTTTGACGAATTTAACTCTGTAGTTGACTCTGATCACTGTAGCAACCACGAAATTAGTTTTGGAATGGAGCAGGCTGCCAGTAGCGTGAAAGATAGTTGTGCAAATGAAAATAGATGTGAGCCTGATGTTGAAATTCCTTTGTCATTAATAAGAAGTCGTACATTGCCTGGATAAGGTTCTTATTACGTATCTAAAGATGGTCAAAAATGGTTCAAACACCCCCAGAGACGTACATTAGTACGTACACGTGCTGAAAATATTATAAATGAACGCTCTGGGGTGCAAAGTAGTGTGAAAGAAGCAATGAGCTAATCTCAATTTTGGAATGTTTATATAACTATGGACTAAGTTTATTCGCAATTTGGGCTCGTCGCTGGTCTACGAATATATACGCCAGCGAAAAGATAAAATGAATATGTCCATATAATTATATTTGTAGCGTATCTCCTCTCTACTTGGTGAACTGTTAGATGTCGTGACTGTCTTTATAAGAAAGACCGGAAGACTTAACATGGTTGTAAGCGCTGTGGAAAAGCCGTATGTAAGGATCATGCGATTTTCTTTATTTATTATTGAGAAAGAAGAATTATTGAGAAAATTTTCAAAACTGAAAAAAGGACTGTTACGACTGATTTAACTTATGTATTTACTTGCTGCTATTGTGATGCTATGGATGTCGCAGAGGGTCCAATCAATGCGTAATTGTGTGAGAAGATAACGTTAATGCAGATTGAGTACTCCCAGCTAAATTCGGATGTTTGGATCGCCGTTTTAGAACGTCATACATATAATATGTACTTACACGTGTTGCTTGTGAAACGATATTTAGACATGCTAGGTAGTGTCTGATTCTATCTTATAAGTTGGTTTCTGGAAATACTGGCATATTCCCAAAACTTTTGTTTTATTTACAAAGGGCAGGCTTAAGATTAGCGGATTGTTAATAGGTATCTAGCAGATACGAATCATTGTGGCCTTTTTTAATTTAACCTTTTCTGTCTGATCCTGTGAGCACACACTGCATCCTTACGATTCATAAGTAACATGCATGCCTCAGCTTCATGCGCCTAATCGTTTTGGCTTGATGCTGTCTGTAAGTCAGTCAATAGGTAACGCAAGAATTTTATATATACAGAAGGATATAAAAATAAAATCTGAATGAAGGCTGGATCAAGTTCTCTATACTGAAGCTGATAGTGCTGGCTCCTCCCCTGACATCAGCAATTAGGTATAATATAGCTTTACGCCGGTTGCATCCAAGACTTTTGCATTTTGGGTAGTTTAACCAGTTTTGGCAAAACATTACCTTTTCCTCAGAGCGTTCCTCTTTTCATTGTCTTCTTAACCGGTCAGTAAATTCGGATCCGTCGATAAATCACTCATTACTAGTTCTACAACGATTTAACCTTAAAACGGCCCAGTCAGTACAAGGCTGTGTCGACAACGAGCGCATCGTTGCCTACAGCGATGGATATTATAATATCGATTCGGTATCCTAGTCATCATTTAAGCCATCTCATCTAAATTAACTTAGCTACAGAAACAATTTTCTGCATTGCAATAATCATGACTTATGGTGTTGTGACTCTATCTTCACATAATAATAACCATCATAACTACTGATGACTGTAGGAAAGACATGAAGCTAAGCTAAGACAGGAAAGGGAAATGTTGTGAATACAAAGGGTTTTGGGGGTACGGCGGTCGATCTCCTATCCAAAAATTAGGTATATAAAACCATGTCACTCCAATAAAACTATGTTATGTTTACCCAAGCTCTCTCAAAAGTACAATTAACTCTCTCAAAAGTACAAAATTCCTCAAATCATAGTCCTGACTCCGTCACCAAAATACCCTACTCTAATATGCAATTATAGTCGAGTACGGTATACAAATAAACAGATATCATAGTCTTATGATCAGTGAATCACCAACACGGACTGTGTAAGCGGGAAGCAAAACAATAACACGTAAACAAAACGTTACAGTCATAATGAAACGCCTCAATCCATTAAGGAGAAAATATTTGTACAAATGACGACTGTCAATCGCGCCGTGTCACTCAGCTCGTATTGTGGTTCGTGTGTTTTCAACCAAAATACTTCGGTTAGAGCAGCGTTTGTCAAACTGGGGTTCGCTAACCCCTGTGGGGTTTGCGGATTATGAGAGTATGACTCTTCAGCTGAATACTCACCCAAGGCGGTCAATTGCTCTGTACCTTTCGCTCAGGTTATCTTAAAATAGGGATCCGTTTCTTAGACTAGGCGAGAAAAGAAGGCCTCTCCTTTTTTCTCGTTTAGCCTAACACACAGATCCTTATTTAGGTTTTTTTTAATTACAATCATATATTTAAAACTACTTGTATTTAGTCCTGACTAACATGTCATCGCAGAGCCTAAACTACGGTAGCTAGAAACATGACATTTGGACGACGGGTTTGTTTTCTAATGTAGACACTTACCAAGGAAGGTTTTTTATATCTCTCTCCCCTATGGGGGCAAAATAGGCATTGAAGGTCTAGGGCGGGCGAAGCCGCGGGCTGACACCCACCAGTTATAAAAACTAAAGCAACGAGTTGGCTGCTGTTTAAATAAATTTAAAAGGGGTTCGTAAAGTTTGAGTAACCTTGTCCTAGAGTGTCAGGGCGGTGTTTGCGTTACGTTTGATTGTTAGGTAAGCAATAGCTTCATACTTTGCTGAGCACTGCCGTGCCCTTTTGTGCTGTAGGCCGACTTTGTTCAGTTTGCTCTTGCGTAAGTATCTTTGTGAAATTTGGTTTCTGATTTGGTTGGGGGGAAATTGTTTTGAATATGTGACTGTGTAATTCAATCTTTATTTTAAGATGTAATTATGTTGATATATTTGTACTTGCCTTAGCTTGTTTTCAACATGCATGAGGAAGTCAGAAACATATTCATTTGTATCGTTTGCTCAATAACCAAAGTTATCAAAATATACTATAAGTTATCTACACGGTTATAGTTGCAGTTGCCACTAGAACACTAGCTCCTTGTAAAGTAGGTGAAAGGTTATTCCAAAAAGAAAAAAATATTATTATCATACCGGGCCTGGTTATCGATGCTCTGAAAACTAGGTACCAATATAAAATCTTCTCCAAAAATCGGCAGGATACAATATTGTCGCGCCTCGCGAGATAGAGGCGCGGAAGGCAGAACTCCGACAGGTCCTAGTGGCGGAATGGCGACAGCGACTCACGCACCCCAGCGCGGGGCTTCGCTGCATCGAAGCAGTGAGGCCCGTACTCGACGAGTGGCTGGAGAGACGACATGGCGCCCTCACCTTCCGGTTGACACAGGTGATAACCGGCCATGGTTGTTTCGGCCGGTTCCTGCACCGCATTGGCCGGGAGGAGACGCCCGGATGTCACCACTGCGGAGATCGCCGTGACCCAGTAGAGGACACGGCGCTGCACACCTTGGCGGAATGCCCTGCTTGGGTATCGCAGCGCCGGGACCTAGTCGCGGCGATAGGAGTGGTCGAACTCTCGCTTCGGACCTTGATTCGTTCCATGGTCCGGAGCGAGATGTGTTGGGACGCCGCCGCCTCCTTTTGTGAGACGGTGATGTCGATCAAGGAGGCGGCGGAGCGGGATAGGGAGCCCACGCGACCTGTCTCTACCCGCAGAACCGGGCGTCGTCGCCGGAGGGCGCTCAACGATCTCCGGCCACCGTGAGTACACGCCAGCGGGCGTCGGGCCTGTTTTTGACTGCCCGCCGTCCGCTAGGCCCGAGAGGCGGCGCACGTGTTCCGCGTGCGCCTCTCGTAGCGTTAGTAGACTACGTCGTTCTTTTCCGCTCGTAGTATGAAAGAGGATGTATGAGGACAAATTATGATGTATGCAGATGGATGCATGCGAGGGACGGGGCCTGCTTCGGCGGGCCAGCTCAGGTGGGGTCGCGGCAGTTATACAAACGTAGTTCCCGTGACCCTGCCATTCAATGGGATCGGATAGAGGAACACCATGGTGGTTTTAGTGGGTAGTCCCGGCGCTTCTCGTCGGGGAGTCACCACACTCTCCCTGGACTGAGCCCCTTTAGGGGCCCAGCCTAGGGGGGTAAGCCCGTAAATTGTTTGGTTTCCACCATGAGTCAAAAAAAAAAAAAAAAAAAAAAAAAAAAAAAAAAAAGGATACAATATTGTAACAAATACATCTTTTCACCTTACAAAAATACTAATATTTGTCGCCCACCTGTATAAATAAAAATTTTTTCGGAATAACAATGAAAACAGCCGGTGTTTGTCTTACGAAAGCAGGTTTCAGACTCATAAATATTAAACGTTATTGAACAAATTTTCTCGTTCCAGATGTCTTCAAATCAGAATGCCTAAGAAATTCTACCTGCGATCGTTTAACTTGGATGGACTAGAATGCAGGAAGAAAGAACCCATTAGTCTCATCTTGAGAATTGTGCTGTTTTGCAGCCGAGTCATGGGATTGCTGCCACTATCTGGATTGACTTGTCCGAGAAGTGATAAATTGAAGTAAGAGTCAAATTATTAAATTTTGCTTTTAAGGTGACGAAGTGATGATAACATATTTTAATAAAGATGTCTAAAACGTACACCTAAATCAAGATCGTATTGCGTTTAGGGATAAAAATTCTAGTCATAGAATAGATTTTATAATTCAGTCTATTTGTTTAATACCTAATCCATTTTGTCTGAACTTTAAATGAGTAAGAAAAGATAATAGAACATGAAAGGTATGACTCTGAGTTTCTGGTGGCTTTATCTCTCTCAAGAGGTCATTTAACTAGGTATTGTCAACTTAATCTAGATAAGGGTACAAGTGTTGTAAGCAACAAAAATGCAGAAATAATTAGGTCTTATAATACCTACAATACTCATCTCGTTGCATCTCTCTTGGCCATATCTCGAGTGTACTATGCTTACTAAATAACAAACTTTCAGTATTTCACCATATTGAATATATTAGTAAAGGGAGGCTTTATTACACGACTGCCTACCCCTCAAGCATACCAAAGCGTAAAGCTATACTTATGATTGAAGATAGTGAACATTTTGTCAACACAGTCACCTCGTAAGACATATTGTTTTAATAAGATTTCAGTGTTGCTAGTTGAATTTATTACGAGAGCGCACATACACCTCTCCCTATGATTGCGAACGCGACATGTCTAATTAAAATCTTAGCAGTAATCTTGCATGTGGGCGGCATACTAAATAGACAAAGATTTTGCTCTTATTTTCTCACTATATTTCGACATTGTGAGGACTACTAGTTAGAAATATAGAAACCTATTATTAACTTCTAATCTAGAAAATTTTAAACACTGAAAGCTGATATATTTTATGTTCGCGATTTACGCATATTAGCATTCTACTTATATATATTTTTTCTTGCAATGGCGAAATTTTCGAGTGTACTTTGTGTCCGTTCGTTGAATGTCTGTAAAGTTTACTGCCACACTGGATTTGTTCCTAGTGTGGTAGTTACCTTTAAAAATAAAGAATATCAAAATTTCTCCTTTATTTTGGCGTGGTTTTAGGTAAAGTTTGACAGCATTAATAAAATGATTAAAGACGCAAATAACAATATCATTTAAGAAAACATAACTCCATTACCTTTATATTGCAGGTTCACACTTTGGTCGCCGTACACAATATTTTACGCGATCTCTCTGTTCGGTCAAGTGCTGATGTTTATCACGACTTGGTGCTATCTCGCTCGGTACGACATATCTCTGCCTAATGTCAGTAAGTTTGTTATATGATTTTAGAGTTCTAGATAGGGAGAACGACACCAGCCTATATGCCTGTTTAATTTGCATGTTTTTGGTCATAATAATAAGAATGCTTTCGAGGGAATATTAAATCCATATTTCTATGTAAATATGTATCTCTCGTGGAGTCAGTCAGTGATTCCAAAATTAATGCCTGCACGTACGATCATAGGACAAAAAATGACCTTTTTAAATGGGTCCTTTTTTATCACATTATTCGTTTGTGCAATATTTTTAAGGCTTTATGCCTTCAGTATTATTATTACTAACGATTTCTTTTTATCAAATTCCTTCTTCTGCACATCGAGTCTAATATCGTTAGTTGTTCTGATGAACATTGGTCGCTTCTGGCCGCTTCTGGTAACGAGTGCCGAAGTCTTGGAGAGCAGGCTGCCGCCGTTCAGCAGGAAGATTGGTAGCATCACCACTGTAACTACGTTGTTTATACTGGTCGCTGCTGCAGGTACGTGGTATATTCCATACTATTATTAACAATGTGAAAATGTGTTTGATTGGCTTTCTTTAAAGTCGCAATGCTGCAATGCATGGGGCTGAAATTGCCTTCATCCTTGTTTCCTCATCCTACTACAACGATCTACTCTTTCTCCATCAGAAAAAGAATTAGAAGAGTGATTTTTTCAGTGGTTTCATCATTTTCATCTCTTTCCTGTTCAATATAAGTAGAGTCATGAACAATATCTAGTTCTTATTTTAGTTTTTCATTATATTTTAATATTGAATATTATTTTAACATTGTGCCCTCTTTTGGCCTGTGTAACAATAACAACTTTCTTTCTTTCTCCCTTCTTTCTTTCTTTAACTGAAAACGTTTCGGTGTGACCGACAAGCGTTATTTCCCATAAAAGAAATTGGCGAAATTTTGTACAAACAAACTCGGTGAAATGCGAGTACTTTTTCATGTATTCACATCAACATAATTAGATATTCGCAATGACGAACCGACGCACCTGCGGCCCGTTTTTGTGAAGCATTCGTTGTAGAAATATGTTGGCAGGAATCCTAACATTCATAGATACAGTTCGTGGAATGGAATAATAAATATGAAGTTTAAACATATTACTACTATTTTATTGTTGAAGATTTCGTTGGTTCTTTGGTTAACGCGCTGATCTCAGCATATAATAGTTCAATTTGAAAAAATGTTTTTGTGTTGTCATAGTCAATTTGTCCACAAAAGCTGTATGCTAATATAATATTCGGATTCGGAGCAGTAGCCGTAAATAACGTGAAAGCAACCTATTTATTCTGCGATAACAGTTACAATAATTTTATTGATTATCGTATGATTGCTCACATAATGCGGCGGTGTTAGCCTAGTGGGGATACTAACAGACTGCCATGCAGAGCAGGGTCTCAGGTTCGAATCCCAGGTGCGCACCACTGACTTATCGAAGTTATGTGCGTATTGAATTATTAATTATCGCTTTCCCCGTGCCTCGGAGAGCACGTTAAGCCGTCGGTCCTGGTTGTCATGAAGATCTTTGACAGTCGTTATAGGGAGTCAGTATCTATCTCTGAATAAACTGACACTAGTCTAAACCATGGCATATTATTATCGCTAACCCTTAGGGTTGCGTAAGTCAGACAAGCAGTCGCTCCGTGGAAAAAGCTAATATTCAGTCAAATCCGGTTAGACTAGAAAGCGGACCCCGGGTTGAAACTGGGATAACGCTAGGAGAAAGAAGAAGTATGATAGCTCACATAATGATTGCAGGTAAGCAATCATAATAGTGTTACAGCTATAAAATTGATACCATATAAATATGGCTTTTTCTTTGCCTATAGAAAACAAAAGGAAAGTGTGAAAAGAGCTTTTTCCATTTATAATTGCTTCAGGAAGATATTAAATTAATATTTTTCTATCCTTGTTTCTTCTGAAGACATTGTCAATTTTCGATCGTTCTCATGAAAGATTGATCGTTTATTAATTTCCGATGTAAGACAGTTCATAAGCACCGGATATTTCCAACTTTGTGAAAGAACGTTTTAGCTATAATAAATTATAATTTTCTGTTAAATTACTTTAAAATTGCTTTTAGTCTAGACTGTTTCTTATGATTTTAAATTAGCGTTCATCGATAAAGAAGCGGTTTCGTAGGTACTTCAGTTATCAGCACACACACACACACGCACACACGTTTTTACATTATAATTAAATTAGGTTGTAACGTTTGTCATCTATTAAAATTGTATTTTAATTTTATATCACTAAGCACTTGCTACTCAATAGATTTATGGTATTGTATAATTATGGAAGGCGCAGACAGCTGTCATACAGTTTCAATACTAGTACGGCTGTCAACGTTCGACATATCAAAACTAATAATTTTAAATTGAAGTTTCAATGTTTCTGTATTAGTGATATGTGAGCAAAACTATGTATATGTTTGAGACCAATAAATATTATTATTATTATATCATTATATTATCTACGTGCACAACTACGAGTTGCCGGCCACATACTTAAAATATGCCCGCATGATGCAGTCATTATTGGCAGTTGACATCCACCTGTTGATAACTGGTAATAATAATACAGAGATTGCCTCCTTGGAGCTGTGATAGCGTATGCGCCTGCAGGTCTCGGGCTTAATTCCCGGGTCGGGCAAAACTGTTACTGAGTGTTTCAGAATTCTCAGCAGCAGCAGGGAGTCCGGCAGTGTGCCCGGTATCCCTTCGGGGATACAGGCGTGTGTCTATTACATATGATATAATATAATATAATTATGTTTCAGTGGAACACATACTGTCGATGGTGTACGGTCTAGCGGTGGCGTACGCGTGTGACTCCAACAACGTCGCCGAGAACTACTTCAGGTTTAACATGCCGTGGATCTTTGATTATACACCGTTCTCTACCTGGAAGGGCTTAGTGAGTGAGGTAAAACGATATTAATATGTATGCTTATAAAGCTTACTTCTAGACGACTTGATTGAGTTTCATGTATTTTTAATTTAATGTAATTTATACTATTATTTCCAGTTGGTTCTTACATTTAACAATATAAATATATACCTAGTACTGTGATCCAGTGGATAGCGTATGCGTCTGCTGATCCCGGGTGGAAGGCCCCCGGGTTCGATTCCTGAGTCGGTCAAAAGTGTTACTGAGTTTTCCGAATATTTTCATTCTCTCTGTCGCACTTATGATGTAGGTAGCCTTAGACAATAAAATGAAGCAAAATAATAAGTGTAGGTAGTTACTTTTAAATTTTCTTAATTCTACCTTCTCCTTCATACTTTATCCGGGCTTAGGACCGGCAAAATTTACCATTTTACAAGTAATTAAATACGGAGGTATGTAATTAGAAAGCAAACAAATATCAAAATAAAAGAAGGTATTCTGGACGAAAAGAAAATAGTAATTTTGGCGTATTTATGAAGTTAGAATCAGCTGCTATTTACAAATTTCATCATCATCATGTCAGCCTAGAGACGTCCACTGCTGGACATAGGGCGCCCCCAAAGGTTCTCCACACAGACCGATTTTGAGCCGCCCACATCAAATTATTATTTACGTAGGTAGGTAATTTTTACTTACAAGTATTTCAATTGTCCTTCGAAATGTCCACCACTATTGTCAATACACAGACGCGCAAGTTTAATTAAATTGTTTTTTAACAAGAGAAGTACGTTCGTTCTGTCTTTTCACTTCGTCATAAGCGTCCAATATGCGCTGTTTTAATTGTTCGACACTAACCGGATCACTTTTGTACACCCACAAAAAAAAGTCAGGTGAGCATGCATGGCTTCCAAATTCTTCCTTGTACAAAAGCACAGCTGCACTCGCGTTTTATCCACTCAAAAAGTACGCACGAAGCATAGCTACATACTCTCGTGATGTGAACTGATAAGCCATCGAAAAAACGATGCGCCCACTACCGGTTATAATTTAGCACTGTTTGTCGCATCGGGCGGGGCGCAGCGCGGGCGCAGAGGGACAGGGGGGAATTTATCAATGGAATAGTTTACTACTACTACTAATTTACTACTTATAGTTTTAGTTATGCATTTACCAATTATTACGTATTTTTGTGGACATTTTGAGACAGTTTTGGGACTTAGTGTTTTTATTTTTTACCTACACAAATATAATCAGTTACAGGTACTTAGAGCCCTGTTAAATTTTTTGTACTAATTAAAAAATAGTGGTGTATACTTGACGGAACATTTTCTTGTACACAACAAACTACTGAAGAATGCTGTAAAGCAGGTGAGTATCTATTTATATTATATTTTCTACATACTTTTAAACTTCAGATGCAGAAAATTCAAGAGGAAAATACTTTTATCAAATATATTTTGATTAAATTTTGCAGTATTACAGCTTATAGGTGTAAGAACAAAATAGCACATAGACTACCCTGTGTCCCGATAACCAACAACTTCGCGGGTAAAGCCGCGGGCATAAGCTAGTACTCACTAAAAATCTGAAATATAAAACAGATAGTAAACAAACTCCAGATTAAACCTTCGCCACGATGCACACGGAAGTGTCTAAACTTGTCCATTCGCGAGACTTGAATGAAATGCCCTCGCGCCAATTTAGTTTTGTGCAAAACGAATAATAAAGAAATTGTTTTCACCGTGGCAGTATGCCAACGCGTCCACTGGGATACTGGCCTGGCTTTTTAAGATTTTTGAAATCTGACTGACTTGTTGCCCGATAGGTGTTTTTATTATAAGGGCTTCTAGCAAGGATTTGTTATTCCATACACCAAGCACGTTAAGTCGTCGGTCCCGGCTGTCATGAAGATCTTCGACCTTCGTTTTATGGAGTTAATAGGTATGTACGTATAAATAAACTACCCTGTCTAAACCATGTAATATAGCTATCTCTTTGGGTTGCGGAGGTCAGACAGGAAGTCTTTCTGTAGAAAAGCTATTATTCAGTCAAATCCGGTTAGACTAGAAAGCGGACCCCGGGTTCTAACTGGGATAACGCTAGGAAGATGATACCGTTCACACACAAATACTTTACAAAATTTGTAGCGATATTCGAACTCCTAACCTCGCGTAGATACAAGTCAGTAACCACTAGACCAAGGCCAGTTAGAATCAGGGTTATTCATAGGGAACGGACAACAAAGCGTAGGTACTGACCCGTATTAATGAGTAAAATAATAGTTATCCACTTAATTTTGTGCATTTACTGGACTGATTAGGTTTATAATCTTGAGATGAAGCTAGCTCACGCTATACGATTTATTTATTGTTTCAATAGTTTCTTGATATGATCTTTTGTGGACGAAAGTAATGAAAAAGGATTAACTTTTTTGTATTTTCGTTGATTATAAATTTAGAAATATATAAATATGGGAGCCGTATCTCAACCTGAACCTATTTTGGCATTCAGATCTAGAGCTTTTACTTAAATCACGAGTCTCAATCGTGTAAGTGATTAGAATAATAAACGTATTATTCTAATCACTTACACGACTGAGACTCGTTGCATGTATTTAAGAATCAAGTTTGAACCTTTTTTAATACAGATTTCATTACTTGCAGCTTGAACGGCGACTGTCATATTATTGCTACTACTACTTTATTATTATTATTCATTATTTACAGCCTAACCTGTCCCACTGCAGATCAAAGGCCTCCTTACCCTCTTTCCACCTCTCTCTATCGAGAGCTGTTGCTGTCCACTCTGCATTATAGAGTTTCAAATCATTTTGCCACCTAATCTTGGGTCTGCCGCGTGGCCTCTTTCGATCTGGGATCCACAAGGTGGTAGTTTTAGCCCAAAAATCGTCAGACATACGACAGATATGACCGGCCCAGTCATATTTTAACTTGACTACTTTTTGGGACACATCTGCGATTTGTGTTTTAGAGCGCAGTATGGTATTTTTGACTCGGTCTACAAGTTTTACGTAGAGAATACTGCGCTCCGTAGCTCGCTGACAAACCCGAGGCTGGACTTCTGATCTGCGGTCAAAGACCAGGTTTGGCCACCATATGTGAGGATGAGGAGGATGCACATGTCCATGAGTCAGCGTTTCAGAAACATTGGCAGGTTGCCTTTCAAAAGATCTTTCATAGACCAAAAGCTCCTCCAAGCGTTTTCCGTTCTACGCGCCAGTTCCGCTTCCTGTCTCGCTCGACTCATGAACATATTCAACCTCCACATCCTCAACATATATCTTCTTCTTTGTGCTATTAGTCATTCATTTGGTCTTCGACATATTCATCTTCAGTCCAACCCCAAGGCTAGCCTTGTACAGATCTTGAATCATGTGTCCCAATTCCGAGGCAGAGGAAGAAAAAAGCACTATGTCATCGGCAAATCGGAGGTTTGTTAGTCTCTTTTCTCCGATGAGAATGCCCTTTCCCTCCCAACCAGGAAGTATTAGCCGAAAAACTTCTTCTAATGTAGCGGTGAAAAGTTTTGGTGACAGTGGATCACCCTGTTTGACTCCTTTTTCTATTTTGAAAGAGGGTCCTGTACTATGGTCCTGTCTACTACTACTAATTATAAGAATATAATAACATATAATATAACTACAATAATAATACGTAAAAGATTGTAAGGGTGGATGGAGAATAAAAGTTTGTTAATCTTTCACGGAGAACCTACTGAATGAATACTAATGAAGCTTTGCAGAATAGCTACTACATAAGTCCCTCCGCGACCACGACCGTTGCAATCCGGTAGAAACGTAGGAGAATAACAGAGGTATGTATGCCCTGAAATAAGTAAATTATCGCGACTAAGACCCGCTAAATAATATTGCATGATGTATACAAATCACGAAAGTTTAAAATCTATTTCTACATAAGAATAGCGCATCAGCTATCTTTTGCCGCGATATCTGTCATCTATCACCCACGGAGCGAAGCTAATCTACTAAAATACCGTTTATTTTAACGTATCGGAGTCGTATCGTGTATTGTGCACGAGTGCATGAAATTATTCTGTAATCGACGCTAAGGATATAATCATTGTGCCCAATGTAACCAAACATTGCAGATTACATCGTTGATCTGTGGACTATCGCTTCAGGAAATCAGGTCAAGGTCTTTAATCTTATAATGGATTCCGCAAGCCAAGAACGATTTAATTATTTTTGAAGCCATAAGCAAATTGAAGAGGTAATTTTTAGAGTGTAGTTATAAATATTAGGTGGGAAAACAAAGCAGCCTAGTGTATTCGTAGTATTCATTCGTTTAAATAAAAACGTATATTAATAATGTTCTGGGATAATTAATATACGGCTATCGCATCCCCAACAAGCTAGTGTCTGTAATGTAGGGCACTGACAACACATAAAAGTACTTGAATATTCCTAAAGTCTTCAATAATATAGTCGATTATGGATAAATTTAAACTCAAACACAGAAAAAGTCAACATGCGAAACATGCGCTGTCGGCTAAGCAGGCAGGGTCATCAAGAGACTACGAGCCTCACACTTAATGCTCTCATGCTATAAGTAACGCTACATCTATATAACTTTTTCGATACCGTGACTCTGCATAATTTAACTCAATTAAATGGGGAGCGAAATGACAATTTAAGACTTCTTGACCTGGTGTTTATGAATGGTACCGCCACTGCGACAGGTTGTTTGGATCCTTTAGCTGTACCCATAGACGTTCATCATAAGCCGCTCATAATAACGTTCAGTATTATTGACTGTCACGGTTTATCTGAGAAGTATGACAAAAAGTTTAGTTTTTATAAGGGTGACTATTATGGTGTATGTAAGACAAAGAAGAATTAATAGTCATGTGATGATGATGTCAGTTATCCTAGATTAAGACTCATGTGATGATGATGTTGGTTATCCTAGATTAAGACTATATATTCAATGTACTAATTATAATTAAGAGAGTATTAAATCATACTTGAAGTGATCACGTTGTTTCTCTTGACTCACCGGAATCAAACCCTTATATGGCGACCCTGCCAGCGCGACGCGATGTGCCGTTAAAGGAATCGTTAACATAAACATTGAGTGGTTTGTGAAGTTTTAAGACTAATAATGATTTCATTACGTTGGAACGATTTCTTACTACTTGGCGTAACTTTCGTACGTTTGAACTGTTTTTCGCGAGATTTTCGTTTTACAAAGAGACAGTATGGGCAAGCAACAGTCTAAAGAGCAAGAAGTGTTAATAGCGCAAAACGGCTCTGGAAATTCCGCTGCTACGGACCAGTTGTTGCAGCATGCAAGTAGCACAAACTATATTCTCATTACAATTTGTGTTGTTTTGGCTGTTGGAGGAGCGGTATTGCTGTTGCGTTTGTATAGAAAATGCCATGGCAAATGGATCGAAAGAGGCATCAATGAGTACGAGTTGCGAAGATCGTTGAGCTTGTTCCGTTGACAGGCCACTGGTGTCCCGGCTGCTGGGACTTCTCCGGCGTGAGTACAGTGAATACGTGAGTGGGTGATTTGTGCCAAAATAAGTGCGTACGGTAAAAAGTGCGTGAGGTAAAAACTGCGGCTAGTGTAGTCAAAAATCAATTATTCATAAAATGTGTATCGTAAAAACGTTTTACACCTATTTTACTCATATATCTTAGATATTATTTTCTTTTAATTTGACCTTGTATGTGGTCTATATTTAATTTGTCTTATTAATGTCTAATGTCATGATATCGTGACGATTATATTATTAATATCTAGACTTAAGTAATATGAGTAAGGAAATCGAGAGTGATGAAATCAATATTGTGACGGACTTATGTACAAAAATAATTAAATTATATTCAAAAATTGTTCAGCTTTGTTCGGATACTACAGAGGTTACAATAAACACCATGGAGAAATTTGATCTGAAAACTGCCAATGCATTGTTGCCCGTAATGACAGGGTATATTGATACAACCAAACGTTTAATCTCAAGTATCGAAATGTATGACACTATGATTGATGATAGTGGCAAAAAGCGACTGATCCAATTTGTTTTAATGTCCCGTATATCAGAAAGCACCAAGCTGCGCATGCGTAATGATTATTCATCTGTTACAGATTTAATTAGTGACATGCGTAACATATTGTTGCCCAAACAATCAGACACAGCGATCCAGAATAAGCTGCACCATGCGAGACAAAATAACAAGAGTATTGAGGACTACGCTAAGGAGCTGGAGCAGTTATTCGTGGATTTGACTATTACACAGCCTAACGGCGATTCCGGAGCATATAAAACATTGAGGCCAATAAATGAGCGGCCTGCGTAACAGTCGAGTCAGTACGATTATTGCAGCACGAAATTGTAGCACTTTAAAGGATGCCATCCAAGGTGCATTGGACGAGATGGCGCCAAATGCAGAAGGCGAACGAGTGATGAGCTTTCATCAAAACCGAGGTAGGTCAAACCATTATCAACGTGGTAATTATAGTTGATTGAATCATAAAAAAAATTGAAGATATTTTGGCATTGGTCGCATATTAAGCAGTAAATACCGGACTTTTAGTTCTTGCATACTTTATCTTTACCATTGCAAAGAAATTTTAACGTTTTGCTGATCGAAGCTGATGATGATGAAGCTGGCGTTCGGTGCCCTTCCAAGCTAGCAAAATATCGTCCACGAATCTATAATAATACAAGATGTTCGGTTCTTTCACCAAATGCTCGTGTTCGTAGTTATTCATAAAGATATCTGCTAACAACGGACTAAGCGGTGAACTCATGGCCAAACCTTCCTTCTGTAAGTAGTACTCGTTGTTGAATTGAAAATAGTTTTGTATACTGCATAACTCGGTTAATTTCAAAACGTTCTTAATCTGTTCTGGGTGTATTCTATTTCTTTCCAGCAGATTTTCAATTATAATTAGGCATTCTTTATAAGGGACGTTTGTAAATAAGCTTTCTACATCCAAAGACACGAGTTTTGTGTTCCTAGGTAAACAGATGTGTTTTATTTTGCTAATCAAATCATAACTATTTTTCAGGCTGTATTTTGCGGTGAATGACGTCTTCTCTTTTATCAATCCGTTTAAATATTTCGCTAATTTATAAGCTGGAGCATTGACGTATGAAACGACTGGACGGATGGGCACCTGATCTTTATGTATTTTGGGCAAACCATACAACAGCGGACACTGAGGGTTCATCGGTATAATACTTTTCGCTAAATAGCAGTCTTGCGGAAAAAGGTAATTACTTGACTTTATAGTGAGTTTTAATTCTGCATGAAATCTTTTGGTAGGATCGTAGGGCAGACGCTGGAAGTCTTCTTGTACTTTGCTATTATACTGGGATCTAGACATAATAACTACGGTGCTGCCTTTATCCGCTTTATTTACCACCAAATCGTTTTGTTGAATTTTATCTTGGATGGATTTATATATTTTTAATTCGCAGTTACTTAAATTTGTCGATTTGTATGTTTTTAAGTGATGGGCAGCTAAACTCTTGACTATATTATCTTTTTTATTTCTGGTAATAGCTAGTTCTGCATCCACCGCCAATGTTTCCAAAGAATATTGCGTAACTTTTTGAGGAACACTATACTTTAATCCCTTCTCCAGAAGTGAATTCTCGTCACGTGTGAAAATGGTGTTCGAAAGATTTTTTAGTCTTGGATGAAATTGATGATTACAAGTGGTATTGCCAGTATATTCTGAAGGTGGTGTTATTCTTCCTATCAATTCTTGTAACTTCCTACTTTGAATGATGTATTTCTCGTGAGCTACAGTTGATGCTAATTCCCTAGCTTTTTGGTCTAATAAATCGAACTCGATATTGTGTAACTTGAATGAAAGCTCTAAATGCAGTATTTTTAAATGTAGTTTTAAATTATCGCGAACCGTAAACCAACGTCTTGCCTCTTCCCCTAGCCAAATTTTTGAGCTTTTTGTATCGCTATATTGGCAGCCCGACTGCGCGTATTGGAACGTATAGTAATATAATTTGGGATCACGTTGTAATATTTACATTTCTGATTGAACCACACGTTTTGACATGCGACACGGTGTTGCTTTGTAAGTTTGATGTATAATTTCGCCTGTACAGCTATGCTTGCTGATTTGATATACTTGATTGAATCAGGCGTTACTTGGCGGAACTCCATTGTAACCTAATGGAAGGAAAGAGGAACCCACCACGCACCCTCGGATTGACTACCCCAACTATTGCAATAGAAAAAGGTTGACAATACCGAACTCCTCTAAAAGGATAAGGGATATAGGAATGGTATGGGTTCCAGGAAGATACCTGACTTGCAGTATCCCGCTGTATGCGCCGATTATTCTTCGACACGTGTTTCGCCTCTGCACGAGGCATCCTCAGGAGCGATGGGCAACGACTGAGCGCTTTCCTACCGTGAGCGTGTCTTATAAACGATTGTACTTTCTAATTCCCTCCGCCGTTCGACTGATGTACGTCATTATGACGGTATGCGAATATATTCAGCAATGGGGACCCGTTAAAGTTGGTTTGATCGTTCAGTTATGTATTCTTGTTCCGCTTTACAATTTCTAATTGTTCCAATACGCACATTTT